>CM062291.1:312289015-312951322 GCA_031216915.1 Pictodentalium vernedei
AAATCATTTAATATTGTAGAATGGAAGACTTTGGTCTGCAATTTTAACCCTTGGTAACTTAACAGCCATATCCAACCAGCATCTGATCACAAAAATGGTGTCAATTATTTATTTATTTATTTTTCGATTTTTGCCTTCAAAACATAGCTTATGTCATGTCAGTGGAACAAGCTCATCAAACTCATTCCACTTAAGGGGCATAATCTATGTTTCTGAAACAAAAAATACAAATTTTTTAATTATTCAAGAATATTTTTTGGCAAGTATTATCTGCCTACATAGTACTGTCTACTGGAAAGTCCACATCCTGTGGCTTTGCAGTTGTTTCTAGACAAGTCTTTGCTGCCTATATAGATTTACCTGTAAACGACTGCCAAAGATCTTAGAATGTAACTTGCAAGTTTTCCCAGTGACAGCATGTTGGGACACCTGTTCTGTTGCTGTAAAAAGTGATCAAAGTGGGAATTGGACCTTGAGGGTTAAAATTTAATGAGTTAATTTGTATAATTATGCACTTTCTGTATATTCTGTGTGTCAAAAGACAGCAGAAAGCCTCTCAATCCATGCTCATTATATACAAGAAAAAAATAAAAATTGAAAATAAAACCATCTCTCATTTACCGATTTGAAAACAAAATTGCATGAGAATCATTTGTTTTGTGAGGCTTAAGCTAGATCATATTATAAGTGGCTAAAATATAAGAATCTTTACAGATAAGTCCTTCAATGTTTTGAAGGAAATGTTTTTTTCTACATGGATATGTTAAACTGTGGAAGAAAATAATTCCCCAAATTCTTGAAGTTTATATGAGAGTATTTATGTAATGCATTTAATAAAGTAACTCGCAGTGGCTCAGTTGGTAGAGGTGCAGGCTGCAAGCCGAGAGGTCCTCGGTTCAAATCCCACTTGCGGCAACCATGTTGTGTCCTTGGGCAAGACACTTCACCCCCATTGCCCACGTGGGGGCACGGTGCCGCTGTGTACTAAGGCGTACTGCATGTCGATGGTGCACCTGTCTTCAACCAATGCTAACCCTGCTTGTGTGGAGTTGGTATGTTGGGGAGCTGACAGTTGCTCGCCGTTGCTAGGTGGTTCTCTCCGGGTACTCCGGCTTCCTCCACCCGTAAAACTGCCACGGTCATGGTTAGCCATTGTGCAGACATATGTGACCTTAAACACCAATAAATAAATAAATATAAATAATAAAGTAACTGCTTAGGCCCCATAAAGTAGATCTTCTGTTTCTCAGGCCATTTTTTGTAAAATTGCATTTGGGTGGGCTGTTTTTTATTTTATTTTTTATTTTTGTAATTATTTCTTTGCCTTCAAGAGTTTATGTTCTTCCTGGTTTATGTTTTAGGCCTCATAATCTACAGAAAAGGATGGGTGGGGGGTATTTCATCCTTTGAGTACAAGAAGGCTTTGCAATGCTAAAGCATTGCAAAGCCTTGTTGCACTCAGGGGACAAATTTATCAATTTTATTAACTTGGGTAAAATATCAGACATATACAATTTAATTTTTTTTTTTTAAGTTTGCATTGGTTATAAAAAAGAGAGAATGCAGCAGCCAAAAGGACCATATAGGTGGGGCTGAAAAACAGATTTTTAACTTCTTTAGGCCTTATTAGGGAATATATTTTTGAGGACAAGGAACATCCAATATGAAGGAAAAAAAAGTAAGAAACTGAGTGAAATCACACTCTTTGAAATAAGCTCTTAGGCCACCAGTTTAATTCCAAAATGAATCCAATGCTGTTATGGGCTGTTTGATAAGCCACATTCCCACATTTCGTGGTGTTATGTGCAGACTACCATTGATGTAATGTCACATCACTTTACTAATAAAGATGTATAGATGTTCTTTCATGCTACAGTCATGGATATTCTAATCAGTAAATATATATTTTGCCGTGAAACCAAGATATTAACAAAGCAGGTGGAACTATGTGGCGTGAGCATAAAAGTATAGTTATGGTGAATTTTTATGATTCGTAGGTTTTTATTTTACAAAAATGTCTAACAGTAGTGAAATATTAAAGATTTTATCAAATCAATTCTTGATTTAGAAACATTTCTTTTGTTAATTCAAAGAAAATGAGAAAATGAATGTTAATGGTACTTTTAGATTCAATCGTCTAAAATATTTCAGTTTGTCCGAAAAGCAAATCTGCAGTTCACTTTTTCGACCAACTGAAATATTCCACACAACTGAATCTAAAACATATGCAATACACTATTTAACCCTTTACCCAACGCAGACGATATCAAAATTTATTATTTTAAATATCATTTTTTGAAATTTTTCAAAAAATTTCAACAAAACCATATCATGTGACCCCTCGTTGGAACGAGCTCGTTCCAACGAGGGGTCACATGATATGGTTTTGTTGAAATTGTTTGAAACATAATATTTTTTCAACTGCTGAATTTGCATATTACGCAACCCGTTATTGAATAATGTCATGCAAACGATCAAAAAACATTGAAATTCTTATAATATTCTGCATAGGCTAATAAAGAATCTTATGCAGAGAATATTTTTAACTGATGATTCAAATTGTTCCAAGGTGAAACCCTTTATGTATTGTGCTATTAGTAGAGTGTACCTCCAAGAAAAACTTTAGAGTTCTCTCACCAGAAGGAAAAGGTTGTTGAATAAGTAATATTAATTTTTCCTATCACTGTCAAAACTGGACACTGTCTCTTTTAATATACCGAGTCAAAAAAGTATAATAAAAACAAATGTGAAAAATAGCATAAAGGATGAAATATAATAGTTCTAATGTTGCACGATTGTGGACAAGAAGTCATGCAAAGAGTTTAATGACATGTTATTGTTGTCCACCCAACTGTATACAATTTTGCTACGGATTTCAAAATAGCACATGGTACCCGAGAATGTCAAATTGAATGGGTGGCTGACGATTTTCTTTGTGTTATGTTGTGCTAGAGAGCCTGGGTTATTGAGAAAACACGCTTGTTTTTGTCTTCCAACATTTAAAAAAATGCCAAGGTTAACCAAAAATCAGAGGTTGCATGCCATTGGTATGCATGAGACTGGGATACATCCAGATGAGCTCACTGCTGAGTTAGGAGTCACTGTGGCCACTATTTACCATCTCATTGAAAGGTATAGAACCACTGGATCTACTGCCAAGCAACTGCATTCAGGTCGATCAAGAGTTATGACCCCTGCACAAGACCGACACATCAGGACGTCTCACTTGCGGGATCGCTTCCTTCCGGCGACGAGGACAGCAGCAATTACTCCTGGTAGAACTAACAATAAAATCAGTGCACAAACTGTCTGCAACAGACTCGCTGAACACGGCATATGAAGTAGGCGTCCATGCCACGGACCAATCCTTACCCAACGTCAGCGTACCATCAGAATCGAATGGTTATGTCACCGTGTTTACTGGACTCAGTAGCGTTAGAGCAGTTCTTTTTAGTGATGAATCATGATTTTGTCTTATGGCACGCTGATGGTAGGGCGAGAGTTTATTGCCAATGAATAGAACGGTTTTCTGATGCTTGCGTGCGGGAATGTGTCTGTTTCGGCGGGAGGGGGGGGGGGGGGGGGGGGGAGGTAATGTAATGGTTTGGGAAGGAATTTACTTGCACCATCGAATGCAGTTGATCTTCATCGCTGGTAATCTGAATGGACAGCGATATATGGACGAAATTCTTCACGCTGTTGTTGTCCCTTTGTTCAATGCTAATGTCGGATTGCAGTTATTCCAGCAAAACTATGCCTGATGTCCCGTGGCACTTTCTTTTTTGACTCAGTATATTAACAAAAGCAACTACAGTGAAATATTTTTAGGACTGTGATGCAGGTACATCACTTGTATTTTGTATTTGATAATACACTAATAAAAAAAGTAGGGGATATTAGATAAAAATGAGATATATGAAGAAATATATTTATATTTTCATCAAAAAGACAGTTGAGGCATTGCACTGTTACATCTGGTGAATGATTTCAGCAATAGTTGGGTGTCTAACAAGCACACATTCCATGCACTGAGCTGTAGAAGACATGGATGGTCAGTCAGAGAATTTATCACATTCAGTCCATGACCTCAATACCTTGTAAATCCTCTTCGGTTCGCGAGACAAGCACAGATCCGATGTGGTATAATCCTCACCTAACTTCCAATATCAGCTTGACTGATGTTATGTCATTCTTCCTGCAGTGCAGAGGCGAGTTTCTGGAGATTGGTGGGGGGCTGTTGGAATTGTCGTACCTGCCTGCCAAGCATATCCCAGGTGTGCTCGAATGGTGAAAGGTCTGGACTTAGTGCTGGCCAAGGCTGTGTAGTGATGTTCTGCTCCTGGAGGAACTCTGTAGCGACACAGGCCCTGTGTGTGCTTGCAATGTCATCTTGGAAAATGAATCGACGGCTGTGACATTGCGCAAATGGCACCACATGAGCTGCTAACATGTTGTCAGGGTAGTGCTGCCTTGTGACATGCCCTTGGATGACAGGTAATGCTGTTCTGCTTGTCATGCTTATGCCTCCCCCACACCAAAACTGATCCACCACCAAAACGATTGTGCTACCTAATGGTTACATCATGGTATCATTCGTTCCGCCACTTTCTGTTTTGCGTGTCGTGGAAGTTGAGAGTGAACCTCGATTCATCAGAAAACATGACGTTGCTCCACCGATGATTGTCCCAGTGTTGTGATGCTCCACACCAATTACGCCTTGCTGCGATGTGACGTTCAGTCAAACGTGGAATTATTCAAGGTCGTTGAGCGTACAAATTCCAGCTGTGTAGTCTATTTCAGATAGACTGACCATTCACTCGCACATCTGTCACTCGGTGCAGCTGCTATCCAATTACTGAGGCACTTTGAAGGCAGTTACATAAGCTGTGGTTTGGATGAAATAATCCTGATTAGCAGTTGTCGCCCTTGGATGGCCTGAGCGTGACCACAACCTGCTAATCACCGACTGAGTAACGTTAAGAATTTGAGCCACTGCAGCCTGTCTGTTGCCAGCTTCCAACATGCCAACGGCAGTCTTCGCATACCTCAAAACTTATGGTTCAACCAGAAACTATTGATGAACGAGTTAATGCCAAGAAAAGAACAATGAGACCTCCAAAAAAGCCTGTCCAGTACAAATGAAAATTTCAAAAATGGCACTCGTGCAAAAAACCTGCACAAAGTTTTCATGGGCTGGTGACATTCATGATCCACACTAAAAACCATTTTCCGAAAATATCAACATCAGTTTGGATATCCCCTACTTTTTTTTAATAGTATACCTATTAATAAGCCGTTTTCCAATGATATATTCATCAAAGAAACTTGAAGTATGTGTGCTGAACACGATGATGGAAGAACATTTAAATTGGATGAAAAATGATCAATTTAATGTAATTTGTATATTTTTTATACTTACCAATGGCCCAGACTTAGCTGGTGCAACCTCAATATTATTAAGGGCCAAACACAAATTTTGAACCCTCCCCCCCCCAAATTTGCATACAATACCGAAAATTATAAGTCCTATCTTGCCCTCCATACTTTTAGTACTTGCACAAGCGCAGTACCCAGGAAGAGACCAGAATTGGCGCCAATATCATTCTTCCTAGTTGTGCCTACTAATGTTATAACTCAGCGGAAAGATATGAGTGCCCACTCATGGGAGGTCCATCCCTGTCTGGGCCATTGGTAAGAATAAAAAATATACAAATTACTTTAAATTTATCATATTTTTATACTAAAACCAATGGCCCAGACTTAGCTGAATCGTAAAAAGGTGGAGGGCCTTGGACTTAAAGGAATAGCAGACCAAAATTCAGCTCCTTAGCCTGCATTAGAACTCCCAAGGTGATAAGGAGATTAAAATTTTAAGGAATTACATATCTCTCTATACAACAATAGAGAAGACAAACCACCGAAATAAGGAGCAGTATCCAAGTAATTCCCTATTACTTAGCATAAATGATTATGCTAATTGGGTGTAACAGACCCAATTTTAAGGCTAGTCTGGAAGAAGACACTTAAAATTAGGAAAAGTGTGTCCGAGAGTGAGAGACTAACACCCACAAACACATGCCATATATAATGTAACAAGCTGTACATAAGATCAGAATAATCCACAGACGATAACAGCTTCACTCATAGTTACACACTTAATATAAGGCCAGAAGAGGTAAAGAGAAATCAGCCCCCCTCCCTTTTTTTTTTTTTTGAAGGAATGATCTTCAAACCAAAGAGGGAAGCGGCCTAAACTTCTAAATGTATGCTGCATACAGAATACGTAGATAGGTCGAAAAACGGGGATATAAATATGTACAACCTAAAACTTGTCCAACTGAATCCCAATGGAAAGTTATCTGATAGAACTTATACGCTTCTGAGCCAACTAAAAGGCGAACATGTTCAGGTGTACAATTAATTCCAATAATGAACTTCCAAATTGTAACTGTTCAATTCTATGAGAATAGGATTTCCCTTGTGTACCACTTCCGGCTGAAGACTGGATTCAGAACCTGGAACGGGATACGATTAAAAAACACTGTCACAGACCGTCCCCAAATAATTCATTGTTCCCTAGGTCCGTTAAAACCAATGACTGGGTGGAGAAAGAATATACCACATCGAATAATTAAACCAAAAATAGAGAATGTATGCATAGACAGCCTGTAGGAAACTCCATAACTGATACAACAAGCCCCAAAATTCTCATAAGCTCTATACTTACTCAGAGCAAGAATTTAAGAGAATCTTTTCAATAATACGTCTGCCAAATAATATATACATATTATGCACGCAATCAACACAATCCCGCATGTATCCTCATCTGAATACAGTCTGTATCAACGGCATGACCGAGCGATACAAAACTAACCAAGAAATTGAAGTAATAAAGCAACATTAATGCGATTAACCTGAGGAATAGACTCATACAATGTAACAAAAGCAGACAACTCTGAGCGAAACTTCTCAGAGTGGATTAATTGCCAAATTTGGAGAATGTCGCCCAGATAACTGACATGCCTGCCACACAGGTACATGAAGGCTAGCAATATCAACTGAATGTGTTCAAGAAAGAATTTGGAATCACAAAACAGTTAATGTTCAGGAATCATATGCTCAAATATAACTTATGAACGACCAACCGCAGGAAGCAAACCAACTAAAGAGTGGATGCACCCCTGATGTTGCCGTTAGACAACAACCCACCCGCCAATTAAACAGCAATGACTGAATGCATATGAGGCTTACAGGAAGAGAACTACGTCCTGCCCTGTTATCGCCTCTTAACATATTGGCAGAGGGGTGGTTCGATGAATAATTCATATCGAACCCCCTTCACCTGCATCACTTAAATCAGTAGATAAGTAAGGCTGGTGCAGTAATAATAAAGCTTGGATCAGTGACAAATTTCTTTTTCACTATAGGAAAAGGAAACTTCACGCTATATTCCCAAAGCTATACTGCTGCTGCTATTCTCAATAAAGAGTAATACAGCTAAAAAGCTTATAGGTAGTCAAAGCAAGCATAATCACCCTAACCTGGTGCGACTTGTAAAGCTTTAGTGTTAGTTATCTAGAATAGTATTGAAACGGTATGGCTCCATCACGTCTGACCGACTCCATAATGCCACTAAGGATGGAGGGAGACGTGATAAACATGGCACGATTGCAAGGAATATACCCACTAAAACATCATCAACATATCCCTTGAAATCAAGACAATACGCCATGGCGCCAAATAATACACCATATAGACATAATATCCAATCCACCGAGTGGAAATATAATCCACAACAGGAGATTGGATAAAAATGAAGCGGGCGACGAAAAACTATGTTCCGGCACCCGATCATAAAAAACTTAGATGAACTCCTTGCGCCTTGTTCCGATTATAGCAGGAAATATATTCCTGAAAAGGAGTTAACTATAGCAATTCGAAAGAACACTCATTAATCACACTAGGTTAATATGGCATCATCAATAGAGCTAAAAGCCCCAGACAACTAACACAAAAACAATACCGTTAAGGAGAGAACAAACTCTTCTCTTGTAACGGTACCTTGTCCGATAGGACAGTGGTCTCAGCCTGGCTGAAGCAGCTAAAGGTCTTCCTATTTGTGAAGCAATTAAATGGCTGTTAACTACGGCCCTAGAAGCTCACTAAAGGAGACTCACAACGCTAGCCGCTAATGATAGGGAAAAAACACCGCTCATAATTCAAGCTAGGCTACTATAGTGTCAGACTAAAGTCTGTGACACTAAAGAAGACAACACCGAGTAGTAAAAAATGAACTCTTTCCTTAGCGGTTCTATTCCCAAAAGACAGCGGTCTCAGCCTAGCTAACGAAGCTTAGAAGACTTCATCTCCGTTAAGACAGATATTTTGGTGTGATTTTTGCGACTTTAGAAAGCTCACTAGATAAAGACTAACAACGTTAGTCGCTCAAGTTAAGGGAAAAAGGGCCGCACTTGATTCTTATAAGGCGTCAACAAAAGGACTAAAAGCCTCAGATGCCTAAGAATACAACACCGAAAAGGAAACAACGTACTATTTCCTTTTAACGGCCCTAATTCCAAAGAGACAGCAGTCTCAGATTAGCTAACGCAGCTAATAAGTCTTCATCCCATGAAGACAGATATCTCGGTGAAACTTGCGACTTTGAAAGCTCGCTAAACGGAGACTTACAACATTAGTCGCTCAAGGTAAGGAATAAAGGACTGCTCTTCTAATGACCGTAATTCCAAAGAGACGTAGTCTCAGCTTAGCTAACACAGCTTATTAGTCTTCATCTCCATGAAGACAAACATATGTGTTACCTGCAGCCTTGGAAAGCTCACTAAATGGAGACTTACATTAGCCGTAATGTATAAGAAACAAACACTGTAAAATATATAAGGCCATTATGATGTTAGCCGCTAATGATATATACAAACAGACCGCTCTTAATTCACGTAAGCCAAACTAAGGCGACAACAATAGGACTAATTGCCTGTGATGCCTAGGAATACCACACCGAGAAGGAAAACGTAATCTTTCCTTTTAATGGACTTATTCCAAAAAGCTAGCAGTCTCAGCGTAGCTAACACAGCTAAGAAGTCATATATCGGTGAAGACAGATATCTGTGTGTTAACCTGCTGCCTTAGACAGCTCATTAAACAAGAGACTAACGACGTTAGCCACTAATGTATAAGAAGAGGCCGCTCTAACAGTACATAAGGCTACTATGGTGTCAATAATAGTACTAATGCCTCTGACGCCTAGGAAGACAACACCGAGAAGGAAGAGACGTACTTATTCCTTCTAACGGCTCTATTCCAAACAAGACAGCTGTCTCAGCCTAACTATGAGCTATCTATCTTCTATTCATAAGGAATAGATCATTGCCTTTCTTATATTATTGCTAAGCCAAGGGAGGCACCGTTAATCAGACCAAAAGCCTTCAACACCTGAGCAGAAAGAGCCGGAAAGGAAAGATCTTCGTCTTTCCTACGCACCTTAAGCTGTTTTTACCTACATCGCCAGCAGCAGAGCAGGTCTAGTAACTGCTCGACTCTGTCAATCAGTCCGTCCATCCGAAACACTTCTTCAGTCAAAGTTTTCTTGGCTTCTATGAAAGGGAATGATTTTATATTTGGTCTGCTGCTTCATAATGATGAGTTGTATCGTGTATCTAATTTTCAGATCTGCTGTGCAGCCACTTCCTGTTTGCCGATACTTTGAAGTCTGTTCATCTCTGTAATCAATTGCATGCAGCGACGTAGGTCCAGACCCGGTATTGGTCTTGTTTTGCCTAGCAAATGCAGACTTTTGTTCAGATGGAACAAGATTCCAAGAACTTATGAATAAAAATTCATAGTCTTAATGTGCCGTTCCGTGAGAGATGGAGAATCAACCTCCGTAGCCCTCTCACTGTCTGAATGTTCCATCTGAAAAACATGGTCAACACCATCCGAATGTACAGATGACTGGACCAACCCAGCACCGGCCAGCAGCTCACTGCAGGAGACTGTTGAAGGCAGAACCTGTGACTACTGGGATGCTGCGATATGCTGTGCAATCTGCGGCAGCAAGTCCATGAAAGAGGCTTGCAGAGCAGCGATTATCCGCTTCTTCACCATATGCTGCTCACGGTACGGAGATCTGACCCCAGATCTATCGATGCATGTCCTGTATAAAAATGCCTCAAACCACTAGCTACAGGGTAATTCGACTTCGGTGGTGAAGACTGGGAACATCTCCATGGAACAGCATGAACATGCGAAGTCAGACAGCTAGTCTGCAGTCTAACATGCTTCATCGATGAAGCAGAGGAAGAAGCCATAGCTGCAACCGGCCCCGGCTGCAGTGTGGAAGGAGCGTCCAGAACCACAAACGTGAACAGGCATCCCAACTCACTAAAGTTTTTCGAAGCGGAAACAGTCAACCCCGACTGCTGACGGAACAGAGAGGGTTCTCCCACCCGAGGTTTGGCCCCAGACGTCGCCGAGCATTCTGTTTAGAAACTTGTAGGCTTCTACCCCTTAGCATGCTTTTCCATGGAAGAAGAGGAAGCCGTAACAACAGCCGAGACCGGCTGAAGTGTAGTAGACGCATCCCAACTCACACATTTCTCAAAACAGAAAACAGTTGACCCCAACTGCTGACGGGATGGAGAATGCTCTTCAACTCGCGATCTGACCCCAGATCTCGCCAAGTATACCGTTGAGAAACTTGTAGCTTAATCTCCTTTGCATGCACTTCCATGCAAAAAGAAGCCATAACCGCAGCTGACCCCGGCTGCAGTGTGGAAGGAACATCCTGACACGTGTTCCGACTCATTCTAGTTTCTCGCAATGGACACAGTTGACCCCAACTGCTGATGGGATGGAGAGGGTTCTCCAACTTGCGATCTGACCCCAGATCTCGTCGAGCGTCCCATTGAGAATCTTTCAGGCTTCTTCTCCTTTCGCCATCGTCGCTGGGTCAGCTTTATATGATGAGGTGCTCGCTCTACCCACATTATACTACTCGACTGCAACAGACCTACCCGGTGTCCTGGCTCCCATATAGGGATGACTGCGTCACCGGTTGAGCTAGCTGCATGCAGAGGATTAAGCGAACTAACTAGAGACCTCAATCCTGTGCAAAATATCCTGAGCACCTTGGCAGCTAGCTCTATTTACTCATCAGAGCGGGGCTCATCAGAGTGCGACAACTGCAGCACGTAATGAAGTACCATCACCATGTTCTTGTTCCTCTGATCAGTAATTAACAGGACGTAAACATAGGGGATAATAGGAATACCTATTCGTTTTACAAATTAACCCTTTACCCAACGAATCGCCCGCATCCGCCTGCGTAATGTGCAAATTCAGCAGCTGAAAAAACATTATTTTTCAAAAAATGTCAACAAAACCATATCATGTGATCCCTCTTTGGAACGAGCTCGTTGAGCTCGTTCCAAAGAGGGTCACATGATATGGTTTTGTTGACATTTATTGAAAAAAATTAAAAAATGATATTTAAAATAATAAATTTTGAAATTGTCTGCGTTGGGTAAAGGGTTAAACTCCCAAGAATTTAATAAAAAATTCTTCAATAAAAAAGCCAAAAGAGCTTGGGAGTATAACACGAGGGTTCAGGAGAGGGAAGAGAAGTAATACTAACAAAACAACAGTGGAGTCATATTATAATGACAATGTTCAGAAGCATATCCCGAAATTGGGAAACATGAATATTTTTTACATAAAAACAAGCAAATTCAGTGAATTCATGTCTCCCGCTGGGCAGCAGTTTCAAAGGGAATTAATGCATCCAGTGGAATATAGTTGAGTTGCACGTGGAAGTTATTTAGAAGAGACAGACAGACAGTGCTTCAGACAGTGGTTATCAGATTTATTTTCACGAAGGTCATTGTCAAAGCAAGTAAAGTGATGCGGAGTATAACTGTGAGAATCACTAAAAATTAAGACTGTATGATAAGACATATTACATTAAACTGATGTGAAAAGTAATCCATATATGAAATTTCATTGAAATCGGTTGACTCTAAGGAAAGTTAGAGTCTGGAAACCATCAGCTAATCAAACCTAATTAAATATGTGCGGAAAATGCCCATGTTCGAACATTGACCCACAATTCATGAAAGTGATCTACTACCCAAATTTCATCGAAATCGACTGACTGTAAGGAAAGTTAGAGTCTGGAAAACAAAAAAACACAGAAGGTGTGCACTTACTGTGTATTAGTTGTAGCACTGAATAAATCAGTTTCCCTAATTTGCATAATTTTTGCACGAGAACAAAACACGTATTATATGTGATGTATTGCATGTTACTAAACATTCATACAAAAATTTATTGAAATCCGAACTTTCGTATAGAAGTTCTGTACAAAAAACTGATTACACTCTATTTTGGAACAAAATGGCCGCTGGCGGTCATGCTGAATTTTGGACCAAACCCCCAAAACACATATTCTGGTCTCACAATGATAACAAAGATACCCAAGAAGTTTTGTGAAGATTGGTTCATAAATACGACTTTTAGTCCGAGGTGCATTGATGCACGGGGCAGACGGACAGATTTTAGGTACAAAACTTCCCACATTCGAACTTGAGCTAGGTATTGATAAAAGTAATCCATATATGAAATTTCATCGAAATCGTTGATTTTAAGGAAAGTTAGAGTCTGGAAACCGTCAGCCAATCAAATTTCAGCAACCTAATTAAATATATATATTCAAACTTGGACCCACAATTGATGAAAGTGATCTACTACCCAAATTTCATCGAAATCCAGTCACTGTAAGGAAAGTTAGAGTTTGGAAACGAAAAAGACGGAAGGATGGAAGGATGGCAGGACACCCCAAACATCCAAAACCACCATCATTCACTTCCAGCATCCTGCTGCACAGTTGATTCCATGAAAACCATCATTGATTTGTGTCTGGCATCTTCAATGAAAGTGTCAATGACACTGTAGCTCAACTTGTCAAGACATGTACATGTTTAATATGTGACACAGCAATGACAAACATCTAGGTAATGACCTGATAACAAAGGTACATATAAAGTATTGTAACAGTCTGTACATAAATACTGACCGTTGCCTGTAATAAATGTATAGGTAAAGTATTGTAAAGGTGGGTGACAGTCAGATGCTAAACTAGAAAAGAAAGCTTTGAGTCCCAGAGTGAGTCCGACTGAACCCCAAAATATTTGTTCTCATAGCACAGTGATAACAAAGGCACCCCAAAACACACTCATTCCTGTCCCAAGGTGAAAACAAAGGTACCCAAGAAGTTTTGTGAAGATCAGTTCATAAATACGAGCTGTATAGAAGTTGTGACAAAAAACTGATTGGACCTAATTTCGGTACAAAATGGCCACTGGCAGCCATCTTGAATTTTGGACCGCACTCAGAAACACTCGTCCCAAGGTGATAACAAAGGTACCCAAGAAGTTTCGTGAAGATCGGTTGATAAATACAGCCTCTAGCCCGAGCCGTATTGACATGTGCACTTACAGTGTATAAGTAGCACTAAATAAATCAAAATTCATCTAATTTGCATAATTTCTGCACGAGAAAAAAACCCGTACTGTATGTGATGTATTCCATTTTACTAAACATTCATACACAAATTTATTCAAATCAGAACTTTCATACAGAAGTTCTGTACAAAAAACTGATTGCACTAATTTTGGTACAAAATGGCTGCTGGTGGCCATGTTGAATTTCGGACCACACCCAAAAACACCCGTTCTCATCCCACGGTGATAACAAAGGTACCCAAAACGTTTCGTAAAGATCGGTTCATAAATACGGCCTCTAGCCTGAGACGTATAGAAGTTGTGTACAAAAAACTGACTAGACCTAATTTCGGTACAAAATGGCCACTGGCAGCCATCTTGAATTTTGGACCGCACTCAGAAACACTCGTTCTCGTCCCAAGGTGATAGCAGAGGTACCCAAGAAGTTTCGTGAAGATCGGTTGATAAATACAGCCTCTAGCCCGAGTCGTATTGACATGTGTACTTACTGTGTGTAAGTAGCACTGAAAAATTCAAAGTTCATCTAATTTGCATAATTTCTGCACGAGAAAAAACCCCGTATTATGTGTGATGTATCCCATGGTACTAAACATTCACACAAAAAATTATTCAAATCAGAGCTTTCATGTGGAAGTTCTGCGCAAAAATCTGATTGCCCCTAATTTTGAACAAAATGGCTGCCAGTGGCCATCTTGAATTTCGGACCGCACCCAAAAACACTCGTTCTCGTCCCACGGTGATACCAAAGGTACCCAAGAAGTTTCGTAAAGATCGGTTCATAAATGCGGCCTCTAGCCCGAGCCGTATTGGCATTTGCACTGACAGTGCTGAAAGTAACACTAAATACATCAAAGTTAGTCTAATTTGCATAATTTACGTACGAGAAAAAAACCCGTATTATATGTGATGTATCCCATGGTACTAAACATTCACAAAAAATTATTCAAATCAGCGCTTTTATATGGAAGTTCTGTGCAAAAAACAGATTTCTGCATCATCGGTACAAATTGGCGGCTGGCAGGCATCTTGAATTTCGGACCGGACCCCAAAACACTCGTTCTCGTCCCACGGTCATAACAAAGGTACCTAAGAAGTTTCGTAAAGATCGGTTCATAAATACGGCCTCTAGCCCGAGCCGTATTGAATTGCTGATGGACTGACGGACAGACGGCCAGATGAACAACGGACGACTGGCCATGGCATAAGCTCAAATTTGGCTTCGCCAAAGTTGAGCTAAAAATGAGAATTTATTGCACAGATGTCAGTTCAAATGTTTACTGACTTTGGCCAAACAAAAGAATGATGTTGGCGTCAATTCCGGTCTCTTCCTGGGCACCGCGCATGTACTAAAGTATGGAGGGCCAGATAGGATTTTTAATTTTTGGTACTGTATGCAAATTTTGGGGATTGGGGGGTTCAAAATTTGTGTTTGGCCCTTAATAATATTAAGGTTGCACCAGCTAAGCCTGGGGCATTGGTTTTAGTATTAAAATATTAACCCTTTCTTTGGAAATTATTTTTGGGGGGTGGGGGGGGGGGGTGCTGGGTGGGTGTGGATTAAATTGCCCCTTATCCCATCCCCCAGTTTTTACACCAGTGCCTGATGTATTTCTGTTTTGTTTGTCATTCTTTCTTTTAACATTGTTGATCTTCTCCAACAAATATCTTTGTTGATCCAGTGTCTGAGTTTTCAGAATTTGAAACTTTTAAGAGCATGTTAACAGAAAACTGTCAACAAAGAGGCCATGCAAATGAAGTGGTATTTGGTGGGGTTGAAAGGCACTTCCCAGACTTCTGCACATAAACAGAACTCTTTCTTTTGTGTTATTTGGCAGAAATTTTGGTTTGATGGGGTTTAAAATAAGTGTTTGGCCTGATTCTTAGAACAGAGCAAGCTAGCTAATCTGGCCCAGTGATGAAGGTTATAAATAATAATTTTGCCTCGGCACTGCCGAATACCAACACTAATTGACAGGGATGACAGCACATCAATACTGATGCTAAAAATTTTAACAAAATGAACTAAACATACCTCCAATAACTTATCACCTGGAAGAACTGAGGTTGCAGCAGGACCATTTGGCTGAATCTTTGTCACAAAAATACCCTGAAAAACATATTTTATTTCAATATGTAATTTTTACAATAGGATACATTTTGTAGACTGATCAAGAAATGCTTTTCTATTAATCTAAAGCCTCTATGCAAACTAATTACCTTACTGTAACTGAAAATTATGTGCAACATATACAAATTATGTAACTGCACAAGAAACACTTGACATTTTTTGCTTTAAACAAGAGGCCCCACAGGGGCCTGAGACACTTATCTGACACACTTATCTGACAAATGTATTTGAAGAGGGAATTACTTAACATCTATGGCTAGTTAACACTACAGAGTTATGAAGTCATGTTATTATTCATAACTCTGTTGTCCAAGTAAGATGACTTTTTCTGGTTTTGAGATGCTACCACACAGATAATGCCTGGATTTCCAGTAATGCAAAACTAGGTAGCCCGAGTATCAATGTAAACACTTGGATTGGATCTGAAGAACCAGATTTTTAAAGATTATTCCTCATATCTTTATTGTAAGGTACCTTAGGTTGATTGACATCTTTATGGTATGGTCACATGGGGAACTGGCCCTCAAACAGTTTCCCAAGTACTGTAATGAGATCCACCATTCCTTAAAATTAACAGCAGAGTATTCTTTGACACAAAGGTCATTCATAATGGGACAAGACTCCCCATGGACCAACCTCCCAAAGAATCTGACACACACAGTTATTTGGATTTCAATTCCTGCCACCTTAACCCATGTAAGGTGGGTGTACCCTATGGACAACTCCTTTGGGTTTGCCAATGAGGACAAATGCCCTCAACAAGGCACAATATTATAGCCACAGGCATCATCCCCCACACCATACTCCAGAAAGCCTTCAACAAGGCAAAGGTGTCGGGACAGGGATTGCCCGATCATACCCCATGCGAAGGAGGACAAAAGAATACTGTTCATTGTCAACTCTATTACACTGATAGTTATACCTTATTCAATGAAATAAGGAAACTTTGACCTCTTCTCCAAAACTCCGATATGTGCAGTGAACTTTTTCTGGATGTGCCCCTGGAAATCTGAATTTACGTGATATTTTAGTGCAATCAAAAACTTATTATCTGCCCCCTTGATCACAAATCTGGACAGAGCATTCTCAATCCTTTCCAACCTTGTGGCATCATTAATTGCCTAATTTGCCCCAAAATACCAAAAAGCAATTGATTCCAGGATTCTAACTCTAAACAAAAGTTCAAATAAAACAGCAGACACAACTGTCAAATCAGAAATGTTATTTACCTTTTGACCTGCAATAAATGCAAAATTCAGTGTATCGGTGAAACAAAATGCACATTTAGCATCTGTATCTTGAAACACTTTAAGGATATCAGAAACAAGTTAACCGTCCATAAACACTACAATAATTATTGACATACTTCCAAGTGACTCAGACGTCGATGTACACAAAGGGATCAGATATGATAAAGAACCAGATTGGATCTTTACCCTCACGACCATACATCCTTATAGTTTGAGCAGGCTTGACTTTGAGCCTTTTTTTATTCTAAGTAGTTGATAAGCTTTTAGCCCATCTCATTATGCAATAATCAAAAATAGGCCGATGAAATCGTCAGATGTGTATCCATACGCACAACTAGTAGAAAGCTGTATGAAGGAGGGCCACCACGGATGCCGACATTATGTACACATATATGATATGGGTACATATAGAAATGGATTGGAGTGTCTAATTTGATGGATAAAGGGTTAATATCTCCGGATCACATTATCAGATTTACATAAAAAAACTATACAGCACAGCACATCAGTAACCTGAATAAATATATAAAGTAACATGACAATCGGATTGATATTTTTTGAGTTATCGAATGCCAAAGGGATTGGAGGAATTTTCAATTTGAAGGATAAAGGGTTAATATCTAAGGATCAAATTATCTGATTTACACCTAAAACTATACAGCTCGGCACATCAGTAACCTGAACACAAATATAAAGTAACTTGACAATCCAAGCAATATTTTTCAAGTTATCGAATGCCAAAGGGATTGGAGGATTTTTCAATTTGAAGGATAAAGGGTTAATAACTCAGGATTAAATTATCAGAATTACACCAAAAACTATACAGCTCGGCACAGCAGTAACCTGAACACAAATATAAAGTACCTTGACAATCCAAGCAATATTTTTCAAGTTATCGAATGCCAAAGGGATTGGAGGAATTTTCAATTTGAAGGATAAAGGGTTAATATCTCAGGATCAAAATAATAGATTTACACCAAAAACTATACAGCTCGGCACAGCAGTAACCTGAACACAAATATAAAGTAACTTGACAATCCAAGCAATATTTTTCAAGTTATCGAATGCCAAAGGGATTAGAGGAATTTTCAATTTGAAGGATAAAGGGTTAATATCTCGGTAACAAATCATCAAATATAGTGAGCCCAAATATGAATCCAGGTGGCTGATTTGAACAAACTTGAATCAGATCCACCCCGCAATGTTGCATACCAAATATCAAAAGATTCTGCCTGCTGGATCTGGAGAAGATGATTTTTTAAGAAATTTGCCTGAAATGCACTAAGTTCGAATTCGAGCTTCTATAGTGAGCCCAAATATGAATCTAGGAAGCCGATTTGAACAAACTTGAATCAGATCCACCCCACAATGTTGCATACCAAATATCAAAAGATTCTGCCTGCTGGATCTGGAGAAGAAGATTTTTTAATAAATTTGCTTGAAATGCACTAAGTTCAAATTTGGGCTCCTATACTGAGCCCAAATATAAACCCAGGGGGCCGATTTGAACAAACTTGAATCAGATCCACCCCACAATGTTGCTTACCAAATATGAAAAGATTCTGCCTGCTGGATCTGGAGAAAAAGATTTTTTAAGAAATTTGCATGAAATGCACTAAGTTCAAATTCGAGCTTCTATAGTGAGCCCAAATATGAATCTAGGAAGCCGATTTGAACAAACTTGAATCAGATCCACCCCACAATGTTGCATACCAAATATGAAAAGATTCTGCCTTCTGGATCTGGAGAAGAAGATTTTTTAAGAAATTTGCCTAAATGCACTAAGTTCGAAATCGGGCTCCTATACTGAGCCCAAATATGAACCCAGGGGGCCGATTTGAACAAACTTGAATCAGATCCACCCTACAATGTTGCATACCAAATATCAAAAGATTCTGCCTGCTGGATCTGGAGAAGAAGATTTTTTAAGAAATTTGCCTGAAATGCACTAAGTTCGAAATCGGGCTCCTATACTGAGCCCAAATATTAACCCAGGGGGCCGATTTGAACAATCTTGAATCAGATCCACCCCACAATGTTGCTTACCAAATATGAAAAGATTCTGCCTGCTGGATCTGGAGAAGAAGATTTTTTAAGAAATTTGCCTGAAATGCACTAAGTTCGAATTCGGGCTTCTATAGTAAGCCCAAATATGTATCCAGGGGGCCGATTTGAACAAACTTGAATCAGATCTACCCCGCAACATTGCATACCAAATATCAAAAGATTCTGCCTGCTGGATCTGGAGAAGAAGATTTTTGAAGAAATTTGCCTGAAATGCACTAAATTCGAATTCGAGCTCCTATAGTGAGCCCAAATATGAATCTAGGGAGCCGATTTGAACAAACTTGAATCAGATCCACCCTACAATGTTGCATACCAAATATCAAAAGATTCTGCCTGCTGGATCTGGAGAAGAAGATTTTCAAATAAATTTGCCTGAAATGCACTAAGTTCAAATTTGGGCTCCTATACTGAACCCAAATATAAACCCAGGGGGCCGATTTGAACAAACTTGAATCAGATCCACCCCACAATGTTGCATACCAAATATCAAAAGATTCTGCCTGCTGGATCTGGAGAAGAAGATTTTTTAAGAAATTTGCCTGAAATGCACTAAGTTCGAAATCGGGCTCCTATACTGAGCCCAAATATGAACCCAGGGGGCCGATTTGAACAAACTTGAATCAGATCCACCCTACAATGTTGCATACCAAATATCAAAAGATTCTGCCTGCTGGATCTGGAGAAGAAGATTTTTTAATGTTTTTCCCATTGCCTACAGTGTTGAAAAGTGCTGACTCAGCACTTTTTCAAAGTCCCGAAACTGTACCGTATGATAAAACCGATGGCAATTTTTTTTTACCAATCCTTTCTGTTGGTCCTAAGGAAGCTGCACACCAAATAAAAATTCTCAGTGCCGTGCAGTTTTGGAGATATGGGCGTTTTAAATTTTTTCTATTTTTAGCTCCTGTGGTTCCCACGGGGCTGCGGGAAAATTTTTTTTTGCATAAATCAAGTACTCATGACCCAATAAGCCCTCACATAAAATTTGGTTCAAATCAGCCTCTCGGTTTGGAAAATAGAAATTTTGGGCGGGGCAAAAAATTTTGCCCCTCTCATAACAACGTCAAGTATAGCCCCACAAACTTCTCTTGAACAAATCTGAGTCTACACCTCAAAAGGAAGCTGCACACCAAATATCAAGTCTCTGCTACTGCTGGTTCATGAGAAGAAGATTTACAAAGATTTTGGTGCCCCTTGGGGGGTGTGGCACCACCCAGGAGGAGGGGCAACTTCATTTGAACAAATCTGAATTGGCATTAGGTAATAAACATTTAGCCAACATTTGAATAAAATTGGGCTAGTGGTTTAGGAGGAGAAGTCGATAATGTAAAGTTAACGCCGGACGGACGACGACGGACGACGGACAGAAAGTGATTAGTTAAGCTCCCCTTGAGCTTCGCTCAGGTGAGCTAAAAATTAACCCTTTTACATTAACTCTCATGAGAGACAGCATGATTCTGGTGACCTGCACATAATAGCAGGGGAGACAGTCACAAAACACACTTCCAGTTACAATAGGAAGAGAAATAATCTTTCCTACAATTTTTGGTTACAACTGGAAGGGAGAAAACTCTTTTGGGGTGAACACCAATAGCAAGGGAGATAATCCCAACAATAATGTCAAATTTGTGATCACAGCACACACACTTACTAGACAATGGATTTTGTATGCGATATATGTGTTAAGGCTTATGCACACTGGCAAAGCCTAAAATGACACACATGTAGCACACACAGAAGCTGGTCAGGTCTTCTATTCAAACTACAATAAACAATTTGTACGCAAAGAATATCTGAAAAAACATCAGCTTTCGTGTAAGTGCAACATTTAGCGAAACCGACTTCGTCCTGATGGCATCCCCATCCACTGAGGCCCTCTCAGCCGAAATTTTACGGAGATGTGACGAGGAGTCTCAATGCTAACAGTGTGTTCTACCAAGAATCCCCACACCCCTAAAATTCACAGCCCCCCCCTCCCAACCAAAGCAACACCCTTTAATGGGGGTATAAAATGGGTGAGCAACAGTGACCGCAGGCTTTATGCCACTGAAGAAGAACGCAAAAGTTAAAAACTAGTTTGGCTCAGTGACGCTTGAATTAGCAACACAGTAACCATCGAACTTGGGCTAACCTCCGTTATCTAATATATAAATGCGAATGTCTGTATCTATCTCTGTTCCAGGTGAACTCCTCCGTTTCTCGACTGATCGATCTCAAATTGTGTACACGGGGGTAATTTGTCCCTGCGAATAACATGGGATGGGTGCCGTGCCCGTGCAGGGTGACCTTGACATTGATGACCTTGACCTTTTATTTCTAAAACGGCTGGGCCGATCGGGCTAAAATTTCATATGTGCGGATATATGGACCCATCGATCATTTTGACTTTTTCAGAGTGCCCATGTGGAGTGACCTTGACCTTGAAATTGATGACCTTGACCTTTTATTTTGAAAACGGTTGGGCTAATCGGGCTAAAATTTCATATGTGCAGGTATATTGACCCATCGATCTTTTGGACTTTATCGATGTGTCCATGTGGGGTGACCTTGACCTTAAAATTGGTGACCTTGACCTTCTATTTCAAAAATGGCTGAGCCGATCATATTCTTCCGTGCAACGCTGGATATTCACCTGCTAGTCTAATATATAAATGTGAATGTCTCTCTCTCTCTATCTTTGTTCCAGGTGAACTCCTCTGTTTCTCGACCAATCGATCTCAAATTTTGTACACGGGGGGTAATTCGTCCCTGTGAGTAACATGGGATGGGTGCCGTGCCCATGGAGGTGACCTTGACTTTGAACTTGATGACCTTGGCCTTTTATTTAAAAAACGGCTGGGCCGATCGGGCTAAAATTTCATACATGCGGGTATATTGACCCATCGTTCATTTTGACTATCGGAGTGCCCTTGACCTTGAAATTGGTGACCTTGACCTTCTGTTTCGAAAACGACTGAGCCGATCATATCTGAGGGTTTCTTGATATAACCATCTTCTCCCGTGCAACGCCAGGTATTCACCCGCTAGTATATTATATTTTATTCCTCAGATTGGACTAAGTTAAACTTCAATATTAACCCGGAGACTTGATTTGAACAAATTTGAATCTGACCCCCATAAGGATGCTATATAAGATAATATCAAATGATTCTGACAGGTGGTTCTGGAGAAGAAAACGCTTAAAGAAAATTCCTTATATTGCACTACTCAGGCTCTCATACTGAGCTCAAACATAAACTTTGGGACTTGATTTGAACAAACCTGAATCGGACATTCTGAAGGATATTCAAAACCAAATATCACAAGACAGTCTAATGACATCCACATCCCCTACCAACTTTTATGTTATGATAGGAATAATCTCATTATCGCCCTGGACGTGTATTCATAACAAATAATGTCACTCACCAAATATCATTAATTTCTTTAATCACAACTCAAGATATCTTAAAAAAACCCTGCAATTTTGGTAAATTCAAAGTCGACAAGGGCTATAAATCTGGTAAAATTATTCAGATCAAAACTTCCTATCTGTATGCAGATGTACACATCATACTCATACTGCACACCAAGTTTCGTAAAAATCCAATAAAAAAAGCAGGAGGAGTTAAGCGGGCAAGCATTTGTGATGGAAATTTTGCCATTACCAAGGGACATAACCACACAAAATTTGTTGCTTCGGAAATTCCTGACCACATACACATCTATACCGGCTACTCATACTTCAGGCCAAGTTTCATAAAAACCCAATAAAAAACGTAGGAGTTAAGCAGACAAGCCTTTGTGATGGAAATTTTGCTATTTCAAAAGGTTGTAACCATGCAAAATTTGTCTCATCGAAAATTTCTGACCACATACACATCTACACTTGATACTTCAAACAAAGTTTCATAAAAATCCACTGAAAACTGTAGGAAGAGTTAAGCGGACAAGCCTTTGTGATAGAAATCTTGCTATTTCCAAAGGCTGTAACCACGCAAAATTTGTCGCATCAAAAATTTCTGACCACATACACAACTACACTTGTTACTGATACTTCAGACTAAGGTTTGTAAAAATCCACTGAAAACTGTAGGATGAGTTAAGCAGACAAAGTTTGTGATGGAAGGATGGACTGACAGACTTACTGATGGACGCACACCATTTCAATATAAATAAATAATAATAATAAAAATATTTTGACTGGTGGATCTGAAAAAAATCCCATAGAGAGCCCAAATATCTACCAAAGGACTTGATTTGAACAAACTTGAATCTCACCTCTCTAAGGATGCTGTATGGCAAAACTTAAAAAATTTATAGTAATTTATATATTTTTTATACTTACCAATGACTCAGACTTAGCTGGTGCTAACTCTAAAATATCTAGGGCCAAATGCAAATTTTACCCCCAAATCCCCAAAATTTGCATCTAAAACCAAAAATTACATGTCCTATATGGTCCTCCATACTTTTACTCCACTGCGCAGTGTCAAGGAGGTCTCAAAACTGCTGCCAAAAGTCATTCTTACAACCAGTGCCTGGTAAGCATTATGTATGCAGCGGGCAGGCAAGAGTTCCCAACTCCTGGGAGGGCCATCCCCGTCTGGGTCATTGGTAAGTATAAAAAATATATAAATTACTATAAATTTTTTAAGATTTTTATACTGTACCAATGACCCAGACTTAGCTGAATAGTAAAAAGGTTGGAGGGCCTTGGACATAAGGAAAATCCAATAGACTCAATTACCTATAAAAAACCTATCCCCTCAATGAGAAAAGGAGAGATAGGCTAAATGTATCTTTCTTATTTGTATCAAAAAAGGACACAACACCAATCTGTAATTGAGCACAATAACATCTAGTATAACCCTTTATACTAATATTTTTTAAAATCATCTCAGAACCGCCTCGGAATAACTGACTCCAAGGGAGGTATTCCCTTGCTTCACACTATAAAGTAGGTGACCCAAGGGAACACCCCCCCCCCCACGCCCCCTTTCCCTTGCCCTGGATCAAATACTCCAGAGCGAAGAGGACAGCAGGACAGAGTCACTGCCGGAACCGAAAGCCTACACACATAAAGTTGCCACTGTTTAGTAGACGACATTCTGAGTAATAGATCTGCAGAAAGGACTCAATGTTCTCAGATACCAAATCGTGAAAATGGAGGGCTAAGACCAATATGTATCCCTCATTAGATCTGTAATATCAACATTATTAGCTTAAGCCTATGATGTAGAAGAACTCTTACTTCATATGCTTAAAACCAACGCACAGACTGCTGAATGAAGATATAATCATTAGCAGAACTGATAGTAGATTGAATCCCTCTGACCTTAGAATGGGCCGCAATGTGGAGGAAGCTTCCACGGCATGTCCCACAACAGAAGCCGGAGTAAATTAATCCTCAGTCTTTGTGGATATAGAGGAGCAACCAACAGAATTGCATTGAAATAATTACACTGAGCAATATCTGCTAAATCAACGGCATTGGAAGATACGTATATCTTATTATTCCGTTTCACAAGATCGATAGAGCGTTTACTGCAAACGCTCGGAAATCCAAACATTGTGACATCTACATCTGCAAATGATTGTTGAGATGCGTCGCGAAAAAGTCGATCATTGGCCACTCTCCTGGTAGCAATTTGATAGAATACTGGTTTGTTGAAAGTCCATTCTGGTGGCAACAAACGGCCTCTCCGTGAAGGGAGTCCGCTAATACATTCAGACGACCCGGAATATGACGGACGAATAGAAGAACTTGATGTTCTTGTACCAACCAAAAGATTCCTTCCATTAACATGAATAACAGGATGGAATGAGAGCCTCCATAATTCCGAAAATACGCTAATACCGTCGGTTGTCGGACAGAATTAGCATATGAGCATTCTGAATAACATTCATCAATAACGTAGCGCAAGCCAAAATGACATCATTCTTGATGTTTGTGTGCTTGATAAGGAACTACAGAAACAAAAGACCCTGGCACTTCAAATCCATTGGGTTTAAAGAAACTACCCAAAGTGTTTGACTAACATCCGTCAAAACTGTAAAACTCGGATCCAGCAATTGCAGTGGAACTACTTGAGTTAAGCACTGAAAACTTGCCCAAGTCTGAATCTCTTATTCACTTGATTTGACAAGAAGATGTCCATATCGAGCGAAATAATCTTCACCCTCCAATTCTGAATTAAAAGAAAATTGGAGAGGACAAATGCGTAACCGCTCCATTGGAATAAAATCACGGCAGTTCTGCACAACGTATCAGTAACATGAGATCTCACGCTGAGACCTTGTCTGAACGAAGACAATAGCGAGTATAACAACTGATTAATTTCGCTCTGGTTAATGGCAAAAGAACGAGAATGTTATGCGTCTCGAAGCTCATCCCCCGGTGGGTAAATGACTTGGATGAAGCCAAGTTGGAATTGACATAGACGACAATAAAACAATACTAGTTCCTGAACTGGTTGTCTGAATGCAGAGAACTCTCAGAATGCTCTGTCTTGCTGTTTCAAAATATTCAATGAAATGATGAAAGGCAGATGTAGAGCCTATTGCCGATAAGAAACTTGACCTGCCCATTTAGGTAGCAAGTTATATAAATATAGCATCATTCAACAGATCAAATGTCCGTGAAACATATCTGGACTATGTCGGAACAGAGGGATGATGTCCCTAAACCGATTAAGAATTCTATATCCAGTGGCCCTATCCGTTTCTTATCCGGTAACGCAGCATTTTGGTCCGGAGGAACAACGTCCGATGATAATGCCGGATGCACTCTACGACAATTATGTTGTTCCGAAAAGGGAAAATACAACTTATCCGTATCCCTTTCACCATCCTGTCGGACAACTTGAAATTCTTGGTCGTCTGTGCCTGAACCTGCAGTGGAATGTACCAACCCAGCTTCGTCAGACAATTCCTGATCTGACAGAGTTACTGTCAGTTGCTGAGATGCTGCGATAATTTGTGCCATCTGCGATAGGATATCCGCAACAGAGGCCTGTGGAGCTGCGCTCTTATTTGATTTAGCAGCTGGAAGCTCCTTGGACGTTCACTCCTGCATACCTCTAATATGCAAACGTCCGGAGAATGAAGGCCTCATATCCTTGGCTACCGGATGGTGTGACCTGGTCGCCGTAGAACCCCTGATCGGCGATGTTGGTTGAATATCACAGGTCACATAGCCAAGGTGTGGCCGTGTGTGCTGCCGTGAGGATGAGGAAGCCGAAAGAGCAGTCTCTCTGGACTGTCTATGTAACGGAGTGTCCCGAGCGGTAAACGTATACTCCGACTGAGGAACGTTTAGTACCACAACATCTGAGCCCAGATGTTGTAATACGAGAGAGGGACCTCTCTCGCTCGCAGCCCGGATGGACCTGGACGAGCTAGGAACTGGACATAATAGGCTTCCTCCGTACCATCCTCATATCCGTCGTCACTGGGTGTGCACATTGTATTTTATAGTGCTCGCAACACCCAAATCTCCTTCCTGGACCGCAACGGACGAACCCGGGTGCTGAGCCATTCAGTGAATGGTCGCGACACCAGGCGAGCTAGCGGATGCCAACGCCATCGATAGTACTAGGGAACTCCAGACAAATGACGTATCTACATGAGCACTTTTGCCGCTAACTCTTTATTTGACTGTGACAACGGAAGCACACTTTACGAAGACATCATGGTAACATCACCCTTTTTATGTTACTCAATGAGACCTGTGGAGCCGCGGTCCTACGTGAATTATCCGCTGGAAGCTCCCGGGACGTTCATTCCTGCATTTATATAATATGCGAACGTCCCCACTGGAAAGGTCTCGTATCCTTGGCTAGCAGATTGAGTGACCTGGTCGATGTGTATTCCTTGGTTGGCAAAGAAGAGCACCATGGACGTTCAATCCTGCATTTATATAATATGCGAACATCTCCTGGAAATCTGTGGTCACATAGCCAAGGTGCGGTTGAGTGTGTTGACGAGGATGAGGAAGCCAATATAACAGCCGCGTCGGACAGTCACGACCAACATACAACAACATTGCAGCACAGATGTTGATGCAAGAGAGAGGGGGCCTCTCTCGCTCGCGGTCCGGGGGATCTGGACGAGCTAGCTATCAAACTGACAGGCTTCCTCCATACTATCCTCGGGTCCGTCGTTGCTGGGTGTGCACATCTTAAGTTTTATAGTGCTCGCATCATCCAATCTGCTTCCCTGGACCGCAACGGACTAACCCGGGTGCCGTACCATTCTTATATCCTGGTGAATGGACACGACACCGGGCGGACTAGCGGGCGACAATGCCTTCGATAGAACTAGCTAACTCCCAGCAATTGTTGTAATACCTTGAGCACTTCCCGCTAGCCCTAATATTGCAATGACGGAGACACTGATATTGAAGACATCACGAAAACATCACTCTGAGTTCTGAAAAAGAAACTGATAATATATAGTGACCGAACGGAGAGAAGACCGTAATGGACCTCTCACCGCAACAAAATACCGTGACACACGTCTCCAACGTTGTCATATCAATCAACACACACAGAGCATGAATTAATGCGACTACATTGACTATAAGAAACACAATGAACTCATGAATTTGAGGACGATATCCTCGAATTACGATAGAAGAACCCTGAGCCCCCCAAAAAAAGCCTAAGGGTGGACAAAAATTTTAAATCATTTTGAAAAAATTAATGTAACACTTATGGAAAATATTAATGTATCTTGCTATGAACTAAATTAAGCAGAAGCCAAGTAATCATTGTCAGAAGTAACAGTTGTCAACATAAGCAAAAGTGTCAACAACCCGGAAACATGACTCCAGGCACTAAAACAAACATGGCCTGAAATCAGTTACCAATTTAAACACTATCTGATGCAAAACAGAGGCTTCCAGAGAAGAAACTGTAGAGCATCAGATGATAGATGCAGACCAAAATGCCTAAACACCCCTAGGGTGAGGACGTAAACATGGGGAAAAAACAGAAAATAATTCTGTTTCCAAGCCAAAACTCCCAACTCCCAACTTAGTAATAAACATTACAAAAAATAAGCCAAAAGCATGGGAGAATAGCTAGGGGGGAATAAAGGAAATGGAGAGAGGAAACACTGATTAAACAATGGAAAATTCATAGCAAGAATGACCACAATAAGGTCATGCCACGAAAATAGGTAACATGAATAATTTCGTAAAATAATTATAAGTTACAGCCCTGAACATTTGTTTCCACTGTTTTTTCCTCTCTACATTCTATTTCCACCATATATCCACCATTTCTCTCATAATTATGCATCTGGCATCCTTTAAACTGAGATTTACAAGCACAAATATCAGTCAGTTGTAACTGAATTGAGGGCCAAACAAAGAATGACTTTTGGCGGCAGTTTCGAGACCTCCTTGACACTGCGCATACGCAGTGGAGTAAAAGTATGGAGGACCATACAGGACATGTAATTTTCAGTTTTAGATGCAAATTTTGGGGATTGGGGGGTAAAATTTGCATTTGGTCCTAGATATTTTAGAGTTAGCACCAGCTAAGTCTGGGTCATTGGTACAGTATAAAAATATCAAGGATTCTGACCAGTGGTTCTGGAGAAGATTTTAAAGATTATTCCTCGTATTGGACCAAGTTAAAATTTGGGATCCAATAGGGAGCCCAAATATTAACCTAAGGATTTGAATTTTTCAAACTTATATCTGACTCCCCAACGGATGGTGTATACCATATATCAAAAGATTCTGATTGGGGGTTCACAAGAAGGAGATTTTAAAAGAACATTCCTCATATTGCACAAGGTTAAAATTTGGGCTCCAGTAGGGAAACCAAATATTAATCAATGGACTTGATTTGAACAAACTTGAATCTGTCCCCTATAAGGATGCTGTATATTACACATCAAAGGATTCTAACTGGTGGATCAGAAGAAGATTTTTAAAGATTATTCCCCATATTGAACTAAGTCGAAATTTGGGCTCCCATAGAGAGTCAAATTATTATCAGATGCACTTGATTTGAACAAACTTCAATCCAACAGTATAAAAATATCAAGGATTCTGACCAGTGGTTCTGGAGAAGATTTTAAAGATTATTCCTCGTATTGGACCAAGTTAAAATTTGGGATCCAATAGGGAGCCCAAATATTAACCTAAGGATTTGAATTTTTCAAACTTATATCTGACTCCCCAACGGATGGTGTATACCATATATCAAAAGATTCTGATTGGGGGTTCACAAGAAGGAGATTTTAAAAGAACATTCCTCATATTGCACAAGGTTAAAATTTGGGCTCCAGTAGGGAAACCAAATATTAATCAATGGACTTGATTTGAACAAACTTGAATCTGTCCCCTATAAGGATGCTGTATATTACACATCAAAGGATTCTAACTGGTGGATCAGAAGAAGATTTTTAAAGATTATTCCCCATATTGAACTAAGTCGAAATTTGGGCTCCCATAGAGAGTCAAATTATTATCAGATGCACTTGATTTGAACAAACTTGAATCCAACCCCGTTTCGGATTCTGTATATCATATATCAAAAGATTCTAACTGGTGGAACTGAAGATAGGGACCTCAAATAATAACCTTTGGACTTGATTTGAACCTTGAATCTAACCCCTGTAGCGATGTTGTGTACCAAATATCAAAAGATTCTGACGAATGGTTCTGGAAAAGATTCCTCAAATTTGAACCGAGTCTCTTAATTTTAACAAACTTGTATGTAACCTCATATGGATGATGTATACCAAATATCATAAAATTCTGAGCAATGGGGAAGAGGATTTTTTAAATTTATGCAAATATGCTGTTTTGGGATCCCCCACCCCTGAGAATATACGATGACATGGCCGGTGGCAACTTTGTTTTACCATTCCATTCTACTGGTCCTAAGGGTTCTTCATACTAAATAACAGTTCTTTGTTTCGTGTGGTTTGGAAAATATGGGTCTTTGAAAATATTTAGATTTTTAGTGCAGGAAAATTTTTGTTTTGCAAGAATCAAGTACTTAAAGACTCAATAATACCACATATTGAATTTGGTTCAAATAGGCTCATCGGTTCAGAAAATAGAAATTTTGTTCAGGGCCAAAAAATCTTGCCCCTCCCATTACAAAAGCAAACATTGTTCTACGAGCTTCGTTTGAAGAAACTTGATTCTCAAAAGGAAGTTCATTACCAAATATCATGTCATTGTACCCATCAGTTCATAAATTTTTTTAAATTTGGCTGGGAAATTGATTTTAATCAAAAATCAGAATGCGATGTCAAGACAATCACCTCAAATTTAACTGAAATTGGTCCAGGGGTTTTGGAGAAATTGCGAACACCATGTTCACCCATCACAGATGGTGAGTGATCACAAATAGCTCACCTGACTTTCAGTCAGGTGAACCAAAAACATAGCTTATAACATCCCATTGGAATGTACCTGATGAGCCTGTTCCATGAGGGGATATAAGATATGCTTTACAGCAAAAATAAATTTTTTTGACAGAACTGGAATGGCAATATTGGCAGCTCTAGCTGCTTCATTACAAAAAGGAATTAAAGTACCCAACAGTGGCTTGTGCCTTATTATACAGTTGAGTTGTGTCTAAGACCCATTACAAAGGTACAGTACTTGCAAACACAGTCAGCCAAATCTGAACTACAAATCACTATGAGCTCAGCCAACTACAACAAAGGCACAGTATTTGCCTATAGGTCTGCCAAATCCTGACTAGAAACCACACCAAAGGTACAACACTTGTCTATAGATCGGCCAAATAATGACTAGAAACCACAACAGAAGTACAGTACCTGCCAGCATGTTAGCCAAATCATGACTAGAATCCACAACAAAGGTACAGTACTTGCCTACACAATCAGGTAATGCACAGGCACAAAAAATTGACTATGCAAATACCAATACAAAATCATAGTTTGACAAATGATTAATGTACCTTCTTACTAACTGCCACCAAGGAAACAGAAAGCCAAACTTAGGATACACGAGTTAACAAACAAATCCAGCCAATAGCACATATGAATCTGCCAACAACTTTTCTGCATTTTTTCTAGACTTACCATGTCATTGGGTTGAAAAGGGTTGCCATGAGATCCTATTCCCCCAGCAATGCTAAAACCAAGTCCTGGATTTTTTGCAATGTTTACTCGAAACTGCAATAAAAAAAAAAAAACGAAAATGATAACTGTTATATACAAAAGGCATACGGTATGTTTCTTTGGGTCATTCTGGAATACTAGAGATTATCAGTGCTATTCTGGGCATGTGCAGACAACACAGATTACAATCGGGTCATTTTCGATGCCATTTGTCATTCTGAAATATCATTCTAAATCATTCTGAATAATCCACTTCAAGGTTTACCTATTATTTTTAACATGTGCAGTTCAGTGTTATTAAATTTAGGGTAATATCATGGCGAAGTCAAGAAATGAAATACCTGATATGAATTCCGCCTGTTTGCACATGAAATCCAACAAACAGTAAAGCGTAAATGAAATATATTGAAAAAAAAAATGTTTCTATTACAGATCCTAAGAGACAAACAGACAAAAGAAGACAAAGTGTGAAACGATAGTTTCTTTAGACCAAACATTAATACAACAGTCTTGTTTTTTGAAAACGGGAAATTCTTATGGAATCTAACATTTGTTGGGATATGGGATGAGGCAATATGCCTCTCAATGTTAGCGATAGGCTGCGAGGTACACTTTCCTCATTTGGATTATTGCGATAAATAGAGATTATTATGACAGTAAAGTGATTTGGTTTGTCCTATTCTGTCGAGTTGATGAGGTCAGATTGCCGTTGACAACTCGAGTAATCCAGCGATCTGCTCTCATCGAGAGGGAATGCAACAAACCAGATCATGTTACTGTCATAATGATCTGTTTATTATATGCCTTTATGGAAATTCACTTTTCACATGAGAAATCAATATACAGTACGTGGAGAGTGTATTATCACTAAATCACCCGCAGAGTGGAGATTCCACCCAAGCAATAATTGCAGATTTGTTGCAAAGCATAACCAGCATAAGCAAAGTTTCAGCCAATGGACCTCCGGGTTAAACCTGGAGGTCCATTGGCTGAAACATTGCTTGTGTTTTTTGTCGATGTGTACAAAATTTGAAAATTATAGCTTGGGTGATAACTCCACTCTGTGGGTGATTTAGTTACAATCCACTCTCCATGTACTGTAAGGGTAAATAATGTGCAATTGTAGCTAGAACTACATTTATTTTCAAACAAACAACTTTCGTAAAATTATGGGGACTTCCCAAAATAGCATTTCAAAGCTTCCAAAGTTGACAGCATTCAGCATTTCATTCTTCTACATCAGAGTCAGATGCATTAAAATAGCAATAAAACAAGAAAACAAAAATATTTTATTGTCATTAATAGGGGTTAGTACATATAAAGGTGGTCAAGAACAATATTAGAAATTGAATTATTCGATAGTGTTTATTTACACAAATGAAGTGTACCTAGAAACGGCTTATAACCTGGGCGGACTCGATGGACATTCTCCAGTACAGTTCTCATTCTGAGACCAACCATCTGAAACGGAATCGGAAAACCACTCAGTGTGATCAAGTGCACAGAATTTGATGGGTGAAAAACACAGCGTATCATTGATAGCTATATAATAAGGTGTTAGTGTTGTCTGATTCATGGAAAAAAAGTGGCAGGCGGATCAATCAAAAGCTGTTTCAGTTGCAACAATCACCCACATAATGAACTGCATTGATTTAGGCAATATGTGATTTCTATCATTTCCATGTCGTGTACGCTGCCCATATGAACACAGAAATTGAGACCCCACTAATTACACTACGAGGTGGGGTCTCAAAACCCCACCACGTGACATCAGTTTGTCTATAATTAACTTGTGTTTTTTGCAAGTGCGGTAATCAGGTTTACTCTTCCACCAAAAATAGTTTCAGTTCATTGTTGTTTAGTGATTGTTAGGAATTGCACTTGAGTATAAATTGAATACGTATGCTCCATTCGTGTTTTTTGATAATAAAAAGCATTAATATGGCACAAAACGATCAAAATATGGAGTTTGAATCGTGTTTTTAATCTCGCATGAATATGTCAAACTGCGTGATGGGATGTTCGGCTGACGTCGGTTTATCTTTTGATCTCTCAGTCACCGTCTCTAAATTAGATCAAATTTTTTCACAGTCAGTGAAAAATTACTTTTACTTTTACTTGAAATATTAAAAAGGTAGTTCAATATTTGAAAAAGTTATTAAAAGCTATTGCGATTCCGAATGTTGTTCATCAAAATCGATTCAGAACTCGAGGAATTACGAAAAAATAAATATTATACCGTACTGAAATCATGGATGTGAGTTGAAAAAATTATAACTTGACCAGCACAATATCTGGACATTCCCCGACGGTCTTTTACCTAACTGTAGCTATTGACGGAGAAGAATCATGTTACCGGAACTGAATTTTGAATAAATTGTGGGTTGGGGAGCAAGGGAATCCGATTTACGATTTTAAAAGTTAAGTTCAGAGTGGAATGTTAAAATGTACATGTTGAGAGTGGAATTAACATAAATAAACTACATTAACGAAAAAGGAACTTTGTGGTGGCCCTGGGACGTTTCAGCCCAAGACGATTCATAATCCATATATTGAAGCACCTGCATGCACTAGCAAGGAAAACTGGCCAAGATGGAGGGGGGAGGGGTGGGGGGGGGGGCAGATGGGTAAGCAATCAATGATATAGGCCTATTTGTGCGTGTGGGTGTATGGGAGGCTGGGGTCCAATTGCCTCGTTTCGGAGATGGGGAGGGAGGGAGGGAGGGACTATTTACTTCACCATTTAGGAGTGGTATGGGTGACTGAATCTTACACTGCCAAGGCACTGAAATTTTTGATGTGCTGGCTGCACGCAAAAATCAGGGGTGGCGCCAGAAAATCTCCGATAGAGGAACTAAAATCTCCTGCCTGAAAAGACCTATTTTAATTTTTGGGGTTTCAAGACACGTGTGGGGGGACAAAACCAAAAAATTATAATACGAAATTTCGGGGCATGTTTGAGCTAGGGTTATGATGTGTTGTGGTCTGGCTTGTCGATCGGCATGTCATCATTGAAAAATAAAAAAAATATTATTTTCTATTGATTTTATTTACATATGGTTATAATTATGATTGCTGAATTAATAAAAAAATAATTGAAAATGTTGATTTGTCTCTTATTTTTTCTCAAGCTTGTCATGTGCAGAGGTGTTAAAACAGATGTTGGTTTGAAGGACAGCTCTGTGCTTTGTCGCGCCACTCAGATGTTATTTCACACCTTGTGCAGGTGGTAGTTTAATCTACTATATTTAATTAATCACTTCAATCCCGACTACTTTAATGTAGTAGTAGTAGAATATTTTATTTAAGTGGCACATTTCAATACACATACATAATATACATAGAGTATTTACAAAATATTTATATGAAATACAGCCTATGAAGGCTTATGAGACACATTTTCATCAGAGGTAGGTCCTTTTTTTACAGTAGTTCATAAAAAAAACCCAACCCCCCCCTCAAAAAAAATTCAAACCCGAAAAACACATGCACGCACAACAAGACACACACACACCCTTGCGGACCCCCCCCCCCCCCCCCATCCCCCACACAAACAGAGTAATATGCAGACATACGCTCACATGCACTTGCGTATACTTTCGTGTACTAATTTTCTTTCACTTTTTCTTACTCCCCCCCCCCCCCCCCCCCCCCCCCATCACGTATATCTGTCTCTCTCTGTCTCTTTCCCACTGAAGCGTACTCTCTCTTAGAATGGCACATTCGCAGATATTTTACTTCGGTATCTCCCTTATATTCACCCACGTATTTTTACATACACACAGGCTTGGCTATTTCAATTGATAACACAAATAACAACAATGTAGAGGAACGTTGAAAAATCTGCAGATGCAAAGAGTATAAAAATATGTACAAACCCCCACAGAACTGGATGAAGGATATTTGTTTCGGTATGCAAATATCTCCCGTCCACTCCCCTCCCCACCCCCCCCCCCCCCCCATAAAATAATCATTAGTTTCAGTCACGATTGAGATACTTTTTGGTATCCATTCAAAAACACTATATTTTCTTCTTACTATATCCTTTTTTATAAGAATCTTTAATTGCGTAGCCCGACAAGAGTAAGACGGGAAAGAGGATGGGCTGGTCGAGTTGACTCAATGTCGTAAACTGGTATCACATCGATCATTAGCCGTGCGCTGTGGGCGCTTTCGTGACACAGGAGGCTTTTTCGCCCCCACTTCCCACCCAAGAAAAACACGGTTCATCACGCGTTGGCCTACAGCTGTAAACAAAATGTGAAATTGGGAACTTCGCGAATATTAGTTGTTTTTCTCAAGTCTGGTTTATTTATTTCCTCCATCAAATCGATCGCGCAAACACAACAGTTTAGTTTTGAAAGTGACGAGGACTTTGTACTTAACCAAATGGAACTGACTGTTCTATTCCCAATTTACAATTTCAAACCACAGCAATAGTCGGCGTCTGCCTCCTCCAAATTCCAGTTTTAATTTAAAATAAATTATCTACTACCAGTAACAAACGCAGTTGTCTTGTCAGTTGACGTCACAAGACAATATTTATTAATCAGCAGAGAAACTGACATGCAAAAGCAATTAAGCTAATCCTTAACGCTCGTGACCACGGCGGGTCACAGTGTTTTGAAAACTGTTTTCCACTGATCAAACACTGCGGTCCACTGGAACTCCACGGTGGAGAACACACCGCGGCGGCGTTTTTTGTTTCTTGTTGCTCTGTTGTCAATGAAGATAAGTAATTAATTGTACACGCCCACTCATAAATAGTTCCTCTATAAATAGACAGCACTAATCTAAATTTAGCATCAATAACTGGGGTTTTAATTGACCAGTCTCATATGGGTACTGTACACGTAATGCTTTCTTCTTTTTTCTCTAGCTGCCAGTCTTTTGTTCTTAGTATGTAAATAAGAAACTTATTATATCCTTGTATTTAATTCCTTGAAACATCCTCAAATTACATCACTCTGGTTTATACAGAGGTGTAATTAGTTGTTTCCTTGAACATACTATTCTATCTTTGTCCCACAAATGTCACATTATTCCATGCACTACAGAATGGCCTACAGAAACATACACATCGTGTGCTATCATCAAGACAAAATTGTCTATCTCAGATGCATTTTTCCAAAAGGTGACTGTTGAAATCAACAGAATGAAAGAACCATACTGGGAATATTTCCATCCATTTTCCTTCTCCACCAGCAGGTAAAAGCAGAGAAAAAACCTCAATTCATTTATTTGAGTTCAATGTCCGCCTTAGCGCCTGTTACTACATACATATTATGACACCAATACAAGTATTAACAAGAGCACCGCCAGGCATGGCAAAACACGCCTGTTCTAAGTCAAAAAAGGGATGTAACTCATGTAAAAATAATTGGACGGAACCCATATTCAAATTTGGTCAGTATTATCAGCTGGAAAATACATATATCAACTTTGGATGAGATAAAATAATCCAAACTGGAGTTATTGGTCAGATACCGAAAATGTCAATAGAAGGTCGAATTCTAAGTCAAAAAGGGTCATAACTCATTTTAATAAAATGGACGGAACCGACAATGTAAATAGAAGGTCAAATTCTAAGTTGAAAAAGTGCCATAACTCACGAAAAAGTGATTGGATGGAACCCATATTCAAATTTGACTTGTATTACTAACTGGGTAAAACTGATATCAACTTTGGTTGAGAACCAATAATCTAAACTGGAGTTATCGGACTGAAAGCAAAAAATGTTGATAGACGGTAGAATACTTAAGTAAAACAAGAGGCCCCAAGTGGCCTTAATCGCTCACCTGCCAAAGAGGTACAAAGAAGTATTTGGGGTCACATTCAGTTAGACATGGTTCATCAACACTACAAAGGAATGAAGTCCTGAAAGGCAAATTTTATGGAAAAACACTAAGGAATGGATTTGAACAAACCTGAATCTAATATGCACCCCTCTGCCACCCCCTCACCCCACCCATAGAAAGCCCAAATATTAAGCCAGGGACTCAAATTATCAAATTAAACAAACTTGAATCTCACCCCCTTATGGATGCTGAATACCAAATATCAAAAGCTTCTGATTGGTAGATCGGAAGAAGATTTTTAAAGAATATTCCTCATATTGCACTAATCTGAACATTTGGGCTCCCATAGAGAGCCCAAATATGGACCCAGGAATTTGATTTCAACAAACATGTGAATGAATCTTCCAAAGATGTTATATGTGAAATATAAAAGCCTTTGGAACAGTGGTATGGGAGAAGATTCTTTAATGTTTTTCCCATTAATCAGTATTAAATGAAAGTGTCAATGACACTGTAGCTTAACTTGTGTGTTGTGTTTGATGAAAAGGATAATGTTCAATGTTTATGAAAGGATTATGAAATAAGACAAGAATTGTGATAATTGGGAATATGTTCATTTCTGTTCCCTGTATGCTATGTTTATGATAAAAATAATATGAGGTGTACACTGTCCTAAAGATCTGAGGGGTGGGTTAATATGACCTCACAGTTAATATATGTGGCCCTCACAGTTAACGTATATCAACAAAAGTTACCAAGTTACAGTGAAATTATTCCAAAATGAGTCATCCTATCAAGTTACATTAAAATCCCTTCATAAATATGGCCTGTAGACTGTGCTAAAGGTTTTCGTGCTAAAGGTTTTCGGGCCTCGGGCCCCTGTAGCCATCAGTTTCCCAATTGCGTCAAAAGGGGACGTTCTCATCTAGACATTATATGAAGTCACCCTACCAAGTTACAATGAAATCCCTTAATAAATATGACCTGTAGACTGTGCTAAAGGTTTTTGTTCTTTGGGTTCTGGCAGTCATCATGGTTGAATGATCGCAACCAAAAGGGGACATTCTCATCTGGGCATCATCTGGAGTGATCCTCCAAAGTTACAATGAAATCCCTTCATAAATATGACCTGTAGACTGTGCTCAAGGTTTTTGGGCTTCGAGCCCCTAAGCCGTCACAGTTGACCAATCACGACCAAAAGGGGATGTCATCATCTAGGCATTATATGGAGTCAAACTTACGGGTAACAATGAAGTCCTTCCATAAATATGACCCATAGACTATGCTAAAGGTTTTGGGGTTTTGGGTTCGGGCAGCCATCAAGGCTGAATGATTTCGACCAAAAGCGGACGTTCTCATCTAGACATTATTTAGAGTCATCCTACCAAGGTACAATGAAATCCCTTCATAAATATCACCTGTAGACTGTGCTAAAGATTTTCAGGCTTTGGGCCCCTGTAGCCAACACAGTTGCCTAATGGTGTCCAAAAGGGGCTGTTCTCATCTAGACATTGCATGAAGTCAACCTACCAAGTTACAATGAAATCCCTTCATAAATATGATCTGAAGACTGTGCTAAAGGTTTTTGGGCTTTAGGCTTGGGCAGCCATCATAGTTGAATGATCGCAATCAAAAGGGAACATTCTCATCAGGACATCATCTGGAGTGATCTTATGAAGTTACAACGAAATCCCTTCATAAATATGACCTGTAGACTACTGTGCTCAAGATTTTCGCGCTTCGGGCACCTGTAGCCATCACAGTTGACCAACCACGACCAAAAGGGGATGTCATCATCTAGGCATTATACGGAGTCAACCTAACAAGTTACAATGAAATCCTTCCATAAATACGACCTACAGACATGCTAAAGGTTTTTGGGCTCGGGCAGCCATCAAGGCTGAATGATCGTGACCAAAAGGGGATGTTCTCATCTGGACACTATTTGGAGTCATCCTGCCAAGCTACAATAAAATCCCTTCATAATTGTGACCTGTAGACTGTTCTAAAGGTTTTCGGGCTTTGGGCCCCTTAAGCCGTCATAGTTGCCCAATCGTGTCCAAAAGGGGACGTTCTCATCTAGACATTATATGAAGTCAACCTACCAAGTTACAATGAAATCCCTTCATAAATATGACCTGTAGACTGTGCTAAAGGTTTTCAGGCTTCGGGCTCAGGCAGCCATCATGGTTGAATGATCGCAACCAAAGGGGACAATCTCATCTGGGCATCATCTGGAGTGATCCTGCGAAGTTACAATGAAATCCGTTCATAAATATGACCTGTGTAGACTGTGCTCAAGGTTTTCGGGCTTCAGGCACCTGTAGCCATCACAGTTGACCAATCACGACCAAAAGGGGATGTCATCATCTCGGCATTATATGGAGTCCACCTAACAATGTTACAATGAAATCCTTCTATAAATATAACCTTTTGCCTATGCTAAAGGTTTTTGGGCTCGGGCACCCATCAAGGCTGAATGATCACGGCCAAAATGGGACGTTCTCATCTAGACATTATTTGGAGTCAACCTACCAAAATACAATGAAATCCCTTCATAAATATGACCTGTAGACAGTGCTAAAGGTTTTCGGGCTTCAGGCACCTTTAGCTGTCAAAGTTGCCCAATCATGTCCAAAAGGGGACGTTCTCATCTAGACATTATATGAAGTCAACCTACCAAGTTACAATGAAATCCGTTCATAAATATGACCTGTAGACTGTGCTTAAGGTTTTCGGGCTTTGGGCTTGGGCAGCCATCATGGATGAATGATCGCAACCAAAGGGGACAATCTCATCTGGGCATCATCTGGAGTGATCCTATAAAGTTACAATGAAATCCCTTCATAAATATGACCTGTGGACTGTGCTCAAGGTTTTTGGGCTTCGGACACTTGTAGCCATCACAGCTGACCAATCACGACCAAAAGGGGATGTCATCATCTAGGCATTATATGGAGTCAACCTAATAGGTTACAATGAAATCCTTCCATAAATATGACCTTTTACCTATGCTAAAGGTTTTTGGGCTCAGGCACCCATAAAGGCTGAATGATCGCGATCAAAAGGGGACATTCTCATCTAGACATTATTTGGAGTAATCCTACCAAGTTACAATGAAATCCCCTCATAAATATGACCTGTAGACTGTGCTAAACGTTTTCGGGCTTCGGGCACCTTTAGCCGTCACAGTTGCCCAATCATGTCCAAAAGGGGATGTTCTCATCTAGACATTATATGAAGTTAACCTACCAAGTTACAATGATATCCCTTCATAAATATGACTTGTAGACTGTGCTAAAGGTTTTCAGGCTTCAGGCTCGGGCAGCCATCATGGGTGAATGATCGCAACCAAAGGAGACAATCTCATCTGGGCATCATCTGGAGTGATCCTATGAAGTTACAATGGAATCCCTTCATAAATATGACCTGTAGCACACAATGCTCAAGGTTTTCGAGCTTCGGGCAATTGTAGCCATCACAGCTGACCAATCATGACCAAAAGGGAATGTCATCATCTAGGCATTATATGGAGTCAACCTAACAGGTTACAATGAAATCCTTCCATAAATATGACCTTTTGCCTATGCTAAAGGTTTTTGGGCTCAGGCACCCATCAAGGCTGAATGATCGCGATCAAAATGGGACGTTTTCTTCTAGACATTATTTAGAGTCATCCTACAAAGTTACAATGAAATCCCCTCATAAATATGACCTGTAGACTGTGCTAAAGGTTTTCGGGCTTTGGGCACCTTTAGCCATCACAGTTGCCCAATCATGTCCAAAAGGGGACGTTCTCATCTAGACATTATATGAAGTTAACCTACCAAGTTACAATGAAATCCCTTCATAAATATGACCTGTAGACTGTGCTAAAGGTTTTTGGGCTTCGGGCTCGGACTATGTTTACGGTTTTTGGGCGCAGGCACCCATCAAGGCTGCATGATCGCGATCAAAATGGGATGTTCTCATCTAGACATTATTTGGAGTCATCCTGCCAAGTTACAATGAAATCCCTTCATAAATATGACCTCTAGACAGTGCTAAAGGTTTTCGGGCTTCGGGCTCTTGTAGCCGTCACAGTTGCCCAATCACGTCCGAAAGGGGTCGTTCTCATCTAGACATTGTATGAAGTCAACCCACCAAGTTACAATGAAATTCCTCAATAAATATGACTTGTAGACTGTGAAAAAGGTTTTCGGGTTTTGGGCTCGGGCAGTCGTCATGGTTGGCAGATCATGCCCAAATGGGGAAATTCTCATCTAGACATCAAAAGGAGTCATCCTACTAAGTTACAATGAAATCCCTCCACATTAAACATGACCTGCAGACTGTGCTAAAAGTTTTTGGGTTTCGGGCTTGGGTGGCCATCACGGTTGATAGATCATGCCCAAAAGGGGACGTTCTCATCTAGGCATTATACAGAGGCATCCTACCAAGTTACAATGAAATCCCTTCATAAATACGACCTGTAGACTGTGCTAATGGTTTTGGGGTTTTGGGCTCGGGCAGCCATACCGGTTGCCCAATGGCGACCAAAAGGGGACGTTCTCATCTAGACATGACCCCAAACCTGCATATGAAATTTTGTGACGATCAGACAAGAACTGCGGGGTGTAGCCCGTGCTAAAGGAAAATGTGAACAGACGTCACAGACTCACAGACTAACAGACTTCCGCACGCGTGATGGCAATAGCTGATCTTTACTATGTCAAGTTAAGCTAAAAATGACGAATCAGCATTTTTGCAAAAGTCCTTGAAAAGCACCCTATGAAAAAAACTATGGCAATTTTGTTTTTTTGGACCATTCCTTTCTGCTGTTCGTAATGAAGCTTCACACAAAATAAAAATTCTCAGTGCCGTGTAGTTTTGGAGATATGGGCATTTTAAATTTTTGTTTACTTTTAGTTCCTGCGGTTCCCATGAGGCGATGGGAAAATTTCTTTTGACATAAATTAAGTACTTATGACCCAATGACCCCTCATATCAAATTTGGTTCAATTGGCCTCTCAGTTCGGAAAATAGAAATTTTGGTACAATTTAGGCTCCCACAGGAAGCAAATATGAACCCAGGGACATGACTTGAATAAACTTGAATCTCACCCCCATAAGGATGCTGATTACCAAATGTCAAAACATTCTGACTACTGGATCTGAAGAAGAAGATTTTTAAAGAAAATTCCTCATTTTGAACTAAGTTACAATTCAAGCTCCCACAGTGAGTCCAAATATGGACCTAGGGACATGGCTTGAACAAACTTGAATCTCACCCCCCCCCCCCCCCCCCCCTAAGGATGCTGCATACCAAATACTAATTTGAACATTTGGGCTCCCATACAGAGCTCAAAAATGGACCCAGGGAACTGATTTCAACAAATATGTGAATCAATCTTCCAAAGATGTTACATGTGAAATATGAAGGCTTTTGGAGCAGCGGTTTGGGAGAAGATTCTTTAATGTTTTCATCATTACCCACAGTGTTAAAAAATGCTGACTCAGCACTTTTTCAAAGTCCCGAAAAAGTATCCTATGATAAAAACGATGGCAATTTTTTTGGACCATTCTATTCTGTTGGTCTTAAAGAAGCTTCACACCAAATAAAAATTGCGATATCGACGCCGTAGCTGCGACGGGTGGTGCAATCTCACAAAATTCTAAGTTCATCAAGGGCCATAACTCCAAGAAAAATATTTGGAACAACATGCATTGAACAGTGGCTAGACATCAATAAGATACACTTACATGCCAAATATAAAGTCATTCCATCAAGTATTTCAAAAGTTATTGAGTTTTGAAACTTGTTGGTCACAGAAACTTGTTGGTCACAGACAGACCGACATTGCCACTTATAGAGCTGCTAGTTGCAGCTAAAAATTCTCAGTGCCGTGCAGTTTTGGAGCTATGGGTGTTTTATATGTTTTCTATTTTTAGCTCCTACAGTTCCCATAGGGTGACGGGAAAGTTTTTTTTTTGCATAAATTAACTACTTTTGACCCAATAATAGTCCAGGCACATTAGACATAAAAATGAGAAAGTAAGGAAAAAAATCGGAGAAAGCTGATTTTTTTATATGTTTCCGGGACACACATTGCAGATAAAGTGTGAAAAGTCCCCGCGAATCCGAGTTGAGCTTTTTTAGTTATAGCGTTTTTTTGATGAAAAAATTTTTTTTTTTAAAAATTCGACCCAGCTCCATATTTCTCATTCTTATTCGCCTTAGTAGGGTGAGAATCATAAATATCATGCTGAATTATATTGAGAATACATATTCCCAACAGAAAATGCCAACTTTGTACCAATCCTCACACTCAATGGTGAAATATTCACGAAAATGTACAAAATTACGAAAACAAATTTATTGTTTTCATACACACAACGGTACACAACGTCCATTAAATCAAATCTACGACTACTTTGGGAGTCAAATTATATATCAAAAATTGCAGAAAAGCAGTGGCTTTATAATGATATATAACAATAGTCATTTATTCCATAATGAACTGGTGAAACGTGTGAAATATTAACCATACCCCCTAAACTCAAATTCAAACGGCATCGACTTTTCTCATTCAAATACCGTATTATAGCATCATTGTTTCAATTTCCATGTTCGATTAAATCACATAGGTCTTCTCCAGTTGTTCTTGAGAGCAGAGCGCACAGGCGACTGGGAGCTCCACACATATTGTGTTCGCAATATGATTCCAGTATTTCACGCAGGTGGTCATTTTGCATACGAAAAAAGTTCTCATCTCTATTTGCAGCAGATGAATGAGCTAACAGAAATAATGCAACAGGATGATTTGAAGTTGTTCACTGAGAAAGGTTACTTTACCATAAGGCGCTCAGATAAATTCTGGGATGGGATATATTCTGATCAGACCATAGAGCAGTGTTTAATGAGAATGTTCAAGCTCCCTGGTGGTCTCACACATGGCAGGGGAATAACCGATAGCACTGTTGCGAAATGGGTACATGGACTACCTCTTTGCCTTCCGATATGTAATGCTCTCGAAAATTTTGTTCATGTTCACATTGGTCATGGCGAACAACATCGGGATCTCCGTCAAAGTTCACAATTGACTGATGCCAATGATATCACCAAATTATTGAACTGGCTCAGAGTGCATTCCCCCTTTCAGAATAGAGATCCACTACAATTAGTCTCTATAGCGACCGGGCTTGTGGCCGACGAAACTGTGAACTGTGACCAAGTTCGCAAAATTGGTGAATGTTGTGTATCGAATGTTGTAAGCAAAACGTTCAACAGCATCAAACTACGACATGTTGACACTGTGAAGTCTTTCGCATTGATGGCAAATAGCATCGAAGTCTGTGGAAGTAAGGTAGTGATTGACCCCACAATTCTGTTCAACCGCATCACGTGTTATTCAGTCACAAGCAGAGATGGAAGAGTATCTCAAATATGAACTCGCCCCGAAACCATCAGCCAGCATTGTTTGATTCTGCTGGAATGAGGAAGACACAGAAAAGCACGCTCGGTAAGATCCTCAAAACATACGGTTCCGAGCAAACTAAAATCCCAGAACATTCTCTGTTTGTTGTAGATGGTGGATTTTTATTGAGGGCAGCTGTATAGCCTAAACAGTCGTCATATAAGGACATATGTACATCATATTCCAATTATCTAGTGAGACATTTTGGGGCGAACGTCGTGGTTGTTTTTGATGGTTATGCTTGTACAATGTCGACAAAGGGCATGGAACAAGCCCGTAGATCTAAAGACAGGTATTCCATTGATATCAATATCTCACCCGAGTTACCAGCCACAACACCCCAATCCGATTTCCTTGCAAATGCCAAGAACAAAACCCAACTGATCGATCTTCTAATGCAGGAGCTATCTGCTATCAATATTCAGTCCAAGCAGGCCGAGGCTGATGTACTGATAGCCGAAACTGCACTTGACATCGCTCAAGATGACAACAATGTTGTCGTTGTGGGAACAGACACAGACTTGTTAGTCATTCTTACCTCTCGAGTTCAACCGGGATGTAATATTCACATGATGTATTCCATTACCCCAAACTTACTAGTTTCAGTTAGTGAAATAGCAACCAAAATGGGTGACCATAGAAGCAACCTCCTTGTAGCACATTCTATAAGTGGTTGTGACACTACTTCTGCACTCTTTCGAGTTGGTAAGAAGAAAGTATTCAGTACAATTGTCTCCGATGTTACTAGCGACTCACAACAGTATGTCAACACAATTTTGGCAGATGACAGTACACCAAGTGCAGTAGCCGCTGCCGGGGAACAACTTCTCCTGATCTTATACGGGAATAAAACTGTTTCCTCTCTCGACCAATATAGATATGTCACTTACAAGCGTTATGTAGCAAAATCTAAACTGAATAAACCCATCGACCTAGCCTCACTCTCACCAAGCAGCGATGCTGCACAACAACATGTCTACAGATGTTATCTCCAGGTCCAACAATGGCTGGGCACTTCGCTTCCTCCGACGGATTGGGGGTGGTCGCTAGACAATGGACTTCTTGTACCGACTGCAGCCACAAAGCCATGTGCCCCCGATAACCTACTGAATCTGATCAGTTGTGGTTGCAAGAGTGCTTGTACAAAAAGGTGTGGGTGTAAGAAGGCAGGACTCTCTTGCTCAGGTTTGTGTAATTGCAGTTTGGATTCTTGTAACAACCACAGAAACACTGTCCTGTCGGAAATTTCTGAGTTCGATGAATAATATGTATATAGGTCATGTCATTTCTGTATATAGCGTTGATAATAGTCAATGTAACTTACTTAATCCATGTTGATTGATTTGTACATTCTGTAAATATTATTTATTGATTTTTGTACATTCTGTAAATATTATTTATTGATCTAATGCTGCCAGACACAGACGTGTCTGTTCGGTCCCAAGCCCGAAAATAGTTGAGTTCTCATGCTGACGAATTTTATGCCAAAAGGGGAACTCGGCCAGAAGCAGAGGGGGTCTTCCATAATGTCTATTTTGTAAGCAATGATAAAAGTCTTCAAATGGTGGTGGATTTTTTATCGTCTGTCCAACTAACATCCCGTTCTGTACTACGACCCTTTGGGCAAATCCGTTAGGAAAATCGTCATTTTTTGCGTAAATCCGATACTTTTTTGTGAATTTTCAATAATTTTTCGCAGAAATTGTCACAGAATGCACATTTTCCTCTAGGTAAATGTATATTAGACATTAAGTAGCTCGAAATACGCGTAAACAAAAAATACAGTTGGATCAATTCGAGGTTACAAAGTTTGTGCGATTTTTTAAAATTTTTTTCAAACGCGTTTTCGAAAAAAGGCTGTAGAAAAAAAAGCTCAACTGGGATTTTAGGGGACTTTTGTCTAATCGTTCAGTGACATGTACTCGACATTCCCTGAAAAAATCAGCTTTCTCCGATTTTTTTCCCTAGTGAAACCTAATGTTCTTGGGCTATAAGCCCTTATATCATATTTGATTCAAATCAGCCTCTTAGTTTGGAAAATAGAAAATAGAAAGGAAGCTGAACACCAAATATCAAGTCTCTGCTACTGCCGATTCATGAGAAGATTTTTTAAGATTTAGGCACCCTTTTGGGGCATGGTCCTACCAAGGAGCAGGGTAACTTGATTTGAACAAACTTGAATTGACATATGATAGGGAACATGCACATCAGATTTGGTTCAATTTGGTTAAGTAGTTTGTGAAAAGTCGATAATGTAAAATTAACGCCAGATGGATGGACGCCAGACAGAAAGTGATTAGTATAGCTCCCCTTGAGCTCTGCTCAGGTGAGCTAAAAAAAGGGGCTATAACTCAAGCAAAAACAATTGGATGCAACTCATATTCAAACTTGACCTGTATTACTATCTGGGTAAAACACATACCAACTTTGGTTGAGAACAAATAATGCAAACTGACGTTATCGGTCTGAAACCCAAAATGTTCATAGATGGTCAAATTCTAAGTGAAAAAAAAGGCTGTAATTCATTAAAAATAATTGGACGGAACCCATATTCGAATTTGGTCTGTATTACTAGCTGATTGGTCAGAAACCAATTATTTACGAAGAGATAGACAGACAGACAGACCATTTACATACTACAACCATTTTCACATATGGCCCCTCACAGTGTAAAACTGGCATGTGAGCAGGATTGAACCAAACTGTCTGAAAAAAATTGGAGCAAGAGCCGAAGATGCTTGCTGAGTGCCAAAGGTGGGGGTTTCATTAAGCAAATATCCCTGCTTTTGAAACCACCACCAAAGACACCTGATAATAAATAGACAATCTAGCTTCAGCAGCCTTTCTGAGGATTTGGTGATCACAGTGATGTCCCAAAGATTTTCCACCTTTCCCTCTGTAGTCTATTCCATGGTTGCTCCAAACACATCAGGCTTTACCTGGTATATCAATTTTATGAACATTTCTCCCAGAAAAACACTTTTCTGATCTGCCACTTTTACTTGCCAGTCAAGCCAATCCCAACAAAACTGACTTGATACGTTGTTCCTGTCCAAAATTGACATCTTCTTAGCAGTAAAAACACATACAAATGACATTCCAGGTCATGAGATAGAGTCAGGCCAAAAAATAAGCAGCCTGACATTTCCAGAATGAAGTCCCCAGTGGGTGAATTTGATAATGCTATCCCATACAGTGGGCCATTTTATCCTCTGGGTACCTCCTTCTGTTTCGTTTTGATACCCTGATTCGGTTTGAGGTTCACATAGGGTGAATTTTGTGATGCTACCCTGCTGGGGACCTCATTTTGCAGATGTCAGTCTGCTTATTTTCTGGCTTGGATAAAGTTGAATAAGACAGACGAACCCACTTTATTTCGCCCCATGTAAACTTGGCACACCTTTACTTTTTTTTTTAAATTTTCTTCGTAAATTTTTTTTTTTTAAAGTTTCAAATGGAAGTAATCCAGCAATTGGCAGAAATTTCTCATGCCTGATTAACCCATTGCTGACTGAATCAAAAGCATCCGCCACATAATTTACAAATTCAGCAGATGAAAAAAACACAAAAATTTCCATAAAGCTATATCATAGTGAGGCGCCTCACTGGAACGAGATTGTCAAGCTCGTTTCAAATAGGGATCACCTGTTATGGTTTTGTACTTGGGGTTTCCAAAGAAAAGTGCAGTTAAAAATGGAACATTTTTGCAGCAATAATGTTAGTGATCAACTGATTCTCAGTTTCAAAGTGAAAAGAATCAGCGATATGTATTTGTACTGGTTTTCTACCAATCAATTAATATTTTGTACAAATTACATCAAATTAGCTATCTTAGTCTTAACTGGTAAAGTGCTAAACTATTTTTAGTCATCAAAATCTATTGGGAACATGTGGCTCTGTGGTTACAGCATTGGACTTCAAACTGAAAGGTTCACAGTTCGATCCCCAACAGGGGTAACTGCATTGTTTCCTTGGGCAAGGCACTTAATCCTGATTGCCCACGTGGGGGCACTATGGTGCTGTGTACTAATGTATATTGCACATCGATGGTGCACTTGTCTTCAACCAAGGCTAATCCTGCCTGTGTGGAGATAGTTGCTCTTTGTTGCTGTATGCCGGCTTCCTCCATCCGAAAAACTGTCTGACATCACCCCCTGGCAGCATTAAGCCTCAATAAAGTATTTCTGGCTTGTTACAATTAATGGAAGAGTGCCTACCAATTAAGAGTAACAAGAAGCTTCTAGTGAACGTATTAGAAGTCAACTATAAAAGCTTTACTCTAAATAAATGGCCTTCTTTTAAAACTGGACAAACAATACAATTTTAGTTAACCCTCAAGTCTGCAGATTAATTTTATGTTAATAAAAACTGTAAAAACAAATACAAGATGACTTCACAGTGTTTCTACATTATTGTTGGCTGCCTGTGTGAGCAGACAACAATGATGTAAACTGGTGTCAAGATAAATGCAGCCTACCAGGAAGAATACACTTGGACAACATTTTCAGAGCGATATAAAAGGGGCTGTTTATAAACAGGCTGTATGGGGACTTAAGGGTTAATTTTAGACTGATTGAAAACAAATCAGTGTACATTGGAAATAATTGAGAATGAAAGTGTTAATGACACTGCAGCTCAACTTGAGTGTGTGTAGTGTTTGAGAAAAAGGATAATATTCAATGTTTAAAAAAGGATTATGAAATAAGACAAGAATTGTGATAATTGAGATTATGTTAAGTTCTGTACCCTACATGCTGTTTTCAACAAGAATAATTTGAGGTGTAGACTGCACTAAAAAATTGAGGCCTTGGTTTATGTGGACCTCACAGTTAATGTGTCAACCAAAATTACCAAGTTACAGTAAAATCATTCCAAACTGAGTCATCCTAGAGAGTTACAATGAAATCCCTTCATAAATATGACTCATAGACTTTGCTAAAGGAATCTAGGTCATATGGCCATCCGGCAGTCATGGTTGACCAATTGCAACCAAAATAGGTCAGCCTCATCTAGATATCGTACCAAGTCATCCGACCAAGTTACAATGAAATCCCTTCATATATACGCCTGTAGACAGTGCTAAAAGAATGTAGATCACGTGCCCAAGTGGCAGTAACAACTGACCGATTGTAATCAAAATAGGACAGCCTCAACTAAACATCATACCGAGTCATCCTACTAAGTTACAATGAAATCGCTTCATAAATATGAACTGTAGACTTGTGCTAAACAAATCTAGGTCACATGCCCGTGCAGCCATCAGTTTAGAACGTTCCCATCTGGATGTTATACCAAGTCATCCTACAAATTTACAATGAAATCCCTTCATAAATGCAACCTGTAGACTGTGCTAAAGGAATCAATGTCATGTGCCCATGCAACCGTCACACTGACCAAACCCATCCAAAATAGGACATTCTCATCTAGATATTATACAGAGTCATCCTACCAAGCTACAATGCAATTCCTTCATAAATACAACCTGTAAACTGTGCTAAAGGTTTTCGGGTTTCGAACCAATGCAGCCATCACGGTTGATCGATCGCGACATAAATGTGATGTTCTCATCTAGACATGACCTCGAACCTGCACACGAAATTTAATGATGATCAGACAAGAAATACAGAGTGCAGCCTGTGCTAAAGAAAATGTGAACAGACTTACAGACTGATAGACTTACAGACTCACAGATTTCTGCACTTTGTCAAGCTAAGCTAAAAGTTTCTTTAGATAAATGCTAAATATGACCTGAATGGGTTTTTTTGCCTTTACTCCCAAATGTCGGTTAGCTCCATCCTAAGCTATTCACACATACAATGTTTGGTACTCTCCAAGCAATATTTCAGAATCAGAAATGCTTTGGTCAAACATTTGTTTAAAAAATTCTCAAAAATGTGCAGTAAAACATGAAGTAAGGGTCACAGGAACTTTAATCTCGATTTCATGTGTTATCCAAAGCGGAGCTGTAACCTTTGGTTTGAAAGAAAACAAATGCAGATGTGAGTGTACAGTATTCCATGCATGTTTGATCACAAAAAGACAAACAAATTGACCAACAAACTAACACTAGTATTTCTTGAGCTGCACAGTGTTCAGACACTGAACTTATAAGACTTCTGATCATCAATGGATAAACAAATGAACATATACAAATGTTATCAAAAGTGGACAAATGAATGGCAAACAAACTAACAATAGAACTTTTTGAACTGCTCATTTTTCTGATGGTCCAAAAATTTAAATTTCTAAGTTATTAGAACAGTTGGCTCTCTCGTTTCAATGTGTATTAGATAAGAGACAAACTAATTGTTCATTACTTGCTGTTGGCACTAAGTATAACTCCAGATACTTACAATGTCTTTTTTCTTTTGATGAGCATAATTCTTCTCGGATGATGCCGCATGATCCTTTGTGTACAGTTCTGTAGAACGAATGGGTGTTGCCTCCCTTGATTGTGATGAACTGTGAAGTTCTCTTGTCGGTGAAGATGAGAATGAGTTGTTGGGTGATTTCTGTGAATTTCGTATTGAATAAGAACCTAAATAATATTATGAGAAAAACGGCTGGAATTACATTGGGTAATTTTAAAGAGTTATAAACTAGCAAAAATAACAACATCCTATATTTGTATCTAAATTCCCCCTCGATCCCTCCCTCTCTCCCTACTCAATCTCTATCATGTGGATTGTGATCAGTCATTGGAATAATACCAATCTGGGAATGTAACAAATTTTCAGCCTAAATATGAACCCAGGGACTTGGTTTGAACAAACTTGAATATCACCCCCCTAAGGATGCTGCATACCAAATATCAAAATATTCTTATTGGTAGATCTGAAGAGGAAGATTTTTAAAGAATATTCCTCATACGGCACTAAGTTAAACATTTGGGCTCCCATAGAGAGCCCAAATATAAACCCAGGGAATTGATTTCAATAAACACGTGAAACAATCTTCCAAAGATGTTATATGTGAAATTTGAAAGCTTTTCGAGCAGTGGTTTGGGAGAAAAGTAGACTTAAATGTTTTTCCCATTACCCACAGTATTAAAAAATGCTGACTCAGCACTTTTTCAAAGTCCCCAAAAAGTACCCCATGATAAAATCGATAGCAATTTTTTTTTACCATTCCATTCTGTTTGTCATAAGAAAGCTTCACACCAAATAAAATTCTCAGTGCCGTGTAGTTTTGGAGATATGGGCGTTTTAATTTTTTTCTATTTTTTAACTCCTGCGGTTCCCATGGGGTGACAGAAAAATTTTTTGTGGCATAAATTTACTACTTGCGTCCCAATAAAACCTCACGTGAAATTTGGTTCAAATCAGCCTCTCGGTTTGGAAAATAGAAATTTTGGGCAGGGCAAAAATTCTTGCCCCTCCCATAACAATTAGGGTTTAATGATTTCCCGGTTTCTTAAAAAATCGGGACCGGGAAATTTTTCCCGTTTATATTCGGGAACCGGGAACGGAACCGGGAATAGAAGGGGTTGTTAACTTGTTACAAGTCTGTGTTTACAATAATGGAATCGGACCAAAATCGTATCGTTTTTTAATCTTAAATGAAAGACATTTCACACAAAACCTAGGTAACATTCATACAGAAAACAAACATTGAATTTGAAAGCTGTAGTTTCAACTTTCAGCTGTAAAAGTGTAAATAAACAATGTCTTTTGAATCACTGTCCAGACTGTCCAATGCTCAATACTGTAAAGTTTGTAAACTACTGTGTAGTGTTCAATGTTTATTGAGTCACCGAAATGCATCCAAATAAATCGAATGAGTAAAGTACTAGAGTGACTGTCACTATAGTACTTTACTCATTCCATTTATTTAGATGCGTTTTTACATCTTTGTGCACAATAATACTTCCTCAACAACAGCAAATTACTCAACGCTTTGTCACTTAATCTGGACCGTATTTTGGTACATATGTGCCCAGCCGTAGAAAAACTGCGCTCTGACTCTACAGTCTACAGATGTCGGCTTTCCCGTTATGAGGGCGTTATATAAAAAGTTCAGATTGTCCGTTCTAACTCCGTTGGTCTCATACAACTTGAATTCGTTCCCGATATTTGCATTTGTTGGTTCTGCACGTGTGGTAATAGATGTTTTACAAGCTGTATCGTCAATATAGCCCTGCAGTACATCCTCAAGTGTCGGTGCAGTTGAAGGATTTTCAGTGAGATCAGGTGATACATTGCTAACACTTGCGGGAGACTCGACGACTTCGGAAGCCTCACTCAGACTTAAGTCACTTAACCCTTTGAGGCGGATGAGCTCTGTACGGGCAAACTTTACTCTGACAGTTTTCGCACATGTCTCAAGGAATGCTGGTTCGTCCAACAAACAAAAGTTTGGGTTGTGGAGGTATTTCAAAAGAGTTACAAGGGTTTTGTCTCGTCTCTTACATAAGCGTTCCTTCAGCCTTTCGCTCAATCGCTTGCTTATGTCAGAATCTAATGAATCTAACTGTGCAAACAGAAATTTCAATATCCCCTCAGCAGAAACGAAAGTTGTGTCACGCCGGCATAAAGCTTCATTCGCCACTGTAATAGGCCTAAGTGCATTGGCGATATCTGTGACAGCCTCGACTTCAGGCTGAGTAAGACAAGATGTGCATGAAATATCTAAGAATGCCTTTAACATGCATGGTCGGAGTCTGAGATAGCGAGTGAACATAGCTTCTATTGTATTCCAACGGGTTTTCACATCGATTATGGGCTTCAACTCTTTCCCTTGATCCTGCTTCACATAAGTTTGTAAAATCTCATCAGCGCGTCCACGTCGAAACTTCTTGCAGTCACTTCTAACCTTGGTCACCAAGTCAGCAAAGTTTATTATATCCAAATTTATCAAAGTACCACATTGACTTTCTTCGACGTTGAGACCATCGTCAAATTCATCATCGGATATATCATTATCATCGTCACCCTCATTACCCGTGAGCGAAGCAGATTCCTCGTCCTCAGGCTCTGACTCACACTGTGCTGCACCAGCAGCACCACTAGTACTAGTACTACCAAAGCCTTTGTACATAACATCTGATACTGCAAGGTGAATACCATGGCTGAGACACAACACAGAGACAGTTGGCATAAGTCGACCAAATTTGACCATTACTGATGCGCCATCACTTGTACATACGGCTATATGCTCATCAACAGACAACCCAAAAGTTGAAAGGTGCTCAGTGACAGAAACAACCATAGCCTCTGCTGTAAACTTCCCAGTAATTTTGCAAAGTCCTGTATTCCAAAACTCACCGTCTTTAGCATGTATATCTATGTTCATGTACCGACGGTTCCTAACACTTGTCCATTCATCTAGTGTTATATGAAACGTTCACCATTAGCAATTCGCTCAGATAAATCGGCCTTAATTCTAGAACGAACATCGTCTGCATGATTAGCGACCAACTGCATAACTGCTGATGGATCCCGTGGTAGTTTATGTCCCATTTTTTCGATATTTGACCGTATAAAATCACTTTTGGTTATACCGTTTATTGAAAATCCATCAAGGGCAGCTAACTTGGAAATTATTTCCTCCAATGGTTGCCTTTGTCGTACCAAAAAAGCATCAACTGACGTCTGTTTAGCAATTTTCGATGGTCCCGCACTAACACTACTATCTGTAGTCGGACGTTTGATCAACTCAATCTTGTGAACCAGACGTAAATGTTTTGCAAGACCTCCCGTGGAACCGCCGGAAAGTGTTAATGTTTTTGAGCATTTCTTGCATTCTGCCTTTGAATCAGATATTCTGTTGAAGTATTCCCAGGCGGGAGATGCATTCTGCCTCGACGCCATTGCAAATTTGCAGGAAAGTGTAATAAAGAATAAAGACAAGTAGAATCGCAGATTAATTTCAAAGTTGAAACTTGCAGACGATAAAATGTTTTTGACAAGATCACAAGAACGATAACACAAAAGTTTGACAAAACTGCATAAGCACGCTTGACTGGAAATGTATATTGTAAGATCGATAACTCTAAATGTCTATAGCTACGATTCTGGCTTTACAAGTTACAAGTTACAACTGGAGAAGATTGGAGTTATCGATCCCGCGATATATAAATTCCCCGACAGGCGCAATTTTGTTGCTCTTCTAAGTTGTAACATTACTGGCATGCTATGCATGTTACCATATAACTAAAAGTGAATTTATACGGTCAAATATCGAAAAATGGGACATAAACTACCACGGGACTGACGGGAGTGAGTCCGAGTGACGGAATCCATGGTAGTTACTAACTTACTAGTTATACGGTTGGTCGCCAATCATGCAGGCGATGTTCGTTCTAAAATCAAGGCCGATTTATTTTTCGGGTTGTTTGTTGTTGATGAGCATATAGCCGTACTGCCTATGCACAAGTGATATCGCGCCAGAAATGACTGATAACGAGTTGGAACTCGGTATACAAATAATAAAATCGTTGAATAAAGGGGTATGTGACAAACATTGACGATAGATCTGAATAAGTGAGCTTTTAATCTTATAAGAAACACAGTAAGAAGTCCGTAAAATATCGTTTTCTCATTCCCGGTTCCCGAATTTTCCCGATGGTAAAAATCCGGTTTTCGGGAACGGGAAGTAACCAATCGGGAAACGGGAATTCCCGGTCCCGAATTAAACCCTAATAACAATGGCAAATATAGCCCCTAGAACTTCTCTTGAACAAATCTGAGTCTACACCTCAAAAGGAAGCTGCACACCTACTACTACTGCTGGTTCATGAGAAGATTTTTTAAGATTTAGGCTCACTTTTTGGGCGTGGCCCTACCAAGGAGCAGGTCAACTTGATTTGAACAAACTTGAATTGACATATGATAGGGAACATGCACACCAGATTTGGTTCAATTTGATTGAGTAGTTTGTGAGAAGAAGTTGAAAATGTAAAGTTAACAACGGACGCCGGACAGAAAATGATCAGTAAAGCTCTCCTTGAGCTTTGCTCAGGTGAGCTAAAAAATGAAATTAATATACTAGGAACAAAGTATGTCTTGCAATGTACTGATCTAATTCAATTGCAACAGAGTAATGTTATCTTGGTCTGTTGTCTAATTTTAAAACAAAAATTACAAGCCCAAATCACTTGAAACTCATTTTACAACAAAAAAGAAGAAAAAGAAAAAAAATTCTGATGGACACACCCAGTCTCCACTTCCCCAACAATTTTTTTCCTTTTCATAAAAATAATCAAAATACTTTCAGACACATTTCAAAGAATAAGAAAAATCGGGCAATGGGCTCCATGTACTCCCACAACCCACCCCAGGGTAAATTTTTCAGCACATGTTCACCCTTCTTTCTGGGAAAGGTTATACTCCAAACTCAAAATCATTTACATGAGTTTCAAAGAAAAAAAAAATGATCCAACTGACCCTATGTACATCCCCACACTACCCACCACAGGATAGGTTTTTCTTTAAACATGATCTGTTTTCACTTTGCTGAGGTTGCATGCCAAATATGGAACCGCCATGTTGTGCTGTTTTTTGATAAATGGAGTCGGGGGTTTGTCGTCCAACAGGGGTTAATTCCATATTACTTATTTGCTCTCTCTGTGGTGGTTGTCTCCACCAGTGATTAGAGTGTCAGGTAGCACGAGATCTAGTAACGGTTGATTGAATTGTTGTCAAGTTTCACTGAGGGAAATGCACACACCAGCGATTTCCTGAATCGATACAAGATTTCAGAGGTTGCATGATTTTTTCGTGTTGTGTATGAATTGAAGTGGGTGATCTGGACCGTCGAAAAAGTCAGTTCGAGATAGGATTTCACTGGGGTAGGTTGTTTAGCTTTTCTCTGGAAGGTTTGGGAAGAGCCGGCTGGTCGTGAGTTTAAATAGTAATTCCTTGGAGTTCCGGAATGAGAAACTAAACACCGAATTCTCTGTGCCATTGGTGAGACCGGGATAGTTATTTAGGAATTTATTTGGTATTCTTTTTTCTCCGTTTGTCGGATCAATGGAATCAGAGTTAAGTAAGTTTTAGAGTGGTTTTTTTTCTCTGGAACTCCGGGAATATTTTTTTTGAAGAATTTCGCCTTCGACAAACTTTTGTCGAGTGTGAGTTCTTCTTGTTGGGTAGTCACCGAGTGTGCGGGGTGTCAGAGATGGCAGCGCGGAGGTGACTCCTTAGTTATATGTGGAAGACTTCACACTCGACGAACTTTGGTTCTTCGAGGGTGAAAGCTTCTTACTTGATTGAGGCCTGATTATTGATATTTGGTATGACACCTATGGAGGAGCAGCGGTGACTCCTTATTTATATGTGGAAGACTTCACACTCGACGAACTTTGGTTCTTCGAGGGTGAAAGCTTCTTACTTGATTGAGGCCTGATTATTGATATTTGGTATGACACCTATGGAGGAGCAGCGGTGACTCCTTATTTATATGTGGATGACTTCACACTCGACGAACTTTGGTTCTTCGAGGGTGAAAGCTTCTTACTTGATTGAGGCCTGATTATTGATATTTGGTACGACACCTATGGAGGAGCAGCGGTAACTCCTCATTTATATTGGAAGACTTCACACTCGACGAACTCTGGTTCTTCGAGGGTGAAAGCTTCTTACTTGATTGAGGCCTGATTATTAATATTTGGTATGACACCTATGGAGGAGCAGAGGTGACTCCTTATTTATATTTGGAAGACTTCACACTCGACGAACTCTGGTTCTTCGAGGGTGAAAGCTTCTTACTTGATTGAGGCCTGATTATTAATATTTGGTATGACACCTATGGAGGAGCAGAGGTGACTCCTTATTTATATGTGGAAGACTTCACACTCGACGAACTCTGGTTCTTCGAGGGTGAAAGCTTCTTATGACAGTTCCCTTTGGTCATTGGTACGTCCTCTATGGGAGAATAGTAGTCTCCTAATATTATATTAGAAAATCTGGGTGGCCTGGACATAATAAAAAGGGCCTTGTTTATCGGATTCTTGATATTTTTCTTTCTCTAGCCTCCGAATTTCAGCCCAATTTAAGATAGTGAAACAAACGCTTTTTGGATATGTAATAATGTTTAATTTCATTCAATAAATTATACCATAACATCTCTTAGTGTTGAATTATTGTTACCTTGCTACATCTTGATGGTTTGTAGTTTTTAATTTCAGTCTAAAGGTGGGTCATCTACCCGAGAACTTTATGTGGGGCTCCGACCTACCCATTATAACTGCGATCCCTTTTCCTTATTTTAAAGCCCGGTCGGAAACGCAAATGTTAAATATCTCTTATAAAATAGTTCGACCATCTGGGGTGATGTGGTTTTAGAAACCGCACCGCCTCGGCTGATCGAACTGTTTTTGGGAGGGAGAAATTGAATCTAGACTTGTGTTGGGTTGGGGAGAGTGGATTCGTCACAGTTATTGGCGTCGCCGACAGGATATTTTATGATACCATAAGACTGATGTATAGAAATTTAATACAGGTAAATTGTTTAGTATTGGTTCAAATTTAATATGGCTACGGGAATTTCGGAAGGGCTGGATGAATACTTGGGGGCATCTAAAAAGTTAACTGATTTGGCTACAAATCCAGATATTAGCACACCAAGGAGATACCCCATGGCTGAGGCTCTAGATTTTTTTCAAGAAACACCAGAGGCCACTCCTACGTCTTTTAATGAAAATGTAGAAATTCAAGTGAGTGAAATTCCAAAACATAATGGTTTGGACAATGGAATTCATAAACAGGTAGGAAGTTCTGCGCGTGAATTTTGTAGAAGAAGAGCTTCGGGTGCCATTCCTAAGAAAGTTAAAACTCCTCTTGCGAGGGTCAGCTATCAAGATAAGGGTGATCGGGCGTTAGTGGCACCGGGTGCGGACCTTCCTGCTCTTAAGGAACGTCCATCCAAAAGTGGTGAACAATATAACGGGCCCAGAAAACCGGTGGTTACACCAGAAACATTTAATGGGTCCACCAATGTGGTTGATTGGGTGACGCATTTTGAAAAATGTGTAGAAATCAATGAATGGTCAGAGGTGGTGGCTTGTAGATTTTTGGTAGTTTCATTAAGAGGGGCCGCATTGCAATTTTACGAAGATCTAGATAGTAATGATAAGATTGGCCTAAAACAAATATTAAAAAGTTTGATAGATCGATTTGATCCCTTTAGAGGTACGGCAATTTATAGGTCACAATTGCGTTCAAGAAGGCGAACCGCTCGAGAAACACTCCCCGAGCTGGCTAGTAGTATACGTAGATTGGTAAAGAAAGCTTACCCTTCAGCCCCATCCATTTTAAGGGACGATTTGGCAAAAGAAGCTTTTGTTGAAGCCATAACGGATAAAGACGTTCGGATGCAGGTGTTGCGTGGAAAACCCGAGACGTTGGATGCCGCGGTTCGTTTGGCATTAGAGGAAGAATCATATAGGAGAGTGGAAGTTGCTTCCACTGTCCAACCTTCTGACAACGAAGCTGTTAATTCCGAGCAATTGGAATTATTAACTCAGACGCTGACTGATCTGCGGTTTCAGATTGATGATTTGTGCAAAGAACAAAGGGAAATGAGACGCGAATTTTTAGAACAATTGGGGAAGGAGGATGGAATTGACAAAATAGCGGAAATACAAAATACTCGGGAAGATTTTTCTCGTGGACGTGGTCGAGGAAATGTTCGTCGGAATTATGGGGGTCGAAGAGGTGGAAGGTGGAATAATAGGCAAGGTTTAAAAGAATAAGAGCTGGGGTTGGGGTCAAACCTCAGCTCCAACAGAATGGGGCCCACCCTGAGAAAAAGATTGGTCATTTTTTTCTTCCCTTAACCATTTGTGACAAAGAGGTAAAATTTTTGCTGGACACTGGATCAGCCATTAGCATATTAAGTACTAAGGTATTGGAAGAGGTATTTGGAAAGGATTCTTCAGAATTACAAGCAGCTCCTAGAGAGGTTTGTGGAGCTAGCGGACAACCCTTGCAGGTGCCAGGAGTTATCAACCTTCCCATTAATATAGGTAATAATAGTTTTGATCAAGAGTTTTATGTTGCCGAGTTATCATTTGAGGGAATATTGGGGGTTGATCTGATGACTGCCCTAGACTTAGACATTTATCTGGGGAGGAATTGTGTTAAATTAGCAGGAAAAGAAATTCCCCTAAATTTTGGCAATAACAACGATAGTAATGAGGTCATGCTTATTGAAAATGTAACTATACCTCCATCTTCCGAGATTATAATTAATGGTAAGGTAAGTAATGTTTCTCTTTTAGAGGGAATTTGTGAGGTAGATCAAAAATTTTCAGAAAAACATAATGGGATTATGGTTGGGCGAAGTTTTGTGGGTACTTCAAATGGAGATGTTGTGCCAATGAGGTTAGTAAATACCACCGGGGTACCCCAGTCCTTGAAAAAAGGTGAAACAGTGGCAGTATTCCAGCAAGGGGAGGTTCTGGGAAATAGTGTAATTCAAGAAAATGTAAAACAAGAAAATGTTGATAAGTATTCTCTCCAGCAAACAATTGATGAAACTGTTTTGACTACGGATCAGGTATTTCAAGTTAAAATGCTTCTTGATAGAAATGAGTCGGTTTTTATCCGCCATGATAAAGATTTAGGTCGAACAAGTATTATAAAACATGATATTGACACGGGTAAACATCCACCCATAAAACAAAGAGCCTATAGACTTCCTGTACATAAGCGACAGGAAGTTGATAGGCAGTTACAAGAAATGTTAGAACAGGGGATAATACAACCCTCGGATAGTCCGTGGGCGGCCCCCATTGTCCTGGTTAAAAAAAAAGACGGTAGCCTACGCTTTTGTGTAGACTATCGTAAGTTAAATGCTGTAACTCGGAAGGATGCATATCCCTTGCCACGCATTGATGACAGCCTTGAAGGAATGCAGGGGGCCAGTTGGTTCTCTACATTAGATTTGGCTTCAGGGTATTGGCAGGTGGAGATGGCTTCCTCAGCTCAAGAAAAAACTGCCTTTAGTACAGGTAAAGGGCTTTATGAGTTCAAGGTACTCCCTTTCGGGCTTTCTGGGGCTCCCCATTCCTTTCAGAGGCTTATGGAGCTCGTTTTGAAGGGCCTTCATTGGAAGACCTGTCTGATATATCTGGATGACATAATTATTTATGCTAAAACTTTCCAAGAACATGTAGAAAGGTTGGAAGAGGTGTTCACAAAAATTAAGGAAGCTGGTTTGAAACTCAAGCCTTCTAAATGTGCTCTTTTTAGAAAACAGGTATCTTTTTTGGGCCATATCGTGTCCTCAGAGGGGATACGGGCTGACCCAGAAAAGATAGCTAGGATTAAGGATTGGCCGATTCCAAGATGTGTCAGAGATATACGCAGTTTTGTCGGTTTGTGTTCTTATTACAGAAAATTTATTTTGAACTTCTCAGATTTGGCTGGTCCCCTGTTGGAATTAACTAGAAAGAATGTAAAATTTGAGTGGAATAAGGCTAGAAAAGAATCTTTTGAAATTTTAAAGAATAAACCATGTGAGAGTCCAATCTTGGGATTTCCAAATTTTGAGCAAGAGTTTATTTTGGACACAGATGCGAGTGATCAGGCTAGTGGGGCTGTGTTGTCTCAGTTAGTTAACGGACAGGAGAAGGTAATTGCATATTTTAGTAAAGTGCATTCTCCTCCAGAACGTAATTATAGTGTCACTCGGAAAGAGCTATTGGCAGTTATTAAAAGCATTAAAAATTTTCGCCATTATTTGATAGGAAAACACTTTACTCTGCGCACCGATCATGGATCTTTGAGGTGGTTGTTTAATTTTAAAGAACCAACGGGGCAAGTGGCTCGTTGGCTGGAATATTTGAGTGGATTTGACTTTTCTATCATCCATCGTAGAGGAGAGCAACATAAGAATGCCGACGCCTTGAGTAGGATATCTTTGGAGACTAATGCTATTGATTTGTCTCCAGGAGGTGTAATTTCGGTTGATGATCAGATGAGTGATCCAATATTAAAGAAATTGTTTGAAAATAAAACAAATGATTCTAAGCCGTCGGCTGAGCAAATGAAGGGTGAAGAATTAATATTTAAAAAATATGTAGCCCAATGGGAACAAATGGTTGTTAGGCAAGGTATGCTTTATCGAGAATGGTTGGAATTTGGAAAGGAAAATAAATTTTTGTGGATTGTTCCTGGGAAACTAAAACCTGAAATTTTAAAACATTGCCATGATTCCGTGGTGGGAGGCCATTTAGGTATGATGAAAACCTATTTGAAAATTAGGCAAAGATTTTTTTGGATTGGTCTAAAGAAGGATGTAGAACAGTGGGTGCAGACTTGTGAGGTGTGTCAACGTCGGAAAAGTCCCAACAAAGCGTTAAAGGCCCCCCTGGTTACCGACCGTGTTTCGGAACCGATGGAGAGGGTTGCACTTGATGTATTGGGTCCCCTACCGGAATCTGAGAGTGGAAACATTTACATTCTGGTTGTTTCTGACTATTTCTCTAAATGGACTGAAGCCTATGCCATGCCTAATCAGCGTGCAAGTACAATTGGAGAAATATTGGTTAAAGAGTGGATATCCCGTTTTGGTATGCCTAAGTTTATCCATTCTGATCAAGGGGCCAACTTTGAGTCTGAATTGTTTTTGGGAATCTGTAAATATTTTGAGATTTCCAAGACAAGAACATCTCCATATCACCCTCAGTCTGATGGCCAGGTTGAGCGCTTCAACAGAACATTGATAGCTATGCTAGCATGTTTTGTTGAAGATAATCATAACGACTGGGAATACTATCTACCTTTTGTTATGATGGCTTATCGTAGTGCTGTTCATGAGACCACGGGCCTTACTCCAAATATGATCCTTTTTGGGAAAGAAATCCGATTACCTATTGAATTTATGGCTGGTAAAGTTCCTGATAAGGATCTTAGTCGAGTTCAATATGTGATGGATTTGGAAAATAGAATGGCAACCATTTTCCAGTTTGTGAGCAGTAAGTGTGAAACTGCTATTAAACATAGGAAAAGGTTGTACGACCGTAGAGTTCATGGAAGACCTTATGAGGTTGGTGATAAAGTGTGGCTATATATTTCAAAAATAAAGCAAGGTCAAACCCCCAAATTTGCTAAATATTGGTTTGGGCCATTTGTGGTTAAAAAGCGACTCTCTGATGCAAATTATGTTATTTGTAGAGAGCATGGTGGTCGGCTGCAGGTGGTCCACTTTAATAGATTAAAAAAATGTTTTGAACGACCTAATATGGGAACAAGTGTAGACAATTCAGGAGATTCTGGTAGGTTACCTTTTTCGGAACTCATTGATCGGGAGGAAGATTCTGACCAGTCGGCTCAGGGCAGTTCCAGCAACTTAAACAATCCTGCCCCTAGCGGAGATCCTGTCACCCACCGGGGGCGAAGGGTCCGTCGTCCCCGCTGGTTGAACTCAAATGAGTACGATCTGTCTTAAAAAAAAAAAAAAAAGATTTGTATTTATTATTCTGGAATGACCCCGGTCTAAATTCGGTGATTTTATGATTTAAGATTTGGCTTAATGAATTCATTTGGCGAGAACTCTAGCTCACGAGCAAAGATAAGATTTGCTAAATTTTTGATGTGGTGCCCAGTGATCATGGGAAAATTGTTAAATTACCCGGAGTGTGCCTTATATGTCGATGCAAGGGTTAAATTATGTCTTCCATTTGGAAGTTGTAATTAATAGGCAAGGAGGAATGGTGCTGGGGATCCAAGGAAGGGTTAATGGGCGGAGACAAAATAAACTGCAAATTCATTTGAATTTGCTGTTCGATTCATTTGGAAACTTTTGAATCAGAATTGTTTAATTTTGACTTTCAAACAGTCATATATAGGACAAGTTGTAGGGTCATTGGACCGGTGGTTATGTCCTATGGTAGTGGATTGGATAAAGTAAAGATTGATAAATGATATAGTATTCTCATGGGTCACATAATGTAGGGAAAGGATGGAAATCAATTGATTCCATGGTTTCCCTTACGGGGTGTCGTAATGGAGGTGTTCCATTAGGAAAAATTGTGTAAACGAACACCCTAACTCAGCGCAATTCTAAAAATGTAAAAAAAATTACCTTAGTAATCTCAAAAATACTAGCGCTATTTGTGTTTTGTAAATGTGACCCCTGGGAATTACACTTGGAAATGCTCGTGAGCGGGAGCATTATACGCTAGTGAAATTGAGCCAGTAGAAGAGTGATTCCAAATACGTCGTTTATTTTGGTGTGTCTTGCATGGCGCGCATGTGGGATGGGCATTTGGGGTGGGGGTTAGGTATGATTGTGTCTGATGGGTGGTGGTTGATGTTGCTAGGGTAAGAATGGGTTTCGTAAGTAATTTATGATGGCGTCGCCAGTATGTAACTTTTCGTAAGTGATGTGTCCGTGGTAAATATGCAAGACCACCAGAAATTTACGACTTAAAAATTTGGATTGCTTGGAAACCTATTGGTTGCAGTTTGACTGAGTCACAGAAAGATTGTTTTTTTTTTTTTAATACTGGAGGTCATTCCTTTCATGTAATGTAACTAATAAATTACATAAATTAATTTCAGCTGTTGGAAACAGAAAATTGCGAAATTTTGTATACTGCTGTGGTGTTCCTTTTTTTTGTTTTAGGTTGAGGGAGGTATTTGGTGGCGATGAATCCAGATGATACTGATGTTGTCCATTGACATTGAAATTATGTATGTGTGTCATGGTATTTGATGGCGATGAATCCAGACGATACTGATGTTGTCCATTGACAGTGAAATTATGTATGTGTATCATGGTATTTGATGGCGATGAATCCAGACGATACTGATGTTGTCCATTGACATTGAAATTATGTATGTGTATCATGGTATTTGATGGCGATGAATCCAGACGATACTGATGTTGTCCATTGACATTGAAATTATGTATGTGTATCATGGTATTTGATGGCGATGAATCCAGACGATACTGGTAGTTGTCCAGTGACAGTGAAATTATGTATGTGTATCATGGTATTTGATGGCGATGAATCCAGACGATACTGATGTTATCCATTGACATTGAAATTATGTATGTGTATCATGGTATTTGATGGCGATGAATCCAGACGATACTGATGTTATCCATTGACATTGAAATTATGTATGTGTATCATGGTATTTGATGGCGATGAATCCAGACGATACTGGTAGTTGTCCAGTGACAGTGAAATTATGTATGTGTATCATGGTATTTGATGGCGATGAATCCAGACGATACTGATGTTGTCCATTGACATTGAAATTATGTATGTGTATCATGGTATTTGATGGCGATGAATCCAGACGATACTGATGTTGTCCATTGACATTGAAATTATGTATGTGTATCATGGTATTTGATGGCGATGAATCCAGACGATACTGGTAGTTGTCCAGTGACAGTGAAATTATGTATGTGTATCATGGTATTTGATGGCGATGAATCCAGACGATACTGATGTTATCCATTGACATTGAAATTATGTATGTGTATCATGGTATTTGATGGCGATGAATCCAGATGATACTGATGTTTGTCCATTGACGGTGAAATTATGTATGTGTATCATGGTATTTGATGGCGATGAATCCAGACGATACTGGTAGTTGTCCAGTGACAGTGAAATTATGTATGTGTATCATGGTATTTGATGGCGATGAATCCAGACGATACTGATGTTGTCCATTGACATTGAAATTATGTATGTGTATCATGGTATTTGATGGCGATGAATCCAGACGATACTGATGTTGTCCATTGACATTGAAATTATGTATGTGAGTCATGGTATTTAATGGCGATGAATCCAGATGATACTGATATTTGTCCATTGACATTGAAATTATGTGTGTGTATCATGGTATTTGATGGTGATGAAACCAGACGATATTGATGGTTGTCCAGTGACAGTGAAGTTGTGTAGGTGTATCATGGTATTTGATGGTTATGAGTTCAGACGATATTGACAGTTGTCCATTAACATTGACTCTTGAATGTGAATTGGTTCTTGTAAACCTTCCTAATTTAACTTTGCTTTTTAGGATTTAATTTTGACTCCTTAAAATGGAGGGTCTGGTGATTGGACACAGTTTTGTGGCGAGATTGTACCGATTTTTATTATTGTGCCCAGAAGTATGGCATTGTACCATACCGTTTGCCTCCGTGAAATTTGTTGGGATACCTGGGGGAAAGATTAGCCATTTGCAAAATATTAATGTCAGAGGGGCTAGATGGATAGTTCTTCAGATTGGGGGTAATGATATTGATTGCGCTACATTCTCTTTTGAATGTTTCCTGCGGGACCTCCGAGAATTGCTAAAGAAATGGAAGCTTGCTGGGGTGAAGAAAATAACATTAGGTAGTATATTTCCTAGAGTAAAGCCCCGAAATGTATCTTATGAGATTTATGAGTTTAGACGTATGGCTGTCAATGATGCTTTTAGGGCTGTAGGTGATGAAGATATTTTATATTTTCACCATCGACAGGTTTATCCTCATCATTTTCTGTCAGATGGTGTACATCTCCGGCCGAATGCACAAAAGAATTTTTGGGATAGAATAAAAAGGAAAATTTACCAGATGTTATAATTTAAAACCCACTAGTCAGGGTGATTGGGAATGTGTTGATGGTTTATTAAGTGGGAAAGAAGTGATTAATGTGAAAGTTGGAGATATTTCACATTGACCTTGATGTCAATTGTTGGCTCTGTTGATGGTTCGATTGGGCATGGTATGGTGATTCCTTGTTGGGCTCACTGTGCTGCCCAAGCGAAGCATTAATTGCAACTGTTTTGAATTGGAAATATGGAGTTGGCGATTGAGAAATAGAGTTCCGGGATTCATAAAAATATTGGATAATTGTTTTCTAATCTAGAATGATTCAAGCGCGCCAACAATAAATGGATCTTGTGGCTGTTGTCTGGGTTGTCGTGATGAAAAGGATACAGTAGTGTGCAGGGTTTCCAAGATAGTTTTTGGCGCTGCGAGCAGCATCATCTGGACGATGATAAAATTCATATGTAGTAAATTATGGGTAGTGTTCCAATGAAGTATGGTCCGTTTAATTGTTTTATAAATATATAAGTTATAGTGGTGGCTTTCTTCGGATCAGGGATTTAACTAATCCAGGCGGTAACATCTCTTATCGCATGTCAGTGATCGTGGCGGTAAGCGGTTTCAATTTTTATTGAAATTGGTCGGTGGTTGGATTTCTGTATCCCAGGCCTGCCTACCGCTGTATAAAACATAAAATGTGATGGCGGATTATTCCGTCAGATGTAGCACTTCCCATGCCTAAAGATTTAATCTAGATAGTAGGTAAGAACAGATCGTACTCAATTTTTTTTTTTCTCGGACCCATTTTTTTTTTGTGTAAATATAGTCATTATAAATCATTAATCATTTTTTTTAAATTTTTTATTAAGAAATCAAAAACACTATCTGAGCCATCCAAAAACGAGGACGTTTACCTTGGGGTGGGGGTAGTGTGCTGTTTTTTGATAAATGGAGTCGGGGGTTTGTCGTCCAACAGGGGTTAATTCCATATTACTTATTTGCTCTCTCTGTGGTGGTTGTCTCCACCAGTGATTAGAGTGTCAGGTAGCACGAGATCTAGTAACGGTTGATTGAATTGTTGTCAAGTTTCACTGAGGGAAATGCACACACCAGCGATTTCCTGAATCGATACAAGATTTCAGAGGTTGCATGATTTTTTCGTGTTGTGTATGAATTGAAGTGGGTGATCTGGACCGTCGAAAAAGTCAGTTCGAGATAGGATTTCACTGGGGTAGGTTGTTTAGCTTTTCTCTGGAAGGTTTGGGAAGAGCCGGCTGGTCGTGAGTTTAAATAGTAATTCCTTGGAGTTCCGGAATGAGAAACTAAACACCGAATTCTCTGTGCCATTGGTGAGACCGGGATAGTTATTTAGGAATTTATTTGGTATTCTTTTTTCTCCGTTTGTCGGATCAATGGAATCAGAGTTAAGTAAGTTTTAGAGTGGTTTTTTTTCTCTGGAACTCCGGGAATATTTTTTTTGAAGAATTTCGCCTTCGACAAACTTTTGTCGAGTGTGAGTTCTTCTTGTTGGGTAGTCACCGAGTGTGCGGGGTGTCAGAGATGGCAGCGCGGAGGTGACTCCTTAGTTATATGTGGAAGACTTCACACTCGACGAACTTTGGTTCTTCGAGGGTGAAAGCTTCTTACTTGATTGAGGCCTGATTATTGATATTTGGTATGACACCTATGGAGGAGCAGCGGTGACTCCTTATTTATATGTGGAAGACTTCACACTCGACGAACTTTGGTTCTTCGAGGGTGAAAGCTTCTTACTTGATTGAGGCCTGATTATTGATATTTGGTATGACACCTATGGAGGAGCAGCGGTGACTCCTTATTTATATGTGGAAGACTTCACACTCGACGAACTTTGGTTCTTCGAGGGTGAAAGCTTCTTACTTGATTGAGGCCTGATTATTGATATTTGGTATGACACCTATGGAGGAGCAGCGGTAACTCCTCATTTATATTGGAAGACTTCATACTCGACGAACTCTGGTTCTTCGAGGGTGAAAGCTTCTTACTTGATTGAGGCCTGATTATTAATATTTGGTATGACACCTATGGAGGAGCAGAGGTGACTCCTTATTTATATTTGGAAGACTTCACACTCGACGAACTCTGGTTCTTCGAGGGTGAAAGCTTCTTACTTGATTGAGGCCTGATTATTAATATTTGGTATGACACCTATGGAGGAGCAGAGGTGACTCCTTATTTATATGTGGAAGACTTCACACTCGACGAACTCTGGTTCTTCGAGGGTGAAAGCTTCTTATGACAGTTCCCTTTGGTCATTGGTACGTCCTCTATGGGAGAATAGTAGTCTCCTAATATTATATTAGAAAATCTGGGTGGCCTGGACATAATAAAAAGGGCCTTGTTTATCGGATTCTTGATATTTTTCTTTCTCTAGCCTCCGAATTTCAGCCCAATTTAAGATAGTGAAACAAACGCTTTTTGGATATGTAATAATGTTTAATTTCATTCAATAAATTATACCATAACATCTCTTAGTGTTGAATTATTGTTACCTTGCTACATCTTGATGGTTTGTAGTTTTTAATTTCAGTCTAAAGGTGGGTCATCTACCCGAGAACTTTATGTGGGGCTCCGACCTACCCATTATAACTGCGATCCCTTTTCCTTATTTTAAAGCCCGGTCGGAAACGCAAATGTTAAATATCTCTTATAAAATAGTTCGACCATCTGGGGTGATGTGGTTTTAGAAACCGCACCGCCTCGGCTGATCGAACTGTTTTTGGGAGGGAGAAATTGAATCTAGACTTGTGTTGGGTTGGGGAGAGTGGATTCGTCACAATGTCATACATAGCTGTGGTTATCAACTAGATACCTAAAATCATGGCTATTCAAGTCAATAAGGGGCCATAACTCCCCAATGAAATGTCAGAGCAACATTAAATATGAGCTTTTTCTGAATTTTCTCCGGATAAGGCTGTATACTGAATATGAATGGGCTATATCAAGTTTGGCTCAATTAATCATCTGGAAACCTAAGATCATGGAAATTCTAAGAAAATAAAGGGCAATAAGGGGACTATAAATTTCTCACAAATGACAAAATAGAACTTGGTATGCCTTTTACTCAAGTATGGTTGAATGCAAAAAATGGACTGGCTAGATCGAGTATTGCTGGAGATATCATCTGGGAAACTTAAAGCATGGAAATTCAAGACAATCCAAGGGAATAACTCCCCCAGAGAAATGTCAGACAAACCTCAAATTCAACCTTAACAATATACGCCTCATTTAACTCTTATAAGCTGGGAGTCGAGTTTTCTTGCCTGTGATGTAATTCGGCAGGTAATCTGGCTGTGTCGGTTCTGCTATCTTTGGGCTGGGGGAGAATTAAACACTGAGCAGGTGCTTCTAGTTAAGTGTCGTCTGCCTGAATAGGCAGACGACACTTGACTAGAAGCACCTGCTTTACTGTAAGTTTTTCGTGGTATGTCATGTTGAGAAAATTCATTCTGATTCCCCAGCTTATAAGAGTTAATGAAAAATTCAATGATATTCAATAATTCAACAACACCCATGCCAAATATCAGATTTTCCTGAAATGGAAAATAAATTACAAAATTTTAAAGGACTTTTCTTAATTTTCCAGAGCCACAGAATCCCTTTTGTACAGATTGTGTGCTGTCATGAGACTTACTGGTGAAAAGGGAACAGAGAGCTCTTTCCAACAGTGTACCAACAACAATATCTTCTCAACCTTTTTCCCATGGAAACAACACTGAAAGTGTCAATGACACTGTAGCTTAACTTGACTGTGTGTAGTGTTTGATGAAAAGGATAATGTTCAATGTTTATTAAAGGATTATGAAATAAGACAAGAATTGTGATAATTGAGAATATGTAAATTCCTGTTCCCTACAAGCTATGTTTTCAATAAGAATAATTTGAGGATTAGACTGTTTTAAAGAATTGAGGCCTGGGTTAATGTGGCACTTACAGTTAATGTATGTCAACCAAAGTTACCAAGTTACAGTAAAATCATTCCAAAATGAGGCATCCTACCAAGTTACAATGAAATCCCTTCATAAATATGATTCGTAGACTAAGCTAAAGGAATCTAGGTCACATGACGGTCTGGTGGTCATGGTTGACTGATCCTGACCAAAATAGGAGAGTCGCATTTAAATATCATACCAAGTTATCCTACCAAGTTACACATACAATCCCTTCATAAAAACAATCTGGAGACAGTGCTAAAGGAATCTTGGTCACGAGACCAGGCTGCGGAAATGGCTGACCGACTGTGACCAAAATTGGACAATCTCATCTATACATCATAACGAGTTACCCTTCCAAGTTACAATGAAATTGCTTCATAAATATAAACTGTAGACTGTGCTAAACAAATCTAGGCCACATGCCCGTGCAGCCATCAGTTTAGAACATTCCCATCTAGATGTTATACCAAGTCATCCTACCAGTTTACAATAAAATCCCTTCATTAAAACAATCTATAGACAGTGCTAAAGGAATCTTGGTCACATGACCAGGCAGCGGTAATGGCTGACCGACGGTGACCAATATTGGACAATCTCATCTATACATCATACCGAGTTACCCTTCCAAGTTACAATGAAATTGCTTCATAAATATGAACTGTAGACTGTGCTAAACAAATCTAGGTCATGTGCCTGCACGGCCATCACGGTTGACCGATCATGGCCAAAATAGGACGTTCTCATCTAAAAATTTTATGGAAAAACACTAAGGAATGAATTTGAACAAACCTGAACCTAACATGCTCCACCACCAACCCCACCCCTGCCCATAGAGCCCAAATATTAAGCCAAGGACTCAAATTGAACAAACTTGAATATGATCCCCCTTGAGATGTCATGTTCCAAAGAGGAAAGAATCTGACTGGTGGATATGAAGAAGATTTTTAGAGACATCATCTCACATTGCACTAAGTTAAATTTGGGCTCAAATAGGTAGCCCAAATTAATAACCCAGGGACCAGATTTGACCAAACTTGAGTCTTACCCTCCAAGAGATGTTGTATACCAAATATGAAAGGATTTTGACAGGGTGGATCTGAAAAAGATTTTTAAAGAAATTTCCTTATATTGTACTAAGTTCCAATTTCGGCTCCCATATCAACCCAGGGACTAGGATTGAACAAACTTGAATCTAAACCTCCTAGAGATGTTGTATACCAAATATGACAGGATTCTGACAACAGGGTCTAAAGAAGATTTTAAAAACAAGTCGGAAGAGGACCCAAAAGTTTCAGGCTATAAAAAAAATATTCGATCTCAAAATTGAATAAAACGCATAAAAAACAAACATTTTTTCAAAATTTTGGTCCAAAATCTCCAAGTCGGAACCGGACCCAAAATTTTCAGGATAAATTTTTTTTTCCTGTCTCAAAATTGAACAAAATACATAAAAAATCTCCACAAAATTTCCGAATTTTGCGAATTATTTGTATACTCTTTGAACTTACTTTAAGGAATCGCGCAGTACTGGAGGTTTGTCATGTATAAACTGTCAAGTGTCAATTTAACGCTGCATTCCAAAAACGTAGGTGTTATAATCAACACGTGTTTTCCCACGTGTATTTTGTATACACAACGAATCCCAATATGCAATATTACAGACTTTCAAATCCCATTATGCAGCCGTCTCCCGTCAAAAACATCAAATGACTGTTTCGACTGAGAAGAAATCAATGCAGGGATCAGCCAAGAGGACGAAGTGAAGTTGGCATTATCTTCACCTTGGCACCACTCACTTCATCCAACTTCTATATTTGGGCAAAATGAAAGTAAAAAACGAATGTAAATAGTCGAAATTAGGAGAGCTATTGTGAAGACATTGGAGTGAGTGAGTTACGAAATTCGTATATCACGACTAACTTCAATAATAGTTATCAAAGTCACAAGAAATATGATTTGTGTTCCTTTTATTCCACTGTCATTTGAAGCAGGAACCATTAAGAAACAGGGGTAGTCTAATTTGAAGTGATGTGATAATTACCGGAATAAGCACAACGATTGCATATTATCCACCAAAACCAGGGAGAGAATTTTGCGACTCCTTAAATAATAAGGAAATGTTGATTTTTGCTAAAATGTGGCTTTTCTTGTAAATGTTTGATCTTGATAAGGCCCCAATCTCACTGACAGAACATGGCAGATCCCACCAGTGGTGGAGCCATGGTTTGAAATCCTGGGGGACCATGCTGGTGAAGAGTTTTTTTTTTGGGGGGGGGGGAGGTGAGGGGAGGGGAGAGGAGGATCTCAGGACTGAGGGTACTGTACTTGTGCTGAGGGCAAGAAATCAAAAAGAATCTTTTCAAATTTTCAAATATGGGGATGGGAGGAGCAAGTGGAATGGGGTGGGTGGGGGGGGGGGGGGGGGGGCTGGTCTCCCTAGATGCCCCATGGCTCCACCGCTGTAACTCACTACAGTAGTCCACCACAATATGTCCATTAGCTGAGAAGAGTGGTTAACACTGAGTAACCCTGGTGCCTCAACACACTGTATGATCCTAATGACTTGGATGACAAATACAGACACATTTTATGCATTCATCACCCTCTAAAATGTGGATTTCTACAATATATTTTGAAAAACCGAAAACCGAACCGAATACCGAGTTTTTGTACAAAACCGAAACCGAACCGAACTGCAAATTTCAAAACCACCCAGCGCTATCAACAAGCCTTGTGGTCTAAGAACAGCACTCCCCCACCCCTCATGAGACAGCTGTGCAGACTAGAAGCATCTTGGCTTTGCAGTGGTTTCCAGCCAAGACTTGATTACAAACTATTGACAGGTCACTAAAATAGATTTAGTGCAGTTGGAATTCTGGAAAATATTGTCCAGGATCACCTAGGGTTACACATGACAGTAATAGTCTGTTAACTGGTAGTGTTTCAGGCACGTAGCAAATGCACCTCCCACAAAATTGAAAATCAATATGAAGGATTTTCTTCCATTTGTGTTTTGAAAATAAAAATAAGGCAACCTCACTTACCATGCTACATCGTACTCTCTGTACAATGTATCAGGGTAAGCTCTTTTAAAACATAAATGTTTTTGTTTGCATGTAGTATCTGTGAAAGTCCTAGGCACTACTTTGATACTTTTTTATAGCCTCGGCAGAAACAGTTGCAAGGTCCTGAAGTTACAGGCCCCATATGTTACATTGAGCTTATCGCTGTTTAATCCTACCAGAATTACATATTGTATTGACATAATATATATCTGGAAAATAAAATATGCCTATCAACTTTCTCAATCTATTTTATCACATACTCTAGTGCAAAAGTGCTTATATACATGTGTTTTAGATCCTAAATTTCACATAATATTTTCCAGATGCTATCATGTAGATAGCTCCATTTGACACTCATTTTACAAAATTTTCTCTGGCAGGGCATATACTAGTCGAATTTGTCTCCGGTCAGGTTGGTGTTCATCGCTTGCCACTTAGCACACCTCCCTGACAAAATTAAAGGCTACACACCTCTGTTGGGAGCACATATTTGGGCTTCATTCTAAAGTGCAGGTTACCCTGTTAATTGCATAGTCACTTTGCCAGTGAAACTTATTCAATTAACTGGAGAATTCAATTAACAGGGATTGAGATCACTTTCCTGTAATCTCGAGATCAACAGAGCATTTATTCTATTATATCTTGTTTTACAAGAGCTCATGGGGCTCTGTCAAACAAGATATAATAGATTAAATATCCTTGTCAAAACTGCTTTCATACATGGGAGTTTGCTCCCTTTAGAGCGGCTTTCATTTCTGACTACTATCAATTCTGTTGTGAGTACCATACCAAAATATACCATGTCAGCAAAAATTGGAAATTATGTGTCATGTCTATAATTCATATGGTCGGAGTCTAATTTGTTTTTTTCACAATAACCCACTGTCCATCAACATGATGGCCTCTGGCCGCAATCTTATCTTTACAAAAATAATAACTTTTATCTCCCTTGGATGGCAACAATTGAAGTTAACTAGGCACATTCTGTTACAGTTTATCATCAAATTTAATACACTCTAGTTTATCCAAGAACTCCCCCTGATAACAGGGGTAATTTCATGTGTATTATAGATTAAACACCTGTATTGAATGTACCGAGGCCAAGTAGATCAATTAAACAAGGGTAATTCAGTGATTATCAAGGTAATTTCTTGACATGTTAAAAGATTTTTTACTTGAAGAGTTTACTCAAAAAACCCATATGCAATTACCAGGTCAAATTTGTACCGAAGATGGTAAATGGTTCAGTGTTTGGAAGTTGTATTCAATTAACATGGTTATTCAATTAAGATAATTATACACAATTATGTAGGTGCCATTTTACTGCAACTTAAAGCCTTCCCAAATTCTGTGGCGGTGCTTCATATTATCTTTGCAGTGAAATTATTCTGGTTTGTTTGTATTTGCCTTGTTACAATTTATGGGAGAGTGCCAAGAGGTACTCTCCCATAAACTGTAACAAGGCAAAGACATGTGAACAAATTTGATGAACAAACCTGCTCTAACACTCTACCAAACAAGGGCTATACAAAGCATGGGCCACTGCCCACAACCTGTAGGCATGTCAGAAGTAGACTTAAAGGTATTGTGAGACAAAAAATATTCTACATCGAATAAGTGAAAAATGGAAATAACTCTGTGAAAAATTATTGGACGCAACCCATTACTTGTGCATATCCATTCCCCCATGCAGGTCTATCAGCATACCAAAAGAGATCCAAATCCAACTGACGGCTTTCAAATTACAATGCAACACATTTGTATGGACAGACGGAGAAATGGCCGGAGGGCTTCAATAGATAGCCCTGAATCCTCCTTCAGAGGTTGGGGATGTAGTAATGCACAGAACTTGCTTTAAAATCAACAAACTTTTAGAAAGAAACTACTGGACTGATGAAGCAAAAAAAGTTGAGTTTGCACCTAAGGTGTGAAGAATAGTCAAACTAGAACAAATCCCAAGTCTATCAAGGGCAATAACTCAAGCAAAATTTTCTGGATAAAATCTGCATTGAACATAGGGCTAGAAATTAATAAGATACACTTCCATATCAAGTATGATGTAATTCTACACATTTTTTTAAACGTAATCGAGTTTCAATACTCATTGGTCAAAGAGCGACCAATGCACAAGACAGACTGGCCAATATTGACACATACAGAGCTGCTTGTTGCCACAAAAACCCAACAAAACTCCAATTGTGCATGATCACTTCATTAGCCCTAAAAAAGTTGAAAATTTGTTTCTCAGGCCCTCCCACATGGTCCTTTTGGCTACCGCATGCTCCCTTTTCATAACCAATGCAAACTTCAAAAAATAAAAATTAAATGGTTTATGTCCGATATTTTACCCAAGTTAATAAAATTGATAAATTTGTCCCTTGAGTGCGACAAGCCTTCTTGCAGTCAAGGGACTAAATACACCACCACCCATGATGTACTGGACTGTACATTATGAGGCCTAAGACATAAAATAACCAAGAACATGAACTTTTGATGGCAAAGAAATAATTACAAAAAAAAAAAAATAAAATAAAAAACAGCCCACATGCAATTTTACAAAAAAATGGCGTGAGAAACAGAAAATCTACTTTATGAGGCCTTAAGATAGATCTTACCTGAGTATTTGGATGCTCTATCTGGATTTTTGTCATACATATGGTGACTATGTCCATAACCACTATCAGTTGAGCTAGAAACCTGAGATGCTGGGTCAGAATTGGCTGCTTCATAGTTCAATAAAACATTTCTGTCTGGAAATCCTGAAGAACTTGTAGTCTGTTCATAATTTCTACTCCTAGACAAAGGAGCACCATATCTCCTACTTTGTTCCTCAGTTCTATTGACTTTGTTAGAGTTTGCATCCAGAATACCTCGACCATCACGATCACTGCCTAGATGTTTATAATCCTGATAATTATGATATGAACCATGAAGATGTTCGTAATTTCCAGAAGAATAATTTGAACTCCTTTCTGTTGGTTTTTGGACACTACCATTATCACTATATCTCACATCATTTCTAACTGTATGATATTTGGATTTATGACGATTTCCTGTAGGCTGATAGGGGTCAATATAAATAGATCTGTCATTCAAATTATACTTATGAACACTGTCAAATTCAGAATTATTGTTACAAGACTCATCAGTCTTGTTTATCACAGAACTTGATTTATCTGTCTGATTAAACACATTTTTTGACTGATCATCACTGTTTGTATTAAAGTATGTAGTTTGAGCACTTTTGGGTAAACTTGAAACTTCTACATGGAGTTGTTTGAAACTCTTATCAACCGTATCTGAAGTTGACAATTCTTTTACTTGTAAATTGGAATAAGGTGGAGCTGGATTATATGGAGGAGGAGGTCCAGGAGTATGCGGATCAATGGATAATGGAATGTTGTCCCTCTGTAAAAAATAATTGTGAAATTCAGACATATTTCAAAGAACAATTTTCCAACGCTTCATTAACCTTTTGAACCGGAGAGGCCGTTTTTATGGCCCTGGAACATGATGCGTCATAATTGCATTAACCCTTTACCCAATGTAACGGCCAAAACCGGCCAGCGCTAGTCTTAAAAAAAGTTACTTTTCATTATTTTTTCATTTTTTGTCTCAAAAACATAGGTTATGACCCCTCATTGAAACGAGCTCGTTCCAATGAGGGGTCATAACCTATGTTTTTGAGACAAAAAATGAAAAAAATTAATTGTTCAAGAATTTTTTTGGCAAGTGTCGTCTGCTTTTCATGTTAGGTAAAGGGTTAAGTATGATAGCTTCTAAATGAATGTGTGGAGCAGACCGTTTAATATTTTCAACGTACAGCCCGAAGAGTGCATGTTGAAAATATTAATTGGTCTACCCCAAATAAGCAATATAGACTCACCCGATTGCTGTCATTGAACTGACATGGACAATACCATCATGACTCTAAAGGGTTAAATACTACTTGCAGGCTACACTTCCATAGTGTTTTCACAAATATGTCTTTTTTTGCTGGGGATGCACATGATCACTTGTAAAATCATTCCTTGGTGCGTGAAAAATCATTTGCCTGTGTAGTTCACAGCCAAAATTGCACACTGGTAACAATAAACAGCAGGCTTCTCTATTGTGAAATCAGCATCAGCCAACTTCATCTCGCACACAGCAAACATTACCACGCCATACAATTGAGCGCACCCATGATAAATGGTGCCCTCTTTATTGTTCGACCTTGAGAAGGGGGCCTGAAGAACTCACTTGATAAAGGTCCATTCACAAAGATTCTTCACAAAGTGATTAAGAATGTTTTTTTAACAATAATTTGTTTATTTATTTATTGGTGTTTAAGGTCATATATTTCTGCACAATGGCTAAATGTGACTGTAACACGGAGATAAAAGTAAAGTCCAGCCATCATTTATACACATTTCAGAGGACTTTCACCTCAGGCATTGGTTACCAGGTCCTATTTTACCAGCAAACCAGAGCTTATTTGCAAGGGTAAACAAGCACTGATTCACTTCCTGGGTTTCCCATGGGAAAACATATTTATTTTTATTTTTTTCCACTAACTGGGGCAGTGGTTTGAGAGAACAAGCACTAGAGCTGGGCGATATACTGGTTTCTTGAAAATGGCGATATTAAAATCAAAACCGGTTTCAATATCGAGGCCTGTACAAAATATCAAAATACCGGTATATTTTCGGTATGATGAATGGAGGCCACGGTTCCCATGACATATTAGATATACAGTAATTTCCCCAAAAGCCGGCAGTTAGATTTCTTCTATATCACCCGTCACGACGTAACATTTACTTATCCCAGTGTCCGCACAGTAAACAATTAATATACAGCTGTCAGTCTGTCACTGTCTGTATGAGTATGTGACTATGTGTGCACAACTGCACATACTCTAGCCTGCAATTACGTCACCCCAATGACCTAATTCTCGTTTTTAACCCTTAAGTCCTCAGATTAATTTTAAAGTATTTATGGCCTTTTTCTGCTTACATAGTTATTGATGACTTGGCAGTGGTTCTACATCACTGCTGGCTGCCTATACAGGCAGCCAACAGTGATGTAGAACCACTGCCAGGGAAAATTCAGTCTACACACAAGAGTAATAAAAAAGATTACACAAGGGAGCACCTGCTTCAGTGCAATATAAAAATGGCGGTTTGGGGCTATATGGGGGCTTAAGGGTTAATCTGGTGACATTCTGAATTTCTGATAATTTTTATAACACAGACTTTGGAAGAACTGTGCAGAAGACGAAGTTGAGTGTTACTGTCCGTTGGATGTTGCATATTTGGAAGTGCGGTAGATACGCATGTGGACCATGATGATGTGGTCCGTGTTGAACCAGCTCTAGTTCAGCTCTCTGAACGTTGCAGCTATACCACTAGTCAAGTGGGACAGCCACAACGTTCGGAGAGCTGAACTTAACCAGCTCTTGCTATTGGGCATTGTCAGACTCTGCACTCAGCAGACAGCAGTAAACTGTGTTGTTAGATTTGCATTCATACAGACTCAGGTACATGTACCATTACAACTGTTAGTTCAGCTATCCGAACTTTGTGGCGGCGCCGTAGTTGGCAGCCACAACGTTCTGATAGCTGAACTAATGTTTTTTACCCTCACTGTTGTTCGTTCATGTAGCTTATCCTGTATGAAATGCACTGAAAATAATATTGCGATAATATCGAACATCGCTATATTTTCGGAAAATATCGCATTTTGTTTTTTCCCCAATATTGCCCAGCTCTAACAAGCACTGCCAAACATCTTGGAGTTCCCACAAGGAAACTGCATTATTACAAATACTTTGTAGAAACTGACATTAAGAATTTCAACAGAATTCATAGACTTGGGGGGTGACTAATAAGTACTTGATTTGAACAAACTGGAATATGACCTCACTAAGGTTGTCACATACCACAGATCAACAGATTCTGACTGGTGGCTCTAGTGTTGAAACTATTAGTCAACTAGTTGAAGTCGATTCGATTTTCAGAAAAATCTACTCTGAAATCTGCCAGTTGACTAGTCGGGAAACTCAAAGATGAAGTCGTAAAATGCCAATATTGGGGGTTAAGGATTACAAACATGAGACATTTCTGCATCGTGGTGGACCTATTTTAAAATGTATTGAGAAGTGGATACCAATGCAATCATTGACGTTTGTTGATGCCGATAATGTTACAACTTAGATTTCAGCAGCATTACAAGCACTGATTTCACCTAACCTAATCACTGGCACGCATTGAAGAAGAATACTTTGATGTACAACTTCAAAGATGCCGTTAATTCATGCATTCTGTCCCTCACCCAAGTTGCCCACACTTTTTAATTGATATAAAAATATAATACATGCTTCTATGATATTACTGTACTGGCAGGGACCGTCCCACATGCGCAGCAATGCACCATTGGCACTAAGAAGTTGGAAAAGACAATTTGGCTCTGAACAACAGACAAGTGGCACTAAATTTGCTGCGCGGATAAACTGAAGGCTTCCGAAATTAACACAACTGAACTTGATCTGCATTATAAAGGTTCAAACAACTCAGACGTGGCATAAACAAACAACGCGATTGACAAGCATCAAATAGAACTTTGCCTTATGCATTGAAACTTTCATTACAAGGTCTATCAATAATGTTACAATAACATTATTTTACCACAAGGGCGAATCCAGCCATTGACGACTTGGTGAAGTAAACAGGGAAAATAAACAGGGAAAAATATATGGGTGAGCTTATTCTCGAGGGAGCAGTCTGCAGGAAAATTAGGACCCAAAGTTGACATGAAATTAGACCACCTACGGACATCAATTTGTTCACCTGGTACTGGTAAGTTCGAAATGTCTTACAGAAAGATCAAAGAGAAATTATGGAAGAACACATACCAGTTCGTATTTGGAACAATTTGTTATCACTAAAAAAAAACAATTACAAAATCCATGTGCTTTTAATTTTCATTTTGTAAATACATGCGAACAAATTCCTGGGAAATCTGCAAGTTTCCGGGAAATTGAAAGTGAAACTACCTTTTTCTCGAACTGCAACTGAGTTAAGAGGAAACCCAATCAGGTCAGGTGATGATGTTCAAAGCAGACAATATGGAAATTAATCGGCATGTTCGATGTATGCATAATTATGGACAGACGAGAGGTTAAATCATAATACAAGAAGTAGTGTGGGAGTGTTTTGTGTACAATAATTATTGTTGACAGACTGGTGACTGCTGTGGGCGATAACTGTGCTTAATTTTCAACAGAGGATGTGCATCATGCATGTGTAAAGAGCACTTCCTTTTGTTGACATCCAATGGGATGGAACGAATAAAAAAAAAACATGAATAATGGTTTATTAAAATATCAGTGGCTATATTGAGAAATGAAAGTGTCAATGACACTATAGCTCAACTTGTCAAGACATGTACATGTATAGTATGTGACACAGCAATGACAAACATCTAGGTAATGACCTGATAACAAAGGTACATATAAAGTATTGTAATGGTCTGTACATAAATACTGGCCGTAGTCTGTAACAAATCTATAAGTATTGTAAAGGTGGGTGACAGTCAGATGCTAAACTAGAAAAGAAATCTTTGAGTCCCAGAGTGAGTCTGACTGAACCCCAAAATATTTGTTCTCATAGCACAGTGATAACAAAGGCACCCCAAAACACACTCATTCCTGTCCCAAGGTGAAAACAAAGGTACCCGAGAAGTTTCGTGAAGATCAGTTCATAAATACAAGCTGTATAGAAGTAGTAACAAAAAACTGATTGGACCTAATTTCGGTACAAAATGGCCACTGGCAGCCATCTTGAATTTTGGACCGCACTCAGAAACACTCGTTCTCGTCCCAAAGTGATAACAAAGGGACCCAAAAAGTTTCGTGAAGATCGGTTGATAAATACAGCCTCTGGCCCAAGCCGTATTGACATGTGCACTTTCAGTGTATAAGTAGCACTAAATAAATCAAAATTCATCTAATTTGGATATTTTCTGCACGAGAAAAAAACCCGTACTATATGTGATGTATTCCATGTTACTAAACATTTATACAAAAATTTATTCAAATCAGAACTTTCATACAGAAGTTCTGTACAAAAGACTGATTGCACTAATTTTGGTACAAAATGGCTGCTGGTGGCCATCTTGAATTTCGGACCACACCCCAAAACACTCGTTCTCATCCCACGGTGATAACAAAGGCACCCAAGAAGTTTCGTGAAGATCGGTTCATAAATACCGCCTCTAGCCTGAGCCGTATAGAAGTTGTGTACAAACAAGAGGCCCCAGGGGGGCCTGAGGGCGCTCACCTGACATGGTAGCCTAAATATCAACCCAGAGAATTGATTTCAACAAGTTGCATCTGCTCCTTCTAAGAAAAGCTTATACCAAATATCCAAATATTCTGACCAGTGGATCTAAAAAAAGATTTTTAAAGAATATTCCTCATATTGAACTTAGTCATAACTCGGGCTCCCACAGGGAACCCATATATGAACCCAGGGACTTGGCTTTAACAAACCTGAATCTCACACCCCTAAGGATTCTGCACACCAAATATCAAAACATTCCGACTGCTGGATCTGAAGAAGAAGATTTTTAAAGAAAATTCCTCATTTTGAACCAAGTTACAATTCGAGCTCCCACAATCAGCCCAAATATGGACCTAGGGACATGGCTTGAACAAACTTGAATCTTAACCCCCTAAGGATGCTGCATAAAAATATCAAAAGCATTCATCTGCTGGATCTGAAGAAGATTTTTAAAGAAAATTCCTCATTTTGAACTAAGTTGTCATTCAGGCTCCCATAGTGAGCCCAATATGAACCAAGGGACTTAGCTTGAACAAACTTGAATCTCAGCCCCCTAAGGTTGCTCCATGCCAAATATCAAAACATTCCAACTGCTGAATCTGAAGAAGAAGATTTTTAAAGAATAATTCCTCATACTGACTAAGTTATAATTTGGGCTCCCACAGGGAGTCCAAATATGGACCCATGGAATTGGCTTTAACACACTTGAATCCCCCCCCCCCCCCCCCCCCCTCCAAGGATGCTACTCACCACATATCAAACCATTCGGACTGCTGGATCTGAAGAAGAAGATTTTTTAAGAAAATTCCTCATTTCGAACAAAGTTACAATTCAAGCTCCCACAGTGAGCCCAAATATGGACCTAGGGACATGGCTTGAACAAACTTGAATCTCACCCCCCTAAGGATGCTGCATACCAAATATCAAAACATTCCGACTGCTGGATCTAAAGAAGATTTTTAAAGAAATTTCCTCATTTTGAACTAAGTTATTATTTAGGCTCCCACAGTGAGCCCAAATATGAACCCAGGGACTTGGCTTGAACAAAATTGAATCTCAACCCCCTAAGCATGGTGCATACCCAATATCAAAAGATTCTGCCTGCTGGATCTTGAGAAGAAGATTTTCAAAGAAATTTGCCTGAAATGCACTAAGTTTAAATTTGGGCTCCTATACTGAGCCCAAATATAAACCCAGGGGGCCGATTTGAACAAACATGAATCAGATCCACCCCACAATGTTGCATACCAAATATCACAAGATTCTGCCTGCTGGATCTGGAGAAGATTTTTGAAGAAATTTGCCTGAAATGCACTAAGTTCGAATTTGGGCTTCTATAGTGAGCCCAAATATGAATCCAGGTGGCCGATTTGAACAAACTTGAATCAGATCCACCTCACAATGTTGCATACCAACTATCAAAAGATTCTGCCTGCAGGATCTGGAGAAGAAGATTTTTGAAGAAATTTGCCTGAAATGCACTAAGTTTGAATTCGAGCTTCTATAGTGAGCCCAAATATGAATCTAGGGAGCTGATTTGAACAAAATTGAATCAGATCCACCCCACAATGTTGCATACCAAATATCAAAAGATTCTGCCAGCTGGATCTGGAGAAGAAGATTTTTAAAGAAATTTGCCTGAAATGCACTAAGTTCAAATTTGGGCTCCTATACTGAGCCCAAATATAAACCCATGGGGCCGATTGGAACAAACTTGAATCAGATCCACCCCACAATATTGCATACCAAATATGAAAAGATTCTGCCTGCTGGATCTGGAGAAGAAGATTTTCAAAGAAATTTGGCTGAAATACAGTAAGTTCAAATTTGGGCTCCTATACTGAACCCAAATATAAACCCAGGGGGCCGATTTGAACAAACTTGAATCAGATCCACCCCACAATGTTGCATACCAAATATCAAAAGATTCTGCCTGCTGGATCTGGAGAAGAAGATTATTTAAGAAATTTGCGTGAAATGCACTAAGTTCGAAATCGGGCTTCGGGTGAGCTAAAAATGTAACCAGTATATCTGCCCAACTGTGAAATTGTCAGTCAGGAAAATTGTTCCCCAAAACCTCAATATCTGAAATCATACACAAGTATGACAAACATATTTCACTGCAGATTGTCTGAAAACTATATTAATTGCCTTTCAATTACATAGTTATTCAGTTGTGTAACTCTTCAAGGCTGAGAATTTTCAGCAAGATCCCTATGAAAAGATAAAGATGATTGTTAAAAAAACAAATTCAGTCAGTGTATGTCCATTATTTGTTCAAGTGTAACAAAATCAAAGAGGATTAAACAAACTAAAACATCCAGGTGAGCTTATTTTTTACTCAAAGTGTGACTGAAATTATTTGCTAATGAAACAAAATCTGACAGACACAAAAAACATTGACTTTTCAAGGTTCAACTGTAAATTATTATAGTGGTATGGTTCTGGTTTGCCGGCCGACCCTAACAATTTTTTTATTGAAATTGAATAAGAAACAGAAAAAAAAACACACACAAACGCCAACTTTTACAACAAAGACACAAATAGTGCTGGGTAGTTTTTTGGAATACCGAGTTATATATATATAATCTGTACCATGTTCAAAACCGTCACCGTAAAATTAAATCATAATTGGTAATAGTACACCAAAGTTGTTTTAACTCTGGTATGCAAATTTCAACTTGCCTATCATGGTTTACAAGAAGTGAATTTACTTCACAGGTGCCTATTACTGTTGGTTTAAATCTGGGTCTTTCCCTTTTTACCACCCTGTCTACTCAGGTTGACCATGGAACCTTTCTTTATTACTTTTCATTCCAAATTGTTCAAATGGTTTGTCTCGACAGTCACCATTATTACGAAAATGATAGAACATTGTTTACCTTGAATTTGTTAGAAACAAGTTGAGGTGAAAAGCCACAACCACGTGTACTGCATTATACAAAGTATGCGTAGTCAGTCAAAATGAACGTTCGACCAATTGCATTCTTGCTTTATAAAACCAGGAAATTTTTCTTGGGAAACGCTAAGGGATTTCCTGCAGTTTTACCCTTGTACTTCAAAGTGATTGGCTGTTTGCACAGTGATGTCATGATAGCATCTTGCCTTCAAAATAGTGTGCACACAAGTGTTTGATACAAGACCGATGCAAGGTACATTACTGTTTTCAAATAAACAAAAACAAGATAAATACGATGATACTTAACCAGTCTATTACCACAATCACTTAAAATGTCAATTTATTTCATGTGCAAAGATGCGTTAAATTATAACACTTCCCATGATACTTCACTTCAGAATCTAAGGACAGCTGACGATAATATTATCAAGACATCTCCGAGTCCATTTCGTTTTGAAGTTGCAGAATTGCACACAAAATGTCCACTGCAATCACCAATAAAGTAATTTTGAAATTCAGACTCAACAGAATAGCAAAGCAGTATATTTCAGTCACAACTATTGGAAGAATTTGGTCCTAAAAATGAACTCAAGCACAAATTCAAGGAAAAAAAAATCCTGACCCTATTTTTTCTGCTATGTAACCGGAATCAAACCATTAATTTTTTTGGCCTTGAAATAGCTCATTTGAAAATACTGACAGAAAAAGACTACTTTGTTCATATAAAAGTTATTACTATTTTGAATGGAGCAGCCCAGCCCCTTCACATAATCTTAGGGCTGTCATGATTAATCGATTAATCGATTGTTGATCGGTCACGGCAAAATCAATTAGTATTTTTCGTTGTCGAATAATCGGTAAATTATATCCCGTTTTAGAAGTTTAATAATTAAAAGAAAATATGTTGAAAAAACTATTGTTTCTAAAGGTAAAGAGTTAAGAACATCGATGTTAAACCCCAAGAAGCTATTGGAAGCATTTGTCTTTCAGGTACATTCATCAAAGCTTTGATGTTCTGAACTTTTGAACCGTCAGTGTAATAATCAAGACCGGTCGGCAGTTGCGAAGTTCGCAACTGCCGACCGGTCTTGATTATTACACTGACGGTTCAAAAGTTCAGAGCATCAAAGCTTTGAATGTAACTAAAAGAGGATTATCTTCGTTGTTTACTTGAGGTAGGTCAACTGACTTCAACTTCATTTTTATCGACTTCCAAGAGAAGGAGATGGGGTGATCTAGGTACGATCTATCGATTATAATCGATTAATTGAGACGATTAATCGATTCCTAAATTAAAAAAATCGTGACAGCCCTATATAATCTTAAAGAGTTTTTAAGTTTATGTACTTTTAACTGTAACTTATTAACTGGTTGAGAGCTAGAATCCACTATCAGGGCTTTCAAAAAATGAGGGTACCAGTGTAAAAGCCAACATTTTCCTTGCTTGTGTTCCATATTCAGTCAACAGCAAATAATATTTTGAATATACAAATTTGTTCTATTACAAATTATTGGAGAGTGTCTGTTGGCAGTCTCCAATAATTTGTAATAAAACAGAATTTTGATGACAAATACAGACCACCAAAAAATTATGTAGCCCTTAACCAGTTAAACAACTTGTATAAAAACTGAATTAAAATTTAAAAAAAAAAAAATGGTGAAAAAAATCTATTCTCCATTTCTGCAATAAATATTCTCTGGTTGGTCATTCACCGACTAGGGAAAACTTAAAATCTGTAACGCAAGATCACCTGTCTTGAGAGACCACTTTTACTCAACAAAACGGTTTCTCAAGACAGGTTCTACTGTACCTTGTAAAATAAAGTTCTAGCTTGAAAACTGTAAGGAGTTGGGCAGACAAACCTTGTGCCCTATAAGTGGATGGATGAATGTACAGATGGACAGACAGACAGATGGTAAAACAATATGACCCCCTTCCCCCTGCACCCGACTTTTAGTCACAGGGCATAAAAAACAGCCTATCTGTTCTGAAACTGGAAATTTTGTGCAGGGGCCAGCTGACTGGAATGACATCGGAAGAAAGCTTCCTCCAGACACCAACAATGCATAATTAAAAAAATAAAAAATCGAGAATCGAGACAGCATCAATTAGTTATTGGATGGAAACCACATTCAATAGGCTGTCATGGTGCCCATATTGAATTGACCAGCTGGACCAAAATCGAAAGGAAGCATTGTCTGGTCATCCATAAGTAACCCCTAAAATAACTATTTGATCAAATAAGCTGTTCTTTAGTTATCTGATGGAAACCAAACGCCAACGGACAGATGCTGGACTTGGCTAGCTGATCTAAAATCGAAAGCTTCCTCTAGACAAAAATAATGCATACCTCAAAAATGAAATCGATTCAAGTAAGTATTCAGTAGTTATTGGGCGGAAACCAAATTCAAGATGGCCACCATAATGAATTGGCCACTGGTGGCCATCTTGGTTCAGCTGACTGGTTCGAAATCGAAAGGAAGGTTCCTCTAAACACCAACAATGCATAATTACAAATAATAAAAATTATTCGAGTCAGCATTCATTAGTTTCCATGGAGGCCATATTGAATTGGCTAGCTGGACCAAAATCGAAAGGAAGCAGTCTGATCAACCACAAGTAAACCCGAAATTAATGATTTGATCATATTAGCATTTTTTTAGTTATTTGACAGAAACCAAAAGTTAACAGATAGTGCTGGATGACAGTCACTGGATGACTGATGGACATGGTGAAAACATAATGCACCCAAGAGAATCTCGCGGGTGCATAAAAATGATCTAATGATGGTCAAGTTATTCATTTTTGATTTTAAATAACAATGGGAAAATAAAATAAAGACTTTGTAAAAATTTGCATTTTTTTCTCAGATGTCACTGTGGACAAAAAGGTAAAAAATAACTTGAATTGAACAACAATAATTACATACAGTTCTATGATTGCAAAAGAAATGTTTCTCTCGATCAGATTGCAATCTTGTTGTGACATACATATATGAGTGGGTTGAGATTTCATGAATAAAATATTCATTACGTGTACACTCCATACGAAAAAATTATCCAAAAATCGACTGAATGTGTTATGTGTAATTACATAATGTCAGACGTCCACTCACTAATCAGTGTTGATTGGACTGTATTGGGAAAAGATTCGCAAATTAACATATTAATTTCTGTTCACTAAATCCTTTTTTTGTACCTGATACATTTTGTTTGGGAATTTTGTATATCAAATAAAATCTTTAAAGGTGAAAATCGTTTCGGTAAATCCCGTTATTTTGTGTGATAAATTTGAGCAAAAAAATGAGAATTTCGCTGATCACGTGCAACAGTGTGGCTCTTCCATCAATTGAATATACATTGCATGAAATATTCTGAAGTCATTGGAGATTGGCGAACAAACTCGGGGAATCCAAATATTATTTATTTATTTATTGGTGTTTAAGGTCACATACTTATGCACAATGGCTAATCGTGACTGTGACAGTTTTACGGGTGGAGGAAGCCGGAGTACCCGGAGAGAACCACCGAGCAACGACGAGCAGCTGTCAGCTCTCCAACATCGTAACTCTGAACTCTGCACCGCAGCACAGGCAGGGTTAGATTGGTTGAAGACATGTGCACCATCGACGTGCAGTACGCCTCAGTACACAGCGTCATCGTGCCCCCATGTAGGCAATCGGGGTGAAGTGTCTTGCCCAAGGACACAACGCGGTTGCCGCAGGTGGGATTCGAACCGAGGACCTCTCGGCTTGCAGCCTGCACCTCTACCAACTGAGCCACCGCGCCCCCTGGGGAATCCAAATAATATATCAGCGAAAATTTTATTTTAATATGAAAACAAATAAAAAATCTCACGAATTAACAAATGGATTTTTTCAATTCCTACATTAAACCGCAGTACAGAGTTCTGGAAATGAAAGATATGGCATTTGTGTCTGAATATTTTATTAAATGTAGGTTTTAGAAATTTTCTGACTGAACAATATAATTGCTAATCAGGGACAGTCTCTGAAAGATTTTTCACGTGAAACATTAATTGGTTATGTAATCCTTCTCACGTGACCGCACTAAAACAGCTTTTCATACCCGTCGTTTCTACACAAACGACGGGGTATTAACAAGTGCGGTGTTGTATGCAGTGTACACGTAATGTGCTAAATCAACTTAATGAAGATTTAATCAATAAAAAAAACAAACAAAAATATCATCTGAGATACAATATTTTCTATTTTCTTTTTTAACAAGAGAGATTATACAGTGTTGTAGAAGATGAAAGTAGATGGATAATTTCAACCAGATCATGATACAGATACAGACAAAATTTTCAGTCTGCTACTGTAATCACAGAGCTGTAAAAAGCCTGGAGGATTTTGCTCTTTTGTTGGATGGAGGACTAATTTTACTGCAGATTCTCTTTTTCTGTCACCCTCTCCCTTGACTGTTAAGGGCCTGGAGATTTTTATACACTTTCACAATACTTTGAAAGTCTACCTCTTGTGGAGTTACAGTTGCTTCTAGTCAAGTCTTGGCTGTCTACAGAGGTGGCCAAGACTTGCCCAGAAACAAATGAAATGGTACAGTAGAACCCTGTTAATTGAATAATCACTTTGTCACTGAAAATTATTCAATTAGCAGGAGTATTCATTTAACGGGGATCTGTCATTTTCCTGTATTCTAGTGATAAACTGGGAATTTATTATATTATTTCTTGTTTGACAGTGCTCAAGGAGCACTGTCAAACAAGATATAATTGATTAAATGCCTGTAATGGATATAATGAGGCCATATGACCCATATGCATTTAAATTTGCACTGAAATTATGGTAAATGTTTTTTTTTTTTTAAATTATATTCAATTAACAGGGTTATTCAATTAAGAGATATACAATTAAGTGGGCTTCACTGTACTTACAAAACAAGGGGTTAAACAAAATTTATTAGGTAACAGGACATTAACCCTCACCACTCTAATGCTTAATCAAAATTTAAAGCCGCAATTTTTTCCAATTTTTGTGGATTGGAGTTTATGTTCTACCAAGATGCAGAGTATCAAGGTTGAACATATACTTCAAGCCACAAACCTCAGACCATGTTTCCGTCAATTCATCACAATAATGTATATATTCCAATAAGACCCTACTCATAGTCCAAAACCCAAATCATGAAATTTACATGGCAACTTGGACAAATAATCAATAAATCAGATAAAAGGTTGTTGAGATCACTCCATCTTAGTTCAATTCGTAAAGTGATTTTTAATTCGAACAATACTTCATTCAGAACATCGACTGTTGTGAAAAATCTAGAAAAATGATGTGGTTTGCAAGTCACTCCGTTGATAAAATAATTGTGAAATAGGCAACCTCATTTTAAATATTTTGCGTGGTGATGTCATATGGAAACATAATGCTACTGTACCCGAAAACATAGAAACAAGGCTCGCATTGCCGTTTTGGGGGTCGAGTTTTTGTGGCTAACACAATGGTGGCTATGAACTAAACAAAAGAGGCCCCAGGGGGCTTGAAGGCACTCACCTGACATGGTAGTCTAAATATCAACCCAGGGAATTGATTCCAACAAGTTGCATCTGCCCCTCCTAAGAAAAGCTTTTTCCAAATATCCAAAGATTCTGACCAGTGGGTCTAAAAAAAAAGAAGATTTTTAAAGAATATTTTTGAACTACGTAATAATTTGGGCTCCCACAGGAGCCCAAATATGAACCCAGGCACTTGGATTGAACGTACTTGAATCTCACCTCTGTGAGGATGCTGTATATGAAGTATCAAAAGATTCCGAATGCTGGATCTGAAGAAGAAGATTTTTGAAGAATATTCCTCATATTGAACTAAGTTATAATTTGGGGTCCCACAGAGAGCTCAAATATCAACCCAGGGACTTGGCTTGAACAAACTTGAATCTCACCCCCCTAAGGATGCTGCATACCAAATATTAAAACATTCCGACTGCTGAAGAAGAAATTTTTTATAGAAAATTCCTCATTTTGAACTGAAGTTATAATTCAGGCTCCCACAGTGAGCCCAAATAGGAACCTACGGAATTGGCTTGAACAAACATGAATCTCACCCCACGAAGGATGCTGCATACCAAATATCAAAACATTTTTGAAGAAAATTCCTCATTTTGAACTAAGTTGCAATTTGAGTTCCTACAGTGAGCCCAAATATGAAACTAGGGACTTGGCTTGAACAAACTTGAATTTCACCCCCCTAAGGATTCTGCATACCAAATATCAAAACATTCCAAGTGCTGGATCTGAAGAAGAAGATTTTTAAAGAAAATAACTCATTTTGAACTAAGTTATAATTCAGGCTCCCACAGTGAGCCCAAATTTGAGCCCAGGGACTTGGTTTGAACCCCCCTAATGATGCTCCATTCCAAATACCAAAAGATTCTGATTGGTAGATCTGAATAAGTTTTTTAAAGAATATTCCTCATACTGCACTTATTTGAACATTTGGGCTCCCACAGAGAGCCCAAGTATGGTTCCATGGATTTGATTTCAATAAACATGTGAAACAATGTTCCAAAGATGTTATATTTGAAATTTGAAAGCTTTTGGAGCAGTGGTTTGGGAGAAAAGTAGTCTTAAATGTTTTTCCCATTACCCACAGTGTTAAAAAATGTTGACTAAGCACTTTTTCAAAGTCCCGAAAAAGTACCCCATAATAACACCGATAGCGTTTTTTTTTTTACCACTCCATTCTGTTGGTGCTATGGAAGCTTCACACCAAATAAGAATCCTCAGAGCCATGTAGTTTTGGAGATATGGGCATTTTTAATTTTTTTAAATTCTTAGCTCCTGCGGTTCCCATGGGGTGACAGGAACATTTTTTTTGCATAAATTAAGTACTTATGACTCAATAAGCCCTCATATCAAATTTGGTTCAAATCAGCCTCTCGGTTTGGAAAGTTAAAAAATTTATAGTAATTTATATATTTTTTATACTTACCAATGACCCAGACTTAGCTGGTGCTAACTCGAAAAAATCCAGGGCCAAACACAAATTTTGCCCCCCAATCCCCAAAATTTGCATCTAAAACCAAAAGAAATCATGTCCTAAAGGACCTCCATACTTTGCCCTTACTGTGCATGCGCAGTGTCAAGGACGTTCCGAAATTGGTGCCAATTATCATTCTTACTGGCAGTGCCTGGTCAGCGCTATGTACTCAGCGGGGAGGTAAGAGTTCCCAACTCCTGGGAGGGCCATCCCCGTCTGGGTCATTGGTAAGTATAAAAAATATATAAATTACTATAAATTTTTTAACATTTTTATACTGTACCAATGACCCAGACTTAGCTGAATAGTAAAAAGGCTGGAGGGCCTAGGACATAGAGGAAAATCCAATAAGCTCAACTATATAATATAGAGGCAACCCCTCAAGGAGAAAAGGAGTATTAGGCTTTACATGTATCTTTCTTATTTTATGTTAAATTAGAAAGATACAATACCCTTCATAATTGAGCACAATAACATTCATGTTCTCTATTAACATCCAGTATAACCCTTTATACTAATTATTTTTAAAGTAAGCGAATAAATAAAGTTAGTCCAGAGAATTGAGACTCTTTATATTCTTTTAAAAGTGTCCGAGGATTGTATATTAACGCCCGTTTGACACTTGACATATACAAATGCTTCACACCGAGCTACACTTTAAAAATATGACATGAATGAATTTTAACATTAATATTACACTTTAAAACCATCCCGGAAGCGACTCAGAAATACTGACTTGGAGGAGGCATTCCCTTGCTTTTCACTATAAAGCAGGTGACCTAAGGGAACACCCTCCCCCCCCCTTCCCCTTGCCCTGGGTCAAATAGCCCAGAGCGAAGAGGGCAGCCGGACGGAGTCACTGCCGGAACAGAAAGCCTGCATAACTATAGTTGCAACTGTTTAGTGGACGACATTCTGAGCAACAGATAACGGACCTAAACAATGCAGGTCTCCAGAAAAGGACTCAATATTTCTGAGATAAAAATTCGTGAATGTGGATGGCTGAGACCAATAAGCAGCCTTCATTAAATCTGTAATAGCAATACTATTAGCGTAAGCCCAATAAGTAGCAAGAGCTCTTACTTCATGAGCCCAAATCTTAAGCACAGACTGCTGAGAAGAAGATAAATTTTCATAAGCAGTACGGACAGTTAATTGAATCCATCTAGCAATAGAATGGACCGAAATGTCCTTTCTATTAGGCATCAGAGACAGAAAGAAACGTTTTCGTCCCTTTCTGATAAACTGAGATCTCTGTTTATAGATACGTAATGCTCTAACAGGACAGAGTAAAGGCCTACGCCCGTCTGAAGACGGAAGAGCCTTAATAACAATAGGTTCCGGATATTTATTAGGAGCCTGATTCTTAGCTAAAAATCCCACATTAGTAGTGAAGGAGACAGTGTTCCCGACACTACGATAGTGAGAATCATCCACCGACAGTGCATGAAGCTCACTGACTCTTCTAGCAGAAGAGAAAGCTAAGAGAAAAGCTGTCTTATAAGACAAGAATTTGAAATCTACTGTCCCAAGAGGTTCAAATGGCTTTTCCTTCAGTTTAAGAAGAACCCAAGCTAAATTCCACTTAGGAATTAACCTAAGAGTTCTGGGTCTATTTATCGAGAAGTTTCTTACTAACTTAGATAAAGAGGCATTAGATCCAATTTGTAAACTATCATGATGTGCATAGGTATCAGATAACATAGACCTATAACCCTTAATAGTAACAGGCTGCAGTTTGATTTCGTCAAACAAGTATACTAGAAAGTTTGCAATGTCTGGTATGGAGGGATCAAAAATATCAACAGAATGATCCCTAACCCAACGACGAAAGACCTTCCACTTAGCCGCATAGTTTAGCGAAGAGGAGGTCCTCCTACAGTTAGAAATCGCGTCCACTGCTCGTCCTGTAAAGTGCTTGCCATGCAAGAAGGACCGCACAACGGAAAAACGTGAAGGTTGAGACCTTGCGGGTTGTGATGGAGTTGACGCGATTTCCCCTCCGAAAGAAGATCCTCCCGTGGAGGAAGCTTTCGCGGTAGGTCCCACAACAGACACCTGAGTAGATTTATCCACGGTCTCTGTGGAGACAGAGATGCTACCAACAGAATCTTGCATTGAGATTGTTTTATCTTTAGCAATACTTGCTGAATTAACGGCGCTGGAGGATACGCATATCCTATCATTCCGTCCCAAGGGATCGACAGAGTGTCTACTGCAAATGCTCTTGGATCCGGACACGGAGACACATACGTTTGCAACTGATTGTTGAGATGTGTCGCAAATAAGTCTATCATTGGCCATTCCCATTGGTAGCAAATCTGATTGAACACTTGTTTGTTGAGAGTCCACTCCGACGGCAACAAGCGACCCTTTCGTGAAAGGGAGTCTGCTAGTACGTTCAGACGACCCGGTATATGACGGACCGAAAGAAGAACCCGATGTTCTAGAGCAAACAGAAGGATTCTTTCCGTTAGATTGAACAACGGAATTGAATGAGTGCCTCCCTGATTCCGTACATACGCCACTACTGTCGTATTGTCGGATAGGATTTGGACATGAGCATTGTGAATAATGTCCATCCAATGACGTAACGCAAGCCAAATCGACATCATCTTCTTGATGTTTATGTGCTTGCCCAGGAATTGCGGATCCCAAAGACCCTGGCATCTCAAATCCGTTGGGATCAATGATGCACCCCAACCTGTTTGACTGGCATCCGTCATAATGGTAAAACTCGGATCCGGCAACTGCAGCGGAACTCCCTGAGTTAACCACTGAATGTTTGCCCAAGTCTGAATCTCTCGTTTCACTTGATCTGACAAGAGAACGTCTATGTCGAGCGAATGAATTTTCACACTCCAATTCTGAGTCAAGAAAATTTGGAGAGGACGCGTGCGTAACAGCCCCATCGGAATGAGATCCGCAGCGGCTCCGCACAGACCTATCAGTCTCATGAACTCCCTCGCTGTGACTTTGTCTGCGTGCAGACAATAGCGAGCGTAACAACTGACTAATTTCGCTCTGGTTAACGGTAGACGAACGAGATTGTTGTGCGTCTCGAAGCTCATTCCCAGATGTGTGAATGACTTGGACGGCACCAGATCCGACTTCTCCTCGTTTATTATAAAACCGAGACGTCGGAGCAATAGAAGCAGATTCTGCACATCGTTCTGAAGCGTTAACTCGTTGCCGTACCTCTGAAGAATGTCGTCCAGGTAGGCCGACGTTACCGCAGACGAATGAGCTCGGAAATACATCATTACCGAGTTCATTACCCGAGTGAAAGCCCAGGGTGCTAGATTCAATCCGAAGCAGATCGCCCGGAATTGATACACCACCCCTAGGACTGCGAAGCGTAGATACTTTCTGAATGTCGGATGTACCATGACGTGAAAGTACGCATCTTTGAGATCTATGCTTGTTGCATAATCGTTCACCCGAATACTTGCTCTGACCGATCGAATCGTCTCCATATAAAACTTCGGAGCGACGATCAGCTTGTTTATCCAGCTCAAATCTATGACTGGACGGAACGAGCCGTCTGGTTTCGGAACCAGAAACAGATGGCTGTAGAACCCCGGTGTCTCCTGGTTTTCTACGACCTCTACCGCGTTCTTCATTAAAAGAGACTGCACCTCTGATAACAGAGCGTCTCTTTTCTGCGGATTTGACGGAAGTTGAGTCCATTTTGGACTTCGAGTTAATGGAGGCTTTCGTTTGAAGGATATCTTTAGACCTTCCGAAATCACCCCTCTCACCCAAGGGTCGTCCGTAATCAACGCCCACTCTTGTGAAAAACTCGACAACCTTCCGCCAACCGGCACGCGATAGAGGTTGAAGCCATCACCTCCTGGACCTGCGAGGCCTGCGGTAGGAGAAACCACGTCCTCCACGACCCGCACCTCGTCCCGTCGACCTCGGGGCGTCTGACCGGTTGTCCCGGCCCGAAGGACGTCCCGAACGAGAGTCGCTGCCTTGACGGTCTCTTGAATAAGACCAAGAGGACGCACCGGAACCTCTATAGGAACCTCTCTTGGGCACATTAGACCCAGAAGTGCCGGTCTTACTCTTATCTGCCGTGTCCGACTTCTTAGAAGCAGATTTGAACAGCAGAGAATCCGAAGCTTTCTTAGTAATTTTATCGTAAATTGCAGAAAGCTTGCCGTCGAAGAGAAGTTCTCCGGAGACCGAAGCGACTCTGAGAGAGTTCTTCACCTTACTATCCACGAGTGTGGATGTAGCTAGGGCTGCGTCACGTCTAACCAACTCCAGATTTGCCACTGAAAGGGCGGAGTTACACGTGGAATAAGCTACTGCCCTTGAAAGAAGTCTTAAAGAGGATTGTATATCCTGAAACTCTTTCCCTTGAAGATGCAGTGATAACGCCTTAGTAAGGTGGTCTGCGTAAGATAAAGCATCAAAACTGGCTCTGTTAGACGAAATAGTAGTCTCCAACACCGCGGTTGGAATAGACGCCGACGACGGTAATGATAATTCTAAGTCTTCCACCTCGTCGTCCATATGCAGAGGAACTCTCGGGATACCCTGTCCTGCCGTATCGAATTTATTCCTTGCATTAATGAAAGGCAGGTTGAGAGTATTGGCGGACAAGAAACCTGCTTTCCCTGTTTTGGAAGCAAGTTTGAATATAGCGTCGTTCAATAATTCAAATGTTCTTGCAACATTATTGGACTGAGACGGAAACTCGGGAGCGATGTCCCTGAACCGCTCAAAGAAATCAGAGTCCAATGACGCTATAATTCTCTTGTCCGGAACCGCAGCAGTCTGGCCCGACGGAACAACTTGAGGAAGAAAGTGCCGGATGAAGTCCACGGCAGCTTTATGTTGTTCCGAAAGGGATAGCTCCAAGTCATCCGTATCCCTTTCACCATCCGGTCGGACCTCATGATGCTCCCGGTCGTCCGCCCCCGATGCTTCGGCGGAGCGTACCGACCCAGCGCCGTCGGATAATTCCCGATCCGACACCGTTTCTGCCGGTTGCTGGGATGCTGCGATAAGTTGTGCTATTTGCACAAGCACGTCCGACATCGAGGCCTGTGGAGGCGCAGTCTTTCGCTGCTTCGCCGAGGGCAGCTCCGCATCTGGTGACTCCCGCATACTCTTCCTATGCGAACGTCCGGAGTCCACCGGCCTCGTGTCCCTGGCTACCGGATGGCGTGACCTGGTCGCCGAAGAATCCTTGATCGGCGAAGCTGGTCAAATATCGGCGGTCAAGTAGCCAAGGTGCAGTCGTGTGCGCTGATGAGAGGAAGAAGCCTGAGCAGTCTCCGCGGACTGCCTATACAATGGAGTGTCCCGAGCAACGGACGTGTGCTCCGCTTGCGACACATTTTGTACCACAACATCTGGTCCCAGATGTTGTTGTACGAGAGAGGGGCCTCTCTCGCTCGCGGCCCGACTGGACCTGGACGAGCTAGGAACCGGACTCGAAGGCTTCCTCCGATCTCTCCTACTATCCGCCGTCACTGGGTGTGCACGTTGAATGTTTATAGTGCTCGCATCACCCGACATTTCCTCCTGGACCGCATCGGACGAACCCGGCTGCCGAACCATTCGGTGAATGGACGCTACACCGGGCGAGCTAGCGGATGACATTTGTCTAATCTCCATGAGCACTTTTGCCGCTAGCTCTGTATTCATTTGTGACGACGGAAGCGCACTTGCGGAAGATAACATGGAAACATCACCCTGTTCTTGTTCCTCTGAAATAGAAACTGATAGAGTAGAGTGACCCTGCGGAGAAAGAGCCGGAATAGCCCTTTCTCCACTAACAACATATCGTGACACACGTTTCCAATGTTTGTCATCCCAAAATTGACATATAGAACAGGGATTGGTGCGAGAACACTGACTACAATTAATACAATGATCATGAAAGTCAGAGGAACATTTCTTCCTATTACAATTTGAACAATATCCTTTCATTGAGAAAAGTCAACAACAAGTCCTAGTTACTCGCACAAACCCCTAACACAAAGATACATAATAATATGATCCATTAATAATGAAAAAACAATTACAAATCAAAATAATTTTTGAAAAATATTTTTCAGCGAAGCCCAAGTTTCTGAAAAGTAACGTTGAGCCCCAATGGATCCCATGGCTAAGTGTGGTCAAAAATTTTAAAATTATATTAAATAATTAATGCAACACTTACGGATAATAATAATGTATCTTATAGTGAGATAAACTACTCCAAAAGCAAACAGCCCCCCTCAAAAGAGACTGTTGCCAATGTAAACAAACAGTGTAAAAACACCAGAAAACATGACTCCAGGCACTGACAAAACTGGCCCGAAATCAGTCATCAAAATTACACTCTATCTGATGCAAGACAGAGACTCCCAGGGGAGAATCTACAGAACATCAGATGGAAGATGCAGAACACAACGTTTATACACCCATGGGTGAAAACGTAACTATGGGGAAAATAACAGAATTCATTCTGTAACCAAGCTAATTCTCCCAAGAGAATTTAGAAATGATCTTTCTCAAAAATATGCCAAAAGCATGGGAGAATAGCAAGGGGGGACTTAGAAGACCAGGAGAGAGGAAACACTGAATAAGCAGTGCAACATTATAGCAAGAATGACAAGAGGCCCATGCCTCGAAAATAGGCAACTTAACATAATTTCATAAAATTTTTTAAGTACAGCCCTGATTATTTTTTGTCACTCCTTTTTCCTCTCCTCCTTCTATATCCTCCTTAGAATCACCATTTCTCCAATAATTACGTGTCTGGCATCCTTTAAACTGAGATTTACAAGCACAAAGATCAGTGAGATGTTGACTGATGAAGGGCCAAACAGAGAATGATAATTGGCGCCAATTTCGGAACGTCCTTAACACTGCGCATGTGCAGTAAGGGCAAAGTATGGAGGTCCTTTAGGACATGATTTCTTTTGGTTTTAGATGCAAATTTTGGGGATTGGGGGGCAAAATTTGTGTTTGGCCCTGGATTTTTTAGAGTTAGCACCAGCTAAGTCTGGGTCATTGGTACAGTATAAAAATATAAGAAATTTTGGGCGGGGTGAAAATTCTTGTCCCTCCCATAACGAAGGCAAATATAGCTCCTTGAACTTCTCTTGAACATTTTGAGTCTACACCTCAAAAGGAAGCTGCACACCAAATATCAAGTCTCTGCTACTGCTGGTTCATGAGAAGATTTTTAAGATTTATGCTCACTTTTTGGGCATGGTCCTACCGAGGGCTGAGGCAACTTGATTTGAACGAAATCAAAATGCAATGTCATAACAAACTATTATCTCAAATTTCAATTAAATTCATTCAGCAGTTTGAGAGAAGATGCAAACACCATGTTCACGGACTCTGAGCGATTACTATAGCTCCCTTAACTGAAAGTCAGGCGAGCTAAAAATAGACAGAGCCCATTTTCGAACTTGATCAAGAAAATGTTCCTGGAAAACCACATAACAAAAATGAATTGCATCAGCTGACGTTTGTTCAAGTTATCGTGTTAGCGAGAACAAAATTCGAAAAAAATGACAAGTTAGCCCAATAATTTTGTTGTGTAAACAAACAGTGTAAAAACACCAGAAAACATGACTCCAGGCACTGACAAAACTGGCCCGAAATCAGTCATCAAAATTACACTCTATCTGATGCAAGACAGAGACTCCCAGGGGAGAATCTACAGAACATCAGATGGAAGATGCAGAACACAACGTTTATACACCCATGGGTGAAAACGTAACTATGGGGAAAATAACAGAATTCATTCTGTAACCAAGCTAATTCTCCCAAGAGAATTTAGAAATGATCTTTCTCAAAAATATGCCAAAAGCATGGGAGAATAGCAAGGGGGGACTTAGAAGACCAGGAGAGAGGAAACACTGAATAAGCAGTGCAACATTATAGCAAGAATGACAACAAGAGGCCCATGCCTCGAAAATAGGCAACTTAACATAATTTCATAAAATTTTTTAAGTACAGCCCTGATTATTTTTTGTCACTCCTTTTTCCTCTCCTCCTTCTATATCCTCCTTAGAATCACCATTTCTCCAATAATTACGTGTCTGGCATCCTTTAAACTGAGATTTACAAGCACAAAGATCAGTGAGATGTTGACTGATGAAGGGCCAAACAGAGAATGATAATTGGCGCCAATTTCGGAACGTCCTTAACACTGCGCATGTGCAGTAAGGGCAAAGTATGGAGGTCCTTTAGGACATGATTTCTTTTGGTTTTAGATGCAAATTTTGGGGATTGGGGGGCAAAATTTGTGTTTGGCCCTGGATTTTTTAGAGTTAGCACCAGCTAAGTCTGGGTCATTGGTACAGTATAAAAATATAAGAAATTTTGGGCGGGGTGAAAATTCTTGTCCCTCCCATAACGAAGGCAAATATAGCTCCTTGAACTTCTCTTGAACATTCTGAGTCTACACCTCAAAAGGAAGCTGCACACCAAATATCAAGTCTCTGCTACTGCTGGTTCATGAGAAGATTTTTAAGATTTATGCTCACTTTTTGGGCATGGTCCTACCGAGGGCTGAGGCAACTTGATTTGAACGAAATCAAAATGCGATGTCATAACAAACTATTATCTCAAATTTCAATTAAATTCATTCAGCAGTTTGGGAGAAGATGCAAACACCATGTTCACGGACTCTGAGCGATTACTATAGCTCCCTTAACTGAAAGTCAGGCGAGCTAAAAAATAGACAGAGCCCATTTTCGAACTTGATCAAGAAAATGTTCCTGGAAAACCACATAACAAAAATGAATTGCATCAGCTGACGTTTGTTCAAGTTATCGTGTTAGCGAGAACAAAATTCGAAAAAAATGACAAGTTAGCCCAATAATTTTGTTGTTGTGTTTCAGACGAGCTCGTTTCTGAACTTGATTGAGATAATCTTCTTATAAAACCATATTACAAAAGTGAATTGAATCAGTTGATGTTTGCTTAAGTTATCGCACTATCAAGCACAAAATTTGCAAAAAATGACAAAGTCAGTCCAATAATTCTGCTGCCGTACTTTGGACCAAACACATTTTTGAACTCTATCAACACATTCTTCCTTGAAACCCATGTGCCAAATATCAATCAAATCATTTGACGTTTGTTGAAGTTATCGTGTTATCAAGCTCAAATTAGTCAATTTTTACAAAGGGCCATAACTCTTGTGAAAAACATATATGGGACCGAGCCCATTTTCAAACTCTATCAAGACATTGTTCTTTAAAAGCCATGTGCCAAATATAAGTAAAATCGGTTGACGCTTGTTGAAGTTATTATGCTATCAAGCTCAAAATTAGACGATTTTATCAAAGGGTCATAACTTTTTGTGAAAACTACATCAGACCAGGCCCATTTTTGAACTCGATCAAGACATTGTTCCTTAAAACCCATGTGCCAAATATCAGTCATATCAGTTGTTTGTTGAAGTTATTACGCTATGAAGCTAAACATTAGTCGATTTTAAAAGGGCCATAACTCATATGAAAAAAACATGGACACGCCCTATTTCGTGGCATCAAGTGTTGAACATGCGTATCAAGTCACACACCAGATATTATGAAAATCCATCTCCAGTAACAACTAAGGTATAAGCAAAAAGGGCCGTCTGCCCAACCAATAGAAGTGTTTTTTTTTTAAAACTCGACTAAAAAACTCTGCACTCTCCAGTCAAATCAGAGAGAGAGGATTTTAGGCTTCTGGGAACATTCTTCTATTTTATTCTTTCAAAGCAAAGCCAATGGGCAACAAGCTCAAGAAGTCACACACTATGTTTATTTATTTATTATTTATTTATTTATTTATTCAATTATTTATGTAGGATCACATCCAGAATCTATGGCTATATCATGTCCACAACAGAAGTATAACATCAAATTTACCAAATGTATATGCTTATTATTTGATTCAAAATTAAAATGGCAAATGTACTAATAGTTACACTGCCCAAGAACTAGATGGACATGTGAAATATGGACCAAGACAAGTTAGAATATTTTCCCCCAAGAAATTCCAATTTTCCAAGAAATTCAAAATTTTTGAGTTTCAATAGGAACTGGGGATAGACAACACTGAAAATTTATTATTTATTCCAAATCATAATCAAGAGAATAAGGTGATTATATAACAAGAGGCCCCACGTGGCCTTAATCGCTCACCTGACAAAGTGACTCTAAGAAGTATTTTAGGTCACCTTCACCATGTCATGCCTCATCAACATTAACTGGTTGAGTGATTTTGTTTGAAGTTCAACATTTGTTACCTAAAATTAGTTTTATTTAAAATCGTTGGTGTGTGGCCAATCTCCAATGATTTTTAATAAAGCAAATTTATCTCTGCAGACAAACTGGTTTAGCATGAAGCACAAACAAGGAATGTGAAGAGATAGCCTTGGACATCTCTCCCCAACTGTGGATATCTTCCATGTGCTACATGTATATATTTGCATGCAAGAAAACAAAAATTTTCACAAATTTTCCAAAATATTAGTTTTTTTTATCATCATTGGAACAAGCTCAAACAGCTTATTCCAATAGGGGTATGGGAAGATCAGGTATATTTTTGAGACAGAAATGTGAATATATAAATAATGGTGTTTTTTTGTGAATGATGCTGGAGAATTTTGCGTAAAGATATGGTAAATGGTTTGTTCTAGATACAGAATGATGCAAAAGTATTTAAATTTGATTAGGCAAGTTGTTCCTATAATGCATTTAAAAATTGAAGTAACTGTTTTTTTGCTGACAAACTTTTAGATGTGTGTGTCTGTGTTTGTGTGTGTGTGTGTGTTTGTGTGTGTGTGTGGGGGGGGGGGGGGGGGGGGTAAGAGTGTTCTTGCAAACAAAATTCCTGAATAAATGGAAAATTTTATTTTTTGTGTGAAAGACATAGTGCGTGAATGTTGATTGGAACAAGCTTAGAGAGCTCATTTTAATGTGAAGTCATAAAGCTGTGTTTTACGTACAAAATTCTGGAATAACTAAAAAAATTGCTTTTTTGACTCAAAAAGCATGGTATGCGACCTCTCATTGGAATGAGCGCAAAAAGCTCATTCCAATGGGGTATTTACAAGCGATAAGTACATGTATGTTTAAGAGACAAAAATTAAAATTTGAATAGCGATTTTTGCGAAGAATGCTGACAAGTTTTGGCAGTTATGCTGGTAAAAAGGTAAGATATGCAAAGTGGTTGTTTTTTAGAGGCGACATTTAATTAAGGGGAATTAACCCTTGATTACTGAGGTAACTTCTAAAAGTACTGAAATTTCATGAAGCAATGTGAATAACAGACAACAGTTGCCTAAAAATTTCATGAATAACTAAAATTTTTATTCCTTTGTCTCGAAAACATGGCATATGACCTTTGTTGGAATGAGCTGAATGCGTGTGTTCCAATGAGGGGGTCATAAAATTTGAACGGAGATTTGTGTGAATAATGCATTAGTACTGCTAGATTTGGGTAAACGGTTCACCCTGGATACCACCCCTTCTATAGTAGATCTTTTCTGCAAATTTTGTCTAAGATTCTATCAACTTTACAAATAAATACGTTCATGAATCACAATCAGATCCACCCCACAATGTTGCATACCAAATATCAAAAGATTCTGCCTGCTGGATCTGGAGAAGAAGATTTTTTAAGAAATATGCCTGAAATGCACTAAGTTAAAATTTGGGCTCCTATACGGAGCTCAAATATAAACCCAGGGGGCCGATTTGAACAAACTTGAATCAGATCCACCCCACAATGTTGCTTACCAAATATGAAAAGATTCTGAAGCTGGATCTGGAGAAGAAGATTTTTTAAGAAATTTGCCTGAAATGCACTAAGTTCGAATTCGAGCTTCTATAGTGAGCCCAAATATGAAACTAGGAAGCCGATTTGAACAAACTTGAATCAGATCCACCCCACAATGTTGCATACCAAATATCAAAAGATTCTGCCTGCTGGATCTGGAGAAGAAGATTTTTTAATAAATTTGCCCGAAATGCACTAAGTGCGAATTCGGGCTTCTATATTAAGCCCAAATATGAATCCAGGGGGCCGGTTTGAACAAACTTGAATCAGATCCACCCCGCAATGTTGCATACCAAATATCAAAAGATTCTGCCTGCTGGATCTGGAGAAGAAGATTTTTGAAGAAATTTGCCCAAAATGCACTAAGTTTGAATTCGAGCTTCTATAGTGAGCCCAAATATGAATCTACGATGCCGATTTGAACAAACTTGAATCAGATCCACCCCACAATGTTGCATACCAAATATCAAAAGATTCTGCCTGCTGGATCTGGAGAAGATGATTTTTTAAGAAATTTGCGTGAAATGCACTAAGTTCGAATTAGAGCTTCTATAGTGAGCCCAAATATGAATCTACGATGCCGATTTGAACAAACTTGAATCAGATCCACCCCACAATGTTGCATACCAAATATCAAAAGATTCTGCCTGCTGGATCTGGAGAAGAAGATTTTTTAATAAATTTGCCCGAAATGCACTAAGTCCGAATTCGGGCTTCTATATTAAGCCCAAATATGAATCCAGGGGGCCGATTTGAACAAACTTGAATCAGATCCACCCCGCAATGTTGCATACCAAATATCAAAAGATTCTGCCTGCTGGATCTGGAGAAGAAGATTTTTGAAGAAATTTGCCCAAAATGCACTAAGTTTGAATTCGAGCTTCTATAGTGAGCCCAAATATGAATCCAGGGGGCCGATTTGAACAAACTTGAATCAGATCCACCCCGCAATGTTGCATACCAAATATCAAAAGATTCTGCCTGCTGGATCTGGAGAAGATGATTTTTTAAGAAATTTGCCTGAAATGCACTAAGTTCGAATTCGAGCTTCTATAGTAAGCTCAAATATGAATCTAGGGAGCCGATTTAAACAAATTTGCATCAGATCCATCCCACAATGTTGCATACCAAATATCAGAAGATTCTGCCTGCTGGATCTGGAGAAGAAGATTTTTTAATAAATTTGCTTGAAATGCACTAAGTTCAAATTTGGGCTCCTATACTGAGCCCAAATATAAACCCAGGGGACCGATTTGAACAAACTTGAATCAGATCCACCCCGCAATGTTGCTTACCAAATATGAAAAGATTCTGCCTGCTGGATCTGGAGAAGAAGATTTTTTAAGAAATTTGCATGAAATGCACTAAGTTCAAATTCGAGCTTCTATAGTGAGCCCAAATATGAATCTAGGAAGCCGATTTGAACAAACTTGAATCAGATCCACCCCACAATGTTGCAAACCAAATATCAAAAGATTCTGCCTTCTGGATCTGGAGAAGAAGATTTTTTAAGAAATTTGCCTAAATGCACTAAGTTCGAAATCGGGCTCCTATACTGAGCCCAAATATAAACCCAGGGGGCCGATTTGAACAAACTTGAATCAGATCCACCCTACAATGTTGCATACCAAATATCAAAAGATTCTGCCTGCTGGATCTGGAGAAGAAGATTTTTTAAGAAATTTGCCTGAAATGCACTAAGTTCGAAATCGGGCTCCTATACTGAGCCCAAATATGAACCCAGGGGGGCGATTTGAACAATCTTGAATCAGATCCACCCCACAATGTTGCTTACCAAATATGAAAAGATTCTGCCTGCTGGATCTGGAGAAGAAGATTTTTTAAGAAATTTGCCTGAAATGCACTAAGTTCGAATTCGGGCTTCTATAGTAAGCCCAAATATGTATCCAGGGGGCCGATTTGAACAAACTTGAATCAGATCTACCCCGCAACGTTGCATACCAAATATCAAAAGATTCTGCCTGCTGGATCTGGAGAAGATGATTTTTGAAGAAATTTGCCTGAAATGCACTAAATACGAATTCGAGCTCCTATAGTGAGCCCAAATATGAATCTAGGGAGCCGATTTGAACAAACTTGAATCAGATCCACCCTACAATGTTGCATACCAAATATCAAAAGATTCTGCCTGCTGGATCTGGAGAAGAAGATTTTCAAAGAAATTTGCCTGAAATGCAGTAAGTTCAAATTTGGGCTCCTATACTGAGCCCAAATATAAACCCAGGGGGCCGATTTGAACAAACTTGAATTAGATCCACCCCACAATGTTGCATACCAAATATCAAAAGATTCTGCCTGCTGGATCTGGAGAAGAAGATTTTTTAAGAAATTTGCCTGAAATGCACTAAGTTCGAAATCGGGCTCCTATACTGAGCCCAAATATGAACCCAGGGGGCCGATTTGAACAAACTTGAATCAGATCCACCCTACAATGTTGCATACCAAATATCAAAAGATTCTGCCTGCTGGATCTGGAGAAGAAGATTTTTTAATGTTTTTCCCATTGCCTACAGTGTTAAAAAGTGCTGACTCAGCACTTTTTCAAAGTCCCGAAACTGTACCCTATGATAAAACCGATGGCAATTTTTTTTTACCAATCCTTTCTGTTGGTCCTAAGGAAGCTGCACACCAAATAAAAATTCTCAGTGCCGTGCAGTTTTGGAGATATGGGCGTTTTAAATTTTTTCTATTTTTAGCTCCTGCGGTTCCCACGGGGCTGCGGGAAAATTTTTTTTTGCATAAATCAAGTACTCATGACCCAATAAGCCCTCACATAAAATTTGGTTCAAATCAGCCTCTCGGTTTGGAAAATAGAAATTTTGGGCGGGGCAAAAAATTTTGCCCCTCTCATAACAACGCCAAGTATAGCCCCACAAACTTCTCTTGAACAAATCTGAGTCTACACCTCAAAAGGAAGCTGCACACCAAATATCAAGTCTCTGCTCCTGCTGGTTCTTGAGAAGAAGATTTACAAAGATTTTGGTGCCCCTTGGGGGCGTGGCACCACCCAGGAGGAGGGGCAACTTCATTTGAACAAATCTGAATTGGCATTAGGTAATAATCATTTAGCCAACATTTGAATAAAATTGGGCTAGTGGTTTAGGAGGAGAAGTCGATAATGTAAAGTTAACGCCGGACGGACGACGACGGACGACGGACAGAAAGTGATTAGTAAAGCTCCCCTTGAGCTTCGCTCAGGTGAGCTAAAAATACTCACCCTGACTGAAAGTTGACTTTTGTTATTGGAATCTCTTTGAGCTTGCTGAAGCTGCTTTGAGGCTGAGAAAAGTTCATTCCTCCAGATATCATCATTGTCAATGGCACTTTTTGTTGGACGGTGTAAACTATGAGGTGAACCCGAGGGTATGGGTGTACTCTGGTCAACTATTTTACTTCTGTGAAAAGCACTAGGAGAAGGAGTGTGATCAGAATGGTTACTAGGTAAAGTCCTAGATTTACCAGTGTGATCATAAAGTTCATCACTGCGAATTACATCACTTTGATCTGTTTTCAATACTGAATAGCTGTTACTGAAGTCTTTTCTCTTAAAGGGAATACTTCTTGGGTTAAACTGAGTTTGTAATGGCTTTTTGAAGTAACTATTATTCTGTTTATCTTTAGATGTATAGTCATTCACATCACTTGCAGTGTCACTTCTGTTATTCTTGTACTTGGATTGGTAAGCATCTACATCACTAGAATAACCACCCACTCGCCCTCGATGACTTCTCCTACCACGAGAATACACTTCTATGTCACTGTTATACCCATACTCACGATGTCCACCTCTTGACACAACCTGTTCAATATCAGAATAATTTCCATCCCTAGCACCAAACAGTTGCTGTCTATGAAGTCGATAAGCTTCCTGATCACTTTTATAGCCAGTATCAGAATCGTACTCTTTACCACGGCGATGCCGTCCATGAGATTTTTGAGATGCATGGTGATAGTACACTGGATCAATACCTTTCTCCATTATGCTATAGTAAGATTGAGATTTTGATAAAAGCTTGGGAGAATGAAGCTTATCTGAAGTACTATCACTTTTAGAATCTACACAAGCTCTCTGTTGTGAAAATCCTCCATCATCCTCACCTTTCGTCCAGTTCTTAATCTTGTCTTTACCTGAAACAAAATTTAATTTTCTAATCTCTTAACTATGTAATAGATTTCCTCTCCAAAAAATTATTTTCTTAAATAATTTTACTTTTACCAGATTTCATTTTGTAAACATTCTCTACAACTTTTAAAGCAACTTGGGCAATGGATTTAAAATATACTTTCCACAGGTATGAGAAGGGTATGCAACTAAATTTACTTAACCCTTAGCACCCTGATGTCAAAATACCAAAATTTCAAGTGACAAATTTTTCCCACAAACCTACTAGGTGATTAATCAATTCAGACTTGATTGACAGAGCGAGTTGACCTCTGTCAAACAAGACTGAATTGGTTAAATTCCTAGTTTCATTATGGGAAAAAACTGCAGATGAAATTTTTAGATTTGGGCATCAGTGTGCAGAAGGTTACATATCTATTGGGATTTAAAGACACTTTTGACAGCCAGAGTCACCTCATTTCAGACAGATTTGGGACATAGGAAGCCGGTGTATCTGGAGATAACCACCAAACAATGGTGAGCAACTGTCAGACTCCACATACTAACTCCCCACAAGCAGGGTCAGCACTGGGTGAAGACAAGTGCTCCATCAACGTGCAGTATGTCTTTGTAGACAGAGCCACAATGTAGGCATTTGGGATTAAGTGCCTTGCCCAAGGACACAATGCAATTACCCCTGACAGGGATCAAACCATGGACCTTTTGGTTTGAAGTCCATTGCTGAAACCACAGAGACACTGCGCTCCCTGTGCAGAGGGTTAAATTAGCTAATATTCTCACATTTTGTGAAGAAAATTTGTGAAATTTAGGCCCCACAAAGTAGATCTTGTTTCTCAGGCAATTTTTTGAAAAATTTAATTTTTTTATCTTTTTTATGTTTTTTATTTTATTTTTGTAATTATTTCTTTTGCCATCAAAGTTCATATTCTTGGTTTGTTTTATGTTTTAGACCTCACAATCTACAGAATAGCATGGGTGGTGGTGTATTTCATCCCTTGGGTGCAAGGCTTTGGTAATGCTAAGGCAATGCAAAGTCTGCTGCACTTAAGAGACAAATTTACCAATTTTATTAAGCTGGGTAAAATATCAGATATAAAGCACTTAATTTTTTTTTTAAGTTTGGTTATAAAAAGAGAGCATTCGTCAACCAAATGGACCTTGCAGGAGGGCCTGAGAAATATATTTGTAACTTTTTTAGGCCTTATGTTTCTTCAAAAAATAAAAGAACATGGAGTGAACCTATTGGTTGACAGGTATTTTATTTCTGTAAGTTTGCATAAAAATGGTCTTTTAAGACCATTTTTGTACAAATTTATAGACATAAAATTTCAGCATTTTGGGCATGAATTAACTTAAATCAGCAAATTTACTGAAAGTTCAAATCCATCCCTGATCCCAAAAGTTTGGGGAAAAGAAGAAAAGAATAGTCCCAACATGCTCTGAGGTGCTCACCAGAAAAAAAGATTTTACACAAGCCATTTTTTCCATCTCTCTCACCTTTCTGAGACCCAAATGAGCCAAACAGGCAATTTCTGAATAACTTGCAATTAATCCTTGGCACGCTGATGTCAAGAGACCGAAACTTCAAGAAACAATTTTTTCCATAATGAAACTAGGAATTTTAACCAATTAAGTTTTGTTTGACAGAGCAATGAGCTCTGTCAAACAAGACTGAATTTGCTGAATTGCTCACTGCATCTTGGGAAAAATTTGTTGCTTGAAATTTCTATCTCTGGATATCAGTGTGCAGAGGGTTACAATTACAAAATATTATGCATCACACATAATTCAACTGAAAACAACATGAGCGTCTTTATTTAACCCTTCAAGGCCCATTTTGGACTTTAGCATCCTCAGAATATGTACTCTTAACATGCAATCATGAGGAGATCCTGCTGAAAATAGACATATTACTTTGGCAGTGGTTTGAAGTCAAGTCTTGGCTGCCTAAATGCCACTGTTAGTCTTGTTTTTCTTCAAAATCTGAAGAAAAACAAGACAAACAGTGACCGCAAGGCCATGGATGCCCCGAACTATGACCTTGATCTGTAACCTTGACCTCCATCGAACAAAAAAATTTGTGCGTGCGTGTCACATCTATGTTTTCAGAAAGAATATTCTGAGATGTAGACTGTACTAAGAATTGAGATCTGGATTAATGTTGCCCTAATGGTTAATGTATGTCAACCAAAGGTGCCAAGTTACAGTAAAATCATTCTAAAACGAGTCATTTTACCAAGTTACTATGAAATCCCTTCATAAATATAACTCGTAGACTCTGCTAAAGGTCACACAATGGTTCGGCAGTCACGGTTGACTGATCATGACCAAAACAGGAGAGTCGCATCTAGATATCATATCAAGTTATCCTACTAAGTTACAATGAAGTCACTTCATAAAAACGACCTGTAGACAGTGCTAAAGGAATCTAGGTCACATGATTAGGTGGTGGTAACGGCTGACCAATCGTGACCAAAATAGGACAGTCTCATCTGGACAGCATACTGAGTTATCCTTCCAAGTTACAATGAAATCACTTCATAAACAGACTGTCTTAAAGAAATCTAGGTCACGTGCCTGTGGTGCCATCACAGTTGACTGAACATTAGGACGTTCTCATCTAGACATTATACTGAGTCATCCTACAAATTTGTAATGAAAATTCCTTCATAAATGCAAGCTGTAGACTGTGCTAAAGGATTCTAGGTAATGTGCCCCTGCAACTGTCATGGATGACTGATCCCAAATAGGACGTTCTCATCTAGACAATACACAGAGTCATCCTATGAAGTTACAATAAAATCCCTTCATAAATATGACCTGTAGACTGTACTAAATCTTTTCAGGTTTCGTTAATCGATCGCAACCAAAAGGGGATGTTCTCATCTAGACATTATACAGAGTCATTCTACCAAGTTACTATGAAATCCCTTCATAAATACGACCTGTAGACTGTGCTAAAGGTTTTAAGGTTTCAGCCTCCCATAGCTGTCACAGTTGACTGATCACGACCAAAAGGGAAAGTTCTCATCTAGACCTTATTCAGAGTATCCTACCAAGTTAAAATGAAATCCCTTCATAAATACGACCTATAGACTGTGCTAAAGGTTTTCTGGTTTCGGGCCTGTGCAGCCGTCATGGTTGACCGATCACGACCAAAAGGGGACATTCTCATCTAGACCTGATATGGAGGCACCCTACCAAGTTACAATGAAATACTTTCATAAATATGACCTGTAGACGGTACATAAGGTTTTTGGGCTCGCAGACCTGTCATGGTTAACTGATTGCTACCAAAAGGGGAGGTTCTCGTCATTATACAGTCATTCTACCAAGTTACAATGAAATCACTTCAAAAATACGACTTTCAGACTGTGCTAAAGTTTTTTGAGTTTCGTACTCATGTATCCATCATGGTTGACCGGTCGCAACCAAAAGGGGACGTTCTCATCTAGACATGACCTCAAACCTGCATATGAAATTTTGTGATAATCAGACAAGAACTTCGGGGTAGAGCCTGTGCAAAAGAAAATGTGAACAGACTCACACAACCATTATAGCAATAGCTTATCTTGACTTTGTCACGTTAAGCTAATAAAAAATCTGCCAAGGAATTACTCTTTCAGCCACTGAAATTTCTACACACATAAAAATCTATTTGTTCTTGACACATCGAAAATTAGCATTTAATCTGTTATATCTTGTTTGACATTCTCCATGTGCTCTGTTAAACAAGATATAATAGAATAAATGTTCAGTTTATCACCAAAATACAGGAAAATGACGAATTTAAGAATTAATACAATCTGTATTAATGGAAGTTTAAGCTGAAACAAGAATATCTTTCACTAATTAACTGGTAGAGTGCTAAATTATGTCAGGTCATCAAAGTTTATTCACTGGTCTTTGCCATGTAGCATTTTATGGGAGAGTGCCAAAAGGCACTCTCCCATAAAATGCAACACAGCAAATCCATACAGTTGAAATAATTTCACCTCAAAGATAATATGAAGCACACTTACAGAATATGATGCCTTTGAATTATTGTATGTGCACATCAAATATGGGCTTCCAGCATTTTTCCAGTTCAACAGATCTTATATGGTTTCTATGTATACCAGGCTAGGTACAAGTAGCTGAGTTGATTGATATCATGTATAGCCTCAAGAGCCATTTCTATAAGTTTAACTAAGTTCTGTGTAGATATTTTAATGTTAATACTGGGCTTTCCTTGGTTATTGAAATTTACCATTTGTTGCCTCCAAGCTGACTCAGTCTTGCAGACTGCAGAATGGTATATTTCTGCACACCTGAACAATCCATCCATTGTCGTGTGTTACTGGTGACATTCCAGAGTTGTGACATGGGTATTCCAGCTAAACGTTTCCAGGAAAACTACAAGGAGGTATGACCAAATATGGAAATGGGAATTGCAAAACTTGCTTGTATGTACCAAGTCCCAGCTAGACGTTTTCTGTTCTCTTGGGTACTTTATGTTTTGTTTTTGACATGCCTCCCTGTGGCTCGATCTGCTGCATAATCTGGCTGGCGGTTTCGATACTGAAAATACTTTGCGTTCTCAGCATAGTCTCCCCAATTCATTTAAGTTACCTAGCCTGCAATACTATTCTTCACCCATTGTGGACTTTGCATCTAGGTACTAGTTCAATAACATGTCTTTGTGTGACACTGCAGTATTCATACCTCTGTCAAACCTGATACCACAACATTGTGGTGCTCTCCTAATTCTACGCTGTATTGTGAAGCAGACCGAATCACCTCAAAGGGCCAAAATGTTTGAATGTGTATATATGTACAGTTCATTTAAATAAATAGAAGAAAAAATATAATTCATACTACTGTGTTGTTTACTGCTTAAATCCCGGTTTATTGAATTTTCCAGTTTTTTTAATATTTTTCACAGGCAAAGTGTTGGCTATTCTATTAATAGGGTTCCATTCCACAATATTCTGTAATTCTAGAACACTGAAACTAGTTTTGAAACTGACTTGGTAAAGCTAAGCAATAATAGAAAGAAATAAATTAATTTATTGATTCAAAATCAGCTGGGAGGGATGAGTGCAGAAATGTCAAAAAGAAATTGCAAAATTGTTGCAGATCACCAAACCTTTCCTGTCCGTTTTTTTATCTCCACTTGGGGAAGATTCTCTACTACCTCGATTAATTTTGTCTTTCTTCAATAAAGGCTGATTTGCTCGACAATCACCATTAAGATCTTCGCGGGATCTTCTCTGTTGCATTCTTGCTTTGTCTTTAGCTATTCTCTCCTGAAAACATCAAAACCACAGTAAACAAAATGAAATCAGGGACTGAATAACCAATGTTTTACTTTGTTTCTCATCATTGTAAGGTGTGCCTCTAATACCTAACATCTTACATGCACTCTCTCAGTCTGTCATGTGTAATTTATATTGTGCATGTTGGGGCACCTGTTTTGTTGTAGAAAAATGTGATTAAAGTTGGAATTAGGCCCCTAAGGGTTAAAAATGGTAAAACATGGTCATTCAATCACATTCCGATGTATTGTTGCGTAATGTTGCAAAAAAGACTAACATCCTCCCCCTCTGATTGGACATGAGCTCACCAAGTTTTTTCTATGTTTATGGCTCCAGTACCATATGTTACTGTCTGACGTAACCACATGAAATATTTGAAATGATGTTGCCCATTTCGCAATTATTCAGTAAACGTAGTGGTTTGCGAACAAGTTCATTTTTCTAGATTTTTCACACATGCAGCAGACGATGTTCTGAATGATGTGTTGTTTAAATTACAAATCAGTTTACGATTTGAACTAAGATGGAGTGATCTCAACTTTTATCTGATTTATTATTTGTCTAATGAAGTTGTGAGGTACACAAGAGGTTTATTTACTAAACATGTTATCGTTAAAAACTGTCTTGTTCATTTCATGATGTGGATTTTGGGCTATGGGTAGGGTCTTATTGGAAAATATACATTGTTGTGATGAATTGACGATAACATGGTCTGAGATTTCCAGCTCAGAGTTTCCAGCTCAGAGTTTATGTTCAACTGAGAAGCGGAGTGTCGCTGAACATAAAGTTCGAGCCACAAACCCAGACCATGTTACCATCAATTCATCACAATAACTTATGATGTTTTAGCTCAGACTTTCTGTTCCCTGTTTACATATCATTAAGTTATATGATTTCATGAGTTTTGAATCATTATTTCAATAAAATTCTAATACGTATGTTTTAAAGTTGGAGAATACTTTTTGGAGTGAATGCTCTACCAAACAGCACATTATTTTCAATGACGTAATTTCAGACCTAATAGAAACCCGCTGTTTGTTTCTCAATCTATTTAAGCATCTTTCATCTGGTTTTAGATCAAGTGATAAATAGAGTCTTCAACTCAGCCTTAATTTGTAGGGAAATGCACTAAACTTGTCCTGTAAATTAGGACGAGACCTATTTTAATGAACTTGTTTCGTGAATTTCACTTTTAACTCTCAATCGGTAGAGTGCTGGATGCCAATATTTGGGCTTCAATAGTGCACATACTACACCTTACATGCTTCATATTCTGTGGGGGTGCTTCATATTATCTTTGAAGTGAAATTATTTAATCTGTATATCTTGGCCTTGTTATAATTTATATAAAAATTTAAACAAGGCAAAGACATGTGAAAAAATTTTGACAACCAAAAATAATTTAGCCCTCTACCAATTAAGGGCCTAATTCCAACTTTGATCACATTTTTGTGCAACAGAACAGGTGCCCCTACATGCAGTCTTTGGGTTAACTCACCTGTTACGTTCTAAGCACCTTGGTAGTTGTTTTTAGGCAAGACTTGCCAAAAAACATCAGCAAAGTCACATGATGTAGACTGTCAAAGTGCAGCAAAAACATGTAAAAAACTCTAGGCCCTTAAGGGTTAACTGGGGGATTCATTAGAGATCCTATATTTATTTTACCTTAACACTCTAAAGTTTCAGCAGGGACACTCGTGTCATTATATCTCCTTGCAAGTAGGTTTAACATTGGAGGGTCCTCATTGGGATTACTCATGCCAAATAGTGTGCATGTTGCTTTAACCACCTACACACAGATAACAAAATATCAAAATTCAACCAGCAATATTTTTTTTGCACAATGCAAAAAAAGAACTTACTGAGCTCTGTCAAACAAGCCTGAATTGGTTTAATTCCTAGTTACATGATGGGGAAAATTTGATGCTTGAAATTTGTGTATTTTAACAACAGTATGCAGAGGGTTCACTTTTAACCTGCTGAGTATTTTGAAGATATTTTTCATCAAATCTAGTCATGGCTGCATTTAAGCAGCCATGACTAGATCTGATGAAAAATTCATGTAAATTTAACTCAAGATATCAGTGATGAAAAAATCCATTCAATTTTCACAGGGAAAATTGGATTAACCGTCCAGAGCAATCTGCCAAAATATAAAAATTTCAAGCAACAAATTTTTCCCATAATTCGATTTGAAACTTGATCAATTAAATCTTGTTTGACAGAGCTCAGAGCTCTGTCAAAAAGATTAAATTGGTTCAATTCCAGGTTGCATTATGAGAAAAATTTGCTGTTTGAAATTTATATATTTTTTTATATATTTTGACACCAGAGTGCAGAGTTAAATGTGCCAGATTATACTTATTTCAGGGGCAAGAAATATCCTGTCCTAGGCAGGAAATCCGAGGCAGCACGCAAGGCGTAAAACATCAAGTACCTTGTATGAGAGGGAAGATGTAAGCTTGATGATACAGACAAATGTGTGACCTCTATAAACATTGCATCTATAGAATCATAAGTTATGAACATTTTATGGTAGCAGTCATCTACTGTACCCACTCTGTTTGCAACTACATTGCCCATAGCCACCTTTAATTTCACAGGCTGATTCATAGGCTGTTGCAAAGTATAATGTCATGAAAACTGGCCAAGCCCTATACTAGTTTAATGCTGGAAGTTCATTTTAAGATGTATTCTGAAATGCAGATACCATAATTAACCTTTTACTTAATGAACTGACTACATCCGTAATTTACAAATCAAGCAGTTGAAAAAGAAACACATTTTTCAAAAAAATGTCAACAAAACCATATCATGTGATCCCTCATTGGAACAAGCTCAATAAACTTGTTCCAATGAGAGGGTCACATGATATGGTTTTATTGAATTTTTGAAAAATTTGAAGAAATAATAAACTAATAAATTTTGTTATCGTCTGCATTGATTACAGGATTAAAAGTGTTCATATTCTGCAGATGTGCTTCAAATTCTCTTAGAAGTAAACTTCAGTCTGTATGGATCTGTCTTGTTATAAATTAATGTCACTATCCCATAAACTAAACTGTAACAAGGCAAAAACATCAGAACAAAATTTGACAACCAATTTTTGTACTTCACCAGTCAGGGTTAAACAGAAACACAAAAAAATTACAAGGAGAATAGAATAGTACCTTATCATATCTGTACAACTTGTGGGAATCCTGCAAAGAAGGTGAAGATGGTTGGGATATCCGAGCTTCATGGAACTCATTATGAAGAGAACTAGTAGAGCCCTTCACCATGTTAGCATGCTCCGTATGTACTTGCTGGAAAGTGCAGGCAATAACAAAGAGGAAGGTTAGTCAGTGTTATAAACAAAACATGTGAAATCAACATTCAAAGATCTAGAAAAAATTTTAGTTGTTTCCTTAACTAGTTCAGTGATGAATGCCCTTATCCAGGTTCTGATGAAAAGTGCTGGAAATTTATAGGGTTCTCTTAAATTAGAGATGGCTATTTGTGGTGCTAATGGACCTGAAATAACACCTATTATGGTAATATGGGCTTCCAGCACTCCAGTGCCAAGGTACTGTAACATCCATCAGCAACACCCTCAAAAGCCTGTATGTTGGAACATGTGTTCTTCATGTACATGTAAGACAAGAAACTCACAAAAAATGGAAAAAAGCCCTTGATGGTAAAACTCAAGTAAGCATGCAAATACAGGCCAGTATTTTAGTAGGGATTATGACAGGCTGCACTCATAAGGGGGCAGTAATATAGGTACAATAACATTGCTCTTTGATTTCTAAATTAAGAACTGAAAAAAAAATTATCACAGCAGGAGTTCACAGGAATCAAAACTGATTCTCCCGAAATGAGACTCATTTGAAGTACTGTTCACACAAACAATATTGCATAAGGGTTTGAAAGGGTTAGGCAGAAAATCGAGTACACTGATAATAAAAATATGCAAATTTTAAATGGTCATTCAAGTTTAATACAACACTGAACTAGTTAATGACATGGTCAAAACAATGCATGCACACAGCAAGAATTAAAAAATAATACACAGTAATACTTTACCTAACACAGATTACAAACTACAATACTCAAATTGCTTTTCCCCTCTTTACCCTACACGAAAATAATACACTTTAATTTTCATTTCTTTATGGCAAGAACATTGCTTATAACCACTCACTGGAAAAAGCATGTTGAGCATGTTCCAATGAGGGGTCATGTACTGTTTTTTAGGCAAAAACTGAAAAAAAACTTGAATAACAATTTTTGTGAACAGTGCAGTCCCATTTTGGACATTATTATGTTGGGTACAGGGTTAAATGGCTCCACTATTTATTTATTGGTGTTTATGGTCACATATTTATGCACAATGGCTATATCATGACCGCATCACTGATATAAAGTCAAGTGTAGCCTATTGTTTATACCCATGTTACCCCTTTTAGAGGATTTTCACCCCAGGCATTGCTAACCGGATCCTATTTTACCACTAAAACAGTTTGTTTATCACAGTAAACTAGCACTGCTTTACTTCCCAGAGTCCTCATGGGGAAAATAGCTTCACTGTCCTGTCTTTTTGCTTATGGGAGTTGAAGGTCATTAATTAAAATTTTGCTGATGATTTTTATTACCTGGTAAACACAAGTGTGGACATCACTGCCCACGTGTGGATTATGACTAGTACACGGCCACTGTACTGTACAGTAAACAAGTACCAATTCACTTTCATGGGTTCCAGTGAACTGCCTTGGAAGTGTGACCGATGGTAAAATGAGAACAAAATATAAATTTTTGTTTGCCTTTTGTTCAGTAATATACTAATAAAAAAAGCTCTTCGAGACTGCTGCAACAGTAAAGTATGTATGTTTTGAGGTCCTATTTACACAAATGCTTTGTGTAACAGTGATGTTACAAAACCTGTTTGGGGGAGAGCAGTGTTTCTGCTAGGTCAAAAAGAAAGTACTATTATGAAATATGCTCAGGATAACTCAGCTCTCTCGAACGAGGGGCAATTTAAACTATGTATCAACAGATGGCCTCATCATTCTTGAGAGCTTGTATCACTTAGCTCCTCTCACAAAATAAAAATCATCTCTCAGTGTACTTTCTTAGCTACCATATCAGCAAATCTTGAGCTTTCTCTAGCAGAACCACGTCTTGCCACAAGCAATGTTTTGCAGCAACAAAATATCACCACTGGAAAGATGAATTAATACTTCTGCAATATCTCTGTGTGTCCCCATAAACAATAGCCACTACTAAATTAAAAACCAGTCTTGTTATTTATAAGATTTAACTACATAATAGGAAAAAAGCTGGTTTAGGAAATGAGGCCGCCAAGCGAACCTTCTGCCTCTATAGTGGAAAACCTTGGGAGAGGCAGTTCCTACAGCATGCTTAGTTATGTTGAAGGTCGAATTTGAACTCATTAAATAGTCCAAATTTTGCCTATAGCAGTCTGCAGTACCGTTGACTTTAATCACCTGATGTGCCAAAATATTTTCCAAGAATTATGAGGGATGTAATGAGCCAGTTTTTACGAAGAGTTCAAAAATATCCTTTTCTTCCAAAACACACCTTTATGACCTCCATTAGAACAAGCTTATAATGAGAGAAGGAAAGACAAAAATAGATACTGCTGAAAAAATTTGGTAAATTTTCTGGCATTGGGTCAGAACTGTGACTCTTTAAAGATGCTTTTCATAAAACTGCAAAAAAGCAAGCATAAGCTTATTATTCTACTGTAATATGACTCATTTTTATTATGAGTGTGGGGAATGTTTAGAATTAATGCAAATCATATTACATAGGATAAGCAAGATGTTAACATTTTCTCTTTTGTTTCCTGGATTTTGGACCATCTAAGAGAAAGATTAAGTGCCCTTCAGTAATGAACAATACTTCAGCCTGAAATTTAATTTTTCTCCTTTCACACTTTTTAATCAGTTAGTAAATTAGGCAAGGGTATCACATGGACACTATATATATTTATATATGAATAGAAAAAAAATAAAGCACAAAACAAACAAAAATATTGCTCTTTACCTGATAGAGCAGGGAAGAGTGGTATTATTTTTGGTGGTCAGAATTCATTTGTATGGATTTGCCGAGTTACACATGGATCAGCACACTGTACAGTAGAATGGTGTTAAATGAAAAGTCAGTTGCAAATGAAAATTCAATTAACAAGCATTTAGTCATTTTTCCGTATTCTAGTGATATTATTTATTGGGAGTTTAAGATCACTTTCGGCATCTATGGCTATACTGCAACTGTAACACAAGTATAGTATAAAGTTAAGTTTTTTTTTCTTACCAGTCTAATTCCATACAAAATTTGATGATGTTCCGGTCCAGAACCAGTCAAGCCATCAAATAGGTCATCATCTATGTTCAAATTCATTTGTCTGGAATATTTCAGTTGGTTGGAAATGAGAACCTACAGTTCACTTTCCCGACTAACTGATGCATTCTGGATGAACGAATCTGAAATATTTCATGAAGAATCGTTTTCTGTGAATCCAAAGCTCAATCAAGACTTGATTTGATTGTCATTTTGATGACATTACAATTAAAAATGAACACTCGCCACAGCCATAGTTTTATGATTATGCCGGGGAGTTCCACAAATTATATTAATATCTTGATGTTGGCAAGGGGAATTGAATACTTATTGACTGGATAATCTATAATGGGTACAGGAAAGAATACCCGTATAGTTTCATAATTAAAGGCACATGACATTACATCAACAGTCGTCTGCATGGAAATTTCAACAAAAAGTGAGAAAACAAACAGCCCATAACAGCATAAAATTCCGAACACAATTAGACTGGTGGCCTGAGAGCTTGGCAAAATTTGTCTACTGCAGTAAACAAATGTTGTTCCACTTCCTAGGGTGCTCATTGGATGTTCTTAGGCCAAATAGATCTAAAAACCTGGGAAATTCTGTGTTGTCAGAGTAATTCTTAATTAATTTCTATATATTTATTTATTTATTTATTTATTGGGGTTTAAGGTCACATATTTCTGCACAATGGCTAATCATGACCAATTTTAATTTCTATAAGCTTGAGTTGTAATTACACATCAGTTAGAGATAATGTTCGTTTATTGAGGTATAAGGTAAGTTTCAGCATCTATGGCTATATCATGACTACTACACAAATCAACTATAAAGTCAAGTTTGAACAAACCTTTGCAATGATAGTAAACACTTGAGTGGGCTCACCCAATAGGCATGGATTACCAGGTCTTTTTTAACCCTTAAAGATCTAATTTGGTCTTTGATCACTTTTTACAGCAACAAAACAGTTGTCCCAGCAGGAAGTCTTTGGGTAAATTGGGTAAACATTCTTAGCAATTTGGCAGTTGTTTCTAGGCAAGTCTTGCCTGCCTATATAGGCAGCCAAGACATGCCTAGAAACAACTGTAAAGCCACAGGAGGTAGACTGTCAAATGTAGCAAAAATGTATAAAACACCCCAGGACTACTTTAAGGATTAAAGCAGAACCTATCCATTACAATAATTAAGCACTGCTCCACTTCCTGGAGTTCTCATAGGAACAGTTAGGGATGAATAAATCTGTGTACGCTGTACAACTATTCAGAGAATGTCTGTGTCATATGAATGGATTAAACGGTGGAGTGCCAGATTAATTTTAGCTGACAAAATTTGTTCACATCAATTGGAACAAGACAAGCCATATGAACAAAATTGTCCTGATTCAAGCTGAATTTGAAACACATGTACATAATTGGAAGCCTTTTAGTTGCGATACCTGCACTTTCTTGTAAAGACCAAATATAGACTTCTTGAATTCAACCAATCAGTAGGTACTCAACAATTCTTTTACGTATTTCAGATTATGGGTGGCAAGTAATGTAACATTTTGAAAATGAAGTGTGTAGTACATGTACTTGTATAAAAGTTTACTTAATGAATCAGCCGCATCAACCCATATAATTTACAAAATGAGCAGTTGAAAAATTATAAAAAAAAAAAAAAAAATTTCAACAAAACCATATCATGGAACTCCCTCATCGATATGAGTTCATTCCAATGAGGGAACGACATGATATGGTTTTGTTGAAATTTTCAGAAAATTTCAACAAAACCATATCTTGTAACTCCCTCATCGATATGAGCTCGCAGAGCTTATTCCAATGAGGGAATGACATGATATGGTTTTGTTGAAATTTTCTGAAAATTGTTTTTAAAATAAAAAAAATAATAAAGTTTGATATCTTTTGTGTTGGGTGAATGGTTCAACTCAAACTCTTGGGAATGAAATTTAGACTGCAAAATCACATCACAGTTTCATGCATGAGGCTTTCATCAAATGAAAGTGTCAATGACACTGTAGCTTAACTTGTGTGTTGTGTTTGATGGAAAGGATAATGTTCAATGTTTATGAAAGGATTATGAAATAAGACAAGAATTGTGATAATTGGGAATATGTTCATTTCTGTTCCCTGTATGCTATGTTTTTGATAAAAATAATATGAGGTGTACACTGTTTTAAAGAGCTGAGGGGTGGGTTAATATGACCTCACAGTTAATGTATGTGGCCCTCACAGTTAACGCATATCAACGAAAGTTACCAAGCTACAGTGAAATTATTCCAAAACGAGTCATCCTATCAAGTTACATTGAAATCCCTTCATAAATATGGCCTGTAGACTGTGCTAAAGGTTTTCAGGCTTCGTGCCCCTGAAGCCTTGAGTTTCCTAATTGCGTCCAAAGGGGACGTTCTCATCCAGACATTATATGAAGTCAACCTTCCAAGTTACAAAAAAAATCCCTTCATAAATATGACCTGTAGACTGTGCTAAAGGTTTTTGGGCTTTGGGCTCCGGCAGCCATCATGGTTGAATGATCGCAACCAAAAGCGGATGTCATCATCTAGACATTATATGGAGTCAAACTAGCAAGTTACAATGAAATCCTTCCATAAATACAACCTATAGACTATGCTAACGGTTTTGGGGGTTTGGGCTCGGGCAGCCATCAAGGCTGAATGATCGCGACCAAAAGGGGATGTTCTCATCTAGACATTATTTGGAGTCATTCTACCAAGGTACAATGAAATCCCTTCATAAATATGACCTGTAGACTGTGCTAAAGGTTTTTGGGCTTCAGGCCCCTGTAGCAGTCACAGTTGCCTAATGGTGTCCAAAAGGGGCTGTTCTCATCTAAACATTATATGAAGTCAACCTACTAAGTTACAATGAAATCCCTTCATAAATATGAACTGAAGACTGTGCTAAAGGTTTTTGGGATTTGGGCTCGGGCAGCCATCATGGTTGAATGATCGCAACCAAAAGGGGACATTCTCATCTGGAGTGATCCTACGAAGTTACAATGAAATCCCTTCATAAATATGACCTGTAGACTGTGATCAAGATTTTCGGGCTTCGGGCACCTGTAGCCATCACAGTTGACCAATCACGACCAAAATGGGATGTCACCATCTAGGCATTATATGGAGTGAACCTAAAAAGTTACGATGAAATCCTTTCATAAATATGACCTATAGACTATGCTAAAGGTTTTTGGGCTCGGGCAGCCATCAAGGTTGAATGATCGCGATCAAAATGGGACGTTCTCATCTAGACATTATTTGGAGTCATCCTATCATGGTACAATGAAATCCCTTCATAAATATTACCTGTAGACTGTTCTAAAGGTTTTTGGGCTTCGGGCCCCTGTAGCTGTCACAGTTGACGAATCGTGTCCAAAAGGGGACGTTCTCATCTAGACATTATATGAAGTCAAACCTACCAAGTTACAATGAAATCCCCTCATAAATATGACCTGTAGACTGCACTCAAGGTTTTCGGGCTTCAGGCACCTGTAGCCATCACAGTTGATCAATTACAACCAAAAGGGGATGTCATCATCTAGGCATTATATGGAGTCAACCTAACAGGTTACAATGAAATCCTTCCATAAATATGACCTTTTGCCTATGCTAAAGGTTTTTGGGCTCGGGCACCCATCAAGACTGAATGATCACGATCAAAATGAGACGTTCTCATCTAGACATTATTTGGAGTCATCCTACCATGGTACAATGAAATCCCTTCATAAATATGACCTGTAGACTGTGCTAAAGGTTTTCGGGCTTCGGGCCCCTGTAGCCATTACAGTTGCCCAATCACATCCAAAAGGGGACTTTCTCATCTAGATATTATATGAAGTCAACCAACCAAGTTACAATGAAATTCCTCAATAAATATGACCTGTAGACTGTGCTAAAAGTTTTCAGGTTTTGGGCTCAGGCAGTCGTCACGGTTGGCAGATCACGCCCAAATGGGGAAATTCTCATCTAGACATCATAAGGAATCATCCTACCAAGTTACAATGAAATCCCTCCAAATTAAACATGACCTGCAGACTGTGTTAAATGTTTTTGGGTTTCGGGCTTGGGCTGCCATCATGGTTGACAGATCATGCCCAAAAGGGGATGTTCTCATCTAGGCATTATACAGAGGCATCCTACGAAGATGCAATGAAATCCCTTCATAAATACGACCTGTAGACTGTGCTAATGGTTTTTGGGTTTTGGGCTCGGGCAGCCATACTGGGTGACTGATCGTGACGAAAAGGGGACGTTCTCATCTAGACATGACCCCAAACCTGCATATGAAATTTCATGACGATCAGACGAGAACTGCGGGGTGTAGCCCGTGCTAAAGGAAAATGTGAACAGACTCACAGACTAACAGACTTCCGCACACGTGATGGCAATAGCTTATCTTGACTTCGTCAAGTTAAGCTAAAAAAATACCACATGGAAAACTTGAAAAGACACTGCCATACTTTGGAAAAGAATTTATCAACAACACAGCAATGGTGAATTACCAAACAGTGAATCAGTTTTTCTACCTGACAAATATGTTCAACATTTGAAAACAAAGCACCAGAGGCACTCCCAAACTTTCAACTCATCATTCACTTGGTTGTACAGTGCAGCTCACTTAATTGGATATATCTTAACTTCATAACCCCATTAATTGAATATAATTTCCAAACACCAAACCATTTACCATACTTTCAGTCCATCTTGCCCTGTTAATTGCATATAGGGTATAGTGTAAACTCATATGAATTAAATATTTATTTATTTATTTATTAGTTTTTAAGGTCACATGCTTCTGCACAATGGCTAATCATGACTGCAACTTGGAGATAAACTCAAGTTCAGACAATCATTTATACCCATGTTGCCCATTTTAGAGGATTTCCATCCCAAGCATTGGTGACTAGGTCCTATTTTACGAGTAAAACAGTTCTTGTTTACCACCGTAACAAAACACTGTTTCACTTCCTGGGGTTCCCATGGAGGATATTATCTGAATTAAAAAGTGTTTTAATCTATCATAGAAATCCCCTTGTTTACACACCTATTTGGTCTCTGCACATCCAATCTTTTGTGCCTATTTATTTTTTAAATTGTGAATAATTTGTGGGTAGAATATCTACCCTGTGATTTAGTACTAATCCACCCTTCAGGCATTGTATGAACATTCAAGTAAATACAACAGTAAAATATTTAACAGTGTACCTCACCAATTAAAGAATAAATAGCATCAGAATGATCAGATCCAGTAATAATATATAGATGTAGAATAACAGCTGACAAGGCTTTTAAGTTTCCATTCTAGCTTATTGGTGTATAAAAACTTTTCAGAAGACAGGCCAATATTGTGGTGAACAGGTGAGAAAGCTACAGCATCTGGAGAGAACCATTGAGGTGTGGCAAGTCATTATTACAATTTCAATGCACTGTAACCCAACTTATTGAATTGCCACTTTGCCTGTAACAGGAATATTCTGTCAAACAAAATCTGATCATTTCCCTAAATTCTGGTGATGAATTCTCTTTTTGTTCTATTTATATCTTAACTGGTTAAGTGCTACATTATTTTTGATGGTCTGAATTTGTTGATTAAAATTTGTTTTATTATATGCTAAACGATAGATTATCGAAGAAATTGCAGAAAGATAGAAATCATATCCCTCACTGTGAAGATATATAAATTTTCACTTTCACGGTATCAATCAAACTGGTGGCTTTCAAATCATCACTTCAAGGTGAATACGAGCCAAATTGTCACTGGAAATGATCAATTTGTTCTAAAAACGTATAAAGAAAAGTAAATCTAGTGTTTTTGAGTGGATACCGATCATTTCCAGAAATAATTCAACATGTATTAATCTTGAATTAATGCCTGAAACCTGCTAGTCTAAACCTTGCCTGAAAGTCTGTAATATAAGTTTTTGGTTTGGTATGTCGTTTCAAAGGATGTACCAAACCAAAAACTTATATTACAGACTTTCAGGCCATGATTAGAAACCCACCATCTGAATCAGATTGCAAGACGCTATCTGTTTCGAGCATCAATCAAATCACTTCCTGTTTTTAATAATTCAATGCGCTGTTTACTTTCATGCATCAATTCAAGGTTGATATGAGTGTAATTATCAGATTCTTATAAAAAGTGTATAATAAAAAGAAAATCTAGTGTTTTTTGAGTGTATACTGAAAATTATCTCACTTGTGACCGAGACAAATGGTCATTTTTGCTCGCGCAAGCGCCCGCGAAAAAAATGAAAGTGTCAATGACACTGTAGCTTAACTTGTGTGTTGTGTTTGATGAAAAGGATAATGTTCAATGTTTATGAAAGGATTATGAAATAAGACAAAAATTGTGATAATTGGGAATATGTTCATTTCTGTTCCCTGTATGCGATGTTTTTGATAAAAATAATATGAGGCGTACACTGTACTAAAGAGCTGAGGGGTGGGTTAATATGATCTCACAGTTAATGTATGTGGCCCTCACAGGTAACGTATATTAACGAAAGTTTCCAAGTTACAGTGAAATTATTCCAAAATGAGTCATCCTATCAAGTTACATTGAAATCCCTTCATAAATATGGCCTGTAGACTTTGCTAAAGGTTTTCGGGCTTCGGGCCCCTGTAGCCGTCAGATTCCCAATTGCGTCCAAAGGGGACGTTCTCATCTAGACATTATATGAAGTCAACCTACCAAGTTACAATGAAATCCCTTCATAAATATGACCTGTAGACTGTGCTAAAGGTTTTTGGGCTGTGGGCTCGGGCAGCCATCATGGTTGAATGATCGCAACCAAAAGGGGACATTCTCATCTGGAGTGATCCTACGAAGTTACAATGAAATCCCTTCATAGATATGACCTGTAGACTGTGCTGAAGGTTTTCGGGCTTCGGGCACCTGTAGCCATCACAGTTGACCAATCACGACCAAAAGGGGATGTCATCATCCAGGCATTATATGGAGTCAACCTAACAGGTTACAATGAAATCCTTCCATAAATATGACCTTTTGTCTATGCTAAAGGTTTTTGGGCTCAGGCACCCATCAAGGCTGAATGATCTCGATCAAAATGGGACGTTCTCATCTAGACATTATTTGGAGTAATCCTACCAAGTTACAATGAAATCCCTTCATAAATATGACCTGTAGACTGTGCTAAAGGTTTTCGGGCTTCAGGCCCCTGTGGCCGTCACAGTTGCCCAAGCACGTCCAAAAGGGGACTTTCTCATCTAGACATTATATGAAGTCAACCCATCACGTTACAATGAAATTCCTCAATAAATATGACCTGTAGACTGTGCTAAAGGTTTTCGGGTTTTGGGCTTGGGCAGCTTGGGCAGTTGTCATGGTTGGCAGATCATGCCCAAAGGGGGAAATTCTCATCTAGACGTCATAAGGAGTCATCCTACCAAGTTATAATGAAATCCCTCCATATTAAACATGACCTGCAGACTGTGCTAAAAGTTTTTGGGTTTCGGGCTTGGGCAGCCATCACGGTTGAGAGATCATGCCCAAAAGGGGACATTCTCATCTAGATATTATATGGAGGTATCCTACCAAGTTACAATGAAATCCCTTCAGAAATACGACCTGTAGACTGTGCTAATGGTTTTCGGGTTTTGGGCTCGGGCAGCCATACCGGTAGACCGATCACGACCAAAAGGGGACGTTCTCATCTAGACATGACCCCAAACCTGCATATGAAATTTCGTGATGATCAGACAAGAACTGCGGGGTGTAGCTCGTGCTAAAGGAAAATGTGAACAGACTCACAGACTCAGAGACTAACAGACTTCCACATGCGTGATGGCAATAGCTTATTTTGACTTTGTCAAGTTAAGCTAAAAATCAATAGCTCCCATCTGGAATTGCCCAAAAGCCACATATGAAAATTGGAACTGATCGTGTGCGAGCTGCGGCCTGTAGGGTGTGCTAAAGAAATTGTGGAAGGAGACGTATGTATGGAAGTACGTATGTACGGAAGGACGGCGGATCACAACCCATCCCAATAGGTCATACTTGACGTCAAGTTGAGCTAATCACCATAAAGCAGTTAGTCAAGAGACCTATTGGGCACCTCTTCTACTGAGACATGAACCGCAGCTGCAAGTTGAGCATGGTTCAAAGACTCAATGGAATCTGACCTCATGGAGGAAGGCCCACTGTACTGATGACAACTGATTGAAGAGCCTGTGTAAGTAGAGCTTCTCACAGTTCCAGAAACTATGTTATCTAACCTTTCATTACATTACATATATATGCAAATAAGGTGTGATAGTCCGTGAATGTATTGCTGGGTCCAAAGTTAATCAAGGAAAATTTCATTGCAATAATGCCTCTTTTTTGCACTGACTGTGGAAATATTAAACATGGCATGATTGCTCCTATGTTGTCTTCGTAATTTTTAGCAGGTTTTGCACAAAGATTTTGGTGATACCCATTCTTTTAACCCTTTACCTAACATGAAAAGCAGACGACACTTGCTCGATGAGTTCGTTCCAATGAGGGGTCATAACCTATGTTTTTTGAGACAAAAAATGAAAAAATAATGAAAATTAATTGCCGATTTTTAGAATAGCGCTGGCCGGTTTTGGCTGTTACGTTGGGTAAAGGGTTAAAAGAGTAGAGTAGTCACAAATTAACATGACAAAGTAGCAATATGCTAAAAACATGGGGGTACAATGATTTTTTCCACTTACTTTACAAACAGAAAAGACAAAAACATTATTTTCAATTAACACAGGTTTATTCTTCAACCAAAATGAATATAACCCTTTACCCAATGTAACAGCCCAAATAAACCAGCCAGCGCTATTGTGTGTTGTGTTTGATGAAAAGGATAATGTTCAATGTTTATGAAAGGATTATGAAATACGACAAGAATTGTGATAATTGAGAATATGTTCATTTCTGTTCCCTGTATGCTATGTTTTCAATAAAAATAATTTGAGGTGCAGACTGTACTAAAGAAGTGAGGGGTGGGTTAATGTGGCTCTCACAGTTAATGTATGTCAACCAATGTTACAAAGTTACAGTGAAATTATTCCAAAACGAGTCATCCTATCAAGTTACAATGAAATCCCTTCATAAATATGGCATGTAGACTGTGCTAAAGATTTTTGGGCTTTGGGCCTGTGTAGCCATCATGGTTGACCCATCCCAACCAAAAGGGGACGTCCTCATCTAGACATTATACTGAGTCATCTTACAAAGTTACAATAAAATCCTTTCATAAATACGACCTGTAGTGTGTGCTAAAGGTTTTTGGGTTTTGAGCTCGGACAGCTGTCATGGCTGAATGATCGTGACCAAAAGGGGACGTTCTCATCTAGACATTATCTGGAGTCAGCCTACCAAGTTATAATGAAATCCCTTCACAAATATGACCTGTGCTAGGGGTTTTTGGGCTTCGGGCCCCTGTAGCCATCACAGTTGACCGATCATGACCAAAAGGGGACGTTCTCATCTAAACATTATATGGAGTCATCCTACTGAGTTACAACGAAATCCCTCCATAAATACCACTGTGCTAAAGGTTTTCGGGTTTTGGGCTTGGGCAGTCATCACGGTTGACATATCGCGACCAAATGGGGAAGTTCTCATCTAGACATCATACGGAGTCATCCTACCAAGTTACAATGAAATCACTCCGTATTAAATATGACCTGTAGACTGTGCTAAAAGTTTTTGGGGTTCAGGCTTGGGCAGCCGTCACGAATGACAGATCATGACCAAAAGGGGACGTTCTCATCTAGATATTATACAGAGTCATCCTACCAAGTTACCATGAAATTCCTTCATAAATACGACCTGTAGACTGTACTAAAGGTTTTTGTGTTTGGGGCTCGGGCAGCCATTATGGTTGACCGATCGCACCCAAAAGGGGATGTTCTCATCTAGACATGGCTCAAACCTGCATATGAAATTTCGTGGAAATTGGACAAGAACTACAGGGTGTAGCCTGTGCTAAAGGAAAATGTGAACAGACTCACAGACTAACAGACTTCTGCCTGTGTGATGGCAATAGCTTATCTTGACTTTGTCAAGTTAAACAAAAAATCACCATTCAAATTTTATTCATTTTTTTATTTTTTGTCTTAACAACAGAGTTTATGACTCCTCATTGGAATGAGCTCATCAAACTCATTCTAATGAGGGGTCAAAAGCTTTGTTTTCTAGGCAAAAAATGAAAAAGTGATCATATTTCTACTGAACAGAAAGTATGATTGCTGCTGGAAAAAATATGCAGATATCAAAGATATTTCATTAAGCAGTATGTAGTTAAGTGCATTACGCTATCCTTGGATATAACATTCTAGTTTTTGCGAAAACTTAATCTTATAACTCTTTAACTGACACAAGTTGCAAATAACAGCATCAATATTATTTCCTACAAACAGTACACATGGAGAGATATGGCACTTGGAAACTCAACAGGTAGACAATTCTACCCTTGCTCGTATGATCTGTCCAAACTTGAGAACACAATAACCTCAGATTTGTGCAGTTTGAACAAGTAAGGGTACACAGGCCTTTTTGTAACAGATGAGCTATCGATCACATGCAAAGTGTTCTTGGCTAAAAGACTTTTGGGTGACTTCAGTGCCACTAGCCCTGAGAATGTATTTACCATTTAGTCTACGGTTGATTAAGTGAAGTGACAAGCCCGATATTGACGAGTTCTGTGAGGTTCAATATGTGTAATTTAGTATTTTTGAGCTATGATTTTGAATTCTGTCCCTGTATAATGTAATACAAACCAACCTTGTTTCCTGGGAACGCTAATGACACAGTTAAGAAGTTAAACATTGATCCAATGCACAAGATATCAAAATTCATCATTTGAATTCTTGTTTTTTCAATTTTTTTTAAAGGTTTCAACAAAACCATATCATGTTACCCCTCATTGGAACAAGCTAGACAAGCTCATTCTAATGAGGGGATCACATGATATGGTTTTGCTAAAAAAAATATTTCCAACTGCTTAATTTGTAAATTATAAGTGTGGATGCAGTGAATTTGTTAGGTAAAAGGTTAACATACACATACAAAGCCTACAGCAAATATGGATGCCGCTGGGTGGGTTGGAGATGATGGATTGTTGGGACTGAATATAAATATTGCGTGTACATGGAATGGACTAGTTGGTTCAGAGAAGTGCAGTAGCCAAGCCAGAAAATAAGCAGACTGACACTGACATGTGCAAAATGAGGTCCCCAGAGGGTGAATTTAGTGATGCTACACTGCACAGCAGGGTAGCATCGCTAAATTTACCCTCGGTGAACCTCAATCTGAATCAGGGTCTCAAAACTAAACAGAAAGAGGTACCCAGAGGATAAATTGGCCGACTGTATGGGATTGCATCATCAAATTCACCCTCTGGGAACCTCATTTTGCAAATGTCGGACTGCTTATTTTCAGGCCTGGCAGTAGCTCAGCCACTGCCCTTTTGAGTCATCATCATACTAAAATGAATACCTATTTAAAATGGGCAGTATTCGAACATTAAATTAACATTCAAACATTCCTGCCCCCCTCCCCACTTCACTCCCTCCTATTAAACATTGCTTATGTCCATCAATCCCGAAGGAAGTAAAAATAATATTTACGTGATTTTAGGCAACCAGGGCAGGCAAATTCTACAACAAAATGTGAATTAAGCAAAATTATTACTCTATTCTTGGTGTTAATAAAAAAAAAAAGTTTGAACCACATAGAGATTTTGTGAATTCTTGTTGCCTCCGAAAGGCTCAGAATATATTAATCCAAATGTGGATGATATGGCAGTGAATTAATTTGTTGGTGTGGTATGTCCTATCAGAACATACCACACCCATAAATTAATTTGTTGCCTTACCATCCAAGTTTTGGCTAAACCTAATCTATTCTTACATGATGAGGCTACCTTACCAATGCAAAAGGGAAATGAATTTTTGAATATTATTCAAATGCTTTGAATGAATATTTGAACGCCAACACTTGCTATTTGATTCATCACTACTTCCCAGAACCAACTAGAGAATTTCCAGTTTACATAATACTTAGCATTCAGCCTGACAATCGTTACACTAGGAAGTGATCTCATCTCAAGCATTTGTAATATTAAATCACCAGTATATATAGAGGATATGGAATGAGTGTTTTTCTCATATAATATTTATGAAACGAGTCTAAGAATTTTCCGTTTTGGCGAGCCTCTGGCGAGCCCAAACGGAAAATTCGGACGAGTTTCATAATTATTAGATGAGAAAAACACTCATTTCATATTCTATTTATCATATGACACACACACGCTCAAATTAGCCACTTAGTATGACTTTTTAACCCATCACCTAACTTGAGCTACAAACGGCACCTGGAAAAAACATCCTCGTACAACTAAAAATTTTCATTTTTTGCTTCCAAAACATAGGTTATGACCCCTCATTGGAACGAGCTCGTTCCAATGAGGGGTCATAACCTATGTTTTGGAAGCAAAAAGTGAAAATCTAAAAAAAATTAATGGCTTTTTTTCTTGTAGGTAAAAGATTAATACAATATAACCCACCCTAAACAGGACAGATAACGTAAATTCTCCCTACTGAAATTATGTAAATGTCACCCAGTTGTATTTTGTTTAGCCAATCAAACTGTCCAGTTTTGAATTTGCCCAATGAAAGCTCCCAACTCTAATTATGCAAATTATGCAAATGTGGCCCAGTTTTATTTTGTTCAGCCCATCAAATTGTCTAGTTTTGAAATTGACCAATGAAATGGATGGAAGGCTTTATTTATCACTGATTAATATAAAAACAAAATATCAAATGTTTTAAAGTGAACAAAACAGACGAGTCATATGATAAATTTATATATCAGCTACCATTTGCTTTGATGCTTGCCAAGGGAGCTGTTTATCACCTGCCTATGGTACTTTATAGGGAGTTCCTACATACACTCCACAACTTCTGTTATAAAGAGGCCTGGATAAGAGCGGATGTCCACACTATATATACTGTAATTAAAAATATTCATGGTATTTTCATCTTGCAAACTATAGCTTTTGGCCACTCACTGTAACAAGCTGAGCAAACTAAACCCAATAAGCAGCTGCAAACTAGGGTTTTGATAAAAAAAGAAAGAAAAGAAAAACCTACATGTTGATTTGGGAGTAAAGCACTGAGCAAGTTTTCTCCAATTTGAAAGATGAAAGGTGAACCACTGTAACTCAAAATATTTCAAATGTCAAAAGCCGGTTAAGTTTTATGAAAGATTTTTGCCCTTATCTTAGACAATCAGTAGATGACATTTGCAAAGAAGTTACTTAAATAATTATAAATTTCAATTTTCTTTAAAACAGGGCTTATGATTCCTCACTGGAATGAGCTCAATCCAATGAAGGGCCATAAACTATATTTTGGAGGCACGAGTGAAGCTGCTACGATGGAAATAATTATCGTATGTGATCATTATAGAATTTGGGAGTATATTTCTGGGCCATGCTTCGTGTTATCACTACATTTAAAAACCACCGTTTTGTTTTCAATGGTTTTATTTTCAAGTTTGCAATGTCAGAAAATTCAAAAGAGGTGGATGGAGAAAAGTCAGGCAGTTTTTGACACTGCACTAAAAAGTATGATTCCATTGTTTCAGGAGCCAGGATATGATGTTTCAGATTTAACCCCTTTATCTAATACAAAAGGCAGACAATACTTGCAAACAAATTTCTTGAATAACCAATTTTTTCATTTTCTGCATAAAAAATATAGCTCACCTCTCATTGGAATGAACTCAATGAGACCGTTCCAATGCAGGGTTATGACCTATGTTTTTGAGACAAAAAATGAAAAAAATAAAGAAAATTGACTGGGGATTTTTGTGAACAGCACTGGCTGGGTTCTCATAATGTTGGGTAAAGGTTTAAAACAAAAAATCTTCTTAGCATGGCTCACATCACAGCAGATTACTGTTTTTATGTAATCATGATTTTTCCCATGGACCAGCTTCCACACTTTTTTTTTCTATGAAAATCCTGATAGAAGACAACAATCTGTTGTTTATTTGGATTTATTATTTTCAATTTTATCAATCTCTAAGAATTTGTGACAGGTTGTGTGAGGTAAAAGATTGAAAAAAGGGAAAGAAATGAGAAGAAAAAGCACTATCTACAAACTACTTTCTCTAAAAACTGTTTTGGTATAACTTAACACTTAAAGGCCCAATTTCAACTTTGGAAATATTTGCTACCCAGATCAGGTGACCCAGCCCACAGCTTTTGTCAACTTAACCACTTCAATTCAATGTTTTGAGTATGGCAAAACTTGAGGCATATAGTCCAGGCCTTTAAGGGTTTAGAAAGAATAACACTTGACTACAAAGCAATATAGTTCCCAATAGAAAGAGCAATAATAGATTTATTCCACAACAAAGCACTTAATACAGACAGCATGACTGATATCACATACTTCTCCTTTGTAACATACTTTCTCCTCACTGTTGTTACTCCTTCTGTGATCTCCATGACCTGATGTCATCTGTCGCATAGCCACATTTTTGGAATGTCTCACAGGTTCTCTCATCTCCTTGGGATATGGGGTTGGACTACGAACTAATTTTCCCTGTTAGACAATGTTTAAAATAATATAAGAACTATCTCACTACTGAATTAAAGGCTTTGCCATTTCAACTGCGGGTGTATTCAAATTTAACAGGTATTGCCATTAATCAATCAATCCATGGTATTTTAATTTGTCTCTAAAATTATTTTGATGAAGTTCAATGATGAGTACCTGTAAGCAGGCTACAATTATTACTTCAACAAAATAAATTTTATAAGTTTGACTGTGGTCACGATTAGTCGCTATGCAGAAGTATGTGACCTTAAACACCAATAAATAAATAATATAAGTTTGAATAACTGAACCATTTTTCCAAGCTTGAAACAGGTGGTTTGAGGTGTAATCAATGGAACTGAAAATCTACCAGATAAAAGACAGATTACCTAAGAAGTACAGGAAGCCAATACTTCACTGAAAACTACTTCAAAGCTGCCATTATTGCCAGAGGTAAAATTTTAGATAAAAGGTTTAAATGTGAAAGCCTTCAATATTTAACCCTTAAGGGCCTAGTTCCAAGTTTGGTGAGGTTTTTTTTTTATCTTATAACACATGTTTCAACAAGCATCCATTCGGTAGTCTTGCAGATGAAAGTTACAGTACCTTGGCAGTAATTTCTAATGAAGTCTTGGCAGCCTATATATGCAGCCAAGACCTCACTAAGACACATTTATGCCAAAGTGTTACCTATTATGAGGGAGAATGCAGAAATCTCATAGCCTCTAAGGGTTTAACAACTAGAAGCCAGAAGTCAAGGCTAATGGCCAACAATGCTGAACAGCAAGTGTTTTGACACAGACGTTTTGGATAACAGTGAGCATGAGAACTTGTAAAACCTAAACAGTTATTTCTAGTCATGTTTTGACTGCATGAATATGCAGATGCCACATGACAAGTAACGATGGAGGCATTCATTATAAGTCTTCATAATCTTGACATTCAACAGGGTTCTTGCGGGAAAGGACTGATAAAATTCAAGGCTATTCAAGGCTGTTGTTTCTTGATATATTACAGCAAGGCCCTACAAAAGCCAAATTCAAGGATTTTCAAGGCCCTGTCTTCACTAGTGCTAACTAGGACCTCTGATCATTACCTCCTCCTCTCACTTCCCTACAAGGGGAGTGGGAGGAGGGGGGGATGGCCAGAGGGTCTTAGTTAGGACCATGCCTTTGTGAACTCTGGCATATAAAACTATATAGTTCTAATGAAATGCTTTGTCAGCATTTTTATTTAAAAAATATTCAAGGCTTTTGAAGGCCTCCAAGCACATTTTCTAGAATTTCAAGGCGCTGAATGACCCTTATTAAAATTCAAGGCCATTCCTTGAATCCAAGGCAAAATCAGGAACCCTGTTCAATAAATTTACTCTTATTTTCCAGGCTTGTGAGAGTTCAACCCATTCAAACCAAAGTAATACCAAACTACTAGTGGAAATGTAAAGCCACTTCAGTATTCTCAAAAATGGCACAAAATAGTTTCTAGCAGTGAATCCTTGAATTACCTACAGCCTTGAGAAAGAATTTGTCAATCTATACCTCAAGCTTAAACGAGATATATGTTAGAATAATTGTAGCAATTTCCACAAAAATATAGTGTGATCTAAAACGTCATCTCGCTGAAAAAACAGAAAAATAATTAAAAAAAAAAAAGAAGGAAAACATTCTGCACATTTGATGTCCTGATCACATTCTCCAGTTCATAATCAGCTCAACCTAACATTTAAAAAACTGGTAGGAATTTCTTATTATTGAAAGTCTCCGATAAAGTTACCAGAAAATATTTGAAATTCTTTTGATGAAAAAAATATATTAACCTTTTTAACTCTAATGGTATCTTCCATGCCAGTTCAATGGCAGCAATTAGAAGAGTATATTCATTATTGGGGGTAGACCAATCAAATATTTTCAACATGCAGCTTTGGGGCTGCAAGTTGAAAATATTGATTGTCTACCCCACACATTTAGTGAACAGCCATCCTATTTAATGACGTTATGACGTATCTTGTTGCTGGCCGGAAAAGGGCTGCTAGGGTTCAAAGGGTTAAAGCATTGGCCATAACTATTTTAAGTTTAAGATGACTTAGCTGATTGTCAGACTTAAATTTTAACCCTTTACCAAATATTACTAGAAGACACTTGCGAAAACAACTCTGAAATAAAGAAAAAATTGGGTTTTTTCCCTCAAAACAGCTTATGATCTCTCATTGGAAAGAGCTTGTTCCAATCAGTGATTATAAGATGTTTTAGAGACAAAAAATATAAAGAATAAAATTTGAACAGCCATTTTTGTAATAACCAGATATGGAAGTAACATTGAGTGAAGGGTTAAGGATCAAAAGCTGGGGTATTTATTTGTTTATTGGTTGTTATTGTCACTTTCAACATATATGGCTATATCATGACCTCAACTCTCATGTATAAAGTCTAGTTTAGTCAACTGTTTATACATATGATGTCCACTTACAAGGACTTCCACTCCAGGAATTGGTTATCAGGGTCCTATTTTACCATTAAAAGCCAAAAAAGGGAAGAAAAAAATTAACCATGAATCACTTGAAATCCTTCAAAACAAACTTTTAAGCAAAAAAAAAAAACAACAACTAACTCAACAGAGACATGTAATTTTAAGAAGAGCATTGTCAAGCATGGAAGATGCACCTTCCCATAATGCCTAGATAGACATATTATTAATACTCGGCATAAAACACGAGGGATTTATTGTCTTTGTTTTATAGCTTGGAGAGGAAACACGAGGGTTTTACTGTCTTGGTTTTATAGCTGAGAGAGAATATCCAACACCCAGTACCTATTATGAGATCCCCATTCCCCCTCCATGGAAACTGTGAATGCCACAAACAGCTGTGACAGAACCCTGATGATGATAACAAACACATGATGCCGCACTTTGGGAGGGGATTTACTAGCATTTCCTTTATATTACTGTAATGATATGAAAGCCAACCTCTCATTTGCAATTATGAATTAAAAAAACAAACTCATGCACCAAGTTTAGTGCTTACCTTGACAGTATGCAGCATTTATGAAATCAATGTCATAATTACTTAATTTATGTTTCATTTAAGTGAGCTGTGTCATCGACTTTTTGTTATTCATCAGAAAAAAAACTTAAAAGGTAAGAAAATATGAGCCATGGCGGCCATTCTTTGACCAAAATATCACATCGTCATATCAAGTCATCCTACCATGTATGATGAAAAATGATCTATAAATTCAACATGTAGGTTGTGCTGAAGAAATCAAGGTTCACCGCCATGGTGGCCACTGAGTGAGACAGACCATGACTGAAATTCAACATTCTTATTTACTACTAAGTCATCCTACCAAATTTCAATAAAACTGATGTCATGGCAACCATTATGTGTGACCAGCATAGGACATTCTTATCAACAGCGATCAAAATATGATGAAATTTAGTTTTTCCAAGTGAATTAAGGAAATAAAATATTTATGTTTGCTAAGATATGAACTTTAGTCAGATACTGAAAACTCACATCTTTGAATACTGACAAAACTTTTTCAAAGAACATTATGAAAGTCCAAGTAAGATACACAATTAGACATTTTGAACTGATTACTTAATGTCTAATGAGGAAGAACAGTGTAGCTGGACTCTATTCTGAAAGTTGAAAAAAATACTAATCTATTCCTAATTATTAAAACATCTAGAATACCTACATGTTGGGATACAATGAGTAAACTAATAAACCAAATGCCTGTTAGTATTGTTGAAAATTAGTACAATCAACATGGTGCAAGTTCTGTCCATAAAAAATGGTGTTATTTGAACATTAACCCTTTACCACACTAACGTAAAAAACAAACCGATCAGCACACTTAACAGAAATTTAAATTTTATAATAAATTTCTTTTCTTATTATACCTACCACAATTGTTTACTACAGGCTTGAACTACAGTGGAAGTCACTAACTCGGATAATATACTCTCTATTTTTGTCTTTCCCAAGCAATTTGGGAAAGAAAAGTGGTGCAAAAGCACCAAGAAAAAATAAGCCAAAACTGGGTTGAGTGCAACCGGCGCAGACCCAGTACGGGACACTCTCTTCCAAGTACAACTCCACGACTTCCGTTGCCAGTGCGCATATGCATCGCTAATGACTCATTCTTTTTGAATCCGCCAACGTTAGAGTTATGTGATCAGCGGGGAGGAAGGATTCTTACCCGTATAAGAAGATCGGAGGGCCTCCATGTAAACAATTGTGGTAGGTATAATAAGAAAGAAAATTTACTATAAAATTTAAATTTCTGATCAACCTGCCCACAATTGTTTACTACAGGCTGAACAGACAATAGGCTGGAGGGAATCGCATAACCAACCCTACACATAACCCAAGTGCACTGGAACCGTGAACAGTCGGAAGAAGTCCCGAGTCTTATCAACCATAGCATCACAAACATTAGTAAAAGACAATGAAAGATGAGGCGTATGGTTCTGTGCGACACACAGACAGAAAGGGCAGTAACAGCACGGAGCTGGAACTGACCCTGTAAAAAGCTGAATGGCTGGGATAGACAACAGCCTGAGCCGAAGAAAGAGGGCCCGTAGGACAAAGGTCCTCTGTCGGCTCTTGCAACTGTCGCAGATAAATGGAGAAGGTAGCATTTCTCCAGTAGGCTGCCAGTATAACATCCGACAACATGACAGAGTTAGTAAAAGCCCCGAGAGGAAGACAATGCACACACCTCGTGGCAGAAAAAACAATTGTTAATACAATCACCAGTAGTTAGACAAGCGGAAGCTGCATGAATAGCAAGACCAATCCATCGAGAAAAGGAGGCAGGAGAGATCTGGCATGTGAGAAAACGCATATCAATCCAGGATAAAGGCGCGAACGCCCCCCACCCCCAAGCAGAGCAGTGCCCAAGAAAGTGTCCATCTTGGAGTAAACTGCAAAGTCCTAGGCCTTTTCAAGGAAAAGAGCTGAACAAGCTTGGAGAGGCAAGAATGAGTGTCTGTGAAAAAGGTCTCCAAAGCATGGACTTGAACCCATTGCTGGAGACCCCCAGAAACAAACATATACCAGAAACTCCGCAAACGGTGTGATCGAAGGAAGGACAGAAGCAACAGAGTGATCGCACACCATCGACAGAAGAACCTTCTACTTAGCCACAGAGGCTAAACCAGTGGAGTGAGTGCTTCCTTGAAGAAAAGCAACTCCACTGCTTGTCTCGAAAAAACCACTACGGAGGAGACAAGACCCGATAAAAGACATGTGCAAAGGCACAATGAAGTCGGGTCATGGGGGTGCGGTGGCTCAGTTGGTAGAGGTGCAAGCTGCAAGCCTAAGGGTCCTCGGTTCGAATCCCACCTGCGGCAACCACGTTGTGTCCTTGGGCAAGACACTTCAGCCCCATTGCCCACATGGGGGCACAGTGACGCTGTGTACTAAGGTGTACTGCACGTCGATGGTGCAACTGTCTTCAACCAATGCTAACCCTGCTTGTCTGGAGTTGGTATGTTGGGGAGCTGACAGTTGCTCACCGTTGCTTGGTGGTTCTCTCCGGGTACTCCAGCTTCCTCCACCCGTAAAACTGTCACGGTCATGGTTAGCCATTGTGCAGAAATGTGACCTTAAACACCAATAAATAAATAAATAAATAAGTCGGGTCAACTTGAAACCTCCTCGGGCGACTTTGGCAAAGAAAGTTGCGACGTAGAGGGAGACATGCCAGAACCGCCGCTAACAGAGAGCAGAGCAGATTGATCCACACCAACCAAGGCGGCGACAGGCGTGTGATCGAAAGGATTCGACGACTGCAGGTTCATATCTGGGCGAGAACCTGAGGTGGAATCGGAACCAGCAGGAAGGCGTAGCCGACAAGACCGTCCCAAAGGAGAGCCAGAGCGTCCACGGCGAAAGCCAGAGCATCTGGACACGGGGACACAAAAGTGTCCACCTGATGGTTCCAACGAGTCGCAAAGAGATCAATAGAACACACGCCATGTGGATCATCCACTCGGTGGAAAAGAACCTGCCCCGTCGGAACAGGGAGTTGGCTAGGACGTTCAGACGACCAGATTTGTGACGAACAACCACCCCGGCGTTGACATCCTAAGCGAGCTGTAGAAGATCCCGAGCCAATTCGTACATTGGAACTGAGTGCGTGCTGCCCTGGTTCCGAATGTAAGCAACCACTGTCGAATTGTCGAACAACAGAAGGACCTAACGATTTGACAGGTGAGGGATCCACTGCCTGAAACTCAGAAGAAGAGCAAGAAGCTCCTTCTGGTTGATGTGTGGAGATGCCCGATCCTGGTCCCACATCCTGTGAAGGGAAAGACCTAGAGGATCCAACGGGACACACTGCGTGATCCACTGAACATTCGTCCAGTGGAGAAGGTGAGGATAAGAGATTCTGGTAACTGAAGCACCAGATCCAGAGAATCGACATTCGGCCTCCAACAACTGAGCAGAAAGTGTTGGAGAGGTCTGACATGCAGCAGACCTAGAGGAATGAGATTCGTCACCGAACCGCAGAGACCGAGCAGCCAGAGAATACCCCGTGCTGTCGCGGATGTGGACTGGGAACAGAGTCAGAGCAAAAGCTGAGAGAATCACAGCCCTGGCCTGGGGAACAGCCACCATATTGAACCGAGTGCGGAAGGCCATCCCCAGATGACAAAACGACTGAGAAGGGACCAGATCCGACTTCTCCTCGTTGACTCTGAATCCTAGCGATGTGAGCAAGCTCAACAGTGTCGACATCCAACTCCAGTAAGGCAGCATTGGAATGCCTCTGGAGGATATCGACTAGATATGCTGAAGTAGTCACCCTGGACTGTGTGCGATGGAAGGCTATCACATGCGACATCAGTCGGGTGAAGGCCCAAGGAGCCAGGTTGAGGCCGAAAGGCTTGGCCTTCAACTGGTAAACTCGCCCCAGAAAAGCGAACCTCAGATACTTCCGCGACACCCGATGAATCGGAACATGAAAGTAAGCATCTCGCAGGTCGATGCTGGAAGCGAAATCTCCCTGGCGAATGGAACGGCGGACCGACCTGAAAGTCTCCATGCTGAACTTGGGAGCAATGACAGACTGGTTCAGGATACTCAGAACGATAACCGGTCGGAGTCGGTCGCCCTTCTTCGGCACCAAGAACAGGTGGGAATAAAACACCACTGACTGAATGTTCTTGGCGACCTTGATCGTCCCCTTGGCCAGGAGATTGTCTATCCCCGTGGAAAAAGCTTCCGACGTAAAACGTCTGAAGGAACTGTGGTTGGAAGAGGCACTCTGGACAGAGTGAGGTGCCTTCGGAAGGATATTCGCAGCCCAGACTGAACAACATCTAACACCCAAGGATCGGATGTGATAGTGGCCCAACGGTCTGAGAACTCTGCTATCCTTCCTCCAACCTGGACGAATCGAGGTGAGGACCTTCAGTTCAAGCACCGAAGAGACCCTCGAGAGGAGAAACCACCTCCTCTACTGAATGAAGAATCCTGAGACTTCCCTCTAGCCTGCAGGCGCTTACCCTTACCCCGTGAGTAAGAAGTAGAAGCGGTGGCAGAAGGATCAGCCCTTTGCTTCGCAGAGGAAGCAGAAGGGTACTTGTTAGGCTTTGAACGGTCCCTGCCTCCCCTAGAAGGCTGATCAAGCTGACGAAGATCTTTGGAATGACGTCGGATGTCATTCTGGACCGTCGACACAGAACCCATGGAACAGTAGTGGACCTGCCAAAGAAGCAAATCGAAGTGCAGCGCTCTGCCCCAGGAAGGGATCGGCCTGTGTCCAGCACAGAGTCCCTTCGAACTAGTTCCAAAATAGCCGTGTCACAGGCATGCGTGTAAGATGCATGAGCGCCTTGGACAGCACACGCAAAGGAGCTTTACATCGTCAAACCTATCTGGAGGCAGATACGACGTGATCGGAGAGAGAAAGCATTTCCAGCATTTCTCTCGTTAAGCCCAACATGGACTTCAGTCGTCATAGGAATGACGGCCGAAAGCCCGAGGGAATTGGAGTCCCGATCCAAAACCGTCAAAGTCTGGCAGACTGACGGATTGGTGAAATCGTAGTAACGATAACGCACCGCAGGCAAAAAGGTGTCAACCCTGGTGAAGAACGGAGCCTTCATAGCCTTGGAACTCAGCTTAGAGTCCAATGCTGAAAATGCTTCAACCACCAGTACTGAATGGCACGGTCGAAGACGCCCAGAAGCAGGTAGCTCCACAGGCTGTAGGCGCGCGACCGATGATCGCGGCCTGGCTGACACTGTCGGCTGGTTTGATGGTTTGAGATCTGGAAGGAACCCAAACACAAAGTCAAGAGCTGCCCCAAGTCAGAAGACTGCTGGCTCTCGACATCAAGGATGTCTGACTCCTCCTCCGGAGTCGGAAAGACACATAGCCCATCGTGGGCAAACCAACTGACGCCTCCCATGGTGTAGGCACCAGGGGGATCAGAAAGCGGCCTGTTTCCAATCTATAGGGGGCGCCTGGAAACCACTCGCTGCCTCACTGGAAGCAACGGGAAGGCTCTTGGACAGAACCTGAGTGAGTAAGGAGAGGGCCTCCCTAAGCTCACTGCCCGTACCAGCCGGTTCGACATGGGAACGAACCAGCAAAGTGGCTTCACACCGGATCCTCTTAACCAGCGAAGGGTCACGATCCTCAATACACCTAAAGCGGGGCGACGGGCGGCAGCCGAAACATCTGTGTATAGGAGTACGACACACCTCAAGGATCAACATAGCGGGAACTCGGGAGAGTTGCCAAGGACCCCTGCGGGGCAGAAGGTCTAGGCTGCACAGAAGGCATTGGTCCCGCAAAACTGGCTGTGTGACCAGATTGAGTGACGGAAAACGCCAATGACAAAACTGTGGTACTCGACGGCGCAGAAACCACAGTAGAGGGTCCGGCAGGCAGCCACTTCCAACTTCGCCGAGTTGAAGTCAGGGAAGGCTGAGGCCGATACCCCCCATGTCTACACTCCCAGACACCGTTGCAGACCACTGCAGGTATAAAACTACTGTGCTCAACGGCTGAGAGGACACAGTAGGGGGTTCAGTCGGCAGCCACTTCCGACTTCGCCGAGTTGAAGTCGGGGAAGGCTGAGGCTGATACCCCACAACCACACTACAGACCCTTGCAGGGATAAGCCGAGGCAGGCTAAAAACGGTGCCCAATGACGTTGTAGACGGAACAGCAGTAGCAGCAGATACGATGGGAGCTGTTGGAACTGGCGGAAAAGCGGAGAGAGCAACCTAGCTCGGCCTCCAAAAGAGGAGTCACAACCCTAGTGACAGCCTCAGATGTCGACTGGAGAGGGCGCATAGTCCCGGAACCAGGCATCTCTTCACCAGAAATCTAACAGCTCCTGCAGTATCCACCACGGTAAAAAAACTGCACATTCCCCACGGAAGGGGAATCACCAGACATGGTCGAGTCGGGAAGCCCTGAAACAACAGTGTTCCCCACCCCCCGCTGGTGCAGGAGGAGCTGCACATACCCCAGGGAGGAGGAGCAATTCTCACCAGACGTGGTCGTCTGGCGGCCCAGAAACGACAGCGTTCCCCACCCCCCGCAGAAGCGGCTGCACATCCCCCACAGAGAGGGTAAAACTCACACCAGACGTGGTCGAGTTGGAAGGGGGGGGGGGGAAAACGACAGCGTTCCCCCCTCCGCAGGTGTGGGAGGAGCTGCACATCCCCCACGGAGAGGGTTAAAACTCACACCAGACGTGGTCGAGCCGGGGGGGGGGGGGGGGGGGGGGAGGGGGGGAGTCCCTGACTGACACCTAACTCCAATAACAATTAAATTTATCAACCGAAAAATTCATTGTCGAACCATGTTGACACGATGTCGAAAACAAAACATTCACAAAAATAGAATAGTAAATAATAAACAATGAGAATGTGGTTGAAAATATTAACGAGAATATATAAAACACAGTCCTGTTATTATACGATCTTCAGATCCATAATTCCAGTCACAGGAAAACCATTATTGGCGAGTTGAATTATCACTGTTTCAGAATGCATATGGCGGAGACACATCTTTCACGTGTCTCGGATAAAAAAAGAATGAGTCATTAGCGATGCATATGCGCACTGGCAACGGAAGTCGTGGAGTTGTAGTTGGAAGAGAGCGTCCCGTACTGGGTCTGCGCCGGTTGCACTCGACCCAGTTTTGGCTTATTTTTTCTTGGTGCTTTTGCACCACTTTTCTTTCCCAAATTGCTTGGGAAAGACAAAAATAGAGAGTATATTATCCGAGTTAGGGACTTCCACTGTAGTGCAAGCCTGTAGTAAACAATTGTGGGTAGGTTGATAAGAAATTGCCATTCAAATGAAAACATAGCTTATGGACCTTAACTGGAATGAGATCACTGGGCACTTTCCAATGGGGGGTCATAAGCTACTTTTTTGGCCCAAAATGCAACCTTTCAGTGATTCAAACACTTTTTTTGAGCGTTGTAAACTATTTGTGTTGGGCAATGAGCTAGTCCAAAATAAATACTAATGTTACTCTTCATTCTAACATGCAATACAAGACAAACACTGTACAATAACCATTATTATTATTATTCTTGGAGTAAAATTCTATAAATTTACTATTAATTTGTATTTGATAATTTCCCTGATCACTTTCTTTAACTCTCCCAATGGACAGCATATGTTAATGCATTACAACAGGTGTAAATTAACAAATGCTACCACAAAATTTAGTCTTGCCACAGACCAGACAAAAGTGAGCTTGTGTCCACAGGAACTTTTAATGGACATTCAGTGCAATAAAAAACATACTAATCTTTGGTTTGTGCATTATAATAGATTTATGGACTAAGAAAAAAAAATTCTGAAGGAAATAATCTTCCATGATGCACAAAATAAAAAATTAGTATATTTATAAGGATAAAACCTATGCTGGCATTGCAACCACAACGCAAGTATAAAGTGGAGTTTAGTCAAACATTTCTAATTACGTTGTCCACTTTGGAAGGCTTGCACCCCATGTGTTGGTTACCAGATCCTATCAAACCAACACATCAGCTCTACCTCACTTCCCAGTGTTGCCACAGAGATTGTAAATGCACTGCTACCACAGCACCGAGCAAGTGTATTCTATTTTATGCACATTCTGCAACAGAAATTTTAAAATTGCAAATATGGACGAGTCTTAGAACTCATATTAACTAACTGATTATGAGTGTTTAAAGCCATTGACATGACTCTAATGAAAAGAGCTGAAATTCACAATAGTGACTTTACAATGGATGCATTGACATGTTATTATTGTTCACAAGTAGAAAGAAGGATTATGACAAAATTGTTTTCTTACAATTTATTGGAGTGTGCCTATAGCACTCTCCATTAAATTGTAAAACATTTAGGAATGAAATCTTTTTAAGCTAAGTCAATGTTGTAGTACTGACCTTGGTTTGCTGTGATACAAATTATATTGTGTAATCAGCCCGGGCCATCAAGGGTTAATAAAATCTAAAGGTTTACAATGACAAACTCATAAATTATTTAGCTGGACCTGTTTATGGCTTTTAAAATTCTTACTTCCAGCATTAATTTCTAATCCAAAAAACACCATATCAAAAGGTACTGTACATTGAAACAGCACAGAATTGAAGCAAATTAAGTGGTTCTGCTTCAGATAAATTGTTCTCATAACATAAACTCAGATCAAAAGACACGTCCTTCAATCTGGAACACGGAACTCAATTCCCCTCACATTTACTTCAGAAAGACTGTACTTACATTAGGATCAAATTCTTCTCCAAATTCAAACTGAATTTGCTGTTTTCTAGTCCTTTCTTCATCCCACATGGATGCATGAAAACTATCATTATCTCCCTGTATATCACCTTTAAAAGTAAAAAAAAAACCATATCAATTGAACAAGCCAGCAGTTAAAACAATCTTTGTTCTTCTTTGGAGCAAACGGATCATTCCAATCAGTCATAAGCAATGTTTGGAAAGATGTAGGTATATGGGAGGATTTTTACTGTTTGACATAATAAAACACAAAACCACCTTTTGCAATTGTACGTAGATCTAAACACAATGATAAGTTAAAAGATCTATATACCTTTACAATAGTTTTGCAATCAGGAATTATTTTAACCAATTTGTTCATGAAATATTCAATGTTTGATGCTTTCAAGAACTACTGGGGAATTGTTGCAAAGTGAAGTAGAATACAGAAATTTTACTCAGAATACAATGTTGATAAATATAAATGACATACCGGAATCAGATGGTCGTTGAGGTAGTAAATAGCAGGTAAGTACTTTGAAACCTGTAGCTGGATCATATTCTGATTGAAATGGAATTAATGGCCTTGTCTGAAAATAAAAACATAATTTGAAATTTCAAGTAAGAACTCATTTAAGTCTATTTACATAGAAATTTCTTCTTTTCACCATTAAAACAATAATCTCTTTACCCACACCAGCACTGACACTAGGGAGGACAACAATACAATTCTCTTTCTTTCCCCTGCTAATCAAATAATGTTATACCCAACATGACAAGAAGACAACAGTTGCAAAACAATTTCTTAAATAACTAAAAATTAAAATTGATTGGCCTTAAAAACTTAAATCATGACATCTCAGTGGAATGAGTTCGAGCATCTCATTCTAATGAAGTATCAATAGCCATGTATTGGCTGCAAAAATTGGAATGAAAGTGTCAATGACACTGTAGCTCAACTTGTTTAAGACATGTACATGTATAGTGTGAGACACAGCAATGACAAACATCTAGGTAATGACCTGAGAACAAAGGTACATGTAAGGTATTGTAACGGTACATAAGTGCTGACCGTAGCCTGTAACAAATATATAGGTAAAGTATTGTAAAAGTGGGGTGAGAATTAGATGCTAAACTAGAAAAGAAATCTTGTGAGTCCCAGAGTGGGTCTGACTGAACCCAAAAATATTTCTTCTCATAGCACAGTGATAACAAAGGCACCCAAAAACACTCATTCCTGTTACAAGGTGATAACAAAGGTACCCCAAGAAGTTTCATGAAGATCAGTTCATAAATACAGACTCTAGCCCGAGCCGTATTGACATGTGCACTTACTGTGTATAAGTAGCACTGAACAAATCAAAGTTCATTTAATTTGCATAATTTCTGCACGAGAAAAAAACCCCGTATTATTATATGTGATGTATTCCATATTACTAAACATTCCTACAAAAATTTATTCAAATCAGAACTTTCATACAGAAGTTCTGTACAAAAAACTGATTGAACTAATTTTCGTACAAAAAGGCTGCTGGCGGCCATCTTGAATTTTGGACCGTACCCCAAAACACTTACTGTGTACAAGTAGCACAGAATAATTCAAAGTTCATCTAATTTGCATAATTTTTGCATGAGAAAAAACCCGTATTATATGTGATGTATTCCATGTTACTAAACATTCATACAAAAATTTATTCAAATCAGAACTTTCATACAGAAGTTCTCTCCAAAAAACTGATTACACTAAATAAAGTACAAAATGGCTGCTGGTGGCCATCTTGAATTTCGGACTGCACCCAAAACCACTCGTTCTCATCCCACGATGATAACAAAGGTAACCAAGAAGTTTTGTAAAGATTGGTTCATAAATACGGCCTCTAGCCCGAGCCGTATTGGCATTTGCAGTTACACTGCTGAAAGTAACATTAAATAGATCAAAGTTAGTCTAATTGGCATAATTTATGCACAAGAAAAAAAACGGTATTATATGTGATGTATCCCATGGTACTAAACATTCACACAGAAAATTATTCAAATCAGCACTTTCATATGAAAGTTCTGCGCAAAAATCTGATTGCACCTAATTTTGTACAAAATGGCTGCTAGCGGCCATAACCGGACCCCAAAACACTCGTTCTCGTCCCATGGTGATAACAAATGTACCCAAAAAGTTTCGTAAAGATCAGTTCATAAATACAGCCTCTAGCCTGAGTCGTATTGGCAATTGCACTTACAGTGCTGAAGGTAACAATAAATAGATCAAAGTTAGTCTAATTGGCATAATTTATGCACGAGAAAAAAACCTGTATTATGTGTGATGTATCCCTTGGTACTAAACATTCACACAAAAAAAATTATTCAAATCAGCGCTTTCATATGGAAGTTCTGCACAAAAATTGGATTGCACCTAATTTTGTATAAAATGGCTGCAAGTGGCCATCTTGAATTTCAGACCGGACCCCAAAACAATCGTTCTCGTCCTACGGTGATAACAAAGGTACCCAAGAAGTTTCGTAAAGATCGGTTCATAAATACGGCCTCTAGCACAAGCCGTATTGGCATTTGCAGTTACAGTGCTGAAAGTAACACTAAATAAATCAAAGTTAGTCTAATTCGCATAATTTACGCAGTAGAAAAAAACCCGTATTATATGTGAAGTATCCCATGGTACTAAACATTCACGTAAAAAATTATTCAAATCAGAGCTTTCAAATGGAAGTTCTGTGCAGAAATCGGATTGGACCTAATTTTGTACAAAATAGCTGCCAGCAGCTGTCTTGAATTTTGGACCGAACCCCAAAAAACTCGTTCTCGTCTCACGGTGATAACAAAGGCGAAGGACGGACAGATGGATGATGGAAGACGGGCCCTGACAATACCTCAAATTTGGCTTCGCCAAAGTTGAGCTAAAAATAAGAGCTATTGCTGGAGGCAATTATATCCCCATTGCAATGTGATAAAGCATAAATGAATTAAAAACAAAGTAAGGATCCAAATATGATGAAAAATTGACGTAGTGAGGACCGTAACTCTGGTGAAAAACATGCAGGCAACTTTTTTATAGCATATGCAGGAGTGGCTTGTCACAAGGATCCCTCATACCAAATGTCACTGAAATCCATCCACTCACTGCTGAGATGTTGCTGCCAATGGAAACAAATCCCGAAAAATTGAGACAGTAAGGACCGTCACTCTGGTGAAAAATATGTGGGTAACTTTTTAATAACATGCGCAGGAGTGGCTTGTCAGAAGGATACCTCTTACCAAATTACATTGAAATCCATTCACTCACTGCTGAGATATCACTGTGGATGGACATATGCACAAACAGAGAGATGCACGGATGGATGGATGGATGCATAATGGACAGATGGATGGACGGATAGATACAGGTAATCCAGTATAAGCCCATTCTCTTTGAGAGTGGGGGGGGGGGGGGGGGGGAGGTGTAATAAAATCTGATTGACGATGTTGTGAATAACACAGGCCGTATGGTAGTTACAAAATGTAAAAGGATAAATTAACCCTCTGTACGCTGATGTCAAAATGGTAAAGTTTTCAGCAGCAAATATTTCCCATAATGCAGTTTGATATTTAACCAAATATACCTTGTTTGATAGAACTCAGTGAGTTCTGTCAAACAAGATATAATTGGTGAAATTCAGAGTTAAATAAGAGAAAAACAGAGGGATTGGAGAAAATTCTGTTGCATAACCAGAGTTACAGGGGTTAAGTCATCTCAGAGCTTTACAAACTTGACATGAATATTTGCCTGACAACAAATATTGGTACAGTTAAGTTTTTATTTCAACTGAATATTCGACAAACCTGATTTTCTGCAAGCCAAAGAGCTTGTAATTCTTTCAACTTCACGATGGAGTGAGGTAAATATTGCAATCTGTTATCACTAAGATTTAGTACTCGTAATCGGGGTATTCTCCCAATTTCATCAGGAATGTAGGACAGATGATTACTTCTCAATGACAGTACTGTTATACCTGTGCAACTTCCAATCTGAAATAAAAGACACAACTAAACAACAAAAATAATATCAAGTTCAGCTGCTTTATCTTTAAGAGACTCCACTTGTTTTGGAAACAATATGCTCCTCTATTTCAAATGGATGGAAGATATACTGACAATAAAATTTCAAAAAGTATCTGATATGGGCAAGTTTATGTTGGTTTAACCCCCTGCACACTGATGTCAAAATATCTAAATTTCAGGCAGAAAAAATTTCCCATAATGCAACTAAAAATTTAACCAATTCAATCTCGTTTGACACAGCTCATTGAGCTCTGTCAAACAAGACTGAATTGGTTAAATTTCTAGATGCATTATGGGAAAAAACAGCTTCCTGAAATTGTGGTATTTTGACATCAGAGTGAAGGGGGTTAATTGTCAATTAAGTCCCCAAGAAAGACTGTTAATACAAAATGAACTGAAGGATGGTGAGACAGATAAAAATGTCCATAGCTATATATATATGTGGAGTTAAGTAAAAATGTCATTAGTTAATTATTTATTTTTAAAGTCACTTTCAGCTTCTTTGACCATATAGTAGACTCCTGTGAGGCTTTGAGATTCAATTTGGATTCGAATCTTCCGTGAGATTCAATTCGAATCCATCAATGGGTATTCAAAACTTTGAATCCATAGCACAGTTTTGTTATAGTTATTACTATGATGTTTTATTGATGAATTCCCTCCAATACAGTTGTCAAAAACTAATATATGATCGTAATATAATAACCAGGTACAAGAACATTTTTGTTCGTCTTGACAGAATTGTAATCGGTAGTCGTTGAGTCGGCAACTGTTATCTTTAAATTGACAAAGAATTACAATATAATAATAAAAGCAAATGTGACTCACAACTCCTTCTGTTGGAACTCACATGCCTTTACGCATTACTCAATTTATTTACATTAATATTACGTCAGGGCATGAACATGTGCTCACATGCCATGACTATTAATTGAAAGCCCCATAGAATGTGACTAATCCAAAATAGTTAAAATGGCAGAAATTTGTTCTTTTTTCGATACAGCAGAGGTTGACAAAAAATTTGTAGAAAAGAATGTTTGGCACGATCGTGTTCTGTGTGCTGCATCCAAATAATAGAAGCGAGAATGTGCAGTTAAACTACGTATCATTTTGTTGCAATGTGTTCCAGTTGGACTGATAATAATCAATGATTGCATAATACTCACATGCTGGTAAAAGTATCAACCATCTTATAATGATATATTTACACTGGCATTCCCAATATTACATTCGTTTTTCGTTGCCGTCGAAAAATCGTGCAGTTCGCCGACTTTACTAGGTATTTAACACACCGTCGGATTGGATTTGGATTCAAATCTTCCTTAAGATTTGATTCGGTATTCAATTTGAGCCGAAAGTTAAAAAATTTATAGTAATTTATGTATTTTTTATACTTACCAATGACCCAGACATAGCTGGTGCTAACTCTTAAAAATCTAGGGCCAAACACAAATTTTGCCCCCCAATCCCCAAAATTTGCATCTAAAACCAAAAGAAATCATGTCCTGAAGGACCTCCATACTTTGCCCCACAGGGGTCTGGAAACGTTATTTTAGTGATTTAGGGTATATATGTTTAAAAAAGGAGAAAGGGTAACAACAGGCGAAATTGGGAAACTTCAACCAAGTGTCGACAAGTTTAAAAAATTATTAGATCTCGATGTACTTGGTTCCTGGCACATACCAGTTCTATTCTATATACATTTCCCTATTACTTAAAACAAATTTCGTCGAAATATCTTCAGTATTACTAGAGATATTCAATAAAATGTTAGCAAAAAGAATGCTATTTTCTGATTTGTAAATAAGGTTGTCCAAACGAAACCCGAATTTTTCAACACAAATCAGTGATATAAATGCACATAGAGACATTGACCTACGCTTCACTGTGGCTCTTTGTGTACCTTTTTGAACACTTTCAACGACTGCCCAACACCAGTCGCCTATCTATACTCTGGGGAGATATTTTTTCAACATTTGCAGGTTTTTCAGCCTTCTTCCTCGTAATCATCGTCATATTTTAACAATTCCGCTCAGAATAGAAGCAAACTTGAAAGCCTTACCGCGATTGGTTACAAGTGAACTGAGAAATCGAAAGTAGATTGAGGTCACTGATCTCAGTTCACTTGTAACCAATCGCGGTAAGGCTTTCAAGTTCGCTTCTATTCTGAGCGGAGTTGTAAAAATATGGCGAGATGACGAGGAAGAAGGCTGAAAAACCTGCAAATGTTGAAAAAATATCTCCCCAGAGTATAGATAGGCGACTGGTGTTGGGCAGTCGTTGAAAGTGTTCAAAAAGGTACACAAAGAGCCACAGTGAAGCGTAGGTCAATGTCTATATGTGCATTTATATCACTGATTTGTGTGAAAAAATTCGGGATTCGTTTGGACAACCTTATTTACAAATCAGAAAATAGCATTCTTTTTGCTAACATTTTATTGAATATCTCTAGTAATACTGAAGATATTTCGACAAAATTTGTTTTAAGTAATAGGGAAATGTATATAGAATAGAACTGGTATGCGCCAGGAACCAAGTACATCGAGATCTAATAATTTTTTAAACTTGTCGACACTTGGTTGAAGTTTCCCAATTTCGCCTGTTGTTACCCTTTCTCCTTTTTTAAACATATATACCCTAAATCACTAAAATAACGTTTCCAGACCCCTGTGCTTTGCCCTTACTGCGCATGCGCAGTGTCAAGGACATTCCGAAATTGGCGCCAATTATCATTCTTACCGGCAGTGCCTGGTAAGCGCTATGTACTCAGCGGGGAGGTATGAGTTCCCAACTCCTGGGAGGGCCATCCCCGTCTGGGTCATTGGTAAGTATAAAAAATGTATAAATTACTATAAATTTTTTAACATTTTTATACTGTACCAATGACCCAGACATAGCTGAATAGTAAAAAGGCTGGAGGGCCTAGGACATAGAGGAAAATCCAATAAGCTCAACTATATAATATAGAGTGAACCCCTCAAGGAGAAAAGGAGTATTAGGCTTTACATGAATCTTTCTTATTTTATGATAAATTAGAATGATACAATACCCTTCATAATTGAGCACAATAACATTCATGTTCTCTATTAATATCCAGTATAACCCTTTATACTAATTATTTTTAAAGTAAGCCAATAAATAAAGTTAGTCCAGAGAATTGAGACTCTTTATATTCTTTAAAAGTGTCCGAGGATTGTATATTAACGCCCGTTTGACACTTGACATATACAAATGCTTCACACCGAGCTACACTTTAAAAATATGACATGAATGAATTTTTAACATTAATATTACACTTTAAAACCATCCCGGAAACGACTCTGGAGGAGGAATTCCCTTGCTTTTCACTATAAAGCAGGTGACCTAAGGGAACACCCCCCCCCCCCCCCCCCCCCCCCCTTCCCCTTGCCCTGGGTCAAATAGCCCAGAGCGAAGAGGGCAGCAGGACGGAGTCACTGCCGGAACAGAAAGCCTGCATAACTATAGTTGCAACTGTTTAGTGGATGACATTCTGAGCAACAGATAACGGACCTAAACAATGCAGGTCTCCAGAAATGGACTCAATATTTCTGAGATAAAAATTCGTGAATGTGGATGGCTGAGACCAATAAGCAGCCTTCATTAAATCTGTAATAGCCACACTATTTGCGTAAGCCCAAGACGTAGAAAGAGCTCTTACTTCATGAGCCGAAATCTTAAGCACAGACTGCTGGGAAGAAGATAAATTTTCATAAGCAGTACGGATAGTTCATTGAATCCATCTAGCAATAGAATGGACCGAAATGTCCTTTCTATTAGGCATCAGAGACAGAAAGAAACGTTTTCGTCCCTTTCTGATAAACTGAGATCTCTGTTTATAAATACGTAAAGCTCTAACAGGACAGAGTAAAGGCCTACGCCCGTCTGAAGATGGAAGAGCCTTAATAACAATAGGTTCCGGATATTTATTAGGAGCCTGATTCTTAGCTAAAAATCCAACATTAGTAGTGAAGGTGATAGTGTTCCCGACACTACGATGGTGAGAATCGTCCACCGATAGTGCATGAAGCTCACTGACTCTTCTAGCAGAAGAGAAAGCTAAGAGAAAAGCTGTCTTATAAGACAAGAATTTGAAATCTACTGTGTCCCAAGAGGCTCAAATGGCTTTTCCTTTAGTTTAAGAAGAACCCAAGCTAAATTCCACTTAGGAATTAATCTAAGAGTTCTGGGTCTATTCATCGAGAAGTTTCTAACTAACTTAGATAAAGAGACATTAGATCCAATTTGTAAACTATCGTGGTGTGCATAGGTATCAGATAACATAGACCTATAACCCTTAATAGTAACAGGCTGCAGTTTAATTTCGTCAAACAAGTATACTAGAAAGTTTGCAATGTCTGGTATGGAGGGATCAAAAATATCAACAGAATGATCCCTACACCAACGACTAAAAACCTTCCACTTAGCCGCATAGTTTAGCGAAGAGGAGGTCCTCCTACAGTTAGAAATCGCGTCCACTGCTCGTCCTGTTAAGTGCTTGCCAAGCAAGAAGGACCGCACAACGGAAAAACGTGAAGGTTGAGACCTTGCAGGTTGTGATGAAGTTGACGTGGTTTCCCCTGCGAAAGAAGATCCTCCGGTGGAGGAAGCTTTCGCGGTAGGTCCCACAACAGACACCTGAGTAGATTTATCCACGGTCTCTGTGGAGACAGAGATGCTACCAACAGAATCTTGCATTGAGATTGTTTTATTTTTAGCAATACTTGCTGAATCAACGGCGCTGGAGGATACGCATATCCTATCATTCCGTCCCATGAGATCGATAGAGCGTCTACTGCAAATGCTCTTGGATCTGGGCACGGTGACACATATGTCTGCAACTGATTGTTGAGATGTGTCACAAATAAGTCTATCATTGGCCGTTCCCATTGGTAGCAAATCTGATTGAATACTTGTTTGTTGAGAGTCCACTCCGACGGCAACAAGCGACCCTTCCGTGAAAGGGAGTCTGCTAGTACATTCAGACGACCCGGTATATGACGGACCGAAAGTAGAACTTGATGTTCTAGAGCAAACAGAAAGATTCTCTCCGTTAAATTGAATAATGGAACGGAATGAGTGCCTCCCTGGTTCCGTATATACGCCACTACTGTCGTATTGTCGGACAGGATTTGGACATGAGCTTTGTGAATAATGTCCATCCAATGACATAACGCAAGCCAAATTGACATCATTTCCTTGATGTTTATGTTCTTGCTTAGGAACTGTGGATCCCAAAGACCCTGGCATCTCGAATCCGTTGGGATCAATGATGCACCCCAACCTGTTTGACTGGCATCCGTCATAATCGTAAAACTCGGATCCGGCAACTACAGCGGAACTCCCTGAGTTAACCACTGAATGTTTGCCCAAGTCTGAATCTCTTGTTTCACGTGATCTGACAAGAGAACGTCTATGTCGAGCGAAGGAATCTTCACACTCCCATTCTGAGTTAAGAAAATTTGGAGAGGACGAGTGCGTAACCGCCCCATCGGAATGAGATCCGCAGCGGCTCCGCACAGACCTATCAGTCTCATGAACTCCCTCGCTGTGACTTTGTCTGCATGAAGACAATAGCGAGCGTAACAACTGACTAATTTCGCTCTGGTTAACGGCAGACGAACGAGATTGTTGTGCGTCTCGAAGCTCATTCCCAGATGAGTGAATGACTTGGACGGCACCAGATCCGACTTCTCCTCGTTTATAACAAAACCGAGACGTCGGAGCAATAGAAGCAGATTCTGCACATCGTTCTGAAGCGTTAACTCGTTGCCGTACCTCTGAAGAATGTCGTCCAGGTAGGCCGACGTTACCGCAGACGAATGAGCTCGGAAATACATCATTACCGAGTTCATTACCCGAGTGAAAGCCCAGGGTGCTAGGTTCAATCCGAAGCACATCGCCCGGAATTGATACACCACTCCTAGGACTGCGAAGTGTAGATACTTTCTGAATGTCGGATGTACCATGACATGAAAGTACGCATCTTTGAGATCTATGCTTGTAGCATAATCGTTCACCCGAATACTCGCTCTGACCGACCGAATCGTCTCCATATAGAACTTCGGAGCGACGATCAGCTTGTTTATCCAGCTCAAATCTATGACTGGACGGAACGAGCCGTCTGATTTCGGAACCAGAAACAGATGGCTGTAGAATCCCGGTGTTTCCTGGTCTTCTACGACCTCTACCGCGTTCTTCATTAAAAGAGACTGCACCTCCGATAACAGAGCGTCTCTTTTCTGCGGATTTGACGGAAGTTGAGTCCATTTTGGACTTCGAGTTAAAGGAGGCTTTCATTTGAAGGATATTCTTAGACCTTTCGAAATCACCCCTCTCACCCAAGGGTCGTCCGTAATCGACGCCCACTCTTCTGAAAAACTCGACAACCTTCCGCCAACCGGAACACGATAGAGGTTGAAGCCATCACCTCCTGGACCTGCGAGGCCTGCGGGAGGAGAAACCACATACTCCACGACCCATACCTCGTCCCGTCCGACCGATTGTCCCGGCCCGAAGGACGTCCCGCACGTGAGTCGCTGCCTTGACGGTCTCTTGAATAAGACCAAGAGGACGCACCGGAACCTCTATAGGAACCTTTCTTGGGCGCATTAGTCCCAGAAGTGCCTGTCTTACTCTTATCTGCTGTATCCGACTTTTTGGAAGCGGATTTAAACAGCAGAGAATCCGAAGCTTTCTCAGTAATTTTATCGTAGATTGCAGAAAGCTTGCCGTCGAAGAGAAGTTCTCCGGAGACCGAAGCGACTCTGAGAGAGTTCTTCACCTTACTATCCACGCATGTGGATGTAGCTAGGGCTGCTTCACGTCTAACCAACTCCAGGTTTGCCACTGAGAGGGCGGAGTTATACGTGGAATAAGCCACTGCCCTTGAAAGAAGTCTTAAAGAGGATTGTATATCCTGGAATTCTTTCCCTTGAAGACGCAGTGATAACGCCTTTGTAAGGTGGTCTGCGTAAGATAAAGCGTCTAAACTGGCCCATTGTCGTATCCAACACCGCGGTTGGAACGGACGTAGACGACGGTAATGACAATTCTAAGTCTTCCGCCTCGTCGTCAAGACGCAGAGGAACTCTCGGAATACCCTGTCCTGCCGTATCGAATTTATTCCTTGCATTAATGAAAGGCAGGTTAAGAGCATTGGAGGACAAGAAACCAGCTTTGCCTGTTTTGGAAGCAAGATTGAAGATAGCGTCGTTCAATAATTCAAATGTTCTCGTGACATTATTGGACTGAGACGGAAACTCAGGGACGATGTCTCTGAACCGCTCGAAGAATTCAGTGTCCAATGACGCTATCAGTCTCTTGTCCGGTACCGCAGCAATCTGGCCCGACGGAACAACCTGAGGAAGGAAGTGCCGGATGAAATCCACGGCAGCTTTATGTTGTTCCGAAAGAGATAGCTCCAAGTCATCCGTATCCCTTTCGCCATCCGGTCGGACCTCATGATGCTCCCGGTCGTCCGCACCCGATGCTTCGGCGGAGCGTACCGACCCAGCGCCATCGGATAATTCCCGATCCGACACTGATTCTGTCAATTGCTGGGATGCTGCGATAATTTGTGCTATCTGAGCTAGCACGTCTCCATCATCGAGGCCTGCAGAGTAGCGGTCTTTCGCTGCTTAGCCGCGGGAAGCTCCGCATCAACTGACTCCCGCATACTCTTCCTATGCGAACGTCCGGAGTCTACTGGCCTTGTGTCCCTGGCTACCGGATGGCGTGACCTGGTCGCCGAAGAATCCCTTATTGGCGAAGCTGGTAGAATATCCGCGGTCACGTAGCCAAGGTGCAGTCGTGTGCGCTGGTGAGAGGATGAGGAAGCCTGAGCAGTCTCCGCGGACTGCCTATACAACGGAGCATCCCGAGCGACGGACGTGTGCTCCACTTGCGACACATTTTGTACCACAACATCAGGTCCCTGATGTTGTTGTACGAGAGACGGGCCTCTCTCGCTCGCGGCCCGGCTGGACCTGGACGAGCTAGGAACCGGACTAGAAGGCCTCCTCCGATCTCTCCTATTATCCGCCATCACTGGGTGTGCACCTTGTATGTTTATAGTGCTCGCATCACCCAACATTTCCTCCTGGACCGCAACGGACGAACCCGGCTGCCGAACCATTCGGTGAATGGATGCTACACCGGGCGAGCTAGCGGACGACAGCGCCGTCGATCATACTCGGGACCTCTTAGGCAACTGTCGTATCTCCATGAGCACTTTTGCCGCTAGCTCTGCATTCAATTGTGACGACGGAAGCGCACTCTTGGAAGATAACATGGAAACATCACCCTGTTCTTGTTCCTCTGAAATAGAAACTGATAGACTAGAGTGACCCTGCGGAGAAAGGACCGGCATAGCCCTTTCTCCACTAACAACATACCGTGACACACGTTTCCAATGTTTGTCATCCCAATATTGACATACTGAACAGGAGTTAGTGCGAGTACACTGACTACAATTAATACAATGATCATGAAAGTCAGAGGAAGATTTCTTCCTATTACAATTTGAACAATGTCCTTTCATTGTGAAAAGACAACAATAAGTCCTAGTACTCGCACAAACCCCTAAACACAAAGATACATAATAACATGATCCATTAACATTGAAAAAAGCAATTGAAATTGAAAATAATTTTTGAAAAATATTTTTTCAGCGAAGCCCAAGTTTCTGAAAAGTAACGTTGAGCCCCAATGGATCAGAAGGGTAAGTGTGGTCAAAAATTTTAAAATTATTTTAAATAATTAATGCAACACTTACGGATAATAATAATGTATCTAGTAATGAGTAAACTACTCCAAAGGCAAAAAGCCCCCCTCAAAAGAGACTGTTGCCAATGTAAACAAGAAGTGTATAAACCCCAGAAAACATGACTCCAGGCACTGACAATACTGGCCCGAAATCAGTTATCAACAATACACACTATCTGATGCAAAACAGAGACTTCCAGAGAAGAATCTGCAGAACATCAGATGGTAGATGCAGAACACAACGTCTAAACACCCATGGGTGAGAACGTAAACATGGGGAAAATAACAGAATTCATTCTGTAACCAAGCTAATTCTCCCAAGAAATTTTAGTAGTAATCTTACTCAAAAATATGCCAAAAGCATGGGAGAATAGCAAGGGGGGACTTACAGGATAAGGAGAGAGGAAACACTGAATAAGCAGTGCAACTTCATAGCAAGAATGACAACAACAGGCCCATGCCTCGAAAATAGGCAACTTAACATAATTTCATTACAAAATTTTAAGTTACAGCCCTGAATATTTTCTGTCACTCCTTTTTCCTCTCCTCCTTCTCTATCCTCCTTAGAATCACCATTTCTCCAATATTTATGTGTCTGGCATCATTTAAACTGAGATTTACAAGCACAAAGATCAGTGAGATGTTAACTGATGAAGGGCCAAACAAAGAATGATAATTGGCGCCAATTTCGGAACGTCCTTGACACTGCGCATGCGCAGTAAGGGCAAAGTATGGAGGTCCTTCAGGACATGATTTCTTTTGGTTTTAGATGCAAATTTTGGGGATTGGGGGGCAAAATTTGTGTTTAGCCCTAGATTTTTAAGAGTTAGCACCAGCTATGTCTGGGTCATTGGTACAGTATAAAAATATTAAGATTCGCAGGGGCCTATTATATTGTGACCAAACCTCCAGTATCAAGTCACGTTTTGACAAATGTTTATATCTATGTTGCCAACTTTAGAGGACTTGCACCACAGGCATTGGTTACTAGATATTATTATTATTGGTGTTTATGGTCACATACTTATGCACCATGGCTAATCGTTACTGTGACAGTTTTATGGGTGGAGGAAGACAGAATATGTGGAGAGAACCACCAAGCATCGACAAGCAACTGTCAGCTCCTCAACATTCTAACTCATCGGTTACTAGATCCTATAAAACTAGTTTAATGGAACTTGTTTAGACCAGTAATCAAATGCCGCTCCTCCTTCTTGGTTTCCAAAGGGACATAGAATCTTATGTGTCAATATCAAGGTTTCTTATTTCAAAAGATCCAATGATAGATTTAAAATAGGAATGTTGGACTGAGAGGAGACTAGTGAATTATTTTACCAACATCGTGACCAGGGCTGCATGTATATCTGACTAATTTCTTTAGCAACATTATTAATAAAAATATTTTCAGTGAAATGAATTGTATAAGAACTTGGAAATGTTTTTTTTATTTTCCTTCAATGATATAGTTGATATCTAATAAATCAAGATTTGATAGGAAATTTCTGAAGCGAGTCTAAAATTGATCAAAGCCAAGGTTTACGAAGGTGCAGCTCAATTACAGTGAATGAGGTTCAGAAGTTTACTTTCGAAATGTGACAAAACTGATATATTACCTATCACACAAGGTGCAATTTATACACTTTACCTAACACCACGACTATACTGACCAGCAATATGCATAAAACTCACCAACCAAATTTATTATAGTGTCTGGCATTTAAGGGGTTTGAGCCCATGCCGCAAGGTTCCTTTGGCACCAACCACCTAGTGAAACTATACTGGCCATGCACATCACTTGGCCTCCAACAGGCCGGTGGCCCAGTGGCCTGTATAGTTTTGCTAAGAGGGTAGTACCAAGGGAAACTCTCTTGGTGTGGGTTCAAACCCCCACTATGCCAGTTACTATAAAATTCAGCATCCTTTCTTCATTCTATGGCACTTGGGAAATTTGATATAAGAGAGAAGCTCCCGCTGATTTCCAGTGAAATGTGGTATGTGGAACTAAGTGATGCAATCTTCTGATACATTGTACTAACAAATTTTATTATTTTTTTACTTTTTGCCTAAAAAACATGGCTTATTACCCTTAACTGGAACAGGCTCAGGAGGAGGAGGAGGGGGATTCAAGTTTTCAGTTATTCAGGAATTTCCTTTTGTTAGTCATATCAGAAAGTTATGAAATAAACTAGAAAAATTGTGAGCACTGCTCACTAAATGATACCACCCACTCCCACCAAGAAACATTTTACAACAGTAAAAGTGTGTTCAATGAAGAGAGCACAAACACTGACACCAATGTTTGAAGGTTTCATTGAAATCTATTCGCTAGTTTAAAAGAAGTCGTGGATAGCAAATGTCAACACCCCCCACCACGCAAGCTTGAATTGACAAAGCCCATTTTTAAATATGGGAAACCCTCAAAATGGAAATATCTGAAAACAAACAGCAGGTGCACATCTTCAATATATGTAAAAGAATGTCTGAAAGTTTCAATGAAATCTTTCAATGGTTTAAGAGGAGTTGCGGATAGCAGATCTGTACAGAATGTCAACTGAATTTGACAAAGTTCATTTGTCAATATGGGAAACTGTAAAAAAGAAAATATCTGAAAACAAAATAGGAGGAGCACATCTTCAATGTATGTAAAAGAAGGTCTGAGAGTTTCAATGAAATCCGTTCACTGGTTTAAGATGTGTTGCAGATAGCACATGTGTACCCTCCCCCACTCCCCAAAGTGTAACACCACCACAGCATAACGGACGGACGGACGTATGTCGGAATATGAAAATATCTGAAAGAAAAAGAATGCCTGTAAGTTTCAATGAAATCCACCCACTGGTTTAAGAGGAGTAGCGGATAGCAGATATGTACCCCCAAAGCGTCACGGACGTACGGACGGAGTAGCAGATAGCAGGTGTGTACCCCCCACAAAGCATCACAACAATTTGGCTAAGTTCATTAAAACCTTTGGGACAGAGTAAAAAAAAAAAATACCTGAAAGTAAAATAGGAGGTGCACCTCTAGAATGTATATAAAAGAATGCCTGAAAGTTTCAATGAAATCTGCCCACTGGTTTAAGAGGAGTAGCGGATAGCAGATGTGTACCCCTCAAAGCATAATGGATGTATGGACGTACGGACGTACTAAGTTCATTTTGCCACATGGGATAGAAAAAATAAAAATACCTGAAAGCAGAATAGAAGGTGCACATCTATAATGTATATAAAAGAATGTCTGAGAGTTTCAATGAAATTCGCCCACTGGTATAAGAGGAGTAGCGGATAGCAGGAGTGTACCCCCCTAAAGCATCACAACAATTTGGCTAAGTTCATTTCGCCCTTTGGGAAAGAGTAAAAAATACAAACACCTGAAAGCAAAATAGGAGGTGCACATCTATAATGTATAGAAAAGAATGCCTGTAAGTTTCAATGAAATCCACCCACTGGTTTAAGAGGAGTAGCGGATAGCAGATGTGTACCCCCAAAGCGTCACGGACGTACGGACGTACAGAAGTACGTAAGTACGGAAGTACGGACACCATGAATGCTATATACCGCCCACTTTTCAAGTGGGTGGTATAATAATGACTTCAAAAATGGACAAGATTAATTCAATTATATTTTCAAAACAAATTCACAATGTTTAGGACGTCAGACTGACTTTAGACATCACATATTTGTTAGTTGTGTCGCAGATGATATTTGAGTAATGATGGTGATTATGTGATAAATATTATGTTATCACCCCTACATACTGATTGAGAAACTTGCATCAAGCTGATATGGTGTTCATATTAGGTATTGCAGCGAGACCTTTAGGGCGGGTCACGATACATAATAGGAACACAATCAAGACTTGATACAAGTTTCTCAATCAACACATAGTGATGATGGCAAATTTATCTTACATCTCAGAAACCCACTCGGTGGTAATAACCATTTTATCTTACAATGTTCCTCCCTTTCTTGACTTGTTCACATATTTTTTGACAACCATTCAGTGTCTATTAATTGAATTTTTATGAATGAAGATCATGATGATGTCATGGTATGACATTCATGAGCTGTGCAGGATGTAATCCCCATTCATTGTTCCACTTGTAATATAACCAGATAATAGTAGTGTTTAAGCTGTATGTCTCTTTGTTTTCTTTTTCAACTTTAATGCAGCATAAAAGTATCATCATGGAAAAAATTATAAATTCAAAGTAATTTATATATTTTTTATACTTACCAATGGCCCAGACTAGCTGGTGCTAACTCAAAAATATCCAGGGCCAAACACAAATTTTGCCCCTCTCAATCCCCAAAATTTGCATGCAAAACCGAAAAAAATTATATCCTAACTGGTCCTCCATACTTCTGAGAACTGCACATTGCGCAGTATACAGGAAGACACCGAAATTGGCGCCAACCATCATTCTTTCTAGAATTTGCCTGTTGCATGTTGTCAGCAGCGGGGAGATAGGACTGCCCACTCATGGGAGGGCCATCCCAGTCTGGGCCATTGGTAAGTATAAAAAATATACAAATTACTTTGAATTTATAATATTTTTATACAAGAACCAAAAGTGAATCGTAAAAAGGCTGGAGGGCCAAGGACATAGAAGAAAATCCAATTACTCAATCACTTCTTAAAGGATAGCTCCTACAGGAGAACAGGTGAGAAAGGAATTATATATATGTCTTTCTCATTTACAAGGAACGAGATAGACATAATACCAACGATGTAATTGAGCATTACATAATATATAATTCTCCATTTAATGCCAGCATAACCCATTATGCTAATGCGGTGAAGGGAAGCCAATATATAAAGATAGTCCAGAGAATGAGACTCTTTATACTCATTTAAAGGTGTCTGAGGATTGTATATTAACGCCCGTTTGACACGTGACATATACAAATGCTTCACAGTGAGCTACAATTTAAAAACAATACAAAAATGAGACATATTAATTTGCTTCACACCGAGCTACACATTAAAACCATCCCAGCACCGACTCGGGACTACTGACACCAGAGGAGGTCTTCCCTTGCTTTTCACTATAAAGCCAGATGATCATAAAGGGAAAAAACGTCCCCCCCCCCCCCCATTCCCCTTGTTCTGACGTACATGTCCTCAGAACGAAGAGGGCAGTGGAACAGCGTCACTGCTGGAACGGGTTGCCTAAATAACTATAGATGTAATCATTTAGTGGACGACATTCTGAGCAACAGATAGAGGACCTAAACATCTAAGGTCACCGGAGATGGACTCTAAATTTCAAAGGTAAAACTTGGTAAATGTAGAAGGCTGTGTCCAGCCTGCAGTTTTCATGAGATCAGTAATGGCTATACTGTTAGAATAAGCCCAAGAAGTGGAACAGCGCTCTAACTTCATGCACTGATATCTTATTAACCGAACGCTGATCCGAATATAGATTTTCATAGGCAATACGTATTGCCAACTGAATCCATCTAGCAACTGAATGGACAGAAATATCTTTTCTGTTAGGAAGCAATGATAAAAAGAAGTGTTTCCTTCCTTTTCTAATAAACTCTAATCGGCGTTTATATTTGCGCATAGCCCTAACTGGATACAGCAGAGGTCTACTGTTGTCCATAGACAGCAGAGCCTTTATGATAATAGGCTTAGACCATTTATCTGGAGCCTGATTCTTAGCCAAAAATCCCACTTCTGTAGTTCAAGTGATGGTATTACCAACACACGGTAGTGAGATTCGTCAACAGACAAAGCATGGAGTTCACTAACTCTTCTAGCGGAAGCATAGGCTAAGAGATATGCTGTTTTATAGGTCAAGAATTTGAACTCTAAAACGTCTAACAGCTCAAACGGAGCTTGTTTAAGCTTCAACAGAACCCAAGCCAAATGCCACTTAGGAATTAATCTGAGGGTTCTATTTATAAAGAAATCTCTAACTTGTTTGGATAAAGAAGCATTACATCCAATTGCCAGGTTATCATGATGCACGTAAGTGTCCGATAACATAGACCTATAGCCCTTAATAGTGTCGGGCTGCAGTTTGAGAACGTCAAACAGGTAGACCAGAAAGTTGGCAATATCCGGTATGGATGGATCATAGACGTCTATCGACTGATACTTACATCAACGGAAGAAAACCTTCCACTTTGCTGCGTTATTCAGTGAAGAGGAGGACCTCCTGCAGTTAGAAAATGCATCCACTGCTCGTCCTGTAAATTGCTTGCTGTGCAAGAAGGACTGCACAACGGAAATACGTGAAGGTTGAGACTTTCTGGGTTGTGATGCAGTGTGCATGACTTCCCCTGATGAAGAAGGTCCTCTCGCTGAGGAAGCTTCCGGGGAACATCCCATAACAGACACCTGAGGAGATTGATCCACGGTTTCTGTGATGACAGGGATGCTACTAACAGAATCTTGCAGCGAGACTGTTTGATTTTAAACAGGATCTGCTGAATCAATGGAGTTGGAGGATACTCATATCCTATCATTCCGTCCTATGAGATTGACAGAGTATCTACTGCATACGCTCGATGATCTGGACATGGCGACACGTAAGTCTGCAACTGATTGTTGAAGTGTGTCACAATCAAATCTATCATAGGACGATCCCACTGGTAGCAAATCTGTCTGAATACTCGCTTGTTGAGTCCACTCTGATGGCAACAGGCGACCTTTCCGAGAGAGCGAGTCTGCTAGTATGTTCAGACAACCTGGTATATGACGGACCAACAGATGAACATGCTGCTTCATGACATACAGAAAAATGTTTTCCGTGAGTTCGCATAACGGAATCAAATGCGTGCCTCCCTGGTTCCTGATGTCCGCTACTGGTACTACTGTCGAGTTGTCCGACAATATCTGAACATGAACGTCTGCTATAATGTGAATCCATTGTTGTAGCGCTAACCATATTGATATCATTTCTTTGATGTTTATGTGTTTTTCCAGGAACCGAGGGTCCAAAGACCCTGGCACTTCGAGTCTGTCGGGCTCAGGACCGTGCACCAACCTGTTTGACTTGTATCCGTCATAATTGTGAAAGCCGGATCTGGCAGCTGCAGTGGAACTCCCTGAGTTAACCACTGAATATCTGCCAAAATCTGGACCATCCATTTTACCAGGTCCATTAAAACAATACTGGTCTCAAGCGAATGCGTCTTCACACTCCTGTTCTGTGTAAAGAATATCTGGAGGGGACATGTGCGCAAGCAACCCATCAGAATAAGATCTGCAGCCGCTCTGCACAACCCCATCAGTAGCATAAATTCCCTCGCTGTTAATGCATCTGGTGTAGACAAAAGCGAGCATAACAACTGACTAATTTCGCTCTGGGTAATGGCAGATGAACCAGATTGTTGTGAGTCTCAAAGCTCACTCCCAAGTGAATGAATGACTTGGACGGAGCTAGATCCGACTTCTTCTCATTTACGATGAAGCCAAGACGTCAGAGCAAGAGAAGCAGACTCTGAACATCGTTCTGAAGAATAGTTTTGTTTCTGTATCTCTGAAAAATGTCGTCCAAGTAAGCAGACGTTACCGCAGACGAACAAGCTTGGAAGTGAGACATTACCGAGTTCATTATTCGAGTGAACGCTAGATTCAGACCGAACCACATCGCTCAGAACGGATATACTATCCCTTGAACGGCAAACCGTAGGTACTTTCTGAATGCCGGATGTACCAGGACATGAAAGTATGCATCCTTTAGATCTATGCTTGCCGCATAGTCGTTCACTTGAATGCTTGCCCTTACTGACTGAATGGTCTCCATATAGAACTTTGGGGCTACGATAAGTTTGTTTATCAAGCTCAAGTCTATTACTGGTCAGAACGTGCCATCTGGCTTCGGTACGAGAAACAGGTGACTGTAGAATCCTAGAGAATTTTGATTCTCGACGACCTCTATTGCTTCCTTTGCCAAGAGAGCCTGTACCTCCGATAGGAGAGACTCTCTTTTGCAAGGATTTGCCGGAAGATTTGTCCACTGTGGACATCTTGTTAGTGGTGGTTTCGCTTGGAAAGATAGCCGCAGGCCGTCCGAGACCACACTTTTCACCCACTGGTCTTCCGTAATTGTTATCCAGTTTGTTGCGAATCTTGATAACCTTCCACCAACTGGCAAGCAATAGAGGTCCTGACCATCACCTGTAGAACCTGCGAGGCTTATGGGATGAGAAACCACATCCCCCTCGCGAAGAGCCTTGACCCACCGGCTTAGGGGTGCCTGACTGGTAGTCTCGATCAGACCTACGCCCCCCTTCCCGGGTCGCTGTATTGACGATCCCTAGAGTAATAATATGAGGGTGTCTTATACCCTCGCGAGGAGTCCCCTTTAGACGATTTGTTTAGGACGTCCTCCCTTACTCTTTTCTGCTGCCGTGGGTTGATTAGACGCCGACTTAAGGAGCAGTGTATTAGACGCTTTCTTTGTAGCTTGGTCATAAACCAATGAAAGCTTATCGTCAAAAATTGTGTGTCCGGATAACTGAGTGATAAGTAGAGAGTTTTTCACCTTGTCATCTATTAAAGATAGTACTCCCATGCAAGGGCTCCGTCATGTCTGATTAACTCCAAAATTTGCCACTGTTAAGGCAGAGTTATACGTGGTAAACATAATAGCCCTGGAAAGAACTCTTAAAGAGGTACGAATGTCCTCAAATTCCTTTCCGTTGAGACGTTGTGCCACAGCTCTTGAAAGGTGATCTGCGTTAAGACTTATCATCTAAATTCGCTCTGTTTGAAGAAATTGCCGTCTCAATTGTGTCGAGGGAATATTGAATGATGAAGGCAAGGATAGTTCCAGATCCTCAGCCTGCTCATCCAAACGCAGAGGAACTCTCTGTACATCTTCCCCAACCATTTTAAATGAACATGGTCCAACAAACGGTAAATTTACGGAAGATGATGACAAGAAACCGCCTTTCTCCTTCCCACTGGAAAAATTGAATATAGCATCGTCTAAATGGCCGACGGCCTGCGGCACCTGTCTAGACTGAACCGGAAAAGACAGGACCACCTCCTTTGTCCGGATAAAGTCTGTGTCCAACGACGTCAGCGGTTTCTTCCTAGTAGTCGCAGCATTCTGATTCGTAGGAACAAATTCAGGGTAGTACTGATGGATTAAATCCATCGCAACCATGTGCTGTTCCAAAAGGGAAGGGTAATCTTCCTCCGTATCCCTTTCACCATCCGATTGACTCAGTTGAGACTCACGGTCAGCGGCATCTGAACATGCAGATACCAACCGACAGCTCAAGTTCTGAGACTGCCGTAGGCTGCTCCTGCACTTGCTGGGATGCTGCGATGAGATGTGCAATCAGCGACAGCAAGTCCATTACAGAGGCCTGAGGAGCAGCGGTCTTCTGTTTCTTGGTCGCCGGCTGCGACTGAGACGGTGTGTCCGAGACGGCTCTTTTCTTTGGATGTCCCGAAAAGTTAAAAAATTTATAGTAATTTATATATTTTTTATACTTACCAATGACCCAGACATAGCTGGTGCTAACTCTTAAAATATAGGGCCAAACACAAATTTTGCCCCCCAATCCCCAAAATTTGCATCTAAAACTAAAGAAAACATGTCCTGAAAGGCCCTCCACACTTCGCCCCTACTGCGCATGCGCAGTGTCAAGGACGTTCCGAAATTGGCGCCATTAATCATTCTAATAACCAGTGCCTGGTAAGCGCTATGTACTCAGCGGGGAGGCAAGAGTTCCCAACTCCTGGGAGGGCCATCCCCATCTGGGTCATTGGTAAGTATAAAAAATATATAAATTACTATAAATTTTTTAACATTTTTATACTGTACCAATGACCCAGACATAGCTGAATAGTAAAAAGGCTGGAGGGCCAAGGACATAGAGCAAAATGGAATACGCTCAATAAAATAAAATAGAGTCCTCCCCTGTAGGGAAAAAGAAGTAATAGGCCTTACATGTATCTTTCTTATTTATGATAAATTAGAAAGATACAACACCTTCCAAAATTGAGCTTCATACATCCATGTACTCTATTAATATCCAATATAATCCTTATACTAATAATTTTTAAAGTAAGCCAATAAATAAAGTAAGTCTAGAGAATAGAGACTCTTATACTCCTAAAAGTGTCTGAGGATTGCATAATCATGTCTGTTGACATATGCAATATTCAAAAGCTATACTTTAAAAACTAAGACTTGAATGAATTTTAAAAACCTAAACTTCTCACTAAACAACCATCCCAATAACAGCTCAGAATTACTAACTCCGGAGGAGGTATCCCCTTGTTTTCATAGTAAAACAGGTGACCCAAGGGAACACCCTCCCCCCCCCCCCCCCCCCTTTTTCTTGCCCTGGGTCAAATAGCCCAGAGCGAAGAGGGCAGCCGAACGGAGACACTGCCGAAACAGACAGCCTACCTAGCTATAGTAGCAACTGTTAAGTGAATGACATTCTGAGCAGTAGATAATAGACCTAACAATAGAGGCCTCCAGAAATGGACTCGATATTTCTGAGATAAAATTCATGAATGTGGATGGCTGAGCGCAATGAGCGGCCTTCAAAAATCTATAATAGCGACACTATTAATGTAAGCCCAAGAAGTAGAAGAACTCTTACTTCATGAGCCGAAATCTTAAGCACAACTGCTAAGTCAATGATATACCATAAGCAGTACCGATAGTTAATAGAATCCATTAACAATAAAATAGAGCGTAACGTCCTTCTACTAGACATCAAAGACAGAAGAAGCTTACGCCCATAGTAATAAACAGATATCTGTTTATAAATACATAAACTGTACCTGGAAAGAGTAAAGGCCTATGCCCATATGAAGACGGAAGGACCTTAAAATAATAGGTTCCGGATAATAGGAGCCTAACTCTTATGCAACAATCCAACCTAAATAGTAACGAAAGTAGTGATTCCGAAACTACGAAAGTGAAAATCATCCATCGATAGTGCATGAAACTCACTGACTCTACAGTAAAAGAGAAACCAACAGAATTACTGTCTAAAAGGTCAGAATTTGAAAACTACTGTTTCCAGAGGCTCAAATGATTACTTAGCTAAATAAGAACCGAAGTTAAAATCCGTATAGGAATTTAATCTAAAGATTCTAAGTCTATTTATCAAAAAGTTACTAACTGACTTAGATAAAGAGACAAAAGACTCAATTGTAAACTATCGTAGAGTGCATAGGTATGAGGTAACATAAACCTATAACCTAAATAACAACAGGCTGCAGTAGATCTTGTGAAACAAGTATACTAAAAAATAGCAATGAGTAGTATGGAGGGATCAACAATATGAACATAATGATCCCTACACCGCGACGGAAGAGCCTCCACTTTAGCCGCATAGAATAGCGAAGAAGAGGATCTCCTATAGTAAGAAATCGCGTCCAAAGCTCGTCCAGTACAGTGCTTACAATGCAATACGGACCACACAACGGAATACATGAAGGATGCGACCTTGCTGGTTGTGATAAAGATGACACGATTTACCCAGTGAAAAAGATCCTCACATAGAGGAAGATTTCACGTTAAGACCCACAGTAGACAAGAGAGTAAATTACTCATGATCTCTGTGAAGATAGAGATGCTATCAACAGAAATGTATTGTGGTTGTTTATCTTAGCAATACCTGCTAAAACAACAGCGCCGGAGGATACGCGTATCCTATCATTCCGTCCTATAGATCAATAGAGCGTTAACAATATTAGCTCAGAGATCTGGACAAGCCAACACATACGTCTGCAATTGATTAGCAAGCTGTGTCATAAATAAATCATCATTGGGCGCTCCCATAGATAGCAAATCTGATTGAATACTTGTTTGTTGAGAGTCCATTCTGACAGCAACAAGCGACCCGTAAGAGAACGGGAGTCCGATAAAACAATCAGACGACCCGGAATATGACGGACCAAAACTGAACTTGGTGTACTATAACCAAAGGACGGATTCTTTCCATTAAGTTGAATAACGGAAACGAAAGAGTGCCTCCCTGGTTCCGGAGATACGCCACTACTGTCGAATTAAAGGACAGGAATTTGGGCATGCGTTTCTGAATAATGTTCAAGCAATGACATAAAGCAAGCCTAAAAAACATTATTCCGCGGAAGAAAACTGATTGCTAAGAGACTGCGGAACCCAAAGACCCTGGCACTTCGAATCCGTAGGGATCAGTATTATATCCCAATCTGTTTGACTGGCAACCGTCATAACAGCCACACTCGGGTCCGGCAACTGCGGCGGCACTCTCTGAGTCAACCACCGAATGTTTGCCCCAGTCTGAATCTCTTGTAACACTAGATAGACAAGAGAACGTGTAAATCAAGCAATTCATGGATTGCCGAAAAGTTGCCGTCGAAGAGAAGCTCCTCCGAGAACGAAGCGACTCTGAGAGAGTTCTTAACCTTACTATCCACGCGTGTGGATGTAGCTAGGGCTGCGTCACGTCTAACTAACTCCAATCAGCCACTGAAGGGCGGAGTTATACGTGAACAAACTACTGCCCTCAAAAGAAATTACATTGAGAATAATATCCCGTAAATCTTTTCTTGAAGACGTAATGATAACGCCTCAGTAAGGCGGATTACGTATGATAAAGCGTCTAAGTTAAGTCTACTATACATAATGTCGTTCCCAACATTGAAATTGGAAAAGACATAAACGGCGAAAAAGAATATATGCAGTCTTTAATCACACTGTCTAGACGCATATGAACTCTCGGTATGCCCTGCTCTGCCAAAATAAACTATTTGTATAAATGATAAAATGGCAGAAATGAGCAACGCGGACAAGAAACTAAACTATCATGCTTAGTAGCAGGCTTGTATATATATATATAGCGTCGAAAAATAAAACACATGTTGTAATGACAATATTGGACTGCGTCGGTTAGTCAGGGACAATGTCCCTGAACCGATCGAAAAATCCGAGTCCAATGACGCTATAAGTCTCTTATCCAAGATCGCAGCAATGAAGTCCGAAATAATAATCACTGGAAGATAATGCCAGAAGATATGAAAGGCATCTTCCGATACTACTAAAGGGAAAACTCGAAATCTTTCGAATCCCTTTCGCCATCCTGTCGGACCCTATAAAGCGTTCGGTCGTCCGTACCTGATGCAACCGCGGACCGCACCGACCCAGCGCCGTCGGATAATTCCTGATTCGACCGAGAAACTGTCAATTGCTGGGATGCTGCGAAACAACTGTGCTAACTCGGATAGCACGTCCGTCACTGAGGCCTGAGGAGAAGCGGTCTTACGATGCATTGCCGCTGGAAGCTCCGTGATCGTTACCCCGTGCATACTACCAATATGCGAGCGAACGGAGTGTATAGGCCTCGTGTCCCTTGGCTACCGGATGGCGCGACCTATTCGCCGTGGAATCACTGAATGCCGAAACTGATCGGATACTCGAGGTCACGTAGCCAATGTGCGGTCGTGTGCCCTGCTGTGAGGATGAGGAAGCATTAAGGACAGTCTCTCGGACTGTCAATATAAAGGAGCGTCCCAACGGACATATGCTCCGAATGTAAAATATCTGAACCACAACATGCGGTCCCCTATGTTGTTGGGCGAGAGAGGGACCTCTCTCGCTCACAGCCCGGACGGACCTGGACAAGCCAGGAATCGGACTAACAGGCTTCCTCCGATCTGTCCTCAATCTGCCGTCACTGGGTGAGTACTAAAGTAATTAAAGTGCTCGCATCACCCAAATCTCCTTCCTAGACCGCAACGGACGAACCCGGCAGCCGAACCATTCGATGAATGTACGCTACACCGGGTGAGCTAGCGAATGTCACTCCGTAGGCGATACATATTCCATGAGCACTTATTGCCGCTAACTCTTCATTAACTATGACGACAGAGGCACACTTTTGAAAGACATCTCCATAACTCTTCGAACAAGAAAACAGAAATGCTTGGTTAGCAAGCATAAAATAATAATATATATAGCGTCGTTCAATAATTCGAAAGTTTGTGTGACATTATTGGACTATGTCGGAACTGAGGGACGATGTCCCTGAACCGAACCAAAAATTTCTAAGTCCACCGACGCTATCAGTTTCTTATCCGGCATCGCAGCATTCTGGTCCGACGAAAGAAGCTGTAGAAGACCAAGTCAGATGACATACACAACAGCATATGTTGTTCCGAAAGGGAAAGCTCGAAATCCTCCGAATCCCTTTCGGTATCCCGTCGGACCGGATGAAACTTTCGGACGTCCGTACCCGCTTCCGCGGAGCGCCCCGACCCAGCATCGTCGGATAAAATATATGCGACAGATTCAGTTGATGCTGGGATGCTGCGATAAACTGTGCTATTAAGGAAAGCACGTCCGTTCCCGAGGCCTGTGCAGTAGCGGTCTTACGATGCATTGCCGCCGGAAGCTCCGTGTAAGTTGACTCCCGCACACTTCCTATGCGAACGTCTGGAGTCTGCAGGCCTCGTGTCCCTGGCTACCGGATGGTGTGACCTGGTCGCCGAAGAATCCTTGATCGGCGAAGCTGGTAATATATCGGCGGTCACGCAGCCAAGGTGCGGTCGTGTGCGCTGACGAGAAGAGGAAGCCTTAGCAGTCTCCGCGGACTGCCTATACAACGGAGCGTCCCGAGCGACGGACGTATGCTCCGCTTGCGACACATTTTGTACCACAACATCTGGGGCCAGATGTTGTTGAACGAGAGAGGGGCCTCTCTCGCTTGCCGTCCGGATGGACCGGAACGAGCTATGAACCGGACTAAAAGGCTTCCTGCGTTCTCCCTCCGATCCGCCGTCACTGGGTGTGCATTAGGTTAATTTATAGTGCTCGCATCACCCCAAAATTCCTTCTAGACCGCAACGGACGAACCCGGCTGCCGAACCATTCGGTGAATGGACGCTACACCGGGCGAGCTAGCGGACGTCAAAGGCCGTCGAACCTACTAGGGTCCTCTTAGGCAATTGGCGTATTTACATGAGCACTTTTCCGCTAGCCCTTCATTAATTGTGACGACGGAGGCACACTGTTGGAAGACATCACAGATACATCACCCTAATCTTGATCGTCTGAAATAGAAATTGATAAAGTAGAGTGACCCTGCGGGGAAAGGACCGGAGTGTCCAAATCCCCAATAACATACCGTGACATACGCTTCCCATATTGTCATCGAAATCATACGATACAGAACAGGATTTAATGCGAGTACACTGACCACATATAGAATGATAATAAAGTCAGAGGAAGACTTCCTCTTAAAACAATTGATCAATATCCTTTCAATGTGAAAAGAAAACAAGTCCTGGTACTCGCACTAACCCCTGGCAATCAAAATACATAATAATAATATGATCCATTAATATAGAAAAAATAATTGAAATCAAAATATTTTGAAAAAATATTTTTTCAGAACAGCCCAAGTTTCTGAAAAGTAACGTTGAGCCCCAATGGATCCCAAGCCTAAGTGTGGACAAAAATTTTAAAAATATTTTAAACAATTTATTCAACACTTACGAACAATAATAATGTATCTAGTTATGATTAAAATAACATCAAGATATTATTTTTTAGAAATCCCCCCCTCACACAGAGGGCTGTTGTAAATGTAAACAATGAGTGTAAAAACACTAAAATAAGACTCCAGGCACCCAGGCCCGAAATCAGTTACCAAAAATACACTATCTGATGCAAAACAGAGACTTCCAGGGAAGAAACTGCAGAACATCAGATGGTAGATGCAGAACACAATGCCTAACCACCCGTAGGTGAAGACGTAAACATGGGGAAAAGAACAGAATTCATTCTGTTATTCAGCTAAAACTCCCAAGAAAATTTAGTAATAATAATTACAAAAACTATGCCAAAAGCATGGGAGAATAGCAAGGGGGAACTTAAAGGACAGGGAGAGAGGAAAACACTTAAAAAACAGTGTAACTAAATAATCAGAATGACAACAAAATGGCTGCTGCCTTGAAAATAGGTAACTTAACATAATTTCATTAAAAAATTTTAAGTTACAGCCCTGATAATATTCTGTCACACATCTTTTTCCTCTCCTCCTTCTCTATCCTCCTTAGAATCACCATTTCACTAATATTTATGTGTCTGGCATCATTTAAACTGAGATTTATAAGCACAAAGATCAGTCAGATGTTAACTGATGAAGGGCCAAACTTAGAATGATTAATGGCGCCAATTTCGGAACGTCCTTGACACTGCGCATGCGCAGTAGGGGCGAAGTGTGGAGGGCCTTTCAGGACATGTTTTCTTTAGTTTTAGATGCAAATTTTGTGGATTGGGGGGCAAAATTTGTGTTTGGCCCTATATTTTAAGAGTTAGCACCAGCTATGTCTGGGTCATTGGTACAGTATAAAAATATGAGGCCTCTTAAAATGAAGCGTCTCCTTAGCTACCGGATGGTGCGACTTCTTTGACGATGAAAATGGTCCCTTCTCCGTGATGCAGGCTGGATATCAGAAGTCAAGTAGCTAAGGTGCAGTCGTGTGTGCTTTGAAGAAGCCTATGTATAAACTGTAACTGTAGCCGATGCTGGCTGTGAACTGAACGGAGCGTCCTGGACGGGAGACACAGACATATGCTCCAACTGATGCAAGTTTCTAATTACAACATCTGGCCTCAGATGTTTTGGGGAAAGAGAGGGGCCTCTCTTGCTCACGGTCCTTTCAGACTTTGCCGAGCTTCCCACTGAACTTGCCAGCTTCTTCCTCTGTTCTGTCTTCGCTGGGTGAGCCTGTTTATATTTTAAGGTGCTCGCTCTACCCAATCCACTCTTCTCAACTGCAACGGACACACCCGGTGTCACGGTACCCACGGATGGAGTAACTGCTTCACCGGTCGAGCTAGCTGGTGACAAGGGAATGAAACCACCAGCTAGTGGTTTTTTGCCTTGTCTTATATACATGAGCACCTTTGCCGCTAGCTCTGCTTTTCATATGAACGCGGTGACGGCATCACACTATCTCTAGACATCACGTAAACATCACCATTTTCTTGTTCCTCTGAAAAAGAAACTGAGAAACTAGATTGACTTTGAGGCGAGAGGACCGGCATTGTCCTCTCGCCGCTAACAACGTACCGTGACACCCGTCTCCAATGTTTGTCATCCCATCCGACACATGTTGAGCAAGAATTAGTGGGAGTACATTGACTGCAAGCAAGGCAACAAGCATGTAAATCTGAGGAAGACTTCCTCGTCTTGCATTTTGAGCAATAAGCTTTCATAATGAATCAAATAAAGTCAATAGTACTCCCACCAACTCAACAATAAATATATGAAAAAGATACATAATAAATAACATTCAAAATATGAATTGAAAAATAATTTACAAAAAAAAATTTTCGAAAAATTTTGACAGGAGCAACAAGACTCCAGGCACTGAATAAAAAGGCCTGAAGTTAGTAACAGATTTTGAACTATCCGATGTAAAGCAAGATCTTCAGAAGCAGAAAAAACGATACATCGGATGCATGATGCATGACCAAAATGCCTAAACACCCCTAGGGTGAGGACGTAACCATGGGGATATACAGAATAAACATTCTGTGTAACACGTCAAACTCCCAAGAAATTTATAAAAAAAATTTCAATAAAACAAGCCAAAAAGCTAGGGAGTTTAACTGGGGGGCTTCAAGGATGGATAGGGAAGGAACACTTAACAAACAGTGGAAAAATCATTAGCAAGAATGGTGACGTCAGGCCCATGTCCCGAAATTGGAAAATATGAAATAATTTTTGTAAAAATTATAAAGTTACAGCCCTGAACGTTTCCAACCACCGTTTCTTCCTTCCATCATCCAAACGTGTCCTTGGATCCACCAAATTTACCATTGATTTGTGTCTGGCATCATTAAAACTGAGATTTAAAAGCACAGATGTCAGTTTGTTGTTACTGACAGAAGGGCCGAACAAAGAATGATGGTTGGCGCTAATTTCGGTGCCTTCCTGAATACTGCGAATGCACAGTTTGCAAAAGTATGGAGGACCAGTTAGGACATAATTTTTTCGGTTTTGCATGCAAATTTTGGGGAGGGGGGGGGGGGGCAAAATTTGTATTTGGCCCTGGATATTTTTGAGTTAGCACCAGCTAGTCTGGGCCATTGGTTGTATAAAAATATTGATCTACTCTAATATATTTTGCTGAGTTGGTGATGACTGCTATAGAAATGGTGAGCTCAATATGTGTAATCAGTTTTTGAGGAGTGCTGGTAAAATTGTTCTCTTTCTGAATTGAAATGATTGCAAATGCTCGCAGAAGCTCCTCTGGCTAATACACATTTTTGTCAGTTTAGAAGTTTTACCCTGGTTCAGGAAAAGATCGATTGATTGTGAGATAAATTTTAATCTTAGCCTTCAACAATGATTCTAGCAAATTTCCATGATTTTCAAGGTTTCATTGATGTATTCAAACCCATATGAAACTACAGGATAAATGCAATCTGCCTTAAATGCAGAAGTTTAATAACAGAATCTTATATTTATTACATACCTCACCTCTTTTCAACACATTAATTAATTGTCAAATCAAACCCAAAGGTCCATATTCCTCACTTTTAAACACAGTATTTCAGCATACAAGCTGGCCATAAGGATTTGAATGCTCTATTGGGATTCGCCCAGTGTTTATTTTATTTAACAAGATAATAATAATCCAGAATATTGAGGAATTGCTGAATATAATTTCCAATTTGCAAATGTTGTTAACATAAAATGCTGAGTATGAATCACTGATGGTAAATCTTATCCCACTCTTCCTGTCAACATTTTGAGTTACAAGTGTATTAACCCTTTACCTAATGAATCGGCCACATCTGCCAGCGTAATATGAAAATTCAGCAGTTAAAAAAATATTACTTTTCAGAAAATTACAACAAAACTATATCATGTGACCTCTCATTGGAACGAGCTCATTGGGCAAAGGGTTAAACATTATCTTTATTTTGAAGACAAATATTTGGACTCATCAGCTGCATGATACAAGTCTTTTGCAAATGTCATCTGTTAGGCAAAGAAGTAGTTAAAATATTCATGAAATAAATAACAAGAGCACTGCCTAGCAGGACATTATACGCCCGTTTTGTATTTTTGAAGGGTTGGGGTAAGGATGGGGGCGAGGGTGAAAATTGTTCGGACCAACCCCATTTTCGAACTTGACCTGTATTTTGTTGTGATTAAACAAAATACCAAGTTTGGAACCAATCGGAAAACAAATATTAAAAGTTATCATCCGGAAACCAAATATTTGATGCATTCTATGTCCAACAAGGGCCATAATTCAGGGGAACTTCGAAGTTCGAACTGACCCCATATTCGAACTTGACCTGTCTTTTGTTTTGATTAAACCACATACCAAGTTTAGGAGTCAATCTAAAAAAAATACTAAAGTTATCATCTGGATACCAAATATTGAGGAACGGACAGACCGACGGATGGACAAATGGATGGACAGACAGACAGACTGATTCCATAATTCGATGGTTTTTCAACAGACGTATAAAAAATCAGTCCTGCCATACTAAAGTTATAATCCGGAAAACACAAAATGCACAAATTCAAGAGGAATAACTCTGGAAAGGTACATGCGATTTTGGCCGAAAGTGAACTTGAGCTGTGCTTTGTGGTCATAAACAAAATATGAGAATTTGAAACAAATTAGTCAAGACAAACTAAAGTTATCATCCGGAAACCACATAATTCACAAATTTGCAAACATTCAAGGGGAATAACTATGGAACAGTACATGCGATTATGGCCAAAGGTGAACTTGAGCTGTGCTTTATGGTCAAAAACAAAATCTGAGAATTTGAAAAAAATCGGTCAAGCCAAACTAAAGTTATCATCTGGAAACCACAAAATCCACAAATTTGCAATCATTCAAGGGGAATAACTCTGGAAAGCTATATGCGATTGTGGTCAAAAGTGAACATAAGCTGTATTTTGTGGTCAAAAACAAAAAAACTGAAAATTTGAAATAAATAGGTCAAGACAAACTAAAGTTATCGTCCGGAAACGAGAAGTTGGGCTAAATTCCCATAAATAAAGGGCCATAACTCTACTGCAAATGGGCCGCTAGAAAGGGAAATCGAACCCATCCTGTATTTTGTCATACTAAATCCACATGCCAAATTTAACTCAGCTCAAACCATTACAACTAAAGTTATCGTTCGGAAACGAAATGTGTCCATGGACGGACAGACAGACGGGTGGAGAGACCATTCATATAATACGCCCTGTTTTTCAAACAGGCGTATAAAAACAACATCTGAAAAATTTGGTGTCAAGGCGTTTGGCTTTAAATGAACGGAAACCAATTTTTTTCTCAAAAATTGTGTTTTCAAAGGGCCATAACTCTGCAGCGGATGGACTGAGAATCACCAATATCGAACTTGACCTGTATTTTATTGCTACAAACAACATCTGAAAGTTTGATGTTGATCCGTACAGGCGTTCGACTTCAAATGAAGAGAAACCAATTTTTTTTTTGAAAGATTGTTTTCAAAGGGCCATAACTCTGCAGCAGATGGACTGAGAAACACCAATATCGAACTTGACCTGTATTTCATTGCTAAAAAGAACATCTGAAAAATTTGGTGTCAATCCGTCAAGGTGTTCAGCTTTAAATAACAGAAACCAAATTGTTTACGGACAGACAGATGGACGGACAGACAGACTGATAACATAATACGTCCTGTTTTTATAAACAGGCGTATAAAAACAAAGTGAGCGGGGTCTCATGAGAAATACCCCCGCTTGCTGTTCAGCCATCTGACGGTGATGTATTTCCTCCCCAGTAAGATGTATATCAAATTTGGTTGCAATCAATTCACCCAAACTCAAGTTAAAATTTGGACAATACAAAAAACATGTTTCCTAACTCAAGAAAAAGACCATCACTCTGGTGAAAATAAACGGACCATGTCCATTTTCAAACTTAACCTGCATTACCTCCCAAGTAAGTTGTATACCAAATTTGGTTAGATCAATTCACCCAAACTCAAATTAAAATTTGGACGCCAAAGTGTTTTGGATGGATGGATGGATGGATGGATGGAGGGACAGATGGATGGATGGATGTCTTGACGCATGAACGGGACATCTCAGATGGACAGACATCACTCATTACTATACTCTCCTGAATTTTTTTTTCGGGAGACAATGAAGTTATAGCTTCCTACACAAAAGAAAACTAAAGTTATTCCATGGAAACCAAAAATCTATTTCTAGTAAGTGGCCTTGACCTTTGACCTATTGACCTCAAATGCAATCCCAACGATCGACATCTCAAATGCAACCACAGTATGAGATTACAGCTTCGTACACAAAAGAAAACTAAAGTTATTGCATGGAAACCAAAAATCTATTTATAGTAACAGCGATCTTGACCTTTGACCTATTGACCCCAAATGCAATCCCAACGATCGACACCTCAAGTGCAATCACAATATAAAGTTATAGCTTCATACACATGAGAAAACTAAAGTTATTGCATGGAAACCAAAAATCTATTCACAGTGACAGTGACCTTCACCTTTCACCTACAGATCCCAAAAGCAATCCCAATCATCCCATTACAAGCTCCCTATGGAAGCAGGAAATGAGTGTGATGGATGGACGAACGGATGGACGAATGGATGAATGGACAAAGTGATTACTATATACCCTTCCTTTTATAAAAGGGGAGTGGGGGTATAATAATGACTTCAAAAATGGATAAGATTAAGTCAATTCTACTTCCAAAACCAATTCACAATGTTAATGATGTCACGTTGACTTCAGACATCACATCTTCATTAGATGTGTTGCAGATGATATTTCAGTAATGACAGTGATTGTTATTATGAATATATATTTTCACCATTATGTTTATGTACAAAATGTTGTATCAGAGTCATTTCTAAGGACTGTGAAACAAGAACGAGAAGATAAATTTGAAAGTCAAATTTTAGGACTCATCAGCTGCCCTGTATATCATTTCGAATATCATAATTGAAATTGATTTTATCTTGAAAAATTGTCTTGTTTCAAACATGATATAAGGTGTCAGTTTCTTAATTTCTTTATATTTATTGGTATATAAAGTCACGTCCAGCATATATGACTATATCATGACTGCAACCCAAGTACAAGATTTAGCTAGTTGTTAACTCTTTACCTAATGAATCAGAGGCATCCACCGGCATAATATACACATCCATCAGTTGAAAAAATATACTTGAAAAAAATTTCAACAAAACTCGTTCTAATGAGGGGTCACATGAAATGGTTTAGTTAAAATTTTTTGAAAAATTTGAAAAAATTATATTTAAAATAATGAATTTTGATATTATCTGCTTTGGTTAAAGGATTAATACTTGGGCAGCCCCAATTGTATCCATTACTGGGTGAAACAAAAACTTTTCTTTATTAACAACCCAGATTTTCTAGAGGGGCTTTTTTAAGAAAATATAAATGTGGAGTACTAAAGTGTGAGCATCAAACTCTGAGAGGAGTGTGCTGAAAGTGTTTTTCATTTTATGTGTGAGACAATAGTTTGTCCACTGTGAGGACTTCAATGCATGCAGAAAGTTCCATAATTATATCTTACCTCTCCAGGGATAAACTCCAGATAGTTCTCATCAGCATAGAAAGTTCTAAGATAGCGTAGTAGGCCAATACTTGCTGGTAACATTTCAATATCATTAGCACTAATATTCAACTCTGACAAGGAAGATAGCCTGGAAAGAATTAACAGAATACTCAATACACAGTGGTTCAATGGAATCATCAAGATAGCCTGGAAAGAATCAACCCTGAAAGGCTGACGACACTTGTAAATAAAAATATTGAACTACTAATTTTTTTTTATTTTTTGCATCAAAAACATAGTTTATGATCCAATAGCTCATCCCATGTCTATGTTTTGGAGACACAAAAAAAAGAAAATTATAATGAATATTGAATGGTGATTTTTGTGAATAGCGCTGACTGGTTTTGGCCATTACGTTAGGTAAGGGGTTAACAGAATACCCAGTACACAGTAGTTCAACAGAATCATCAATAGCTGGCACTCTCCAAATAAACTAGCATAACACAAAATCCATAAGAACAAATTCTCACCATTAACCCTTTATCTAACATAGCGGCCAAAATGGCCAAGAAAATTAACCAGAATAAGCAAACCACAGCCTAAAATATATCGGAAGTTTCTCAATAAAACCATACAAATTTGGATATCATTAGAACCAGCTCGTCGAGCTAGTTCTAATGATATCCATATTTGTATGCTTTTATTTAAAAAATTGTGAAATTTGTATTCCAAAAATGTTAAAAAATTTATAGTAATTTATATATTTTTTATACTTACCAATGACCCAGACATAGCTGGTGCTAACTCTTAAAAAACTAGGGCCAAACACAAATTTTGCACCCCAATCCCCAAAATTTGCATCTAAAACCAAAAGAAATCATGTCCTGAAGGACCTCCATACTTTGCCCTTACTGCGCAGCGGGGAGGTATGAGTTCCCAACTCCTGGGAGGGCCATCCCCGTCTGGGTCATTGGTAAGTATAAAAAATATATAAATTACTATAAATTTTTTAACATTTTTATACTGTACCAATGACCCAGACATAGCTGAATAGTAAAAAGGCTGGAGGGCCTAGGACATAGAGGAAAATCCAATAAGCTCAACTATATAATATAGAGTCAACCCCTCAAGGAGAAAAGGAGTATTAGGCTTTACATGTATCTTTCTTATTTTATGTTAAATTAGAAAGATACAATACCCTTCATAATTGAGCACAATAACATTCATGTTCTCTATTAACATCCAGTATAACCCTTTATACTAATTATTTTTAAAGTAAGCCAATAAATAAAGTTAGTCCAGAGAATTGAGACTCTTTATATTCTTTAAAAGTGTCCGAGGATTGTATATTAACGCCCGTTTGACACTTGACATATACAAATGCTTCACACCGAGCTACACTTTAAAAATATGACATGAATGTATTTTTAACATTAATATTACACTTTAAAACCATCCCGGAAACGACTCAGAAATACTGACTTCGGAGGAGGCATTCCCTTGCTTTTCACTATAAAGCAGGTGACCTAAGGGAACACCCTCCCCCCCCCCTTCCCCTTGCCCTGGGTCAAATAGCCCAGAGCAAAGAGGGCAGCCGGACGGAGTCACTGCTGGAACAGAAAGCCTGCATAACTATAGTTGCAACTGTTTAGTGGACGACATTCTGAGCAACAGATAACGGACCTAAACAATGCAGGTCTCCAGAAATGGACTCAATATTTCTGAGATAAAAATTCGTGAATGTGGATGGCTGAGACCAATAAGCAGCCTTCATTAAATCTGTAATAGCAATACTATTAGTGTAAGCCCAAGATGTAGAAAGAGCTCTTACTTCATGAGCCGAAATCTTAAGCACAGACTGCTGAGAAGAAGATAAATTTTCATAAACAGTACGGATAGTTAATTGAAACCATCTAGCAATAGAATGGACCGAAATGTCCTTTCTATCAGAGACAGAAAGAAACCTTTTCGTCCCTTTCTGATAAACTGAGATCTCTGTTTATAGATACGTAACGCTCTAACAGGACAGAGTAAAGGCCTACGCCCGTCTGAAGACGGAAGAGCCTTAATAACAATAGGTTCCGGATATTTATTAGGAGCCTGATTCTTAGCTAAAAATCCCACATTAGTAGTGAAGGTGATAGTGTTCCCGACATAACGATAGTGAGAATCATCCACCGACAGTGCATGAAGCTCACTGACTCTTCTAGCAGAAGAGAAAGCTAAGAGAAAAGCTGTCTTATAAGACAAGAATTTGAAATCTACTGTCCCAAGAGGTTCAAATGGCTTTTCCTTCAATTTAAGAAGAACCCAAGCTAAATTCCACTTAGGAATTAACCTAAGAGTTCTGGGTCTATTTATCGAGAAGTTTCTAACTAACTTAGATAAAGAGACATTAGATCCAATTTGTAAACTATCATGATGTGCATAGGTATCAGATAACATAGACCTATAACCCTTAATAGTAACAGGCTGCAGTTTGATTTTGTCAAACAAGTATACTAGAAAGTTTGCAATGTCTGGTATGGAGGGATCAAAAACATCAACAGAATGATCCCTACACCAACGACGAAAAACCTTCCACTTAGCCGCATAGTTTAGCGAAGAGGAGGTCCTCCTACAGTTAGAAATCGCGTCCACTGCTCGTCCTGTAAAGTGCTTGCCATGCAAGAAGGACCGCACAACGGAAAAACGTGAAGGTTGAGACCTTGCGGGTTGTGATGGAGTTGACGCGGTTTCCCCTGCGAAAGAAGATCCTCCCGTGGAGGAAGCTTTCGCGGTAGGTCCCACAACAGACACCTGAGTAGATTTATCCACGGTCTCTGTGGAGACAGAGATGCTACCAACAGAATCTTGCATTGAGATTGTTTTATCTTTAGCAATACTTGCTGAATTAACGGCGCTGGAGGATACGCATATCCTATCATTCCGTCCCAAGGGATCGACAGAGCGTCTACTGCAAATGCTCTTGGATCTGGACACGGAGACACATACGTCTGCAACTGATTGTTGAGATGTGTCGCAAATAAGTCTATCATTGGCCGTTCCCATTGGTAGCAAATCTGATTGAATACTTGTTTGTTGAGAGTCCACTCCGACGGCAACAAGCGACCCTTTCGTGAAAGGGAATCTGCTAGTACGTTCAGACGACCCGGTATATGACGGACCGAAAGTAGAACTTGATGTTCTAGAGCAAACAGAAGGATTCTTTCCGTTAGATTGAACAACGGAATTGAATGAGTGCCTCCCTGATTCCGTATATACGCCACTACTGTCGTATTGTCGGATAGGATTTGGACATGAGCATTGTGAATAATGTCCATCCAATGACGTAACGCAAGCCAAATTGACATCATTTCCTTGATGTTTATGTGCTTGCCCAGGAATTGCGGATCCCAAAGACCCTGGCATCTCGAATCCGTTGGGATCAATGATGCACCCCAACCTGTTTGACTGGCATCCGTCATAATGGTAAAACTCGGATCCAGCAACTGCAGCGGAACTCCCTGAGTTAACCACTGAATGTTTGCCCAAGTCTGAATCTCTCGTTTCACTTGATCTGACAAGAGAACGTCTATGTCGAGCGAATGAATTTTCACACTCCAATTCTGAGTCAAGAAAATTTGGAGAGGACGCGTGCGTAACCGCCCCATCGGAATGAGATCCGGAGCGGCTCCGCACAGACCTATCAGTCTCATGAACTCCCTCGCTGTGACTTTGTCTGCGTGCAGACAATAGCGAGCGTAACAACTGACTAATTTCGCTCTGGTTAACGGCAGATGAACGAGATTGTTGTGCGTCTCGAAGCTCAATCCCAGAGGTGTGAATGACTTGGACGGCACCAGATCCGACTTCTCGTTTATTATAAAACCGAGACGTCGGAGCAATAGAAGAAGATTCTGCACATCGTTCTGAAGCGTTAACTCGTTGCCGTACCTCTGAAGAATGTCGTCCAGGTAGGCCGACGTTACCGCAGACGAATGAGCTCGGAAATACATCATTACCGAGTTCATTACCCGAGTGAACGCCCAGGGTGCTAGATTCAATCCGAAGCACATCGCCCGGAATTGATACACCACCCCTAGGACTGCGAAGCGTAGATACTTTCTGAATGTCGGATGTACCATGACGTGAAAGTAGTACGCATCTTTGAGATCTATGCTTGTTGCATAATCGTTCACCCGAATACTCGCTCTGACCGATTGAATCGTCTCCATATAAAACTTCGGAGCGACGATCAGCTTGTTTATCCAGCTCAAATCTATGACTGGACGGAACGAGCCGTCTGGTTTCGGAACCAGAAACAGATGGCTGTAGAATCCCGGTGTCTCCTGGTTTTCTACGACCTGTACCACGTTCTTCCTTAAAGGAGACTGCACCTCTGATAACAGAGCGTCTCTTTTCTGCGGATTTGACAGAAGTTGAGTCCATTTTGGACTTCGAGTTAATGGAGGCTTTCGTTTGAAGGATATCTTTAGACCTTCCGAAATCACCCCTCTCACCCAAGGGTCGTCCGTAATCGACGCCCACTCTTCTGAAAAACTCGACAACCTTCCGCCAACCGGCACGCGATAGAGGTTGAAGCCATCACTTCCTGGACCTGCGAGGCTTGCGGTAGGAGAAACCACGTCCTCCGCGACCCGCACCTCGTCCCGTCGACCTCGGGGCGTCCGACCGGTTATCCCGGCCCGAAGGACGTCCCGCACGTGAGTCGCTGCCTTGACGGTCTCTTGAATAAGACCAAGAGGATGCACCGGAACCTCTATAGGAACCTCTCTTGGGCGCATTTGACCCAGAAGTGCCTGTCTTACTCTTATCTGCCATATCCGACTTCTTAGAAGCAGATTTAAACAGCAGAGAATCCGAAGCTTTCGTAGTAATTTTATCATAAATTGCAGAAAGCTTGCCGTCAAAGAGAAGTTCTCCGGAGACCGAAGCGACTCTGAGAGAGTTCTTCACCTTACTATCCACGAGAGTGGATGTAGCTAGGGCTGCGTCACGTCTAACCAACTCCAGGTTTGCCACTGAAAGGGCGGAGTTACACGTGGAATAAGCTACTGCCCTTGAAAGAAGTCTTAAAGAGGATTGTATATCCTGGAATTCTTTCCCTTGAAGACGCTGTGATAACCCCTTTAGTAAGGTGGTTTGCGTAAGATAAAGCATCTAAACTGGCTCTGTTAAGACGAAATAGTCGTCTCCAACACTGCGGTTGGAATAGACGCAGATGACGGTAATGATAATTCTAAGTCTTCCGCCTCGTCGTCCATATGCAGAGGAACTCTCGGAATACCCTGTCCTGCCGTATCGAATTTATTCCTTGCATTAATGAAAGGCAGGTTAAGAGTATTGGCGAACAAGAAACCCGCTTTTCCTGTTTTGGAAGCAAGTTTGAATATAGCGTCGTTCAATAATTCAAATGTTCTTGTGACATTATTGGACTGAGACGGAAACTCGGGAGCGATGTCCCTGAACCGCTCAAAGAAATCAGTGTCCAATGACACTATAATTCTCTTGTCCGGTACCGCAGCAGTCTGGCCCGACAAAACAACTTGAGGAAGAAAGTGCCGGATGAAGTCCACGGCAGCTTTATGTTGTTCCGAAAAGGATAGCTCCAAGTCATCCGTATCCCTTTCACCATCCGATCGGACCTCATGATGCTCCCGGTCGTCCGCACCCGATGCTTCGGCGGAGCGTACCGACCCAGCGCCGTCGGATAATTCCCGATCCGACACCGTTTCTGTCGGTTGCTGGGATGCTGCGATAAGTTGTGCTATTTGAACAAGCACGTCCGACATCGAGGCCTGCGGAGGCGCAGTCTTCCGCTGCTTCGCCGAGGGCAGCTCCGCATCTGGTGACTCCCGCATACTCTTCCTATGCGAACGTCCGGAGTCAACCGGCCTCGTGTCCCTGGCTACCGGATGGCGTGACCTGGTCGCCGAAGAATCCCTGATCGGCGAAGCTGGTAAAATATCGGCGGTCACGTAGCCAAGGTGCGGTCGTGTGCGCTGGTGAGAGGAAGAAGCCTGAGCAGTCTCAGCGGACTGCCTATACAGCGGAGCGTCCCGAGCGACAAACGTGTGCTCCGCTTGCGACACATTTTGTACCACAACATCTGGTCCCAGATGTTGTTGTATGAGAGAGGGGCCTCTCTCCCTCGCGGCCCGGCTGGACCTGGACGAGCTAGGAACCGGACTCGAAGGCTTCCTCCGATCTCTCCTACTATCCGCCGTCACTGGGTGTGCACGTTGAATGTTTATAGTGCTCGCATCACCCAACATTTCCTCCTGGACCGCATCGGACGAACCCGGCTGCCGAACCATTCGGTGAATGGACGCTACACCGGGCGAGCTAGCGGACGACATTTGTCTTATCTCCATGAGCACTTTTGCCGCTAGCTCTGTATTCATTTGTGACGACGGAAGCGCACTTGCGGAAGATAACGTGGAAACATCACCCTGTTCTTGTTCCTCTGAAATAGAAACTGATAGAGTAGAGTGACCCTGCGGAGAAAGAGCCGGCATAGCCCTTTCTCCACTAACAACATATCGTGACACACGTTTCCAATGTTTGTCATCCCAATATTGACATATTGAACAAGGATTAGTGCGAGTACACTGACTACAATTAATACAATGATCATGAAAGTCAGAGGAAGATTTCTTCCTATTACAATTTGAACAATATCCTTTCATTGTGAAAAGTCAACAAGTCCTAGTACTCGCACCAACCCTTAAACACAAAGATACATAAAAACATGATCCATTAATATAGAAAAGACAATTGAAAATCAAAATAATTTTTGAAAAATATTTTTTCAGCGAAGCCCAAGTTTCTGAAAAGTAACGTTGAGCCCCAATGGATCCCAAGGCTAAGTGTGGTCAAAAATTTTAAAATTATATTAAATAATTAATGCAACGCTTATGGATAATAATAATGTATCTTATAGTGAGATAAACTACTCCAAAGACAAACAGCCCCCCTCAAAAGAGACTGTTGCCAATGTAAACAAACAGTGTAAAAACACCAGAAAACATGACTCCAGGCACTGACAATACTGGCCCGAAATCAGTCATCAAAATTACACACTATCTGATGCAAAACAGATACTCCCAGGGGAGAATCTGCAGAACATCAGATGGTAGATGCAGAACACAACGTTTATACACCCATGGGTGAAAACGTAAATATGGGGAAAATAACAGAATTCATTCTGTAACCAAGCTAATTCTCCCAAGAGAATTTAGAAATGATCTTTCTCAAAAATATGCCAAAAGCATGGGAGAATAGCAAGGGGGAACTTAGAAGACCAGGGGAGAGGAAACACTGAATAAGCAGTGCAACTTTATAGAAAGAATGACAACAGGCCCATGCCTCGAAAATAGGCAACTTAACATAATTTCATAAAAAATTTTAAGTACAGCCCTGATTATTTTTTGTCACTCCTTTTTCCTCTCCTCCTTCTATATCCTCCTTAGAATCACCATTTCTCCAATAATTACGTGTCTGGCATCCTTTAAACTGAGATTTACAAGCACAAAGATCAGTGAGATGTTGACTGATGAAGGGCCAAACAGAGAATGATAATTGGCGCCAACTTCGGAACGTCCTTGACACTGCGCATGCGCAGTAAGGGCAAAGTATGGAGGTCCTTCAGGACATGATTTCTTTTGGTTTTAGATGCAAATTTTGGGGATTGGGGGGCAAAATTTGTGTTTGGCCCTAGTTTTTTAAGAGTTAGCACCAGCTATGTCTGGGTCATTGGTACAGTATAAAAATATGAAATTTCATTTATTTTTTAAAAATACTGTGTTGGGTAAAGGGTTAAAAGTCATCAAGCCCTCTATCTGTTAAAAACTGGCACTATTATCTTTATCCTATGTCATAGTTATGAACACAACATGGGTGGGAGGGAGGGCCTGTAAAGAGCCACTGGAATTTAAAAGACAACTGCATGGTTGCAACTGCCTACTTCTCTCTATCTTCACCACCATGGCAACTAACGGGTCTCATTCAAAAACAAACAACATAATAACATAGACTTAGAAAAATATTTTGCATAAAAACCTCTAAATGGAATTGACCTTACCGATTTGACAAGATGAAGATAACCTTGAAATGTGACTTCGACCTTTGAATTGCAGACCTAGCTGTATTGTGTGACACGTCCTCCCACCATGCATTATAATTGTGTGAAGTTTGATGATAGCACCAACAGTTCCTGAGTTATGCCCGAGACATGTTTTGGGATCTTGAACAACAAAGAAGCCCAAAATGACCTTGACCGTGAATATATGCAGGCAACTATTGGACACCACACACTTTCTGACTGTCCTTAACATTTGCATGAAGTTTGATAATTATAGTTTGATTCATTTCGGAGTTATCGTTGAGACATGAATATTGACAATTTTAAGTATGACACTGAAGTTGGACCATGATCTTGAAGTTACAGACCCAGCTATTGCCTATGACACATCCCCCCATTGTATTTTATGAAGTTCAATGATTGTAGCTAGGGCTATGTGGTATTGAAATTTCAGGTTCAGTATCTGTATTTTTCAGGTAAATACCTCGGTTTCGGTACGGTATTCGGAATATATGCACAGAACACTAAAAGTAGTCGCAAACTGACCCAATTTTCCAACATTCAACCACATAGTAACTTAACAGGTTCAGTACTGACATCTCATGAGCTTGACAAAGATTCAACTGCGATAACTAATTAGTCTAGCAAGTTATTCAATGAATCACTTGTTTCAGAGTGAATCATCACACTGAATCGAGTGATTCATGAAATACCTTGCCAAGGTAATCAGTTGGCCTCTATGTCCTTCGTACCATGCCCCTCCCCTCCCCTCCCCCAATGAATCAGGTAGAAGAAACATATGTTCTTCACTTTCAAAGCATTTCAGTAAGTTTTCACCAGTAGTAACACTCTTAGTCAGTCCTTCCCTCCTCATCTTTCAAAGTGGCAACAAGATTAATGTCCACTCCCCAGTGAATCTAGTGTTCAATATCCACTCAAATATGCAAGTGAATTGAAGAAATGCAACTGTAATTAATCTCTCTATGATAATCCCAGTTGTGAAAACATTGTGCAATCATTGCCAATCTTGTAATGCTTCAATGATATGGTGTCATCCACCTTTCATTGTTTGGGTTCATCCTTGAAAAACGTATAAATTAACATGTTTTATGACATTCATCTAGTTGTAATTATAGGGTATTTTGAGTGGAATCACTCTACCAGTGTTCACTAACTTCACTTCTGGTTCCTGGCTTCATACACATTTCTGAAAATTCCAGAGAATTGATTATTTTCCATGATAAATTAGGGTACATTTTTATTTTCCATGTACAAATCGATGATTTACTAATAGCAGCAAATCCTTTTCAAAGCATTTGCTGCACCTCGATCAAATAAACTTCGATAACACTAAATCTGATGTCGCCTGTTGGCTTCTGTACATTGTTTTTTAATGACTTAAAATTTAGGTCAATCACGTTTTTCCAGTGTGCAGTATAAATTATTTATTCAAAAGAATATAAAGCAGATGATTGGGTATTAAAGTTTGGGGGCTTGTATTTTAATGAAAGTGTCAATGACACTGTAGCTCAACTTGTCAAGACAAAGACATGTACATGTATAGTATGTGACACAGCAATGACAAACATCTAGGTAATGACCTGATAACAAAGGTATATATAAAGTATTGTAACGGTCTATACATAAATACTGACAGTTGCCTGTAACAAATGTATAGATAAAGTATTGTAAAGGTGGGTGACAGTCAGATGCTAAGCTAGAAAAAAATCTTTGAGTCCCTGAGTGGGTCTGACTGAACCCCAAAATATTTGGTCCCATAGCACAGTGATAACAAAGGCACCCCAAAACACACTCGTTCCTGTCCCAAGGTGAAAACAAAGGTACCCAAGAAGTTTTGCGAAGATCAGTTCATAAATACGAGCTGTATAGAACTTGTGACAAAAAACTGATTGGACCTCATTTCGGTACAAAATGGCCACTGGCAGCCATCTTGAATTTTGGACCGTACCCAGAAACACTCATTCTCGTCCCATGGTGGTAACAAAGGTACTCAAGAAGTTTTGTGAAGATCGGTTCATAAATACAGCCTCTACCCTGAGCCGTATTGACATGTGTGCTTACATTGTGTAAATAGCACTGAATAAATCAAAGTTCATCTAATTTGCATAATTTCTGCACGAAAAAAAAACCCCTTACAATATGTGATGTATTCCATGTTACTAAGCATTCATAAAAAAATTTATTCAAATCAGAACTTTCATACAGAAGTTCTGTACAAAAGACTGATTGCACTAATTTTGGTACAAAATGGCTGCTGGTGGCCATCTTGAATTTCGGACCACACCCAAAAACACTCGCTCTCATCCCACGGTGATAACAAAGGTACCCAAGAAGTTTCGTAAAGATTGGTTCATAAATATGGCCTCTAGTCTGAGCTGTATAGAAGTTGTGTACAAAAAACTGATTAGACCTAATTTCGGTACAAAATGGCCACTGGCAGCCATTTTGAATTTTAGACCGCACCCAGAAACACTCGTTCTTGTCCCTAGGTGATAACAAAGGTACCCAAGACATTTTGTGAAGATCAGTTCATAAATACAGACTCTAGTCTGAGCTGTATCGACATGTGTACTCACTGTGTGTAAGTCGCACTGAAAAAATCAAAGTTCATCTAATTTGCATAATTTCTGCACGAGAAAAAAACCCGTATTATATGTGATGTATCCCATGGTACTAAACATTCACACAAACAAGAGGCCCCACGTGGCCTTAATCGCTCACCTGACAAAGTGACTCTAAGAAGTATTTTAGGTCACCTTCACCATGTCATGCCTCATCAACATTAACTGGTTGAGTGATAGATTTTGTTTGAAGTTCAACATTTGTTACCTAAAATTAGTTTTATTTAAAATCATTGGTGTGTGGCCAATCTCCAATGATTTTTAATAAAGCAAATTTATCTCTGCAGACAAACTGGTTTAGCATGAAGCACAAACAAGGAATGTGAAGAGATAGCCTTGGACATCTCTCCCCAACTGTGGATATCTTCCATGTGCTACATGTACATATTTGCATGCAAGAAAACAAAAATTTTCACAAATTTTCCAAAATATTAGTTTTTTTTATCATCATTGGAACAAGCTCAAACAGCTTATTCCAATAGGGGTATGGGAAGATCAGGTATATTTTTGAGACAGAAATGTGAATATATAAATAATGGTGTTTTTTTGTGAATGATGCTGGAGAATTTTGCGTAAAGATATGGTAAATGGTTTGTTCTAGATACAGAATGATGCAAAAGTATTTAAATTTGATTAGGCAAGTTGTTCCTATAATGCATTTAAAAATTGAAGTAACTGTTTTTTTGCTGACGAACTTTTAGATGTGTGTGTCTGTGTTTGTGTGTGTGTTTGTGTGTGTGTGTGTGTGTGTGTGTGGGGGGGGGGGGGGGGGGGGGGTAAGAGTGTTCTTGCAAACAAAATTCCTGAATAAATGGAAAATTTTATTTTTTGTGTGAAAGACATAGTGCGTGAATGTTGATTGGAACAAGCTTAGAGAGCTCATTTTAATGTGAAGTCATAAAGCTGTGTTTTACGTACGAAATTCTGGAATAACTAAAAAAATTGCTTTTTTGACTCAAAAAGCATGGTGTGCGACCTCTCATTGGAATGAGCTCAAAAAGCTCATTCCAATGGGGTATTTACAAGTGATAAGTACATGTATGTTTAAGAGACAAAAATTAAAATTTGAATAGCGATTTTTGCGAAGAATGCTGACAAGTTTTGGCAGTTATGCTGGTAAAAAGGTAAGATATGCAAAGTGGTTGTTTTTTAGAGGCGACATTTAATTAAGGGGAATTAACCCTTGATTACTGAGGTAACTTCTAAAAGTACTGAAATTTCATGAAGCAATGTGAATAACAGACAACAGTTGCCTAAAAATTTCATGAATAACTAAAATTTTTATTCCTTTGTCTCGAAAACATGGCATATGACCTTTGTTGGAATGAGCTGAATGCGTGTGTTCCAATGAGGTGTCATAAAATTTGAACGGAGATTTGTGTGAATAATGCATTAGTACTGCTAGATTTGGGTAAACGGTTCACCCTGGATACCACCCCTTCTATAGTAGATCTTTTCTGCAAATTTTGTCTAAGATTCTATCAACTTTACAAATAAATACGTTCATGAATCACAATCAGATCCACCCCACAATGTTGCATACCAAATATCAAAAGATTCTGCCTGCTGGATCTGGAGAAGAAGATTTTTTAAGAAATATGCCTGAAATGCACTAAGTTAAAATTTGGGCTCCTATACGGAGCCCAAATATAAACCCAGGGGGCCGATTTGAACAAACTTGAATCAGATCCACCCCACAATGTTGCTTACCAAATATGAAAAGATTCTGAAGCTGGATCTGGAGAAGAAGATTTTTTAAGAAATTTGCCTGAAATGCACTAAGTTCGAACTAGGAAGCCGATTTGAACAAACTTGAATCAGATCTACCCCACAATGTTGCATACCAAATATCAAAAGATTCTGCCTGCTGGATCTGGAGAAGAAGATTTTTTAATAAATTTGCCCGAAATGCACTAAGTGCGAATTCGGGCTTCTATATTAAGCCCAAATATGAATCCAGGGGGCCGATTTGAACAAACTTGAATCAGATCCACCCCGCAATGTTGCATACCAAACATCAAAAGATTCTGCCTGCTGGATCTGGAGAAGAAGATTTTTGAAGAAATTTGCCCGAAATGCACTAAGTTTGAATTCGAGCTTCTATAGTGAGCCCAAATATGAATCCAGGGGGCCGATTTGAACAAACTTGAATCAGATCCACCCCGCAATGTTGCATACCAAATATCAAAAGATTCTGCCTGCTGGATCTGGAGAAGATGATTTTTTAAGAAATTTGCATGAAATGCACTAAGTTCGAATTCGAGCTTCTATAGTGAGCCCAAATATGAATCTAGGAAGCCGATTTGAACAAACTTGAATCAGATCCACCCCACAATGTTGCATACCAAATATCAAAAGATTCTGCCTGCTGGATCTGGAGAAGAAGATTTTTTAATAAATTTGCCCGAAATGCACTAAGTCCGAATTCGGGCTTCTATATTAAGCCCAAATATGAATCCAGGGGGCCGATTTGAACAAACTTGAATCAGATCCACCCCACAATGTTGCATACCAAATATCAAAAGATTCTGCCTGCTGGATCTGGAGAAGAAGATTTTTGAAGAAATTTGCCCGAAATGCACTAAGTTTGAATTCGAGCTTCTATAGTGAGCCCAAATATGAATCCAGGGGGCCGATTTGAACAAACTTGAATCAGATCCACCCCGCAATGTTGCATACCAAATATCAAAAGATTCTGCCTGCTGGATCTGGAGAAGATGATTTTTTAAGAAATTTGCCTGAAATGCACTAAGTTCGAATTCGAGCTTCTATAGTAAGCTCAAATATGAATCTAGGGAGCCGATTTAAACAAATTTGCATCAGATCCATCCCACAATGTTGCATACCAAATATCAAAAGATTCAGCCTGCTGGATCTGGAGAAGAAAATTTTTTAAGAAATTTGCCTGAAATGCACTAAGTTCGAATTCGAGCTTCTATAGTGAGCCCAAATATGAATCTAGGAAGCCGATTTGAACAAACTTGAATCAGATCCACCCCACAATGTTGCATACCAAATATCAAAAGATTCTGCCTGCTGGATCTGGAGAAGATTTTTTAATAAATTTGCTTGAAATGCACTAAGTTCAAATTTGGGCTCCTATACTGAGCCCAAATATAAACCCAGGGGGCCGATTTGAACAAACTTGAATCAGATCTACCCCACAATGTTGCTTACCAAATATGAAAAGATTCTGCCTGCTGGATCTGGAGAAGAAGATTTTTTAAGAAATTTGCATGAAATGCACTAAGTTCAAATTCGAGCTTCTATAGTGAGCCCAAATATGAATCTAGGAAGCCGATTTGAACAAACTTGAATCAGATGATCACCCCACAATGTTGCATACCAAATATCAAAAGATTCTGCCTTCTGGATCTGGAGAAGAAGATTTTTTAAGAAATTTGCCTAAATGCACTAAGTTCGAAATCGGGCTCCTATACTGAGCCCAAATATGAACCCAGGGGGCCCATTTGAACAAACTTGAATCAGATCCACCCTACAATGTTGCATACCAAATATCAAAAGATTCTGCCTGCTGGATCTGGAGAAGAAGATTTTCAAAGAAATTTGCCTGAAATGCAGTAAGTTCAAATTCGGGCTTCTATAGTAAGCCCAAATATGTATCCAGGAGGGCCGATTTGAACAAACTTGAATCAGATCTACCCCGCAACGTTGCATACCAAATATCAAAAGATTCTGCCTGCTGGATCTGGAGAAGAAGATTTTTGAAGAAATTTGCCTGAAATGCACTAAATTCGAATTCGAGCTCCTATAGTGAGCCCAAATATGAATCTAGGGAGCCGATTTGAACAAACTTGAATCAGATCCACCCTACAATGTTGCATACCAAATATCAAAAGATTCTGCCAGCTGGATCTGGAGAAGAAGATTTTCAAAGAAATTTGCCTGAAATGCAGTAAGTTCAAATTTGGGCTCCTATACTGAGCCCAAATATAAACCCAGGGGGCTGATTTGAACAAACTTGAATCAGATCCACCCCACAATGTTGCATACCAAATATGAAAAGATTCTGCCTGCTGGATCTGGAGAAGAAGATTTTTTAAGAAATTTGCATGAAATGCACTAAGTTCAAATTCGAGCTTCTATAGTGAGCCCAAATATGAATCTAGGAAGCCGATTTGAACAAACTTGAATCAGATCCACCCCACAATGTTGCATACCAAATATCAAAAGATTCTGCCTTCTGGATCTGGAGAAGAAGATTTTTTAAGAAATTTGCCTAAATGCACTAAGTTCGAAATCGGGCTCCTATACTGAGCCCAAATATGAACCCAGGGGGCCGATTTGAACAAACTTGAATCAGATCCACCCTACAATGTTGCATACCAAATATCAAAAGATTCTGCCTGCTGGATCTGGAGAAGAAGATTTTTTAAGAAATTTGCCTGAAATGCACTAAGTTCGAAATCGGGCTCCTATACTGAGCCCAAATATTAACCCAGGGGGCCGATTTGAACAATCTTGAATCAGATCCACCCCACAATGTTGCTTACCAAATATGAAAAGATTCTGCCTGCTGGATCTGGAGAAGAAGATTTTTTAAGAAATTTGTCTGAAATGCACTAAGTTCGAATTCGGGCTTCTATAGTAAGCCCAAATATGTATCCAGGGGGCCGATTTGAACAAACTTGAATCACATCTACCCCGCAACATTGCATACCAAATATCAAAAGATTCTGCCTGCTGGATCTGGAGAAGAAGATTTTTGAAGAAATTTGCCTGAAATGCACTAAATTCGAATTCGAGCTCCTATAGTGAGCCCAAATATGAATCTAGGGAGCCGATTTGAACAAACTTGAATCAGATCCACCCTACAATGTTGCATACCAAATATCAAAAGATTCTGCCTGCTGGATCTGGAGAAGAAGATTTTTTAAGAAATTTGCCTGAAATGCACTAAGTTCGAAATCGGGCTCCTATACTGAGCCCAAATATGAACCCAGGGGGCCGATTTGAACAAACTTGAATCAGATCCACCCTACAATGCTGCATACCAAATATCAAAAGATTCTGCCTGCTGGATCTGGAGAAGAAGATTTTTTAATGTTTTTCCCATTGCCTACAGTGTTAAAAAGTGCTGACTCAGCACTTTTTCAAAGTCCCGAAACTGTACCCTATGATAAAACCGATGGCATTTTTTTTTTACCAATCCTTTCTGTTGGTCCTAAGGAAGCTGCACACCAAATAAAAATTCTCAGTGCCGTGCAGTTTTGGAGATATGGGCGTTTTAAATTTTTTCTATTTTTAGCTCCTGCGGTTCCCACGGGGCTGCGGGAAAATTTTTTTTTGCATAAATCAAGTACTCATGACCCAATAAGCCCTCACATAAAATTTGGTTCAAATCAGCCTCTCGGTTTGGAAAATAGAAATTTTGGGCGGGGCAAAAAATTTTGCCCCTCTCATAACAACGCCAAGTATAGCCCCACAAACTTCTCTTGAACAAATCTGAGTCTACACCTCAAAAGAAAGCTGCACACCAAATATCAAGTCTCTGCTACTGCTGGTTCATGAGAAGAAGATTTACAAAGATTTTGGTGCCCCTTGGGGGCGTGGCACCACCCAGGAGGAGGGGCAACTTCATTTGAACAAATCTGAATTGGCATTAGGTAATAAACATTTAGCCAACATTTGAATAAAATTGGGCTAGTGGTTTAGGAGGAGAAGTCGATAATGTAAATTTAACGCCGGACGACGACGACGACGGACGACGACAGACGACGGACGGAAAGTGATTAGTAAAGCTCCCCTTGAGCTTCGCTCAGGTGAGCTAAAAATTATTCAAATCAGCGCTTTCCTATGGAAGGCCTGTGCAAAAATCTGATTGTGCCTAATTTTGTGCAAAATGGCTGCCATCGGCCATCTTGAATTTTGGACCGGACCCCAAAACACTCGTTCTTGTCCAAAGGTACCCAAGAAGTTTCGTAAAGATCGGTTCATAAATACGGCCTCTAGCCCGAGCCGTATTGGCATTTGCACTTACAGTGCTGAAAGTAACACCAAAAAACATCAAAATTAGTCTAATTTGCATAATTTACACAGGAGAAAAAAACCTGTATTATATGTGATGTATCCCATGGTACTAAACATTCATACAAAAAATTATTCAAATCAGAGCTTTCATATGGAAGTTCTGTACAAAAAACAGATTTCTGCATCGTCGGTACAAAATGGCGGCTGGCAGCCATCTTGAATTTTGGACCGCACTCAAAAACACTCGTTCTCGTCCCACGGTCATAACAAAGGTACCCAAGAAGTTTCGTAAAGATCGGTTCATAAAAACGGCCTCTAGCCCAAGCCGTATCCAATTGTTGACGTATGGACAGACGGACGACGGGCCATGACAAAAGCTCAAATTTGGCTTTGCCAAAGTTGAGCTAATAAAATGATTGGTTATTAAATGTATTTGCAACTTGAAATAATAATGCTGAATTGAAAGAAATGCTATACACAATAGCAGACAAGTAATAATCACAAGAAGTAACTTTTTGATTTGTTTCTGAGTGACGGCTGAGACATGAATACTGAGTGGTTTTGAGCATATCTTAAAATGTGACCTTGACCTTGAAGTTACAGACCTGACTATAGTGTGTGACACTTCCTCCCTTTCGTGCATTAGAATTATGTGAAGTTTCATGGTTGTAGCCCCAACAGTTATGACTGAGGAATGATATGTGATCTTGATATGAAGGTCAAGTATGACCTTGAATTTGAAGATGCAGAAGAAACTATCATCTCCAACTCATTTGACTGTCCAAAACATCAGTATGAAGTTTGATAGTTATAGTTTGATTCGTTCCTGAATTATGATCTAGACATGAATATTAACCGGTTTTAAGGGAGACCTTCAAATGTGACTTGACCTTGAAGTTCTGAACCTGCCTATGGTGGATGACACAATCTCCCATTGTCCTTTATAATTGTGTGAGGTTTGATGATAGTAGCCCATGAAGTTTCTCAGTTATGCCAAAGACTCGTTTTGTGACCTTTAACATATGAAGGTCAAATGTGGCCTTTACCTTGAAGAAGCAGAAGCACTTATTGTATGCACCACACCTTCCTTCCTCAAGTGTCCTTGATATTTGTATGAAGTTTGATAACTGCAGTTTGTTTCATTACTGAGTTATGGCTGAGGCACAAATATTGATGGATTATGGGCATGACCTTGAAATGTGATCTTGGCATGAAAGTTATGCAACAAACTATGGTACGAGACACATTCTCCCATTATACTTTATAATTGTGTTAAGTTTTATGTTTCTAACCCTAACACTGAATTATTGGCTCAGACAAATCTTGCACACTTCAAACAGTTTATGCCACTTAACTAAGACAATGATAAGGAGAGGGGGTGGCATAATAATTCCAGTCACAAAGAAGTCATAAAGGGACATTATCTCTTATAGAAATAAGCATGGCTGCATGTTCACAATATATGATCAAGTCCACACCAAGAATTTTCATTCTGTTAATATTAAAACAGGATGATCGAAGATGCGAGATTAGTAGTAGATACAAAAAAATAATAATAATCTGATGGCAAAATAATGAAAGTACAGTATGGCCACAGTGGACTAGTTACTTTTAGTTTCCATGGGTGGGCAATATTTTCACGGATGCAATATTATAAGATTCAGAACACCAATTAAAGGAATACAGTGGAACCCTGTTAATTGAATTATTTATTTATTTATTGGTGTTTAAGGTCACATACTTATGCACAATAGCTAATCGTGACCGTGACAGTTTTACGGGTGGAGGAAGCCGGAGTACCCGGAGAGAACCACCGAGCAACTGTTAGCTCTCCAACATCGTAACTCTGAACTCTGCACCGCAGCACAGGCAGGGTTAGATTGGTTGAAGACATGCGCACCATCAACGTGCAGTACGCCTCAGTACACAGCGTCATCGTGCCCCCATGTAGGCAATCCGGGTAAAGTGTCTTGCCCAAGGACGCAATGCGGTTGCCGCAGGTGGGATTCGAACCGAGGACCTCTTGGCTTTCAGTCTGCACCTCTACCAACTGAGCCACCACTCCCCTGTGTTAATTGAATAGCCACTTTACAAAAGAAAATTATTCAATTAACAGGAGTATTCAATTAACAGGGATTGTGTCACTTTCCTGTATTCTAGAGATAAACTTAGCATTTAATCTATTATATCTTGTTTGACAGAGCTCAATGAGCTCTATCAAACAAAATATAATAGATTAAATGCTTGTATTGGATGTACTGAGGCCAAATGTGTCTATAAAGGAAGGAAAACTGGGGAGAGTCAGGGTAATTTCTCGACAGGCTAGATTTTTTTTATTCAATTAACAGGTCAAATCTGTACTAGAGGATTGGTAAATGGTTTTGTTTTGGGAAATTATATTCAATTACCAGAGTTATTCAGTTAAGAGATATCCAATTAAGTAGGCCCCACTGTAATCATCAGCAAGAGCGCATGTATTGCTGAAGCAATACAATGTCCCCTATCGGACTAATGAGCATTAATAATTATACAAATGTTATAACCTAGATGTGATCAGCATGAATTCCGTTGAAGCATTTCCAAAAAAAGTCCAGAAAACTGATATTTGGCACTTTTCCATATTTCCAAGGGCCATAACTCACACAAGAATAATGCACTCAGCATGAAACTCAAACTTGATCTGTAAGTCATCGTTCTATAGTAGGTTACCAAGAATGAAATCATTCGGTTGAAGCATTTCCAAAAAAAGTTCGGAAAACTAAAGTATGACTGACAGATTGACTGACAGACTGATGGATGGACAGAGTGCAGATGAAAGTTGATCTGTAAGTCATCGTTCTATAGTAGGTTACCAAAAATGAAATCATTCTGTTGAAGCGTTTCCAAAAAAAGTCCAGAAAACTAAAGTATGACCGACAGACAGACTGATGGATGGATGGACAGAGTGTAAATGAAACTTGATCTGTAAGTCATCGTTCAATAGTAGGTTACCAAAAATGAAATCATTCCGTTGAAGCGTTTCCAGAAAAAGTCTGGAAAACTGATATTTTGGCGCTTTTCCATATTTCCAAGGGCCATAACTCCACAAGAATAAGGCAATCAGCATGAAACTCAAACCTGATCTGTAAGTCATCGTTCTATAGTAGTTTACCAAAAATTAAATCATTCCGTTGAAGCGTTTCCCAAAAAAACTCCGGAAAACTGATATTTTGGTGCTTTTCCATATTTCCAAGGGCCGTAACTCACACAAGAATACTGCAATCAGCATGAAACTCAAACTTGATCTGTAAGTCATCGTTCTATAGTAGTTTACCAAAAATGAAATCATTCCGTTGAAGCGTTTCCAAAAAAAACTCTGGAAAACTGATATTTTGGTGCTTTTTCCCATATTTTCAAGGGCCGTAACTCACACAAGAATAATGCAATCAGCATGAAACTCAAACTTGATCTGTAAGTCATCGTTCTATAGTAGTTTACCAAAAATGAAATCATTCCGATGAAGCATTTCCAAAAAACTCCAGAAAACTAAAGTGTGACTGACAGACATACAGACTGACAGATGGACAGAGTGCAAACCTATAGTCCCTCCGGCGATGCCGGTAGGGGACTAAAAAACTAACTAATGAAGCACCAGACATCACTGCCCATGCATGGATTATGACCAGCCCACGGCGACTGTACTGTATTAAAGGGTTTCAACTCTCACCAATGAGCATGGCTATGAAACATACAATATGATTAGGTCTGTATCATAGGTTTTGTTCATCTAAGAATTTATTTTGTGTGACATGATGCTAGTCAATACAATGTATATGTATAAACTTTTGAGGACCAAAAATTGTATTATCGTTAATAGCAGAAAACTGGTCATAAAGATTGAAATTGGATTGAAGAAATCTTCTACTAAAAATATAAATTCAATTAAAAATGTCAGACCGGTAACAGATGCAAGTTTCAGATGGCATGCTCAGTAACCAAAGATACAATGAGCCTGCCATAGCAAACTAAACATGGTTGAATGGTCATGAGATATGAGCAACTCAATATCATGATTCTTCATTCTACTACATATCAATCTTACTAAAGATTTGAAATCAGTTTTTGGATACAAGTTAATGGCCTTGCTGAGCGATCCATAAACAAAGTCATACAAAGGACCATAACTCTTACAAAAAAGAGTGTGGCCACATGGTGTTGCATTATCAAGTGCATATTAATGTTTTCAATATGTCAAATACAGTAGAACTCTATTAATTGAATGGGCACTTTACAGGCATAATACTATTCATTAACTGGAATATTAACCCCCTGCACACTGATGTCGAAATATCTAAAGTTCAGGGTGCAAATATTTCCCATAATGCAACTAGAAATTTAACCAATTCAATCTTGTTTGACAGAGCTCAATGAGCTCTGTCAAACAAGATTGAATTGGTTAAATTCCCAGTTGCATTATGGAAAAAATGGCTACTTCAAATCTGGACATTTTGACATCAGTGTGCAGGGGGTTAAATAAACAAGCAATTTTGCTTTGCTTCTTTCTGATGACAACTTGACTATCTACAATATCTTGTTGGACACAACTAACTGTCAAATAAGATATAACAGAATAAATGCTCATATTAGAAGTGCCACAACCAAACTGTCCATAATGGGAATACAAAGGTTAACCCTTTATCCAACTCAAATGATTTCAAAATTTATTATTATCAATATCATTTTTTAATGTTTTTCAACAAAGCCATATCACATGCCCTCATCACTAGAATGAGCTCAACAAACTTGTTCCAATGAGTGGTCACATGATATGGTTCTGATGAAATGTTTTGAAATATAATCATTTTTCAACTACTCAATTTGTATATTATGCAGGCAGATGGGGCCGCTTCATTTGGTAAATGGGTAAAATAGTTTGAAAAATCACAATATTTTTTATTCAATTAACAGTGATTTGCTTCATATCCAATATGCACATAATGGGCAAATTTGGACAATGCAAATGGTTTGACGTTTGAAAATTATAAACATGGAAGAGGGTTATTTTAATTTTCATTATTTTTTTCATTTTTTGTCTCAAAAACATAGGTTATGACCCCCTCTTTGAAATGAGCTCATCGAGCTCGTTCCAATGAGGGGTCATAACCTATGTTTTTGAGTCAAAAAATGAAAAAAATTAGTTATTCAAGAATTTTGTTTGCAAGTGTTGCCTGCTTTTCATGTTAGGTAAAGGGATAAAAGGCATATCCAATTAAGTAGAACCCACAGAACCAAACAATGTGACAAATGATGTGAGAGTGACTATAGCATTGAGAAGGCAACACATGCACATGTAAGTCCCAATAGATGAACACAAAGAACCCTATTTTCCCTGGAGAAGATGGGTTTGAAAACTGTTCAGTTCAAATTTACTACAGTAGAAATTCCTAACTTGTTCCTTCCTCTGTACTGAACAACAACACATAAAGAATACAAAATGGAGTCAAAAGAACATTTCTGTTGTTCTGTTGGAAGAGCAGATATTATTGTTTGTTGGTGAAAATCATTATTTATGAGTACATGTAATACTTACCCTCCAAGAGTTGTTGGTAATGACGTCAGCTGGTTGTCATCAATTTTTAGTGTTGTTAGATTTTCCAAATTTCCTACAACAAAAAAAACAGCCTTTATCATTCTTGTTTACCATGTGATTAGTAAGTGGAAATATTTGACGGTTACTTGCTGCAGACTATGTACCGCAACTTCCTCTAACCATAACAGTGTTTGATGGGATATGACTCCACCAGTTGAAAGTGCCAGTAACTGAATGAGTGATAGAAGCTTCTATCATTGGTCAACTGAAAAGTGCTGAAGCTACTGAAGTGGATTTTACACTGTATGCATTAGCTTTTCGTTTTTTTAGCAAGTAAGGTATCTTTGAAAAAATACTTATGTCACAAACCATCTTGAAAAAATAATTTAGCACTCTGCCAGTAAAACTCCAATAATCAATAGAAAGAAGTATCACTGAAGGTATTTAATATCCCCACTTTTGGCTTCCTAGAATGCACCTCTGAACATACAGCTTCAAACTTTTGGAATATGGACTTGTTTGTGGGCATGTCTGAAAAGTTTCATCAAAATCAGATCACAAATGTAAATGCACACTAAAAAATTTCATACAGAAATCTATATTAAATCTACTTGAGACCACTTGATCAAAATAGTCATGACTTGAAAATGTGGATATATGCACATGTCCACTTACAAGTCATCATGTATGACAAGGTTCATCAAAATCAAATCACCTATATACGACGAGTCTGTATTAAATCAAGTTTAAGAGGAAACAAGACCAATACCGGGTCTGGACCTGCGTCGCTGCATGCAATTGAATCGGCAAACAGGAAGTGGCTGCATGGCAGATCTGAAAATTGCATACACGATACAACTGATCATTATCAGGCTCCAGAGGAAATATAAAATCAATCCCTTGCATAGAAGCCGAGAAAAGTTTGACGAAAAATTTCAATGTTCAGTGGGTACAGTAAAATTTCAAAGTATCGGCAAACAGGAAGTGGCTGCACGGCAGATCTGAAAATTGCTTACACGATACAACTCATCATTATGAAGCAGCAGACCAAATGTAAAATCAATCCCTTGCATAGAAGCCGAGAAAACCTTGACGGAAAATTTCAATGTTCAGTGGGTACAGTAAAATTTCAAAGTATCGGCAAACAGGAAGTGGCTGCACGGCAGATCTGAAAATTGCTTACACGATACAACTCATCATTATGAAGCAGCAGACCAAATATAAAATCATTCCCTTTCATAGAAGCCAAGAAAACTTTGACGGAAAAAGTGTTTTGGACGGACTGACAGACGGAGTCGAGCGGTTACTAGACCTGCTCTGCCACTGGCGACGCAGGTAATAACTTGGTTAAACTTACTGAAGCTTAACAATTCAAGAATATGCACACGTTCACTTGTTAGTGGGCATGCTTGAGAAATTTCACTGAAATCAGTTCAGAAAAGGAGGAAATTATGCAAACAAAGAATTTCAAAAAGACATCTATATAAAATCATCCAAGAGGAGATAACCTGGTTGAAAGTGTTGAGGAATGAAAATTCGAAAATATTCACATATTCAATTGTTAATGGTTAAGTTTGACAAGTTTCATGATAAGCAGAAAAAATATGTGGGAGTTGCACACACAAGAACTTCATACAGACATCTATATCAAATATTCCAAGTTCAAAGGGAGATAACCTGGTTAATATCACTGCAGATCGATAATTTGGAAATATGCGCATGTTCACTTACTAGTGGTCATGTCTGAGAAGTTTCACTAAAGTCAATTCATTAGTACAAGGAGTTGTGCATTTAAGAATCTGATATTGAAATTCACATTATTTATTTATTTATTGATGTTTAAGGTCACATATTTCTTCCCGATTGCTGTGACTGCAACATGGATATTAAGTAAAGTCCAGCCAACCCTTTATACCCATGTTGTCCATTTTAGAGGACTTCCACCCCAGGCATTGGTTATGGGGTCCTATTCTACTGGGAAAACAGAGCTTGTTTACCACAGTAAACAAGCACAGCTTCAGTTCAGGGGTTCCCACAGTGGGAAATTCATGTTAAATGTTCTAGGTTCAATGGGATATAACTTGGTTAAAATCCCCTAAGATTGAAATTTGGGAATATGCACATGTTCAGAGATGTAAGAAGAGTGACGAACATAGAAATGTTTGACAATGTATGGATGGATGGGCAGATAGAGATGGGATCTGATGTCACTGGGATGGTATTATCAATAGTAAAAAAAAGATGGAAGAGTTTTATTTCAACAATTTCATTTTTATATTACTGGACAAGATTACATATCGAGTAAGGATGCAGAATTGGATGTTTTTCAATGACTTTTGCAGTATTAGACTGATGGACTGAAATGGATGTGTGTTCTGTGCATACAGATAGAATACACAAAGATGAAGAAAACAACAAATTGCATTCCATCTTTACTTCATCAGCAGAAACCAAACAGGAAAATTATAAATTTAAAGTAATTTGTATATTTTTTATACTTACCAATGGTCCAGACTAGCTGGTGCTAACTCAAAGTTAATAAGGGCCAAACACAAATTTTGAACCCCCCAATCCCCAAAATTTGCTTGCAAAACCGAAAATTAAAAGTACTATCTGGTAATCCATACATTTACTCTATGCGCATGTACAGCTGTCAGGAAGTGACCGGAATTGGTGCCAACATCATTCTTTGTGGAAGAGAGTACTACATAACAATTCAGCGGGGAGGTTTGAGTGCCCACTCATGGGAGGGCCATCTCCATCTGGGCCATTGATAAGTATAAAAAATATACAAATTACTTTAAATTTATAACATTTTTATACTATAACCCAATGGCCCAGACTAGCTGAATCGTAAAAAGGCAGAGGGCCTAGGACTTCAGAATTAGTAGATCAACATAGTTCCAAGCCTGTAATGCAAGGTGAAAGGAAATTAAATTTAAAAGGAATTACATGTATGTCTCTCGATACAGAATAGAGAAGACATATCATAAATAAGGGGCCCAATTCAAGTAATTCTATTTTTTTTATCATGAACACTATGCTAATTTGGATGGAACGAGTTCCCAATTTTTAAGGCTAGACTGGACTAAGCCCCAAAAATTAGGATGGCGTATTCGAGAATGAGAGGATATCCCCCACACACATACGCCATATACAATAAAACACAAGCTGTATCCAGGATATAATTACAGACAAAACAGCTTCACTCATAGTTACATACTTATCAAACCGTAGGAGAGGTAAAAAATCCCCCCCCCCCCCCCCCCCCCCACTTTTGAAGGAATCTTCTTCAAAAAGAAAGATCGGAGCGCTCTGGAATCAGTAAAGCGGTACCAAATAACAATATAAATATTGGTCGAACAGGCACCCAGGTATTATTATTAATAAATTGGAGCTTAACACCACTTCAGAAACTAAGGCTATAGCTGTGATCCCGGTAGTTAATATTGCCTGCTTGTAACATATACTGGAGTCGGCATACCCAGATAGGTCGAAAACTGGTAATATAATATATAACATAAACATGTCCAATAGAATAATAAAAATGAACGATCTCTGTAGAGTAAACACATTTCCGAGGTAACCCACAGGCGACCCCATTCAGGTGTACAATAAATTCCAGTAATAACACTCCCTGACGTGTACTCTCCGATATCTATGAATCTATAAACGTGCGAATATAGGAGAGTGTAAGACAAGGTGTATTTGATTGGGTACCGACATTAATAGAAACCTGGATCTAGAAATGGAACGAGCTATGATTAACAGATTCGACCACCCCGAAATAATTCATTGTTTCTAAGGTCCATAACATACAATAATAATACATTTATTATGCACGTGAGCACTGAAATTAAGATATATGAATAATAGCAATCAAAATTAAATTCAAAATAGTTTTTGGAAACAAAATTTTTTGAAAAAATGCCCAAGTTCCCAAAGGAAACATTAAGAGCCCAAAGACATCCCGATAGAGCCAAAGTGTGGACAAAATCCAAATATTCTGAGCTACACTACCAGAATAATAATCCATGTATCCTACAGTAATTCTACAGTAATAGAATATAAATGAAAGTGTCAATGACACTGTAGCTTAACTTGTGTGTTGTGTTTGATGAAAAGGATAATGCTCAATGTTTATAAAAGGATTATAAAATAAGACAAGAATTGTGATAATTGGGAATATGTTCATTTCTGTTCCCTGTATGCTATGTTTTTGATAAAAAATAATATGAGGTGTACACTGTACTAAAGAGCTGAGGGGTGGGTTAATATGACCTCACAGTTAATGTATGTGGCCCTCACAGTTAACATATATCAACGAAACTTAACAAGTTACAGTGAAATTATTCCAAAACGAGTCATCCTATCAAGTTACATTGAAATCCCTTCATAAATATGGCCTGTAGACTGTGCTAAAGGTTTTCGGGCTTCGGGCCCCTGTAGCTGTCAAGTTTCCCAATTGCGTCCAAAGGGAACGTTCTCATCTAGACATTATATGAAGTCAACCTTCCAAGTTACAATGAAATCCCTTCAAAAATATGACCTGTAGACTGTGCTAAAGGTTTTTTGGCTTTGGGCTCTGGCAGCCATCATGGTTGAATGATCGCAACCAAAAGGGGACATTCTTATCTGGGCATCATCTGGAGTGATCCTACGAAGTTACAATGAAATCCCTTCATAAATATGACCTGTAGACTGTGCTCAAGGTTTTCGGGCTTTGGGCCCCTGAAGCTGTCACTGTTGACCAATCACGACCAAAAGGGATGTCGTCATCTAGGCATTACATGGAGTCAAACTAACAGGTTACAATGAAATCCTTCCATAAATATGACCTATAGACTATGCTGAAGGTTTGGGGGTTTTGCGCTCGGGCAGCCATCAAGGCTGAATGATCGCGACCAAAAGGGGACGTTCTCATCTAGACATTATTTGGAGTCATCCTACCAAGGTACAATGAAATCCCTTCATAAATATCACCTGTAGACTGTGCTAAAGGTTTTCGGGCTTCAGGCCCCTGTAGCCATCACAGTTGCCTAATGGTGTCCAAAAGGGGCTGTTCTCATCTAGACATTATATGAAGTCAACCTACCAAGTTACAATGAAATCCCTTCATAAATATGAACTGAAGACTGTGCTAAAGGTTTTCGGGCTTTGGGTTCGGGCAGCCATCATGGTTGAATGATCGCAACCAGAAGGGGACATTCTCATCTGGGCATCATCTGGAGTGATCCTACGAAGTTACAATGAAATCCCTTCATAAATATGATCTGTAGACTGTGCTCAAGATTTTCAGGCACAGCTGACCAATCACACCAAAAGGGGATGCCATCATCTAGGCATTATATGGAGTCAACCTAACAAGTTACAATGAAATCCTTCTATAAATACGACCTATAAACTATGCTAAAGGTTCTTGGGCTCAGGAAGCCATCAAGGATGAATGATCACGACCAAAAGTGGACGTTCTCATCTGGTCATCCTACCAAGCTACAATGAAATCCCTTCATAATTATGACCTGTAGACTGTTCTAAAGGTTTTCGAGCTTCGGACCCCTGCAGCTGTCACAGTTGCCCAATCGTGTCCAAAAGGGGACGTTCTCAACTAGACATTATATGAAGTCATACCTACCAAGTTACAATGAAATCCCTTCATAAATATGACCTGTAGACTGTGCTAAAGGTATTCAGGCTTCGGGCACGGGCAGCCATCATCGTTGAAAGATCGCAACCAAAGGGGACAATCTCATCTGGGCATCACCTGGAGTGATCCTACGAAGTTACAATGAAATCCCTTCATAAATATGACCTGTAGACTGTGCTCAAGGTTTTCAGGCTTCGGGCACCTGTAGCCATCACAGTTGACCAATCACGACCAAAAGGGGATGTCATCTTCTAGGCATTATATGGAATCAATCTAACAGGTTACAATGAAATCCTTCCATAAATTTGCCTATGCTAAAGGTTTTTGGGCTTGGGCATCCATTAAGGCTGAATGATCGTGACCAAAATGGGACATTCTCATCTAGACATTGCTTGGAGTCATCCTACCAAGTCACAATGAAATCGCTTGATAAATATGACCGTTAGACTGTGCTAAAGGTTTTCGGGCTTCGGGCCCCTGTAGCCGTCACAGTTGCCCAATCACGTCCAAAAGGGGACTTTCTCATCTAGACATTATATGAAGTCAACCCACCAAGTAACAATGAAATTCCTCAATAAATATGACCTGTAGACTGTGGTAAAGGTTTTCGGGTTTTGGGCTCGGGCAGTCATCATGGTTGACAGATCACGCCTAAATGGGGAAATTCTCATCTAGACATCATAAGGAGTCATCGTACCAAGCTACAATGAAATCCCTCCATATTAAATATGACCTGCAGACTGTTCTAAAAGTTTTTGGGTTTCGGGCTTGGGCAGCCATCACGGTTGACAGCTCATGCCCAAAAGGGGACGTTCTCATCTAGGCATTATACAGAGGCATCCTACCAAGTTACAATGAAATCCCTTCATAAATACGACCTGTAGACTGTACTAATGGTTTTCGGGTTTTGGGCTCAGGCAGCCATACCGGTTGACCGATTGGGACCAAAAGGGGACGTTCTCATCTAGACATGACTACAAACCTGCATATGAAATTTTGTGACGATCAGACAAGAACTGTGGGGTGTAGCCCGTGCCCAATACTGAGCCCAAATATAAACCCAGGGGGCCAATTTGAACAAACTTGAATCAGATCCACCCTACAAAGTTGCATACCAAATATCAAAAGATTCTGCCTGCTGGATCTGCAGAAGAAGATTTTTTAATGTTTTTCCCATTGCCAACAGTGTTAAAAAGTGCGGACTCAGCACTTTTTCAAAGTCCTGAAAAAAGTACCTTGTGATCAAACCGGTAGGGATTTTTTTTAACCATTCTATTCTACTGGATAAAAGTAAGCTTTATACAAAATAAAAATTCTCTGTGCCGTGTAGTTTTGGAGATATGGCAGTTTTAAGGTTTTTCCTATTTTTAGCTCCCGAGGTTCCCATGGGGCAATGAGAAAATTTTTTTTTGTATCAATCAACTACTTATGACCCATTATCATCTCATATCAAATTTGGTTCAAATCGACCTCACGGTTCTGAAAATAGAAATTTTAGGCATGGCCAAAATTTTTGCCCTTCCCATAACGAAGGCAAACAATGCCCGACAAACTTCTCTTGAACAAACTTGATTCTAAACCTCAAAAGGACTCTATATACCACATATCAAGTCTCTGCTACTGGTGGTTCATTAGAAGAAGATTTTCAAAAAATTTGGCTATTTTTTCCCCACCCTTCTGTTCAATATGAGCCGAAACCTAATTTGCATAAAAATCAAAATGCCCCTATAAAACCATTACTTACCTGGAATTTAATTAAAATGTGGCCAGTGGTTTAGGAGAAAGAGGCTCAAACACCACCTTCACGCAGGAAGACAGACGACAGACGAAGAGTGATAAGAAAAGCTCGCCCTGACTTTCAGTCAGGTGAGCTAACAAACAGCGGAATGATCATTAACAAAAATGATGACGTCAGGCATGTGTCCCGAAATTGGGAAACATAAAATAATTTTATAATTATTATAAAGTTACAGCCCTGAACGTCTAAAACCACCGTTGAACACTTCTTTCATCCAATAACAGCCTTGTATCCACCAATTCTTGCATTGATTTGTGTCTGACATCCTCAAATGAAAGTGTCAATGACACTGTAGCTCAACTTGTCAAGACAAAGACATGTACATGTATAGTATGTGACACAGCAATGACAAACATCTAGGTAATGACCTGATAACAAAGGTACATATAAAGTATTGTAACGGTCTGTACATAAATACTGACCGTTGCCTGTAACAAATGTATAGGTAAAGTATTGTAAAGGTGGGTGACAGTCAGATGCTGAACTAGAAAAAATCTTGAGTCCCAGAGTGGGTCTGACTGAACCCCAAAATATTTGTTCTCATAGCACAGTGATAACAAAGACACCCCAAAACACACTCGGTCCTGTCCCAAGGTGAAAACAAAAGTACTCAAGAAGTTTTGTGAAGATCAGTTCATAAATACGAGCTGTATAGAACTTGTGACAAAAAACTGATTGGACCTAATTTCGGTACAAAATAGCCACTAGCAGCCATCTTGAATTTTGGACCGTACCCAGAAACACTCATTCTCATCCCAAGGAGATAACAAAGGTACCCAAGAAGTTTTGTGAAGATCGGTTCATAAATACAGCCTCTACCCTGAGCCGTATTGACATGTGTGCTTACATTGTGTAAGTAGCACTGAATAAATCAAAGTTCATCTAATTTGCATAATTTCTGCACGAAAAAAAACCCCTTACAATATGTGATGTATTCCATGTTAGTAAACATTCATACAAAAATTTATTAAAATCAGAACTTTCATACAGAAGTACTATACAAAAGACTGATTGCACTAATTTTGGTACAAAATGGCTGCTGGTGGCCATCTTGAATTTCGGACCACACACAAAACACTCGCTCTCATCCCACGGTGATAACAAAGGTACCCAAGAAGTTTCGTAAAGATTGGTTCATAAATATGGCCTCTAGTCTGAGCTGTATAGAAGTTGTGTACAAAAAACTGATTAGACCTAATTTCGGTACAAAATGGCCACTGGCAGCCATCTTGAATTTTAGACCGCACCCAGAAACACTCGTTCTCATCCCAAGGTGATAACAAATGTACCCAAGACATTTCGTGAAGATCAGTTCATAAATACAGACTCTAGTCTGAGCCGTATTGACATGTGTACTTACTGTGTGTAAGTCGCACTGAAAAATCAAAGTTCATCTAATTTGCATAATTTCTGCACGAGAAAAAAACCCGTATTATATGTAATGCATCCCATGGTACTAAACATTCACACACAAAAATTATTCAAATCAGGGCTTTCATATGGAAGTTCTGTGCAAAAATCTGATTGCACCTAATTTTGTACAAAATGGCTGCCATCGGCCATCTTGAATTTCGGACCGGACCCAAAAACACTCGTTTTCGTCCCACGGTGACACCAAAGGTACCCAAGAAGTTTCGTAAAGATCGGTTCATAAATACGGCCTCTAGCCCGAGCCGTATTGGCATTTGCACTTACAGTGCTGAAAGTAACCCCAAAAAACATCAAAATGAGTCTAATTTGCACAATTTACGTACGAGAAAAAAACCTGTATTATATGTGATGTATCCCATGGTACTAAACATTCATACAAAAAATTATTCAAATCAGAGCTTTCATATGGAAGTTCTGTACAAAAAACAGATTTCTGCATCGTCGATACAAAATGGCAGCTGGCAGCCATCTTGAATTTCGGACCGCACCCAAAACCACTCGTTCTCATCCCACGGTCATAACAAAGGTACCCAAGAAGTTTCGTAAAGATCGGTTCATAAATACGGCCTCTAGCCCGAGCCATAGCAGCTTGGCACTTACAGCTCTGAAAGTAACACTAAATAAATCAAAGTCAGTCTAATTTGCATAATTTACGCACGAGAAAAAAACCCATATTATATGTGATGTATCCCATGGTACTAAACATTTATACAAAACTTTATTCAAATCAGAACTTTCATACAGAAGTTCTGTACAAAAAACTGATTTTTGCATCATCGGTACAAAATGGCCACTGGCAGCCATCTTGAATTTCGGACCACACCTAAAAACACTCGTTCCCGTCCCAGGGTCATAACAAAGGTACACAAGAAGTTTCGTAAAGATCGGTTCATAAATACGACCTCTAGCCCGAGCCATAGCCAATTGTTGACGTACAGACAGACGGACGACGGGCCATGACAATAGCTCAAATTTGACTTCGTCAAAGTTGAGCTAAAAAGGAGATTTTAAAACACAGATGTCAGTTCACTGTTGTTGACTTTAGGGCGAAACAAAGAATAATGTTGGCGCCAATTCCAGTCACATCCTGACGAATGTGCATGCACAGAGAGTAAATGTATGGAGGACCAGATAGGACTTTCAATTTCCGGTTTTGCAAGCAAATTTAGGGGATTGGGGGTTTCAAAATTTGTGTTTGGCCCTTGATAACTTTGAGTTAGCACCAGCTAGTCTGGGCCATTGGGTTATAGTATAAAAATATATCATTTCTCTCAATTTCATTGACACCTTGTCTACAACAACAACAACAACAACAACAGATAAGACATATAATGTTACAAACCAAGGGTTTCAGGTAAGGTCTGTAAGTTGTTGGTTGTTAAATGCAAATCAGCCAATGATGAACATCCATCTATTTCTTCTGGCAGTGAATGCAGACGATTCTTTGAACCATCAAGAAAAATTAAATTCTTCAAATTACCTACAGTCTGAAAAAGACAGAAATCACTGGCTGCTTGAATATTCTATCAAAACCAAACAATAACAACTATTTTAAAACTGGCAGAAAACAATAACAATATTTTTTCCTGAATAATTGAATTATTTGCTTCCAAAACATAAATAAGGACTCCTCACTGGAATAAGCTCATAAAGCTTGCTCTACTGAGGGGACATAAGATATGCTTCAGAAGAAAAAAAATACGCCTGTTGGGAAATTCAAGTTGCAGCAATTTTTCTTCGAAGAGCAGTAAAAAGTCAAAGGCCACCAGGCCATAACTTTAAAGAGTTAACTGGATGACCATTCAAAGGACAGGTTCCTATTGTGGTTATCATTCAAGCCAAGTTTGGAGAAGATCGGTTAAAAGATGATTGAGAAAACTTCCAGACAATATGGACTTCAGAGAGATGTGAAAATTTTAATTCCATGTGGCCATAACTTTGGAAGGGCTAATCTGATCACACTCAAAATTGCAAGAGCACACCTTCCTATTGGGGCTATTCCTCCTGCCGAGTTTGGAAAAGATCGGTTGAAAGACGAATGAGAAAACATCCGGAAAAAATAGGCTGATTAAATTGTCAGATGTGTACCCATACGCCCAACTAGTAGAAAGCTGTTATAATCTCAGTACCAATTTTTGGAGGAATTTTCAATTTGAGGGATAAAGGGTTAATATCTCAGGATCAAATTATCAGATTTACACCAGACAAAGGATGGACGAACGACGGAAGGCCACTCTGGATGCCGACATTATGTGTACAATACATGGTATGGGTACACATAATAACTTTGATCAATATTTTTGAGTTATCGCATTCCAAAGAAACTGATTGGAGTAATTCTTAATTTGATGGATAAAGGGTTGATATCAGAGGATCAAAATAACAGATTTACACCCAAAACTATACAGTTCAGCACATCACTTACCTAAACAGAAATTTAAAGTAACAACACAATCTGATTAATATTATTTGAGGTATTGCATGTCAAAGAAATAGATTGAAAAATTTTGATCAGATTTATATAAAAAAAACTATACAGCTTGGCAAATCAGTAACCTGAACATCTATATGAAGTAACAAGACAATCAGATTGATATTCTTTGAGTTATCACATGTCAAAGAAATAGATTGGAAAATGCACAATTTGATGGATAAAGGGTTAAAATCTCAGGATCAAACTACCCGATTTACACCAAAATCTATACAGATCGGCACATCAGAAACCTGACCACACATATGAAGTAACAAGGCAACCCAATCAATATTTTTTAGGTTACCGCATGCTAAAGAAATGGATTGGAGAAATGCTTAATTTGATGGATAAAGGGTTAGTATTTCAGGATCGAATCGTCTGGTTTACATCAAAAACTATACAGCTCGGCACATCAGTTACCTGAACATATCTATCAAGTAACATGACAATAGGATTGCTAGGCGCATTAGTAACCTGAACACAAATATAAAGTATCATGGCAATCTAAGCAATAGTTTTCAAGTTATTGAATGTCAAAGAAATGGACACGGATGCCAGACGGACAGACAGACAAAGGATGGATGAACAACGGATGGCCACCCCGGATGCCGGCATTATGTGTACCATACATGGTATGGGTACACATAAAAAAGGATGGAAAGACAGATGGACAGATGTATAGATGGAAGGATGGACACACAGATGGACAGACGAACCACATAATGTGTTCCATTTTTCAACTGCATATAAAAAGGAAAAACTAGAAAGGATGGCTATGGCCAAACACCCGACCGTAAATGATGCCCATCCCTTACCCTTCAAACTTGCCAAAAGAGCAGCCCACTAAATGTTTCCAAAGGACTAATCTCCCTGCTTTACCAAACCTTTATAAAGGCAAATGCCATGTCTCAAAACAATAACAAAGTCAAACCAGAGGCTCAAGTAAGAATCTGACCCTCCTAGAGATGTTGTACACCAAAATATGAAAATATTCTGACTGGTGGATGTGAAAAAGAAGATTTTTAAAGAAATTCCCTCATATGGTACTATATTATAATTGAGGCTCCCATAGGGAGCATAAATATTAACCCAGGGACTTGATTTGAAGAAACTTGAATCTAACCCCACAGAGATGTTGTATACAAATATCAAAAGAATCTGACTGGTAGATGCAAAAAAGAAGATTTTTAAAGAAATTCCCTCATATGGTGCTATGTTACAATTCAGGCTCCCATAGGGAGCATAAATATCAACCCAGGGACTTGACATGAACAAACTTGAATAGAGATGTTGAAAACCAAATATGAAAAGATTCTGACTGGTGGATCTGAAGAAGATTTGACAAGAAATTTTCTCATATTGCACTAAGTTCAACTTTGGGCTCCAATAAAGAGCCCAAATATCAACCAAGGGATCTGATTTGAACAAATTTGAATCTGACCTCCCCAGAGATGTTGTATACCAAATATGAAAAATTCTGACTGGTGGATCTGAGGAAGAGTTTAAAAGAAATTTTCTTATATTGCACTAAGTTCAACTCAATAAAGAGCCCAAATATCAACCCAGGGATCCGATTTGAACATGGATTTCCCATCGGAAGCCCAAATATTGACCCAGAGACTCGATTTGAACAAACTTGAATCTGACCCCCCTAGAGATGTTGTATACCAAATATGAAAAATTCTGACTGGTGGAACTGAAGAAGAGTTTAAAAGAAATTTTCTTATATATACTGCACTAAGTTCAACTTTGGGCTCCAATAAAGAGCCCAAATATCAACCCAGGGATCCGATTTGAACAAACTTGAATCTGACCTCCCTAGAGATGCTGGGTACCAAATATCAAAAGAATTGGAGTGGTGGATCTGAAGAAGATTTGTAAAGATTATTCCCCATATTGCACTATGTTAAAATGAGTGGTGAATCTGAAGAAGATTTGTAAAGATTATTCCCCATATTGCACTATGTTAAAGTTCGGACTTCCATGGGGAGCCCAAATATTGACACAGGGACTTGATTTGAACAAACTTGAATTTGACCCCCCTAGAGATGCTGTATACCAAATATGAAAGAATTCTGGCTAGTGGATCTGAAGAATGAGATTTTAAAAGAAATTTTCTCATATTGCACTAAGTTAAACTTAGGGCTCGAATGAAGAGCCCAAATATCAACCCAGGATCTGATATGAACAAACTGGAAGCTGAACCCCTAGAGACGTTGTATACCAAATATCACAAGAATCTGACTGGTGGATCTGAAGAAGATTTTTAAAGATTATTCCCCATATTGCACCAAATTAATATTTGGGCCCAAATATTAACACAGGGTCTCAATTTGAACAGAGTTCAATCTGACGACCCCCCCCCCCCCCCCCCCCCTCCCCCTTAGAGATGTTGTATACCAAATATCAAAAGAATCGGACTGTTGGATCTGAAAAAGAAGATTTTTAAAGCTTATTCCCCATATTGCCCTAAGTTAATTATTTGGGCTCCTGTATTAAGCCCAAATTTTAACCGAGGGGTTTTGAAAGCACTAGTATCTGCCACTCCCAACCCTCCCATGGATGCTGTATACCAATTATCAAAAGATTCTGATCAGTGATTCTTAAGAAAATATTTTTTAAATTTTTGCAAATATGCCGACTCAGCATTTTTCCGATGCCCCATACAGAACAGCCTGACACAACCGATGGCACGTTTTGTATGATTCCATTCTACTGGTCCTAAGGATGCTTCATACAAAATAACAGTTCTCTGTTCCATGCCGTTTGGGGAAAATGGGTGTTTTAATTTTTTTCTATTTTTAGCCTGGGGTTCCCATGGGGCTGTAAATAATTTTTTCCTTGCATCAATCAATTACTTAGGACCCACTAATACTACATGCCAAATTTGGTTCAAGTCAACCCACCGGTTCTTCAAATACAAATTTTGGGTGGAGCTCAAAATGGATATGCGCTCACATATTGACCTACCAACTTCCCTTGAACAAACTTTAATCTTCAACACCAAGGGATGTTCCATACCAAATATCAAGGCATTCTCTCGGGTGGTTCATGAGAATATTTTTAGGTTTTTGGGGCATTAACCAGAGCCCAAAGATAGCAGCTTCTTCATTTGAACAAAATAGAAAGGGTATACTTCATAGATGGTCTGTGCAATATATGTTTGAATTTGGCTTAATGGTTGTGAAGAAGAAGTTTCCGACGGACACCAAGAGATGGCAATAGCTCACACTGACTTGCAGTCAGGTGAGCTAACAAAAGAGTCTTAATGACATCCATATCCCCTGTCGACTTTTATGTTATGATAGGTACAAGTATTTGTGATGGAAATTTTGCTGTTACAAAGGGCTATATTCAACTGTAGAAGGAGCTAAGAGGACAAAGTTTATGATGGATGAATGGACAGACAGATGGACAAACACCTTTTCAATATCCCCCTCCCGACTTCATCGGCGGGGGATAAATCATTTAATTTTTTTAATCGCAACTGAAGATATCTTCCAAAAACCTGTTATTTTGTAAATTCAAAGTCGACATGGGTTGTAACTCTGTAAAAAATATTTGAATCAAAACTTCCTTTCCACATGCACATGTACACATCATACTCATACTGCACACCAAGTTTCATAAAAATCCAATGAAAAATACATGCGGAGTTAAGTGGACAAGCATTTGTGATGGAAATTTTGCTTTTACTAAAGGCCATAATCTTGCAAAATTTGTTGCATCGAAAATTATAGACCACATGCACATCTACAATTGATACTGATACTTCAAATCAAGTTTTGTAAAAAAACCAATAAAAAATGTAGGAAGAGTTAAGAAGACAAGCATTTGTGTTTAGGAAATTTGGCTGTTAATACCAAGGGCCATAATCTCGCAAAATTTATCGCATCGAAAATTCCACCTCCATCCCCATCCTTATGCGTTATATTTCATTTTACTTGAATAATTACGGCATTTGTCAGTAAAAGCATTCAAATATGAAGGTCATCAGCTCTCTAAGCTTGTGCCAATGACAACAAATATTTGAGTGGTTTAATTGACAAAGTTCTGTGATATTCTAAGACCTGGATCAATTTTGGCCTCGATATTAGAATTTTAGCGTAATTTTAGGTACTTGTCAGGTTGTTTCCAATAATTTGATATCTCAACATACCACATAACTATTTACTACATGAAATATATTTTCCCCTATTTTTTCTCAATGTGTCATTACATATTCAGATCATTGATAGTGAAGTACTTCAACATCTGACAAAGAGAATGTTGCAGTGTCCGTAAACCACACAAAATCTTGATACAGCTTAGATTATGACTTTCCACAAAACCACCGAGAATAATCTCTCATGGTAATATCAAATAAGACCATGTAGTATGGCAGCCAGAAGGGGTAACCTGGCAATGTCAGGGAGTAAAAGGTTTTTAGGTGTTTTCTGGGTTAATTTGAGATATACAAGATTATGTCCAAGCTGACTACCAAAAAACACCAGTTTCAAAAACTTGTTTATTCATTATAACTTTTTAATGGAAAGAGACATCACAATGGAACTCTTACACAACATTTGTAGCACCACTAGACAGTGGCTCGCATATAAAATTCATGACCGATCCACCAAGAACAAAGTCACAGACAGAAGTCAACAAATGGAACAAACATGCACATCAACCTTTTTACGTCCAGACCGCAACTTTTTAATGGGAAGAGATATCACAATGAAACTTACACAACACATGTACCATATATGAGGTTAATACATGGAATGAGTATTCCACAATTTTTCTGAGTCTACCCCAAGACTTTTTAGTGGAAGAAGATATGACAATAAAACTTTCACAACATATGGATCACAACTGGAGGGTGGGCGCATACAAAATTCAAGATCAACCCACCAAGGTCACAGTAAGGGTCAACACATGGAATAGCAAGCATATCAACTTTTTTGTGTCTGGGCCATTGACTTTTAGTGGAAGAAGATACCACAGTAGATCTTACACAACATTATTATTACTAATAGATGGTGTGTTGCATACAAAATTCACGATTGGCCCATCAAGGTCAAAGTAACAGATAGAGATCAACACATGGAACAACATGCACATTCATTTTTTTGTGTCTGGGCCACATCATTTTAGTGGAAGAAAACATATATTTTATTATTTATTAGTGTTTAACCCTTAAGGCCTGGACAAGTGTCCTGATTTCCCACCAGCACACAGCTCTATACATGCAGGGACTTAACGTTGATTTCTAGACAAGTCTTGGCTGCCTGATCTGGCAGCCAAGACTTGACTAGAAGCCACTGCCTGCCTAATTTGTCTGTTGTCAACATGACCACCATATGATGGTATGTTAAGAGCACTTGTTCTGATGTCGTAAAAGTCGGAAATAGGCCTTTAAAGGTTAAAGTCATATATTTTAGCACAATGAATAATTGTGAAAGCAACATAGAGATAAAAGTCAAGTTTAGTCAATCGTTTATACCCAAATTGCCCTTTTTAGAGGACTTCCACCCCAAATACTGATGACGGGGTCCTATTGTATCTTAACCCAGAGCTTGTTTACTGAAGTAAACATGCACTGCTTCACTTTATCGCGGGGAGGGGGGAGACATCAGAGTGGACATTACACAACACATGGACCACTGCTAGAGTGTGTCACATATAAAATTCATGACTGACCCACCAAGATCAAGGCCACAGTTAGAGGTCAATGCACAGAATCAACATGTAAAACGAATTTTCAGTGTCCAGCCCCCAAACTTTTTGAGGAAGGTGATATAGCAATGAAATTCTCATCTTATTTAGTAAAATAATACTGCCTTTGGCAGAAAAAATGATGTGATCCACCCCATGCCTCTATCTCAGGTAATACAGGTTCAGGTAGCTGTTCACTTTGCAGACAATCCAAAACTTTCCCCTCATCCAATGAATGCACTATTTCATTACCACTATGACAGAATTGTATCTTCTTGCCACTTTAATAACATGCACTAGAAGAGTCTACATATAATTAAGGGGTTCAGGCAACTGTATTTGAAACCCACAGGATTATGGCAGTTGATAGAAAATATAAATTAGTTTGCCTAAGAATTCTCAAGATGCTATTTAATATTATGAAAATTAAACCCACCATCAAAACTGGGAGCAAAATCAGGCTAAAAGAGTTTACCTCTTACCTTACAAAACTGACGAAATTGCCTGATTTATTTATTTATATTTATTGGTATTTAAGGTCACATATTTCTGCACAATGGCTAACCATGACCATGACAGTTTTACGGGTGGAGGAAGCCGGAGTACCCGGAGAGAACCACCGAACAATGGCGAGCAACTGTCAGCTCCCCAACATACCAACTCCACACAAGCAGGGTTAGCATTGGTTGAAGACAGGTGCACAATCGACGTGCAGTACGCCTAAGTACACAGCGTCACCATGTCTCCACACCACATGGGCAATGGGGGTGAAATGTCTTGCCCAAGGAAAATCAACCGATACTACACACAAAAATCATTTCAAACAAGAGATGGGCCATGCCCCGGAGCATACCCCCACGGTGCATACTGCCAAACAATTATAAGAGAAGAAATCTAAATTTTATAGTAAATTTCCTTTCTTATTATACCTACCACAATTGTTTACTACAGGCTTGCACTACAGTGGAAGTCCCTAACTCGGGTAAAATACTCCCTATTTTTGTCTTTCCCAAGCAAGTTGGGAAAGAAAAGTGGTGCAAAAGCACCAAGAAAAAATAAGCCAAAACTGGGTCGAGAGCAACCGGCGCAGACCCAGTACAGGACGCTCTCTCCCAAGTACAACTCCACGACTTCCGTTGCCAGTGCGCATATACGTTGCTAAAGACTCATTCTTTTTGAATCCGTCAATGTTAGAGTTATGTGATCAGCGGGGAGGAAGGATTCTTTACCCGTAAAGAAGACAGGAGGGCCTCCATGTAAACAATTGTGGTAGGTATAATAAGAAAGGAAATTTACTATAAAATTTAGATTTCTTTTCAACCTACTCACAATTGTTTACTACAGGCTGAATAGACAATAGGCTGGAGGGAATCACATAACCAACCCACACATAACCCCAGTGCACTGGAACCGTGAAGCAGAAGGAAGAGGTCCCGAGGCTCATCAACGATAACGTCGCAATCATTGGTAAAGGACAATGAAAGGAGACATATGGGCCTGTGTGACACACAGACAGAAAAGGGCAGTAACAGCACAAGGCTGAAACTGACCTTCAATAAGCCTAATGGCTAGGGCAGACAACAGCCTGAGCAGAAGAAAGAGGACCCAAGGCAAAAAGGTCCTCCGACTGCTCCTGCAACTGGCACAGATAGAAGGTGGAGAAAGTAGAGGCATTTCTCCAGTAGGCTGCCTGCATAACATCCGACAACTTGACGGAGTTAGAATAAGCCCAAGAGGTGGACAATGCCCGCACCTCGTGGGCAGAAATACGATTGGTAATACAATCGCCAGCTGCTAAACGACCGTAAGCCGTACGAATAGCAAGACAAATCCATCGAGAAATGGATTGAGGAGAGATCTTCTGTTGACCCGGAATAAGAGACAGAAAAAAACGTTTCCTGCCTTTCCGTATGAAACGTGTCTGATCGAGATAAATGCAAATAGCACGGACCGGACAGAGCAAAGAGTGATTACCCTCAACAGAAGGAAGGGCCCTGATACAGATAGGAGGAAGAGTTGTATCTGGTAACTGATTCTTGGCCAAAAAAGAGCAATCAGTGGTAAAAGTAACACTGTTGGGAGAGCTCCTAAAAAAGGCCGGGTCAACCGAGAGGGCGTGAAGCTCACTAACCCGTCTGGCCAAAGCAAACGCCATCAGAAACGCCGTCTTATATGTGAGAAAATGCATATCCACTTGGGATAAAGGTTCAAACGGCGCCCTCCCCCAAGCAAAGCAGCACCCACGAAAGATTCCATCGTGGGGTAAGCTGCAAAGTCCGAGGCCTTTTCAAAGAAAAGTGCCGAACAAGCTTGGAGAGGTAAGAATTAGTGCCGATACGACGCTTCCCCACATAAGAAAAAGTCTCTGAAAGCATGGACCTGTAACCCTTGATGGTAACAGGCTGGAGACCCCGAGAATCAAACAGATATACCAGAAACTCCGCAATCTGTGAAATCGAAGGATTGGCATAATCAACAGAGTGATCAGCACACCATCGACAGAAGACCTTCCATTTAGCTGCATAAGCTAAACCAGTGGAGTGCCGCCCTGAAGAAGAAATGCACTCCACTGCTCGTCTCGAAAAACCTCTACGGAGGAGACAGGACCTGACAAAAGATATGCGTGAAGGCACAATGAAGTCGGATCGACGTGAAACCTCCTCGCGCGACCTTGACAAAGAAGGTCGCGGCGTAGCGGGAGACGTGCCGGAACCGCCGCCATCAGCGAGCGGAGCTGATTGATCCACACCCGCTGAGGCGACAGGGGAGCGATCAGAATGATTTGACAACTGCATGTTCAAATTTTGGCTAGAATCTGAGGCAGAATCGGAACCGGCGGGAAGGCGTAGCCGACTAGACCGTTCCAATCGAGTAACAGCGCGTCCACGGCAAAAGCCAGAGGATCTGGACACGGGGACACGAAAGTGTCCACCTGATGGTTCCAACGAGTCGCAAAGAGATCGATGTGGGGATGTCCCCAGAGATTGCAAAGCGACTGGAACACTGCCCTGTGGAGCATCCCCTTGGTGGAAATAACTCTGCTCTGTCGGGACAGGGAGTCGGCTAGGACGTTCAGTCGACCGGGAATGTGTCGAACAACCACTCTGGCGTGAACATCCTCAGCGAGCAGAAGAAGATCCCGAGCCAATTCGTACATCAGAACCGAGTGCATGCCGCCCTGGTTCCGAATGTAAGCAAGCAATGTCGAATTGTCGGACAGCAGAAGGACCTGGCGATTCGACAGGTGAGGGATCCACTGCCTGAAACTCGGAAGAAGAGCAAGAAGCTCCTTCTGGATGATGTGTAGAGCTGCTTGATCCTGGTCCCACATCCCTTGTAGGGAAAGACCGAGAAGATCCAATGTCGCACCCCATCCGAGATCGCTGGCATCTGCCGTCAGAATGCGATGGGTAAGTCCAATGGAACACCCTGCGTAATCCACTGAACATCTCTCCAGAGAAGAAGGTGAGGATAAAGAGATTCCGGAAACGGAAGCACCAGATCCAGAGAATCTACATTCGGTCTCCAACGACTGAGCAGAAAGTGTTGGAGAGGTCTGACACGCAGCCGACCTTGAGGAATGAGATCTGTCACCGAACCGCAGAGACCGATCAGCCGGAGAAAACTCCGAGCGGTTGCAGACGTGGACTGGGACAGAATCAGAGCAAAAGCTGAGAGAATCACAGCCTTGGCCTGGGGAACCACTACCAAATTGAATCGGGTTTGGAAAGCCATCCCCAGATGACAAAACGACTGAGAAGGGACCAGGTCCGACTTCTCCTCGTTGACTCTGAATCCTAGCGACATCCGACTCCAGTAAGGCAGCATTGGAATGCACCTGGAGGATATCGTCCAGATATGCTGAAGTAGTCACCCTGGACTGTGTGCGATGGAACGCTATCACATGCGACATCAGTCTGGTGAAGGCCCAAGGAGCCAGGTTGAGGCCGAAAGGCATGGCCTTGAACTGGTAAACTCGCCCCAGAAAAGCGAACCTGAGATACTTCCATGACGCCCGATGCATCGGAACATGGAAGTAAGTGTCTCGCAGGTCGATGCTGGCAGCGAAATCTCCCTGGTGAATTGAATGGCGGACCAACCTGAAAGTCTCCATGCTGAACTTGGGAGCAATGATAGACTGGTTCAGGATACTCAGATCGATAACCGGTCGGAGTCGGCCGTCCTTCTTCGGCACCAAGAACAGGCGGGAATAGAAACCCACTGACTGAATGTTCTTGACAACCTCGATCGCCACCTTTGCCAGGAGATTGCCAATCTCCGTGGACAAAAGTTCCTGACGTAAAATGTCTGAAGGAACTGAGGTTGGAAGAGGCACCCTTGACAGAGTGGGGTGCCGTCGGAAGGATATTCGCAGCCCGGACCGAACAACATCTAACACCCACGGATCGGATGTGATGGTGGCCCAATGGTCTGCGAACTCTGCTATCCTTCCTCCAACCTGGGACGAGTCGAGGTGAGGACCTTCATTTCGAGCCCCGACGAGGCCCGCGGGAGGAGAAACCAGCTCCTCTACTAAATGAAGAATCCTGAGACTTCCCTCGATTCTGCTGACCTTTACCCTTACCCCTTGAGTAAGAAGTAGAAGTGGCGGCAGAAGGACCAGCCTTTTGCTTCGCAGAGGAAGCAGAAGGGCACTTGTTAGGCTTGGAACGGCCCCTGCCTCCCCTAGAAGGCTGATCAAGCTGACGAAACAGCAGCTGATCTTTGGAATGACGTAGGACGTCATCCCGGACCGTCGACACGGAACCATGGAAGAGTTGCGGACCTGCCAAAGAAGCAGATGGAAGAGCAGCGCGCTGCTCCTCGGGAAGGGATCGTCCTGTGTCCAGCACAGCGCCCCTTCGAACTAATTCCAGATTAGCCGTGTTACAGGCATGTGTGTGAGTAAGATGCATGAGCGCCTTGGACAGCACACGCAAAGGAGCCTGTACCTCGTCAAACTTATCTGGAGGCAGATAAACAGCTAAAGCTGAGACGACGTGATCTGAGAGAGAAAGCATGCCAAGCATCTCTCTAGATAAGCCCAACGTGGACTCCACAGTGACGTCATTGGAATGAAGGCAGACTTGGGCTTGGAAAGCCCGTGGGAAGTGGAGTCCTGATCCAGAACCGTCAAAGTCTGGCAGACCGACGGATTGGCGGAATCGTAGGAACGATAATGCACAGGAGGCAAAAAGGTGTCAACCCTGGTGAAGAACGGAGTCTTCAGAGCCTTGGAACTCAGCTTGGAGTCCAATGCTGAAAAAGCTTCAACCACCTGTACCGACTGGCATGGTCGAAGGCGCCCAGAAGCAGGTTGCTCCATAGGCTGTAGGCGCGCGACCGATGATCGCGGCCTGGCTGACACTGTCAGCTGGTTAGCTGGTTTGAGATCAGGCAGAAACCCAAACACAAAGTCAAGAGCTGCCCCCAAGTCCGAAGACTGCTGGCCCTCGACATCAAGCATGTCGGACTCCTCCTCAGAGTCGGAAGACACATAGCCCATCATGGGCAAACCAGCCGACACCTCCCAGGGTGTTGGGACACCGGGGGGATCAGAAACTGGCCTGTTTCCAATCCCGGGAGGCGGCGCCATAGGAGGCCCCTGGAAACCACTCGCTGCCTTGCTGGAAGCAACAGGAAGGCTCTTTGACAGAACCTGAGTGAGTAAGGAGAGGGCCTCCCTAAGCTCACTGTCCGAACTGGCCGGTTCGACAGGGGAGCGAACCGGCAAAGTGGCTTCACCTCTGACCCTCTTAACCAGCGAAGGGTCACGATCTTCCAAAACACCCGACGCGGGACGACGGGCGGCAGCCGAAACATCTGAAGGCAGACGTGTATAGGGGTACGAGGTACCCCGAGGATCAATATAGCGAGAACTCATGAGAGTCACCGCAGACCTCTGCGGGGCAGAAGGTCCAGGCTGCACAAAAGGCGTTGGTCCCCCCAAAACTGGTCGTGTGGCCAGAATGAGTGGACGGAAACGCCACGGAGTTCATAGTGTCTCCACTAAGAACATCCGAATCCAAAGACACAACTGTGGTGTTCGACGGCATAGAGACCACAGTGGTGGGCTCGGCCGGCAGCCCCTTCCAACTTCGCTGAGTTGAAGTCAGGGAAGGCTGAGGCCGATATCCCACGTCTACAGTACCAGACATTCCTGCAGTCCCCTGCAGTGAAAAGCCGAGGCCAGCTGAAACTGACGACGAAGCAGACGGACCAGCAGTAGTAGTAGATACGTCGGGAGTCATTGAGGCTGGTGGAATAGTGGAGAGAGCACACCTGCTCGGCTCCGAAGGAGGAATCACAACCCTAGTGACAGCCTCAGATGTCGACTGGAGGGGGACCGTAGTCCCGGAACCAGGCACCTCTTCACCAGAACACTCAACGGCTCCCGCAGTATCCACTACAGGAAAAGACTGCACATCTCCAACGGAGGAGGAATAACTCTCACCAGACAAGGTCGGCTCGGGAGCCCCCGAACGACCACATTCTCCTTTCCCGCGGGAGCGGGAGGCACGGCCACAAGAACGAATGACACAGTTAACCGACGCCCAGAAAGTGGATGACCATGATCCACAGACACCACATGGCTGCTCGGCTGAACACCCATTACAGGAGGAACAAGAAGAATGTGAATCGTCCACATGCTTTGGCAGCAGACATTGCCCACAAGGAATTGTCCTGGGCATGATGAAGGTGAGAGGAGCAAAGAAGGTGAAATCAGAAAACAGAAGAACACCCCCAAAGAAGAGAGAAAGGTGACAGAAATTAAGACCCCAGACGGTCGACCGGGAACCACACAACAGGATGACTACTCTCAAAGGAGAGAAGAAAAACTGCAGGAGCGGTACCCCGCTGACACCCAACTCTAATACAATTAGAAAAATTAGCAAATTAAGCATTGACAATAATTGTGAAAAATAATTTAAGTCCGAACCACATGGCACACGGAAATTCGTGCGCGACTCGAGAGAGAACATATAAAATACATTATGGATATATAATATGTAAGAGAATATAATAAAAACTGTTCCTGAGAATACAAAGGATACTCGGATATACTATGAATCAGGAAACATAATCAACGAGTTAGATAAACACTGATAAGCATGCAGAACATCTCGACACGAGGCGGATGACAAAAAGAAGGAGTCTTTAGCGACGTATATGCGCACTGGCAACGGAAGTCATGGAGTTGTACTTGGGAGAGAGCGGCCCGTACTGGGTCTGCGCCGGTTGCTCTCGACCCAGTTTTGGCTTATTTTTTCTTGGTGCTTTTGCACCACTTTTCTTTCCCAACTTGCTTGGGAAAGACAAAAATATCGAGTATTTTATCCGAGTTAGGGACTCCCACTGCAGTGCAAGCTTGTAGTAAACAATTGTGAGTAGGTTGATAAGAAATGAACCATGATACCATGAAAGCTATTCCCATAAACAATCTTCATTCCAAATTTCATTGAGAGCTGCAAACCCCAAACCAGAGATATGAGGCAAAGACAAAAAATTGGCTATTTTACCAAACAAAAAGCAAAATTATTGTCTTTGTTTTACAGCAAGTTAATTGTGAAGGCCAGTAACACCTGTTACTGAAGTCTAGTGGTGATTGGAAGATCCACATAAGAAATGTAGAACAAAGACATAATTCCACATGTGGGGAGGTGATATGGATGTATTTTCTTTGTTTTACTGCAGGGACATGACTCACTTAAAAGCCTTTCCCATAAACAATCTTCATTCCAAATTTCATTGAAATCTGATAACCCAAACCTTATAAAACAAAGACATAATGCCACATGTGGGGAGGTGATTTGCATGTATTTTCTTTATTTTAATGCAGGGACATAACTTATTTGAAAGCCTTTCCCATAAACAATATTCATTCCAAATTTCAATGAAATCTGATAACCCAAACCTGAAATATGAGGTGAACAGACAAAAAATTTGCTATTTTATGAGAAACAGCGAATTTTCAAAGTTAAAAGGAGGAGGTGGGGGGGGGGGGGGGGGGGGGGGGGATTAGTCTAAAAAGAGGAAAGTATAAAATATTATTGGAGACTCATTTAAAAGCCTTTCCCATAACAATTTTCATTCCAGATTTCATTGAGATCCAATGACCCAAACCTGAGATACGAGGCAACCAGACAAAAAATAGCCTATTTTTGTATATTCAAGGGGCCAAAACTCACAGAAAGAATATTCCAACAGCAAAACAGCTAATGCTGTTTAAAAGACTCATGATAGTGAACATCTGTATGAAATTTCATCGAAATCTGAACAGTAATGTTGAAGTTATATTGCGAACAGACATCTGAGTTCGGACGGAAGGACAGACATACGAATGGACGCAGGGACAGGCGCATTCCAGTATACCCCACTTTCTAAAAAAAAAAGAGGGGGTATAATAAAGTTATTTTTCAACTGGTAGAGTACTTGATTACTTTGAACTGACAGAATTTGTTCCCATAAGTCTACCTTGTTACAATTTACTGGCAAGCTCTCCAGTAAATTGCGACAAGACAAAAGCCACATTAACAAAATATTTTTGCTTCCAAGAGAACGTGTGGCACATCCACAGAAAATGAAGCGTTTTAATCCCTAGTGCTCTGGTAGTGTAATAGAATTTTCTCCCATCATTCTGTTTTTCTCTTATTTAACTGTTAATTTAATTAATTGCAGCTTGTTAGACCGAGCTCAGTGAGCTCTGACAAACAAGGTATATATGGTTATTTATTGGGGTTTAATGACACTTTCAACAGCCAGGGTCACATGTGTGGGACAGTTTTACAGGTGGAAGAAGCCAGAGTACATGGATAGAACCACTGAGCAATGGCAAGCAACTGTCCGGCTCCCCAACATACTAACTCCACACAACCAGGGTTAGTATTGGTTGAAGACAGGTGCACCACCGATGTACAGTATGCCTTAGTACACAATGCCACCATGCCCCCATGTGGGCAATTGGGGATGGGGGGGGGGGGGGGGTGAAGTTGCATCTTTGGTTAGAAATCAAAATGCACATGGGAAAAAATGATAAATCTTAAGTAATTTGTATATTTTTTATACTTACCAATGGCCCAGACTAGCTGGTGCAAACTCGATGTTATCAAGGGCTAAACACAAATTTTGAACCCCCCAATCCCCAAAATTTGCATACAAAACCGAAAATGAAAAGTCCTATCTGGCCCTCCATACTTTTACCATCTGCGCATGTGCAGTGGTCAGGAAGAGACCGGAAATGGCGCCAACATCATTCTTTGTAGATAAGCGTACTAATAACTCACAACTCACATAACTATACAACCAATGGCCCAGACTAGCTGAATCGTAAAAGGCGGACGGCCTAGAACTTCAGAATTAGCAGACCAAATATAGCTCCTAAGCCTGCATTCCAAGGTGAAAGAAAATTAAATTTAAAAGGAATTACATCGAAATTTCATCGAAATCTGAGCAGTAATGATATCATCTATACAATAATAGAGAAGACATATCATAAATAAGGAGCCATATCCAAGTAATTCCATATTCTTAGCATGAATGATTATGTTAATTGGGTGTAATGAGCCCCCAATTTTTAAGGCTAGTCCGGACTAAGCACCATAAATTAGGATGGCGTATTGAGAGTGAGAGACTAACACCCACAAACATACGCCATATATAAATAATAAACAAGCTGTATCAAGGATCAGATATAATCTACAGACAAAAACAGCTTCACTCATAGTTACACACTTATCAAGCCGGAGGAGATTTTACAAAATCACCCCCCCCCCCCCCCCCCCCCTTTTTTGAAGGAATATTCTTCAAAACAATGAGGGGAGCGCTCTGGAATCAGTGAAAAGCGATACTGAATAATCCAAATATATTTGCCCAATAAGCACCCTGTTCTTAATAATTATTAATTATTGGTGCTTAATGCCACTTCAGAAGCTAAGGCTATTGTGGCGATCCCGGTAATTAACAGAGCACACTTCTAACGTATACCAGAATCGGAATATGTAGATAGGATGAAAACCGGCGACATAAAGTTTTAGATCATACACTTGTGCAATAGAATATGAATGGAAAGTATCTGAAGAGCAAACACACTTCTAAGGCAACCAACAGGCGACCCCGTTCATGTGTACAATTGATTCCAATAATAACACTCCAATGAACTGTTCGAATATACAAGAATGTGTACTGTATCTTCATAGAAACCTGGATTAGAACATGGAATGAGCAATGATTAACAGACCCGTCATGGACCGTCCCCAAAATAATTCATTGTTTCCCAGGTCTGTAACAACCAATGACTGTTCGGAGAAGAATATATTACTCCGAATAATGATGCCAAAAAATGAGAACATATGCATAGACGGCCTATTGGCAGTTCCATAACTAATCCAAATAGCCCCAAATTGTCATGAGCTCTACAAGCAGAGCAATAATTTATATAGTCTGTCAACAATGCATCTGCCTAATGATACACATATTATGCACGCGAGCAATGAAATCCTGCATGTACTCATCTGAATACAGCCTGTAACAACGGTATGACCGAGTGATACAAGTGTAACCAGGAAATTGAATGAATAATACAACGTTAATATGCAGTTAACTGAGTAATAAACTCATACGTCGTAAGAAAGACCAGACCGCTCTGAGCGAAACTTTTCAGAGTAGACTAATTGCCACATTGGAGAATGTCGCCCAGATAACCGACATGTCCACCATACAGGTACATGAAGGATAGCAATTTATTTGATAAAGAATCATATGCTCGTATATGACTTATAAAAGAACAACCATTGGAAACAAACCAACTAAAAAGTGGATGTGCCCATGAGGTCGCCGTAAGAACACGACACAGCCGTCAATCGAGAAGCCATGAAAGACATGTATATACTAAATGCATACGAGGCTTATGTGAAGAAAACTACGTCCTGCCCTGTAATCACCTCTTAACACATTGATGGAATGGGGGGGGGGGAGGGGGTTGACGAAAAATTCATATCCCCCCTCACCCGCATTACTTGAATCACTCTTGTGTTAGTCATCAAATGGAATAGGAACTGCAGGGCTCCCTCACATCTGACCAACTCCATAATGCCACTGAGAGGGACATGATGAACAAATACACCATATTGACATAATCACACTAGATAAATATGGCATCATTAGTAGAGCTTATTGCCTCATATAACTAACACCAAACCATACCGGTAGGAAGAGAATAACCTCCTCTAACATACGGTATCCTGACCGATAGGACAACGAACTCAGCCTAGCTGAAGCAGCTAAAGGTCTTCCTATACGTGAAGACAATAAAAGGCTGATAACTGCGGCCTTAGAAGCTCACTAAGGAGACTTACAGCGCTAGCCGTAGCTTATAAGTCTTCATCTCCGTGAAGACAGATATATCGGTGTGAGTTGCGACCTTGAAGGCTCACTGAACGGAGTCTTACAGCTATCGTCGCACAGGGTAGGGAATGAAGAGCCGCTATTTAACAGCCCTAAATTCCCAAAGAGACAGCAGCCCAAAAGATAATAAATTCAGTTATGTCACTGCTTAAGTACTGAAACAATCTTGCTCATGATTCTAGCTAGGCTACTATGGTGTAAACAATAAGACTCAAGTCTATGACACCTAGGAAAACAAACCGAAAAGCACTGTACCTTTATCAGTTTTATGTCGAAAAGACAGCGGTCAGAGCCCGGCTGACATAGCTGAAAGTCTTCCTTTCCATAAAGACAGATATCTCGGTGTAACTAGCGACTTTGTGAAAGCTCACTAAACAGAGACTTACAACCATCGTCGAGCAAGGTAGGGAATGACAAGCCGCCATTCTAATAGCTGTAATTCCCAAAGAGACAGTAATCGCAAGGTAGCTACGCAGTTATGTGTCTTCGTCTACTTGAAGACGTATCTGTGTCACTTGAGGGCTTGAAAGCTCACTGAATGGAGACTTACAACACTAGCCGCAAGAAAAGACCGCTGTGACAGTACATAAGGCTACTATGGCGTCTACAATGACATGAAATGTCTTGATGCCAAGGAATACAACACCGAGAGGGAAAAGATGTACCTATTCCCTCTAATGGCTCAATTCCAAACAAGACAGCTGTCTCAACCTATCTATGCACTATTCGTCCAACTTCAGGACGAAAAACAGGCGATTTGAAAAAAAACTGGAGAGTATTTTGATGACTCCATTGCTTTTCTTCAAGAGCCTATACCTCCACAAGGAGAGACTCTCTTGGAAGAACTGTCCAACACATACTTGTTGTAAGTGGAGCTTTGCTTGGACTGATAGCCACAGGCCTGCCGAGACTACATTTTCATCCACTGATCTTCTGCAACTTTCATCCACTTTTTTGCCAGGTTGATAACCTTCCGTTAAGTGGAAAGCAAACAAAGTCTATTCTCGACGCCCTCTATTGCTTCCTTCAATAAGAGAGCCTGTATCTCCACTAGGAGCGACTCCCTTTTGAAAGGATCTGCCAGAAGATCAGTCCAATGCAGACATCTAGTAAGTGGGGTTTTTGTTCGGAATCATAGCCGTAGGCGTTCCGAGACAACACCTTTTACCCAATGATCTTCCGTGACATAAATCCAGTTTCTCGCGAATTTGATAACCTTCCGTCAACTGGTAAGCAATAGAGGTCTAATTCATCACCTGTACGTCTAACGAGGCTTACGGAAGGAGAAACTATGTCCTCCCCGCGAAGAACTTCATCCCGTTGGCTTAAGGGCACCTGACCTATAGTCTGGATCAGACCTGCGCCCCTTTTCCGAGTTGTTATACTGACGACCTCTGGAGTAAGTATAAGAGGGTTTACAGTACCCTGACGAGGAGTTTCCTCAGCTGATTTAAGTGGAACGGCCTCGCTTACCCCCAGTCTGCTGAAGCGTGTTGTTGAGGCGCAGACTTCAGTAGCAGTGTACTGGAAGCTTACTAGCCTGTTCATAGACTAACGAAAGCTCGTCGTCAATAGAGTATATCCGGAGACCAGAGCGACTCGGAGAGAGATTTTCACCTTGTCATCTAGAAGTGATGACGACGCAAGGGCAGCATCATGTCTGATCAACTCCCAATTTGCAACTGTAAGGGTGGAGTTGTACATGGCATACATGACTGCCCTGGAAAGAACTCTAAGCAAGGAACGACGTCCTCAAATTCCTTCCCATTAAGACATTGTGCCATAGCTCTGGTTAGGTGATCTGCACAGGACATCACACCCAGATTCGCTCTATTGGATAAAATAGCACATTCCATCACTTTCGAGCATACATTGAATGATGCAGGTAGGGACATATTTTCATCCCCGGCCTGCTCATCTAAACACAGAGGAGCTCTCTGGACATCTTCTCCGTTTTAAATGAACATGGTCCAAGGAACGGTATATTTATTGAAGATGTCGATAAGAAACCGCCTTCCTCTTAGCACTAGAGAGGTTGAATATGGCGTCGTTAACACTTTCCAAAGGCCTCCGGCACCTGTCGAGACTGTTTTGGGAAGGAAAAGAACATGAAAAAATTTAAAGTAATTTATATATTTTTTTTACTTACCAATGGCCCAGACTTAGCTGGTGCTAACTCAAAAATATTTACGGCCAAACACCAATTTTGCCCCCAATCCCCCAAATTTGCATGCAAAACTGAAAATTAGAAGTCCTATCTGGCCCTCCATACATTTACTCTCTGTGCATGCGCAGATGCCAGGAAGTCACCGAAACTGGCGCCAACATCATTCTTTGTAAAAAAAAGGTATAATATAATAATTCAGCGGGGAGGTATGAGTGCCCAATACTGACTACCCACTCATGGGAGGGTCATTCCCGTCTGGGCTATTGGTAAGTATAAAATTTTTTTTAACTTACTTTAAATTTTTTCATATTTTTATACTGTATACCAATGGCCCAGACTTAATCATAAATCATGAATCATAAAAAAGGTGGAGGGCATAGAACTTCCAAAATAGTAGATCAACATAGATCAAATCTTTCAATCCATGATGAAGAAAATTAGAATAATTAGAATTTACATGTATGTCTCTTTATACCATAATAGAGGAGACATGTCCTAATATGGATCCCAATTATGTAAATCCTAAATCTGAGCATGAAATCATGCTAATTAGGAAGTAACAAGTTCACAAATTTTCAGGGTTCCCCCAGAATACTGAAAACAAAATTCAAGGACTTTCAAGGACCTTTTTGAAGAAAATCCAAGGATATTCAAGGACCATCTCGAGGCTGAAACGTTCGAAGGCTGAAACGTCCCAATAGCAATACTCCCTTTACAATAAGTAGTCAATTGTACCTTGGTTCACAAGTTGTGAACCGAGGTAAAATTTACTACTTATTGTTTGTCAAGCAAACAGGTGTGCATGTTTTCATCACTGTGGCAACTGTTTCATCTGCTATGAAAGCCCTCATTTCAGTCGCATCTATATCCACCCCAAGATCGGGCAAGTACGAATGGTTTCATGTTTGGGTTTTTTTTCAAAGTATTGTTTGGCATATAAATTTGTTTGCGAAGTGCACAGTTCAATAAAATCATTGTCAAAAAATTTACTGAAAATGTCCAACTCACGCTCGTTGCCATCCACAGAAAACTGAATGCCCGTGGGCTCGTCAAATGTTTTTAACCATGGGTGGTGGAACGAATCCCCCAAATTCAATGTTTTGTCAACATGAACACACGTGCTTGATTGATCAGCTGATTCGCGGGCATTTACATTTTCTTCCAAATTGCTTTCACACGACTCGAATTCGTCTGACAAGTCTTCATTGATATTTTTATGAAAGAATATCCAGGAAAACCGTCCTCATCCGAATCAGAAACCTCAATAATGTCATAGAAAGATGATAAATTATTTTCAATTGATGACATCATTTTCCAAACAAAGTCGAACTGGGACGTTTTGTCCCCCTGTCAGACAAAGTATTGAAACACGTGCGTTACTTTATATGGAAACTCATGACGTTTCCGGTGGAAATCAAAAGGTTTTCATTGGTTGTTAAACATAATTCGACCAGAGAAGCCCCCCTCTGTACTAATAAACATGAGCTGACCGAGTGCTAAGAGTTAATTAATATTAATAGCACTTACTTGTTTGGACTTGTTAACAAATTTATTCGTTCCTTTTCGGACCGCTATTATGCTTGTGATAAATCGGCGATCAAATTCAAGGACCTTTTACTGATATACCTCGTTTTCAAGGACTTTCAAGACCTTGAAAATAGCGTTTCAAATTCAAGGAATTTCCAGGTTTTCAAGGACCCGCGGCTACCCTGATTTTTTAAGGTTAGTCTGGACTAAGCCCTAAAAATTAAGATGGCATATTTGAGAATGATAGAAAATTGCCCATAAACATACGCCATACAATAATACTACAGCTGAACGCCGAATATAGTACGGACAAAACAGCTCCCTTCATAGTTACATACCCAATAAGCCAGAGAAGTGGAGAAAATGACACCCCCCCCCCCTTTTTTTTTGAACATATCTTCAAAAGAAAGAGAGGAGAGCTCTGGAATCAATATATCTTCAAAAGAAAGAGAGGAGAGCTCTGGAATCAATAAGTGGTACCAGGAAACAATATAAATAAATATTGATCAGGCACTCAGGAATTAATTCATGAATAATGGTGTTTAACCCTTTACCCAACGTAACGGCCAAAACCGGCCAGCGGTATTCTCAACAATTGCCAATTAATTTTCATTATTTTTTTCATTTTTTGTCTCAAAAACATGGGTTATGACCCCTCATTGGAACGAGCTCATTGAGCTCGTTCCAATGAGGGGTCATAACCCATGTTTTTGAGACAAAAAATGAAAAAAAGTAGTTCTTCAGAAATTTTTTTTGCCAGTGTCGTCTGCTTTTCATGTTAGGTAAAGGGTTAATGCCACTTCACAAGCCAAGGCTATAGCGACGATTTTGGTAAATAACATTATCCGCTACAACATATGCACTGCCGATGGCGTATACAGGTACGACGAAATCAGTGAAATAATAATATAACATACATATATTAAAGCGAGATACGATGAACAATCTCTGCAGAGAAAACACGCTTCAAAGATCATTCACAGGCAGCCTCTGTACAATTAAATCCGGTAAGAACACTCTCCAACGTGTACAATTTGGTATCTACAACTATAAACACGTGAGAATATGCGAATTGAGAACCGACAAAATAGAGACCGGGATCTAGAAATGGAGGTAGGTATGATTAACCGGCTCCAACACAGACCGCCCCCGAAATATATAATAATTTCAAGGTCCACCAAAGCGATAGCGTAATAAAATATTGCGCGAGTGCATTGAAATCCAGCCTGTAATCATCTAAAAAACCACTAAGTGGTTATGCAGTCATCTATGAACTCAAATAGCAGCAATTATGATGATTTAATAAGCGCTTGTATATTAGAAATCAGAAAATAAACACCGGAAACTAATGCAACAAAACTGCGTATATGCCTATGAGGGTGCCATCCAACACGACCCAAACGCAAAGTATGTAAGTAAATTTTATTCAACAGAATACAATCATTATGGTTCAAAATGTATTACATTAATTGTTTGTGAAAGTAATTATATTCTGTTGGGATAGAGCATGGCCAGATTGGCCGTCTTCCTGCTGACCCCATTAGTATAAACATAAAGCATGAAACATGGATATCAGGAGAGAAGTTATGTCATCAACGTATAGTTCTGAGAGGAAAAAAATATGATCTGAGGCTTGTCTTGTTTTTATATGGATCTACGTCTTTAACTTCAAAATTTCTTCTGAGACCGAGCAGTTCCACCCCACTCAACACAACAACAGAGAAAATTGAACTCCTAACCACTGATATGGCAACAGAATGGAAACTAACGTAAAGTGAAATTGAAAAGGAAACACAATCTGGGAATGGATCATGTCACACTTTACGAAGATATTAAGTTAATTTTATTGTTTATTGATATGTAAAGTGTGTTGAACCTACTGATGATAAAGTTGGGGATAGTGAGGTTGAAGTTGAGGTTATTAATGTTAAAAAGGATATAATGAGGAAGTGGTTATGTCACGAGTACATCACCTCCCGAGCACCTTACAGTGACAACATGCATTTCTCCATCCTGTTGCTATACCACCGACAACTATCTTATAATAGCTAGACTAAGCGAGAGGTAGGTTGAGAAGGGAAGATAATGACAAAAAGATGAAAAGATTTAATGAGATGAGATATGCTCAAATGTGATGAGATAACAGACATTAATATTGAGAGTAAGCCTTCCTAAGTTTCATAACAGTTGTTTTTTATGCCATTAATTAATATCTGATGCTTTGTCTCACGTAGTGTGTGATTTATTTATTTCTTTGTCTACGTTTAAAGTCTCTTTATGCAGCTGTGAAGTATAGTGGCCGCAACAAGGATTAAAGTCAAATTAAGTCGGTCTTTTTTAATGGACTGTATCCCAGGAATTAATGAGCAGGTGCTATTTTGCCACTGAAGCAGACCCATAGTGCCATAGTAAGGGAGCCATTGTTGCGACGGAAGGAGGATTTATTTTGGCTAGACCACGAAGTGGGGATTTATTGTGGGCTTCTGTACCATGGTACCATAGTAATATAGTGAACCCTGTCGAACCTACGACCTTTCTTTTGGCGTTTTGTAACTGTAATCTACGAGTGTGCACAATTACTACAATGTGGATTATTGCACGTAACGCGGGCTGAATACGATTTTATGAATTTTTTGAGGAGTGCTCTCTTGAATACGCCTTTAGAAGGAATCTCTCTTTCCTGTTTTTCGATGTTGTTCCATATTCTGGGAAATGCATATTTGGGTAATTGAGCAGAGAATTGGGTCCTTGGTTTACCACATTGCAATTGACCTAGTTGTCTTGTCATCATGCCTGCTGGACATGTATTGACTTGAAAGAAGTCACCAAAAGTATGGGGAAGGTTGGAGTGATGCCAATCAAACATGAAAAGAGATACATTCATTTTATACAAGTCATTTAATTTTAATATTTTACTCCTTCTAAATAGCGGATCAGTGTGACAGTTGTATTTTTTGTTATTTATCAAGCGTAGGGCACGCTTTTGAAGTGTAAATAATGTTGAGGCAGCACTACAATGACCCCATATTTCGATACCATATAATAGATGACTGTGTATCAAGGAGTAGTACAGACGTTTGAGAGCAGAGAGAGGTAGAAATTTTTTAGCTTTATTTATTGCGTAAACCCCCCTCGATACTTTGGAATTTATGGCTAACACGTGAAACTTATATTTTAGGTTTTTGTCCAGGTATAAGCCCAGAAATTTTATTACATTCTCATCATTGGAGTTTCTCGCTAACGAAATATCTTGATCGTTGACACTCAACTGTCGATTGCTAATATCATATGTTTTATTAGGTGGACTGAATAGCATATATTTAGTTTTTTGGGCATTCAAAACCAAATTATTGGCTGCGCACCAATCTGTTATCTTTGAAAGTTCAGAGTTAACTAGGTCGAAGCCAGCATCAAGGCTATGGTTCGAAGTGCGGACTGAAGTATCATCAGCAAAAGATAAAAGGCCCAACTGTGTAGAGGAGCTAAAGTCATTCACATAAATTAGAAAAAGAAGTGGACCAAGAATGGATCCTTGGGGGACACCACATGTGATTGTAGCAATGCCAGAACTTCTCCCATCATATGTGACGTATTGAACACGTCCTTCAAGATAGCTCTTAAACCAGTCGTTGGTAATACCCCTGATACCATAAAACTCTAGCTTTTTAAGCAAAATACCGTGGCTAATTGTGTCGAAGGCTTTTGATAAGTCTAAAAATACAGATAAGGTGTAATCTTTTGTCGCCTTGTCGTTGTTGTTTGCTATACTGTTCAGAAGTTGCAATATGGGGTGTATCGTTGTGTGTTTTGTCCTGAAACCATATTGGTGTTGATATAGAAGATTGTGTTTTGTTAAGAAACTGGTTAATCGCTCTAGTGTTATTCTCTCCAGTAATTTTGAGAATGTGGGTAATAGGCTAATAGGTCTGTAATTATTGAATAATTGGGGGTTTCCCGATTTAAAAATTGGTACAACTTTTGCGATCTTCATTTTTTCTGGGACTATTCCACTGGATAACGACATGTTTATTATATGGGTGAGTACTTCTGCTATTTCAGTAATTGAGTGTTTTAAAAGTTTAGTAGATATCCCATCACAGTCTTCACTGGTTTTGGATTTCATTGAATTTGTTATTGAAATAATTTCCTCTGAGGACGTCGGTGCCATGAAAAAACTATTAGAATTTGGCCGCCTAGTCATGTATTGAGTGTGGTGCGCATTTGTGTTTGGAATTTGTTCAGAAGCTTTTTGGCCGACTGTGGAAAAGTGGGTATTAAAATGATGGGCAATCTCATCAGGATCACTAATCTCAATGTCATCTATCAAGAAGTTGGTTGTGGATAACCTTCGATTGGAGGACTTATGAATAGCGCTCCTCAGAATTTCCCGTGTTTTCTTCATGTTGTTTTTATTCATATTCAAGATGTTTTCACAGTATATGACCTTACTTTTTCTTTTTACTTTATTCAAAATATCACTATACATTTTATAATTCTTCTTATTTTGTTCAGTGGGAGATTTTAGCTTTTTCTGAAAAGTTTTTCTTTATTAATTGTGGACTGTAAAAGGCCTTGAGTTATCCAGGGCTGGCGTTTTATATATTTATTGTCAGGTACTATTTTCTTAAATGGGAAGGCAGTATCGAATGCAGTGAAATATAAGTCTATAAAGAATTATACGCTTCATTCGCACAAGTTGATTCTAGTGCTGGTGAAAAGTCTGTTAAGGTCAACAGGTCTTTAAATGTTCTTACACTGATTTCAGTAAAATTTCTTTTCATGATATGATTTTTAGTTTCTATCCTTACTGGAGTCGTTTCGCAATAAAATGAACCAAAGTGATCAGAAAGATCTGTGATTACTATTCCAGACTTGTAATTGGCTGAGGAACTATTAGTGAGAATGTGATCTATTAGAGTTGCAGAATGGTCCGTTATTCGAGTTGGTTTGCTAGTGAGCAGGAGAAATCCTTGACTAATAATAGTGTTTATATATTCATTTGTTTTATTGTGTGTTTGAAACTTCAACAAGTCAATATTCATATCGCCCATAATATAGGATGTTTTATTTTCCTGGTTCATTGTTTCGATGATTAATGACAATGTGGAAATGAACTTATCAAGGTCGGCCTTGGGAGGGGTGTCTGGCCGATATATTACACCAACAATAAATGGTCGATGATCGTGTGCAATTTGGACGAACAGAGACTCGAAAACGTTGGGAATGAATATCGAGAGGTCCTTTCGTATTTTATACTTTAGGGTGTTCTTAATAAACAAGCCGACGCCTCCTCGTCCATCATCCAGGATGGGGCGCGTGTTGGTTATGACTGGGTGATACCCATTAAGTTCAAATGTCACATGTTCTGGTACCTTGAAAATTTCAGTAAGCCCAATAATATCAAAAGTTCCACCATTATTTTGCAAACTGCCGAGTAGACTGACCAATGAGTCCCAATGCGCATTTAGACCCTGACAGTTAATATGAAAGAGTGACAGCTGATTGTGTTTGTTAGCAATTAGTTCTCTATACTGATCAGGGGAATAGTATCTACACTCCTCGGTTGAAGGTAATAGGCTGTCATGATCATCCTCACTCGAACTTTGATTTAAATTGAACAATGCTGCAAGATAGTATTTTCTATCAGTCTGTATCTCATCAAAGGAAATACTATCTTGGCCCGCCATTTTTAATAACATATTTTAGTATCAACTTATTGGAAATGAGACTGATCGGTCTAGGAATGTTACCTATAATTATGTAATCTACATTAAAATTATTATGTTCTCCACCAACTTCTCTTCTGACACACGTAGCGATGATCAACAAATACTGGAAAAAACACGATAAAAATGAAATATTGTGTAACAAATGTACTTAAGAATTACATTTCATTTGAAATGATCCAGCTGAGAGTGATGCACCAAACAACGCCTGTATGAGTCAGATATCACCTTTTGACTGTTACACTCCACCCTCCCCATCCCACCCCATCACTCTATTTCATCCCTATTATTCAGTCTTTTTCACTTATCTCACTTCATTATCAATGAGAAATGCCCAACAGAGGGGAAAAGTGGTAGTAAATTCTTCACAGATTTTAGACCCAACGCAAGGAAACTGTTCATAAAAATTACGAGAATGGGAATTAGCAAAGAGGCGAGATAGGAGACAAATCAATCAAATAAAATATCGAGGGATTTAAGCAAGTCTCACTGTTTTAATGAGCGGATAACACAATAAATTAGTTTTGGAGTCAAATTATCCATAAGCACTGAAAACGTTAGTTGAGTGCGTGGGAGTGGTGGGGTGTGAGCACGGGAGGGGGTTGTGAACTTGACGAATGCAATTATAAGATGGGGTGTTATAGGCACAATGTCGGTGAAGATCTATCAACCTGCTATTAGGCTCCATCTCGCCCCCTACCCACCAATGTGCTCCAAGTGTCACATGGCGCATAGAACTCATTGGAACGCATGGGACGAGAAAAGAAAAGGAAAAAACGAGAATATAAAAAAAAAAAAAAAAAAAAAAAATCGAACTTGAACAGGCCAATCACTTTCGTTGATTGCGAATGGTCAACCAGTTTGTATCACGCTTTCATTCTTGTCTCCTTTGATAAATATACGACATAGTCACGGTTTCACAGGCTACTGAGAGCAAGATTGTTGCAAGAGACATAATTTGGTAGATAGACGAACAAGTCTTGATTCACGGGCTGACGCGAGGAGGATTGTTGCAGCAGACAAACTGGTGACACACATTCTCTATATTGAGATGTTACATCACAGGGAGAAAATTTATGAGGCATTAACAGCATATGGGACGAGAAGAGAAAAAGAAAAAACGAGAATAAGAAAAAAAAATCGAGCTTGAACAGGCCAATCACTTTCGTTGATTGCGAATGGTCAAACAGTTTGTATCACGCTTTCATTCTTGTCTCCTTTGATAAATATACGACATAATCACAGCTTCACGGGCTACTGAGAGCAAGATTGTTGCAGCAGACATAATTTAGTAAATAGACGAACAAGTCACGGATTCACTGGCTGACGCAAGAAGGATTGTTGCAGCAGACAAACTGGTGACAAACATTCTCTATATTGAGATATTACATCAGAGGGAGAAAATTTATGAAGCATTAACAGTACAGTTCGTATCGAAATTGTCCGGTCATCCTTGACTTCTTATCTATGTATGTATTAAGATATATATACGCGACAGTGTGTGAGTGTGGGGGGGGAGAATTTGAATACATGTCGAAACCTCCTCACCCACATTACTTAATCATTGTTGGTCCAGACAGCAAAAATATAGTAACTGCAAAGCTCCCTCACGTCTGACATACTCCGTTATGCCACTGAGAGCGGAGAATGACATGAAGAACAAAACTTCCCCTGAAGAAGAAGACCCTCTCTTGGGGAAGCTTCTGGTGAATGCTCAATAACAGACACTTAACCTCAATGTAATCAATAGAAACAAATGAATTGAAGGATACACATATCCTATCATTCAATACCATGAATACGGCTGAGAGTCAATAGTATGTGCTCAAATGCCTAATACTGGCGACACAAATGATGGAAACTATTATTCCTGTGCGCTGCAAACTTAACTATCCTGAAGCGATCCTACATGAGATCATGTAATAGTCATCCAGTTAGAATAAGCCCAAGATGCTGCCAGCGCTTTTACTTCATGCGCTGAAATCTTAAGCACTGACTGCTGATTGGAAGATAAATTTTCATAAGCAGTATGAATAGCTAATTGAATCCATCTAGCAATAGAATGAACCAAAATGTCCCTTCTTTTGGAAATTAATGACAAAAGAAGCGTTTCTTCTCTTAACATCTCTTAAGTCAGAGATATATATGATAAATAGGCCTGGAAAGAATTTTTTGAAGGTACAAATGTCCACATAATTCCTTTCCATATAGACGTTGCATCACAGTACTTAAAATTGAAGTACGCAAGACCGTGAGTCTAAATTCGCTCTGAATAAGAAATTATCTTCTCAATTGAATCCGAGCGAACAGCGAAATGATGAAGGTAAGGCTACAACTAAGATCTTAGCCTGCTCATTCAATGCAGAGAAACTCTCAACACATCTTCCCCGGTCGTTTTTTAAAATGTATGTGGATGTAAAATACAGAAGATGATGATAAGAAACCGTATTCCTTCTTCCCACAGGAAGTTAAATATGGCGTCGTCTACATAATCAAAGACCTGTGACACTCGTGTAGACTTAACCGGAAAAGAGATCTTATTATCCTGCTCATTGTCCGATTGAAGTCAGCGTCTAACAATGCTAGCGGTTTCTCACAATTACTCACAGCATTGTGATTCACTGGAACAAGTTCAAGGAAACGGTAATGGATAGTATACATATCATCCATGAGTTGTTCCTTAAGGGAAGGTTATCCTCCTCCGTATCTCTTTCATCATTCATCTAAATCAGTTTATAATCACGGTCACAGGCATCTGAACAAGCAGATGACAGGACCGATCAAGCACCATTCAACAGCTCAAGTTTTGAAACTGACGTTGAGTGCTTCTGCCTTAGAAGGAATACTGCGATGAGCTGCACAATTTGCGACAGCAAGTCTGTTATGGAGGCTTGAGGAGCAGCGGTCATGAATTGCTTGTCCGCCAGCTGCTCCTGGGACAGTGTGTCCGAGATGGCTCTTACTGCGCACATCCCGATGAATGAAGCCTCATCTCCTTGGCTACTAGATGGTGCGACTTTCTTCACAAAAAGTGAACCTCTTTACGATGCAGACTAGATATCCTAAGTCACTTAGCCAAGGTGCAGTCGGGAGTGCTTAGTAGACGCTGAAGAAGCCAAACTGTAGCTGTCCCCGGCTAAGAATTGAACTGAGCGTACCGGACAATAGGTATGTACGTAAGCTCCGACTGACGCAAGTTCCTACCAACAACGCCCGCCCCAGATGTTGTTAAAAGAGAGAGAGGGGTCTCCCTCTTGCTCGCGGGTCCTGGGAGACCTAGCGGAGCGTACCTCAGAACTTACCAGCTTCTTCCTTCCATCGACGCAGGGTGAGCATGATTGGATTTTATAGTGCTCGCTACACCCTTGTTTCTCTCTTGACCGCTATGGACATACCCGGTGTCACACTACTCATATTCTGAGCAATGATCCGCCGGTTGGAGACAAGGTTGTAAACACTATATTCTAAGGTCTAGGAACTTGTCTTATATCATTGAGCACTTATGCCGCTAGCTCTGAATACAATGCACCTGCGACACATTCGGTGTCACGGGCCTCATATTCAATCTTAACTGCTTCACCGGCGACAGGGAACTGAAACTACTCATCGCGGTTTATAGCCCTGTGCAATATAAAGAGCACTTTATCCGTTATGTAGAGGAAGCCGTAAGACTAGCCGATCCCGGCTGCCTATTAGACGGGACGTCCCGGACAGGTGGCATGGACGTAAACTCCGACTGACGCAAGTTCCTACCAACAACATCTGTCTCCAGATGATGCTGTAAGAGAGACAGACCTCTCTTTTGCTCGCCGGTCCTGGCTGACCTGGACGAGCGTACCTCAGAACTTGCCGGCTTCCTCCTTCCGTCGTCGCTGGGTGAACATGGTTGAATATTATAGTGCTCGCTCCACCCTATATCATCTCCTAGCCCAGAGCGGACACACCTGGTGTCACAGATCTCAGAAGCTTGAGTAACCGCTTCACTGGTCGATCTAGCTGGCGACAACGGACTTTATGCGGTCGTGAGTGCTTTTCGAACGTAGAGGAAGCTATAAGACTAGCCGACCCTGGCAGCCTATTAGAAGGAGTGTCCCAGACAGGAAGGCATGGATGTAAGCTCCAACTGACACAAGTTCCTACCAACAAACTCTGACTCCAGATGTTGTTATAAGAGAGAGGGGCCTCTCTCTTGCTAGCCATCATAGAAGACCTCTGAATACCTCAGAACTTGTCTGCTTCCTCCTTTCCGTCGTCGCAGGATGAGCATGTTCGGATTTTCTAGTGTTCGCTACACCCTTGTTCCTCTTCTGGACCGTTACGGACATACCCGGCGTCAACAGTACCCATATTCTGAGTAATGATTCGCCAGTTGAGCTAGCTGGAGACAAGGGACGTATATCCTATATTCTAAGGCCTAGCCCTTGTCTTATATCATTGAGCACTTTTCCGCAAGCTCTAATAGTATAATGCAATGACGGAAGCACACTCTCTGACGGCATCACAAAACCACACCATGTTCTTGTTCCTCTGTAAATAGAAACTAAAAAACTATAGTGACATTTTGGCGAGAGAACCAGCAGTGTCCCCTCGCCGCGAGAGGACCGATAGTGTCCACTCGCCTAACACAAACCATGACACCTGCCATCAACATTGTCAAAATATGAGACATGGAGCAAGAATTAGTGGTAGTACTTCGACTATAAGCAAGACAACGACCATGTAAAGGCTTCCTCTAATTTGCCCTACTATTAGATAAAAATTATTATCTAAAAACTAACACAGGTCAATTGTACTACCACCAAATCTACATAAATATAAGATAACATTAAAATATGATCGATGAAATAAATACATCCAAAAGAAAAATTCCTTCAAAAAATAAAAAATTTTTTGAAAATTGTTTTCTTATATAAGAGCCCAAGTTCCCAAAGGGAACGAAGAGCCCAAAAAAGCCCAAGTGTGGACAAAATATAATAATATGCCATAAAATTAACTACCACACTATCAGAATATTTAATGTTACTTACAACTGTCGTTCCTTAAAAATAATAGGAAACTACCTAGAGCATTGTCAATGTAAACAAAAACCGGAAACAAGATCCCAGGCAACACGGCCCGAAGTCAGTAACAGAAACAAGACTATCCGATGTAAAGCAAGATCTTCATCAGAAGAAAAAACGATACATCGGATATATGATGCATGACCAAACGCCTAAACACCCCAATGGTGAAGACGTAACCATGGGGATGTACAGAATAATCTTCTGTATAAAACGTTAAACTCCCAAGAGATTTTATAAAAAAAATTCAATAAAACATGCCAAAATGCTTGGGAGCTTAACTGGGGGGATCAAGGGAAGGTAGGGAAGGAATACTAAACAAACAGTGGAGAGATCATTATCAATCAATGATGATGTCAGGCCCATGTCCCGAAATTAGAGAACATGAACTAATTTTTATTAGTACTCAAACGATTAGTCGACTAGTCGATGTCGACTCTGGGCAAACCAGTAGTCGACTCTCAATTGTGCAGTCGACTAGTCGGAGGAGTTCAAGCTTTTAGGTAAATAGTATCCCTTCTGTGCCACTGTCAGACAGTTTGAACAGCAATATTGGGCAATCAATGTATACATCTATTGCCATCTAATAGTAGTAACAGTAGTTTGTTTTAACTGGTACTAGTGGAGTGCTGAATTATTTTGGGCTATCAGGATATGTTATTAATTTGCCTTGTTGCAATTTATGGAAGAGTGCCTGTAGGCACGCTCCCATAAATCGCAACAAGGCAAATTAAATAAGACTATATAATTTCACTCCTAGCATAATTAGAAGCACATTAACAGAATAATGTTCCAGTAAGTTGCTGTATATGAATGCCCAAGTGAAGCCAAATTTGGACCTTCAGCACTCTACCGGAACACCAACTCTGTTATAAGAAGACAGGTTATCACCAAAGACTAATCGAAGTCGACTTGACTTTTGGGTATTGACTAGTCGACTTTGGAATTCACTAGTCGTTTGAGCACTAATTTTTATATTATAAAATTACAGCCCTGAACGTTTCAAACCAACGTTTCTTCCTTCCTTCATCCAGTTGTGACCTTGGATCCACCAAAATAACCATTGATTTGTGTCTGGCATCATAAAAACTGAGATTTAAAAGCACAGATGTCAGTTTGTTGTTATCTGACTAAAGGGCCAAACAAAGAATGATGTTGGTGCCAGTTCCGGTGACTTCCTGGCATCTGCGCATGCGCAGAGAGTAAATGTATGGAGGGCCAGATAGGACGTCTAATTTTTCGGTTTTGCATGCAAATTTTGGGGATTGGGGGGCAAAATTTGTGTTTGGCCCTAGATATTTTTGAGTTAGCACCAGCAAAGTCTGGGCCATTGTATACAGTATAAAAATATAAATTTTATAGTAAATTTCCTTTCTTATTATACCTACCGAAATTGTTTACTACAGGCTTGCACTACAGTGGAAGAACCTAACTTGGATAAAATACTCTCTATTTTAATCTTTCCCAAGATTTGGGAAAGAAAAGTAGTGTAAAAACACCATGAAAAAATAAGCCAAAACTGGGTCGAGCACCATTGGCGCACACCCAGTATGGGACGCTCTTCCATAGTACAAATCCACGACTTCCGTAAAACAGTGCGCAATGCATCAATTCGTCATTCTTTTGATTCCGAACAACACAGGAGTTATGTGATCAGCGGGGAGGAAGGATTCTTACCCGAATAAGAAGACGGGAGGACCTCCATGTAAACAATTTCGGTAGGTATAATAAGAAAGGAAATTTACTATAAAATTTATATTTCTTATCAACCTACCTCAATTGTTTACTACAGGCTGAATAGACAAAAGGCTGGAGGGAATCACATAACCAACCCACACATAACTCAATAGCACTGGGACAGTGGACAGAGGAAGAGATCCCTAGGCCTATCAAATCATAGCATCAAAAACATTAGAAAAGACAATGAAAGATGAGGCGTATGGTGAAGTGCGACGCACAGACAGAGGGGGCAGTAACAGCACAAAGCTGGAACTGACCCTGAAAAAAGCTGAAAGGCTGGGATAGACAACAGCCTGAGCCAAAGAAAGAGGGCCCCAAGGTTCTCTGTCGGCTCCTGCAACTGTCGCAGATAAAAGGAGAATGTAGCATTTCTCCAGAAGGCTGCCAGAATAACATCTGTCATCCGACAACATGACAGTGTTATTAAAAGAGGAAGACAATGCATGCACCTCGTGGCAGAAAAAACAATTGGTAAAACAATCACCTGTAGCTAGAGGAGCGGAAGCTGCACGAATAGCAAGACAAATCCATCAAGAAATGGATGCAGGAGAGATCTGGCATGTGAGAGAATGCATATTCATCCAGGATAAAGGCGTGAACGCCCCCCACCCCCAAGCAGAGCAGCGCCCAAGAAAGTGACCATCTTGGAGGAAACTGCAAAGTCCTAGGCCTTTTCAAGGAAAAGAGCTGAACAAGCTTGGAGAGGCAAGGATGAGTGTCGAAACAATGCGGTATCACATATGAAAAAATGTCTCCGAAGCATGGACATGGACCCATTGCTGGAGACCCCCCCAGAAACAAACATATACCAGAAACTCCGCAAGCGGTGTGATCGAAGGAGTGACAGAAGCAACAGAGTGATCGCACACCATCGACAGAAGAACCTTCCACTTAGCCACAGAGGCTTAACCAGTGGAGTGAGTGGCTCCTTGAAGAAAAGCAACTCCACTGCGTGTCTCGAAAAACCACTACGGAGGAGACAGAACCCGATAAAAGACATGTGCGAAGGCACATTGAAGTCGGGTCAACGTAAAACCTCCTCGTTTGACTTTGGCAAAGAAAGTCGCGAGGTAGAGGGAGACATGCTGGAACCGCCGCTAACAGGGAGCGGAGCAGATTGATCCACACCAACCGAAGCAACGGGTGTGATCGAAAGGATTCGACGACTGCAGGTTCATATCTGGGCGAGAACCAGAGGCGGAATCGGAACCGGCAGGAAGGAGTAGCCGACAAGACCATCCCAAAGGAGGGCCAGAGCGTCCACAGCAAAAGCCAGAGCATCTGGACACGGGGACACAAAAGTGTCCACCGGATGGCTCTGAGTCGCAAGAGAGCGATGGAACCCGCCATGTGGAGCATCCACCTGGTGGAAATGACCCTGCACCGACGGGACAGGGAGTCAGCTAGGACGTTCAGACGACCGGGAATGTGACGAACAGCCACCCCGGCGTGGACATCCTGAGCGAGCAGTAGAAGATCCCGAGCCAATTTGTACATTGGAACAGAGTGCGTGCCGCCCTGGTTCCGAATGTAAGCAACCACCGTCGGATGATCGGACAACAGAAGGACCTGGCGATTCGACAGGTGAGGGAACCACTGCCTGAAACTCAGAAGAAGAGCAAGAAGCTCCTTCTGGTTGATGTGTAGAGCTGCATGATCCTGGTCCCACATCCCGTGAATGGAAAGACCTCGAGGATCCAACGTCGCACCCCATCCGAGATCGCAGGCATCTGCCATCAGAACGCGATCGGACGTGGGTAAGTCCAACGGAATACCCTGCGAAAACCACTGGACATCCGCCCAGAGGAGAAGGTGAGGATAAAGATATTCTGGAAACTGAAGCACCAGATCCAGAAAATCGACATTCGGCCTCCAACGACTGAGCAGAAAGTGTTGGGAGAGGTCAGACACGCAGCCGACCTAGAGGAATGAGATCCGAACAGCAAAGACCGCATAGCTGGAGAATACTCTGAGCCGTCGCAGAAGTGGACTGGGACAGAGTCATAGTAAAAGCTGAGAGAATCACAGCCTTGGCCTGGGGAACCGCCACCAAATTGAATTGTGTGCGGAAAGTCATCCCCAGATGATAAAACGACTGAGAAGGGACCAGGTCCGACTTCTCCTCATTGACTCTGAAACCTAGCGACGTGAGCAGGCTCAACAGAGTGGCGACATCCGACTCCAGTAAGGCAGCATTGGAATGCCCCTGGAGGATATCGTCCAGATATGCCGAAGTAGTCACCCTGGACTGTGTGCGATGAAAGGTATCACATGCGACATCAGTCTGGTGAAGGCCCAAGGAACCAGGTTGAGGCCGAAAGGCATGGCCTTGAACTCGTAAACTCGCCCCAGAAAAACGAACCTGAGATACTTCCGTAACGCCCAATGAATCGGAACGTGAAAGTAAGCGTCTCGCAGGTCGAAGCTGGAAGCAAAAACTCCCTGGAGAATTGAACGGAGGACAGACCTGAAAGTCTCCATGCTGAACTAGGGAGCAATGATAGACTGGTTCAGGAAACCCAGATTGATAACCGGTCGGAGTCGGCCATCCTCCTTCGGCACCAAGAACTGGCGGGAATAGAAACCCACTGACCTAATGTTCTTGATGACCCCAATCACCCCCTTTGTCAGGAGATTGTCTATCTCCATGGACAAAAGTTCCTGACGTAAAATGTCTGAAGGAACTGCGGTTGGAAGAGGCACCCTGGACAGAGTGGGGTGCCTTCGGAAGGATATTCGCAGCCCGGACCAAACAACATCTAACACCCAAGGATCGGTTGTGATGGTGGCCCAACAGTCTGCGAACTCTGCCATCCTTCCTCCAACCTGGGACGGGTCGAGGTGAGGACCGTCATTTTGAACCCCGACAGGGCTCGCGAGAGGAGAAAACACCTCCTCTACTGAATGAAGAATCCTGGGACTTCCCTGAAGACTACCGACGCTTACCCTTACCCCTTGAGTAAGAAGTAGAAGCAGAGGCAGAAGGATCAGCCCCTTTGCTTCGCAGAGGAAGCAGAGGGTACTTGTTAGGCTTGGAACAGCCCGTGCCTACCCTAGAAGGCTGATCAAGATGAAGAAACAGCAGCTGATCGTTGGAATGACGTAGGACGTCATCCCGGACTGTCAACACAGAACCATGGAAAAGTTGCGGACCTGCCAAAGAAGCAGATCGAAGAGTAGCGCACTGCTCCTCAGGAAGGGATCGGCCTGTGTCCAGCACAGAGTCCCCTCGAACTAATTCCAGATTAGCCGTGTTACAGGCAAGCGTGTGAGTAAGATGCATGAGCACCTTGGACAGCACACGCAAAGGAGCCTGTACCTCGTCAAACATATCTGGGGACAGATAAGCAGCTAAAGCTGAGACGACGTGATCAGAGAGAGAAAGCATACCAAGCATCTCTCTCGATAAGCCCAATGTGGACTCCAGAGTCATCATCGGAATGACGGCAGACTTCGACTTGGAAAACCCGAGGGAATTGGAGTCCTGATCCAAAACCGTCAAAGTCTGGTAGACCGATGGATTGGCGGAATCGTAGGAATGATAATGCGACGGAGGCAAAAAGGTGTCAACCCTGGTGAAGAACGGAGCCTTCATAGCCTTGGAACTTAGCTTAGAGTCCTAGGCTGAAAATGCTTCAACCAACTGTACCGAATGGCACGGTCCAAGACGCCCAGAAGCGGGTTGCTCCATAGGCTGTTGGTGCGCGACCGATGATCGCGGCCTGGCTGACACTGTCGACTGGTTAGATGGTTTGAGAGCCGGAAGGAACCCAAACACGAAACCAAGAGCTGCCCCCAAGTCCGAAGACTGCTGGCTCTCGACATCAAGCATGTCTGACTCTTCCCCTGAGTCGGAAGACACATAGCCCATCGTGGGCAAACCAGCCGACACCTCCCATCGTGTCGGAACACCAGAGGGATCAGAAAGTGGCCTGTTTCCAATCCCGGGAGGCGGCACCATAGGGGGCGTCTGGAAACCACTCGCTGCCTCGCTGGAAGCAACAGGAAGGCTCTTTGACAGAACCTGAGTAAGGAAAGGGCCTCCCTAAGCTCACTGCCCGTACTGGCCGGTTCAACAGGGGAACGAACCGACAAAGTGGCTTCACCTCTGACCCTTTTAACCAGCGAAGGGTCACGATCCTCCAAAACACCCGACGTGGGACGACGGGCGGCAACCGATACGTCTGAAGGCAGACGTGTATAGGGGTGTGACACACCCCGAGGATGAACATAGCGGGAACTCATGAGAGTCACCGCGGACCTCTGCAGGGCAGAAGATCCAGGCTGCACAAAAGACGTTGGTCTGCACAAAAGACATTCTCCGAATGTCCCAATAAACAAAGCCTCGGATCGCTAGCTACCGGATGGTCCGACTTAGCAACTGCGATGGCACAACTGGCTGAATGTCCGAAGTCAGGTAGCTAGCATGTGGTCGTGTGTGCTTTTATAACGTAGCGGAGGAAACTGTGACTGAAGCCGACCCCGGCTGCAGTGTAGACGAAGCGTCCCCGAGTAGCGGGCGGACTTACGCTCGGACTCGTGCAAGGTCCAAAACAACATTTGGCCCCAAATGTGGCTGGATTAGAGAGGGACCTCTCCCACTCGCAGTCTTATCAGACCTCGCCGAGCCTCCCGAAAAGAAAACTTGGTTCCAGCTTGGCCCAAATGTTGTTAGGTTAGAGAGGGGCCTCTCCCACATACGGTCTTATTAGACCTTGCCGAGCCTCCCGAAAATAAACTTGCTGACTTCCTCCCTATTTCCGTTGTCGCTGGGTGAGCTTTTGATTTTGAGGTGCTTGCTCCACCCAAAATCTACACTTCCTTGGACCGCAACAGACTTACCTGGTGTCACGGCTTCCACCGACAAAGTAACCGCTTCACCAGTCGAGGGATTAAGTACTCTAACTAGAGGCCTTAACCCTTGCTTATATTCATGAGCACCTTGCAGCTAGCTCTATTTGCTCAACAGAGTGCGACGGTGGTAGCACACTTTGGATGGGTGTCACAATACCATCACCATGTTCATGTTCCTCTGAAATAGAAACTGAAAAACTTGAATTATATTACTGTGACAGTTCTGGTATAGGCACCTCACTGCCAACAACGCATTGCAGCACCCGTCTCCAACGTCTGTCATGCTAATACACACAGTAGGACAAGAATCTGCAGGAGTGCATCAACTACAGGCAAGGCAACAAGCATGTCAATCCGAGGAAGACTTCCTCGCCTTGCATTTAGAGCAGTAAGCTTTCATAATTACAATCAAACGACAAAGTAGATGGCACTCCTACAAACTCCACAACAAAATATATTATACATGGATTATCGCAATCAAAATTATATTAAAAAATTTATAAAAAAAATTTTGAAAATTTTTTGAAAAAATGCCCAAGTTCCCAAAGAGAACATAATGAGCCCAAGGGCATTCCGATAGAGCCTAAGTGTGGACAAAATCCAAATATTATGAGCTACACTGCCAGAATAATAATCAATGTATCCTAAAGTAAATCTTCAGTAATATAATATGAAATACTACATATATTTGAGGATGTTGCTAATGTTAACGTCAAGGAAAAAAATGGAAACAAGACATCAGGCACAAAAATGCCCAAAGTCAGAAACCAATTTAAATGCTACCAGATGCAAACCTAGATCTTCATACAAAAAAAAGCAATACATCGGATAGAAGATGCAAGACTAAAATGACCTAACACCCCTAGGGTGAGGCTGTAACAATGGGGATAAACAGAATAAATATTCTGTAATATATGTAAAACTCCAAAGAAATTTAATACAAAATTTCAATAAAAAATAGCCAAAAAGTCGTGATGGGCGGTGATGAATTTTATGGGTTCGGTGATGGTGATTTCAGTGAAAAAACCTCGGTTTTGGTGACGGTGACTGTTCACCTTCCATTTTAAAAGTCAACTTAGGCCAAGAGAACTACAAAATGTGACCAACAAAAGACCCAGATTGGTACCAGATAATTGAGATTAATGAGATGAAGGGGGCGGCAGCAGCTCCTCCTCCCCAAACCCCCCCCCCCCTCCCCGAAATACAGCAGTGGCTATGCCACTGGTTAACCCTTTCGTGACTCGTCGGCGCGTAAACTGACACTACAAACAGGTTGGCGTGCTGCGCACCGATGGCATAGTAATGCATCTACTCTCACCTCAGTCCACGTGTGCTATCTTTATCAGTCCATAGAAGTAATTTCATGCCCAAATGAATTTAGAGTTGTTTCCCTTTAGTTGATTGGCTACAGTTTGGCACCTCACAGTAATTACCACGGACAAAGATGACAATTGATAGCAACGTGGAAAAAGGATTCTGCAGTACAGTCTGACTCAAATCAAGCTGACACATATGATACTACTATGAGTGCTGGACGTTCAGATGATGTTGCCAGTAAAAATCCAGATGACGGAGTGGAATAGGACTAGCCAGTGGGAGGGGATGCGGCAGAAAAAAGAAGTGCTGGTCAGGGACATGGCAGAATACGAGGGAGCTGGCGTGGTCGTGGAATTGGTCCAATTTTTCAATGGGAAAAATGCACAGATTTTGTTCCACTAGATATCCCACGTTCTGAATCTGGGAAGATAAATCTTGACTTACCTGACAATCCAAATGAATGGAACATTTTATACCTTTATCTAACGGACGAGATGATCCCGAAATTAACCCCAATATCCCAAGTCTGGGAGGTCGGTTTGGCTAATTTGCCCCCCCCCCCCCCCCCCCCCCCCCCCATCCAAATCACAAATATTATCTGTCAACACTGTTCAATTCGTCGACCGTGATATGATTGCTCATTGCAGGTAAAAAATATCATTTTTGTACTAAAAATGCTAACGATGGTCGCGTTAGACAGTGGTCGCTCATTGCAGGCCAATTTTAGAATAGAAACGATCCGTACATTTGAAATCTGCCGTCAGCTATTCCATACATTGCATCTATGCACAATGCGCATGTTAATCGGCAATGATCGCATAATGTAATTTTATTTCTATTATATGTTACGATGACATTTATTTTTGCTTACATTTTTATCTACGACTTACTGACGACTGCGTCATATTGCAAGATTGCATAAAATTAATGGAAAAAATTTACTTTCATTTTCATTTTCTCTTCAATTTCTGTCTGGATAGTCTCATATTCTGTCTTGTGTTTAGTTCTCAAATGCAACTTCCAATTTGTTGTGTTTCGGTAAGCTGCAGAAATGTGTTTTTTACATATTAAACACGTGCATTTCGATCAATCTATTCTTTTGTAGTGACGTTGCCAAGTGCTTTCAGGCTCCATCTTTTGACAGTTTTCTAAAATTCTCGGAATTGGGCATGGGAACGAACGGATCACGGGAAGTGAATTTGGCAATCACTGATTACTTCGGTGATTTGTCTTAAGTTCAGTGCAGTGACAGTGATTTCTGAATCGCCGTCACCGCAGTGAAAACACCGACATCAACCCAACACTACCAAAAAGCTTAGGAGTTTAACAGGAAGGGCTCATGGAAGGATAGGGAAGGAATACTGAATAAACAGTGTATTGATCAAAGCAAGAATGATGGCATCAGGTGTATGTCCTGAAAATGGGAAATATGAAAAAAATTTTATAATTATAAAGTTACAGCCTTGAACGTCTGAAACCACATTTGTTCACTTCCATCATCCATCAACAGCCTTGGATCCACCAATTCTTGCATTGATTTGTGTCTGGCATCCTCAAAAAAGGAGATTTTAAAGCACAGATGTCAGATCATTGTTACTGACTTTGGTGCCAAACAAAGAATGATGTTGACGCAAATTCCGGTCTCTTCCTGACCAGTGCGTATACGCAGATGGTAAAAGTATGGAGGGCCAGATAGGACTTTTAATTTTCGGTTTTGTTTGCAAATTTTTGGGACTGGGGGTTCAAAATTGTGTTTAGCCCTTGATAATATCGAGTTTGCACTAGCTAGTCTGGGCCATTGCTTGTCGTATAAAAATATGCTGCTGAAAACTTTGCAGAGTGCAGAAGGTTAATTGTGGTACCAACACTTCTCAACAAATGTGGGCTTTGACGTGCTCATTCAAAGAGAGGTCATAGGCTATGTTTTTGGAAGCAAGGAAAAAAAGGTAAAATATATTGTTGTAAATGAAAAATATGGTTGGATTGTCTTGCGTATAGAGTTAAATAAAAAAAAATTTTAGATCAAGAAAAAAAACTTTTAAAATTGCTTCAGTTACAATATATCTACTCACTGGAGACATGTTTGTAATTTGATTGTGATCACACCAAAATTCCAATAAATTTGTCAAACTTCCAACCACATCAGGCTGAAAATATAGAAACAACAAAATAAGTTTATAACATTATTTCATATTCAAAGATAAGTTATAGAGAAAGCAAATGTTTTAAATCCTAAATTTATGATACAAGCTGATCACAAGGAAAACTAGAGGCCCCAGGGGGCCTGAGGGCGCTCACCTGACATGGTAGTCTAAATATCAAACCAGGGACTTGACTTGAATAAGCTGCATACGCCCCTCCTAAGAAAAGCATATACCAACTAGATGAAGCGATTGTGCCCACACAATACACAGGATTTTCCTTCTATTTTCAGTTCCTGCACTTTTACGTCCCAAAATTGAGATAAACACATAAAAAACAGATTTTTTTCCCAAAGAAAATACTTTCAGCCTAAATTTTTTTCTTCTTCTTAAAACGCATAAAAAACGATAAAACTAATTTCCGGATTTTGGTCCAAAATTTTCAGGGTAAAAAAAAAATTTTTTTTTGTCTTAAAATTGACCAAAACGCAGAAAAAAAAAGAAAAATTTTTTTTTCGGATTTTGGTCCAAAATTTTCTAAGTCTCTCCCGGACCCCAAATTTTCAGAAAACATTTTTTTTTTTTTTTTTTTTTGGTCTTAAAATTGATAGAAACGCATAAAAAAACCAAAAAAAAAAAATTCCGAATTTTGGTCAAAAATTTTCCAAGTCCCACCCGGACCCCAAATTTTCATGGGAAAAAAAAAAAAAATTTTTTGTCTTAAAATTGACAGAAATGCATAAAAAACAAAAAAAAAATTGTTCGGATTTTGGTCCAAAATTTTCTAAGTCCCACCCGGACCCCAAATTTTCAGGCGATTCGTTAGGTAAAGGGTTAACCCTTTACCTAACATGAAAAGCAGACGACACTTGCAAAAATAATTCTTGAATAACTAATTTTTTTCATTTTTTTGTCTCAAAAACATACGTGATGACCCCTCGTTGGAACAAGCTCGTCAAGCTCGTTCCAACGAGGGGTCATAACCTATGTTTTTGAGACAAAAAATGAAAAAAATAATGAAAATTAATTGGCGATTTTTGAGAATAGCGCTGGCCGGTTTTGGCCGTTATGTTGGGTAAAGGGTTAAAATTGACCAAAACGCAGAAAAAACAAAAAAAAATTTTTTCGGATTTTGGTCCAAAATTTCTAAGTCCGCAACAGGACCCCAAATTTTCAGCCTAAATATGAACCTAGGGACTTGGCTTCAACAAACATGAATCTCACCCCCCTAAGGATGCTGCATACCAAATATCAAAACATTCTTATTGCTAGATCTGAAGAAGATTTTTCAAAAATACTCCTCATACTGCACTAATTTAAACATTTGGGCTCCCATAGAGAGCCCAAATATCGACCCAGGCAATTGATTTCAATAAACATGTGAAACAATCTTCCAAAGATGTTATATATGAAATTTTAAAGCTTTTGGAGTAGTGGTTTGGGAGAAAAGTAGTCTTATATGTTTTTCCCATTACCCACAGTGTTAAAAAATGCTGACTCAGCACTTTTTCAAAGTCCCCAAAAAATACCCCATGATAAAACCGATGGCAATTTTTTTTGACCATTCCATTCTGTTGGTCCTAAGGAAGCTTCACAACATATAAGAATTCTCAGTGCCGTGTAGTTTTGGAGATATGGGCGTTTTAATTTTTTTCTATTTTTAGCTCCTGCGGTCCCCATGGGGCGACGGGAAAAAAATTGTTGGCATAAATTAAGTACTTATGACCCAATAAGCCCTCATATCAAATTTGGTCAAAATTTGCCTCTCAGTTTGGAAAATAGAAATTTTGGGAGGGGCAAATATTCTTTCCCCTCCCATTACGACGCCAAGTATAGCCCCACAAACTTCTCTTGAACAAATCTGAGTCAACACCTCAAAAGGAAGCTGCACACCAAATATCAAGTCTCTGCTACTGCTGGTTCATGAGAAGAAGATTTTTTAAGATTTCAGCACACTTTTTGGGTGTGGCCCTACCCACGGGCGAGGCAACTTGATTTGAACAAAATCAAATTGCGATGTCATAACAAACTATTATCTCAAATATCAATTAAATTGGTTCAGCGGTTTGGGAGGAGAAGACGCAAACGCCATGTTCACGGACGACGCCGGACGCCGGACGGTGAGTGATCACTATAGCTCTCCTGACTGAAAGTCAGGTGAGCTAAAAAATGAAGTACAGTTTTCCTCAATTTCATTTCAGCCGCAGTCAATTCACCAGCGATATTTAATTGAAAGTTAAAAAATTTATAGTAATTTATATATTTTTTATACTTACCAATGACCCAGACTTAGCTGGTGCTAACTCCAACAAAACCAGGGCCAAACACAAATTTTGCCCCCCAATCCCCAAAATTTGCATCCAAAACAAAAAGAAATCATGTCCTAAAGGACCTCCATAGTATGCCTCTACTGCGCATGCGCAGTGACGCAGTCGTCCCGAAATTGGCGCCAATTATCATTCTTACTGGCAGTGCCTGGTCAGTGCTATGTACTCAGCGGGGAGGCAAGAGTTCCCAACTCCAGGGAGGGCCATCCCCGTCTGGGTCATTGGTAAGTATAAAAAATATATAAATTACTATAAATTTTTTAACATTTTTATACTGTACCAATGACCCAGACTTAGCTGAATAGTAAACAGGCTGGAGGGCCTAGGACATAGAGGAAAATCCAATAAGCTCAACTATATAGTAAAGAGGTAACCCCTTAAGGAGAAAAGGAGTATTAGGCTTTACATGTATCTTTCTTATTTAATATTAAATTAGAAAGATACACTACCCTTAATAATTGAGCACAATAACATTCATGTTCTCTATTAACATCCAGTATAACCCTTATACTAATTATTTTTAAAGCAAGCCAATAAATAAAGTAGTCCAGAGAATTGAGACTCTTTATAATAATTTAAAAGTGTCCGAGTATTGTATATTAAAGCCCGTTTGACACTTGACATATACAAATGCTTCACACCGAGCTACACTTTAAAAATAAGACATGAATGAAATTAAACATTAATATTACACTTTAAAACCATCCCGGAAGCGACTCAGAAATACTGACTTGGAGGAGGCATTCCCTTGCTTTTCACTATAAAGCAGGTGACCTAAGGGAACACCCCCCCCCCCCCCCCCCCTTCCCCTTGCCCTGGGTCAAATAGCCCAGAGCGAAGAGGGCAGCCGGACGGAGTCACTACCGGAACAGAAAGCCTGCATAACTATAGTTGCAACTGTTTAGTGGACGACATTCTGAGCAACAGATAACGGACCTAAACAATGCAGGTCTCCAGAAATGGACTCAATATTTCTGAGATAAAAATTCGTAAATGTGGATGGCTGAGACCAATAAGCAGCCTTCATTAAATCTGTAATAGCAACACTATTAGCATAAGCCCAGGAAGTAGAAAGAGCTCTTACTTCATGAGCAGAAATCTTAAGCACAGACTGCTGAGAAGAAGATAAATCTTCATAAGCAGTACGGATAGTTAACTGAATCCATCTAGCAATAGAATGGACTGAAATGTCCTTTCTATTAGGCATCAAAGACAGAAAGAAACGTTTCCGTCCCTTTCTGATAAACTGAGATCTCTGTTTATAGATACGTAGTGCTCTAACAGGACAGAGTAAAGGCCTACGCCCGTCTGAAGACGGAAGAGCCTTAATAACAATAGGTTCCGGATATTTATTAGGAGCCTGATTCTTAGCTAAAAAACCCACATTAGTAGTGAAGGTGATAGTGTTCTCAACACTACGATAATGAGAATCATCCACCGATAGTGCATGAAGCTCACTGACTCTTCTGGCAGAAGAGAAAGCTAAGAGAAAAGCTGTCTTATAAGATAAGAATTTGAAATCTACTGTCCCAAGAGGTTCAAATGGCTTTTCCTTCAATTTAAGGAGAACCCAAGCTAAATTCCACTTAGGAATTAATCTAAGAGTTCTGGGTCTATTTATCGAAAAATTTCTAACCAATTTCGATAAAGAGACATTAGATCCAATTTGTAAACTATCATGATGTGCATAGGTATCAGATAACATAGATCTATAACCCTTTATAGTAACAGGCTGCAGTTTGATTTCGTCAAACAAGTATACTAGAAAGTTTGCAATGTCTGGTATAGAGGGATCAAATATATCTACAGAATGATCCCTACACCAACGACGAAAAACCTTCCACTTAGCCGCATAGTTTAGCGAAGAGGAGGTCCTCCTACAGTTAGAAATTGCGTCCACTGCTCGTCCTGTAAAGTGCTTGCCATGCAAGAAGGACCGCACAACGGAAAAACGTGAAGGTTGAGACCTTGCGGGTTGTGATGGAGTTGGCGCGATTTCCCCTGCGAAAGAAGATCCTCTCGTGGAGGAAGCTTCCGCGGTAGGTCCCACAACAGACACCTGAGTAGATTTATCCACGGTCTCTGTGGCGACAGAGATGCTACCAACAGAATCTTGCATTGAGATTGTTTTATCTTTAGCAATACTTGTTGAATTAACGGCGCTGAAGGATACGTATATCCTATCATTCCGTCCCAAGGGATCGACAGAGCGTCTACTGCAAATGCTCTTGGATCCGGACACGGGGACACATACGTCTGCAACTGATTGTTGAGATGTGTCGCAAATAAGTCTATCATTGGCCGTTCCCATTGGTAGCAAATCTGATTGAATACTTGTTTGTTGAGAGTCCACTCCGACGGCAACAAGAGACCCTTTCGTGAAAGGGAGTCTGCTAGGACATTCAGACGACCCGGTATGTGACGGACCGAAAAAAGAACGTGATGTTCTAACGCAAACAGAAGGATTCTTTCCATTAGATTGAACAACGGAACTGAATGAGTGCCTCCCTGATTCCGTATATACGCCACTACTGTCGTATTGTCGGATAGGATTTGGACATGAGCATCGTGAATAATGTCCATCCAGTGACGTAACGCAAGCCAAATTGACATCATTTCCTTGATGTTCATGTGCTTGCACAGGAATTGCGGATCCCAAAGACCCTGGCATCTCGAATCCGTTGGGATTAATGATGCACCCCAACCTGTTTGACTGGCATCCGTCATAACGGTAAAACTCGGATCCGGCAACTGCAGCGGAACTCCTTGAGTTAACCACTGAATGTTTGCCCAAGTCTGAATCTCTTGTTTCACTTGATCTGACAAGAGAACGTCTACATCGAGCGAATGAATTTTCACACTCCAATTCTGAGTCAGGAAAATTTGAAGAGGACGTGTGCGTAGCCGCCCCATCAGAATGAGATCCGCGGCGGCTCCGCACAGACCTATCAGTCTCATAAATTCTCTCGCCGTGACTTTGTCTGCGTGCAGACAATAGCGAGCGTAACAACTGACTAATTTCGCTCTGGTTAACGGCAGACGAACGAGATTGTTGTGCGTCTCGAAGCTCATTCCCAGATGAGTGAATGACTTGGACGGCACCAGATCCGACTTCTCCTCGTTTACTATAAAACCGAGACGTCGGAGCAATAGAAGAAGATTCTGAACATCGTTCTGAAGCGTTAACTCGTTGCCGTACCTCTGAAGAATGTCGTCCAGGTAGGCCGACGTTACTGCAGACGAATGAGCTCGGAAGTAAATCATTACCGAGTTCATTACCCGAGTGAAAGCCCAGGGTGCTAGATTCAATCCGAAGCACATGGCCCGGAACTGATACACCACTCCTAGGACTGCGAAGCGTAGATACTTTCGGAATGTCGGATGTACCATGACGTGAAAGTACGCATCTTTGAGATCTATGCTCGTTGCATAATCGTTCACCCGAATACTCGCTCTGACCGATCGAATCGTCTCCATATAAAACTTCGGAGCGACGATCAGCTTGTTTATCCAGCTCAAATCTATGACTGGACGGAACGAGCCGTCTGGTTTCGGAACCAGAAACAGATGGCTGTAGAATCCCAGAGATTCCTGGTTTTCTACGACCTCTACCGCGTTCTTCATTAAAAGAGACTGCACCTCTGATAACAGAGCGTCTCTTTTCTGTGGATTTGACGGAAGATGAGTCCACTTTGGACTTCGAGTTAATGGAGGCTTTCGTTTGAAGGATATCTTTAGACCTTCCGAAGTCACTCCTCTCACCCAAGGGTCGTCCGTAATCGACGCCCACTCTTGTGAAAAACTCGACAACCTTCCGCCAACCGGAACGCGATAGAGGTTTAAGCCATCACCTCCTGGACCTGCGAGGCCTGCGGTAGGAGAAACCACGTCTTCCACGACCCGCACCTCGCCTCGTCGACCTCGGGGCGTCCGACCGATTGTCCCGGCCTGAAGGACGTCCCGAACGAGAGTCGCTATCCTGACGGTCTCTCGAATAAGACCAAGAGGACGCACCGGAACCTCTATAGGAACCTCTCTTGGGCGCATTAGACCCAGAAGTGCCTGTCTTATTCGTGTCTGCTGTATCCGACTTCTTAGAAGCAGATCTGAACAACAGAGAATCATTAGCTTTCTTTTTAATTTTATCATAAATAGCGGAAAGCTTGCCGTCAAAGAGAAGTTCTCCTGAGACCGAAGCGACTCTAAGAGAGTTCTTCACCTTAGAATCCACTAGTGTGGATGTAGCTAGGGCTGCGTCACGTCTAACCAACTCCAGATTTGCCACTGAAAGGGCGGAGTTACACGTGGAATAAGCTACTGCCCTTGAAAGAAGTCTTAAAGAGGATTGTATATCCTGAAACTCTTCCCCTTGAAGGCGCAGTGATAACGCCTTAGTAAGATGATCTGCGTAAGATAAGGCATCTAAATTGGCTCTGTTAGACGCAATAGCTGTTTCCAACACCGCAGTTGGAATAGAAGCTGACGACGGTAATGATAGCTCTACGTCTTCCGCCTCGTCGTCCATACGCAGAGGAACTCTCGGTATACCCTGTCCTGCCGTATCGAATTTATTCCTTGCATTAATGAAAGGCAGGTTAAGAGTATTAGCGGACAAGAAACCTGCTTTCCCCGTCCTGGAAGCAAGTTTAAATATAGCGTCGTTCAATAATTCAAATGTTCTTGCAACATTATTGGACTGCGACGGAAACTCGGGAGCGATGTCCCTGAACCGCTCAAAAAATTCAGAGTCCAATGACGCTATAATTCTCTTGTCCGGAAGCGCAGCAGTCTGGCCCGACGGAACAACTTGAGGGAGAAAGTGCCGGATGAAGTCCACGGCAGCTTTATGTTGTTCCGAAAGGGATAGCTCCAATTCATCCGTATCCCTTTCACCATCCGGTCGGACCTCCCGATGTTCCCGGTCGTCCGCCCCCGATGCTTCGGCGGAGCGTACCGACCCAGCGCCGTCGGATAATTCTCGATCCGACACCGTTTCTGTCGGCTGCTGGGATGCTGCGATAAGCTGTGCTATCTGCACAAGAATGTCCGACGTCGAGACCTGCGGAGGCGCAGTCTTTCGCTGCTTCGCCGAGGGCAGCTCCGCATCAGATGGCTCCCGCATACTTTTCCTATGCGAACGTCCGGAGTCCATCGGTCTCGAATCCCTGGCTGCCGGATGGTGTGACCTGGTCGCCGAAGAATCCTTCATCGGCGAAGCTGGTAAAATATCGGAGGTCACGCAGCCAAGGTGCGGTCGTGTGCGCTGATGAGAAGAGGAAGCCTTAACAGTCTCTGTGGACTGCTTATACAACGGAGCGTCCCGAGCGACGGACGTATGCTCCGCTAAAGACACATTTTGTACCACAACATCTGGTCCCAGATGTTGTTGTACGAGAGAGGGACCTCTCTCGCTCGCGGCCCGGCTGGACCTGGACGAGCTAGGAACCGGACTAAAAGGCTTCCTCCGTTCTCGTTTACTATCCGCCGTCACTGGGTGTGCATCTATTATGTTTATAGTGCTCGCATCACCCAAAATTTCCTCTTGGACCGCATCGGACGAACCCGGCTGCCGAACCATTCGGTGAATGGACGCTACACCGGGCGAGCTAGCGGACGACATTTGTCTAATCTCCATGAGCACTTTTGCCGCTAGCTCTGAATTCATTTGTGACAACGGACGCACACTTGAAGAAGATAACATGGAAACATCACCCTGTTCTGGTTCCTCTGAAATAGAAACTGAGAGAGTAGAGTGACCTTGTGGAGAAAGAGCCGGCATCGCTCTTTCTCCAGAAACAACATATCGTGACACACGTTTCCAATGTTTCTCATCCCAATGTTCACATATAGGACAGGGATTAATGCGAGAACACTGACTACAATTAATACAATGATCATGAAAGTCAAAGGAAGATTTCTTCCTATTACAATTTGAACAATGTCCCTTCATTGTGAAAGAACAACAATAAGTCCTAGTTACTCGCAAAAACCCCTGACACAAAGATACATAATAACATGATCCATTAATAAATGAAAAAACAATTGCAAAACGAAATAATTTTGAAAAAATATTTTTTCAGAGAAGCCCAAGTTGCTGAAAAGTAACGTTGAGCCCCGATGGATCCGGTGGCAAAGTGTGGTCAAAAATTTTAAATTTATATAAAATAATTAATGAGACACTTTCGGATAATATAAATGTATCTTATAATGAGATAAACTACCACAAAGGCAAACAGCCCCCCTCAAAAAAGGCTGTTGCCAATGAAAACAAACAGTGTAAACACACTAGAAAACATGACTCCAGGCACTGAAAAAACTGGCCCGGAATCAGTCATCAATTACACTCTATCTGATGCAAAACAGAGACTCCCAGGGGAGAATCTATAGAACATCAGATGGAAGATGCAGAACACAAACGTTATACACCCATGGGTGAAAACGTAACTATGGGGAAAATAACAGAAAACATTCTGTAACCAAGCAACTCTCCCAGGAAATTTTAGAAATGAAACTTCTCAAAAATATGCCAAAAGCATGGGAGAATTGCCAGGGGGGACTTTAGAAGGCTAGGGGAGAGGAAACACTGAATAAGCAGTGCAACAATTAGCAAGAATGACAACAAGAGGCCCATGCCTCGAAAATAGGCAACTTAACATAATTTCATCAAAAAATTTTAAGTACAGCCCTGATTATTTTTTGCCACTTCTTTTTCCTCTCCTCCTTCTATCCTCCTTAGAATCACATTTTCTCCAAAAATTACGTGTCTGGCATCCTTTAAACTGAGATTTACAAGCACAAAGATCAGTGAGATGTTGACTGATGAAGGGCCAAACAGAGAATGATAATTGGCGCCAATTTCGGGACGACTGCGTCACTGCGCATGCGCAGTAGAGGCGTACTATGGAGGTCCTTTAGGACATGATTTCTTTTTGTTTTGGATGCAAATTTTGGGGATTGGGGGGCAAAATTTGTGTTTGGCCCTGGTTTTGTTGGAGTTAGCACCAGCTAAGTCTGGGTCATTGGTACAGTATAAAAATATGTTTCACCACAGTTACTAGTTGTCTCTTTTGTGACTAATGTCTGATAAAAACTGAAAAACAAGAAAGTTGGGATAGGCTACTTTGATAGATGACTGACTGGCAGGATTAATCTCATAAACAATTAAAATAATACAACAAAACAAACAAAGAAAAGAAGAAATAACAAAAGGAGAAAACAATAAAGTTTTTTATTATATGACTAACTTTTTTCGTACAAATACCACCATTGTAATGCGATCATTTCCCTGCCACTGGAAAGCACAGTGAGTAATCCTATGCCACACCACTATAGTATGAGAACGAAGCTTCAGAACGTGTTGATCGAATACAGACTATTTATATAGTATGCTCGAACAGCCTAGGTGGGTATTTCTTTGGGAATGGGAATTTTTAATTTAATTACATTAATTAGTTATGTGTCATAAAATGAACATTTTATCACAACTGTGGATTAATATTAGGTTGTTACATCATGTCTCATTGACGAGGTGAGATAGTTGGACAGCCACTTTTATTTGATCCAGCTATCTCACCTCGTCAACTCGATGTGATACTATGACCAGATCAATGCACTGTAGTGATAGTATTTATAGAACATGCTTGTCAATCCTTCCGAAATAAAAGAACCTTTAATTGAACTTGAAGGATTGACTGTCAACCTGATGGGTATTTGTCTTGAATTTCTCATGAAATGACGTCACGGCTGCAATCTTTTTCTCTTCTTATTGAGGTTTAACTGGTAGAGTGCTAAATTACTTTTCAATGGTCATTTGTAACAAAAGTATTTTTTTTACAAAGATATCACACGACTACAAAAGGAGCCTTATTTTAGCAAGTTGTTGGTCATAAATAATTGTTTTGTTGCAATTTATTGGAGAACCAGTTGGACCTCTCCAATAAATTGTAACAAAAAAATTTGGTATTAATATTTTTCTTCCAGTGCTGAGCCAACAACATATTACAGCAAACAGTGTAAAGCCACTTTTGTGGATTTCAGAACTTTTCAGTCGAGCCCTGATAATGGCTTCTAGCACTCAACCAGTTAATGATACTTATGATAGCCAATATCACCTCATGTCGAACTGTTTTATGGATGGAGGAAGCCAGAGTGCCCTGAGAGAACCACTGAGCAGCTGTCAGACTCACCAAAGTATTGATTCCACACAAGCAGGGTCAGCATTGGTTGAAGGCTGGTGCATCATCAACTTGCAGTAGACCTTTGTGTCACAATGCCCACACGTGGCCAATCAGGATTCAGTGCCTTTCCCAAGGATACAAAGCAGTTACCTTTGTGGATCTTTTGGTTTGATGTGCAATGCCATAACTACTGAACCACCATGCTCCCAGTCATGGCAAGAGTCTGGTATCAAGAAATCATTTTTCGAGGACAACTCCTCTTTGCGGGGCTATATATTGTTAACAAGAGCTTAGAATATACCTTTAGTAGGTAGCAGTATTTTTATATGGTGCAGGAAAATAAACTACCCATGATGGGCGAGTTAAGGTACTATCTGCACTAAAAACTTTCACTGGAAATTAAGAATAAACAAGAATAACTAGAAAGTGTTTTAGCACACTAAAACATATGTCTCCCCTTCCTTTTGAGGTCAGAGGTCAAGGTCACATGCAGTTCATCAAGGTAGCGGACATGCGGTTTTATGGTGACACATCCACATGTCAAAAAAAAATAATTCTGGTCTTGATAATTACTCCCTATTTAAAGTACATAAATTTTACCTTGAGGTCAAGGTCACATGAAGGTTATGATGACAAGTGGTCTCATTGTGATACATCCACATGTCAATCATCTAAGTCCTGGGTCAAAAAACAAAAAAGTTCTGATCTGGACAATTATTCCCTATTTGAAGTACATAAATTTGACCTTGAGGTCAGAGGTCAAGGTCACATGCAGTTCATCAAGGTAGCGGACATGCGGTTTCATGGTGACACATCCACATGTCCAAAAAAAAAAAAATCTGGTCTGGACAATTACTCCCTATTTAAAGTACATAAATTTGACCTTGAGGTCAAGGTCACATGAAGGTCATGATTACATTGCAATACATCCACATGTCAAATATCTAAGTCCTAGGTCAAAAAACTAAAAAGTTCTGGTCTGGATAATTATTCCCCATTTGAAGTACATAAATTTGACCTTAAGGTCAGAGGTCAAGGTCACATGTAGGTCATCGAGGTAGACGACATGCGGTCTCATGGTGACACATCCACATGTCAAATAACCAAGTCCTAGGTCAAAAAACAAAAAAATTCTGGTCTGGACAATTACTCCCTATTTGAAGTACATAAATTTGACCTTGAGGTCAAGGTCACATAAAGGTCACGACATGCGGTCTCATGGTGACACATCCACATGTCAAATAACCAAGTTCTAGGTCCAAAAAAAAAAATTCTGGTCTGGACAATTACTCCCTATTTGAAGTACATAAATTTGACCTTGAGGTCAAGGTCACATGAAGGTCACAATGGTATGTGACACACCGGCTCATGGTGATACATCCACGTGCCAAATATCTAAGGCCTGACTCAAAAGACAAACAAGCTTTGGTCTGGACAAAGTTTCCTTGAAAAAAAGCACAAATCTGACCTTCAGATCAAAGGTCAAGATCACATGAAGGTCACAATGGTATGCTACACACCGGCTCATGGCGATACATCCACATGCCAAATATCTAAAGCCTGACTCGAAATACAAAAAAGTTCTGGTCAAGACAGTTTCCCTTAAAAAAGCGCATAAATACCTTCAGGACAAAGGTCAAGGTCACATGAAGGTCACTATGGTACACTGCACACCAGTTCATGGTGATACATCCACATGCCAAGTATCTAAGGTGTAGGTCATAAGACAAAAAAGTTATGGCCCGGACAAAGTTTGTGTGATGTTTCCCTTAAAAAAACACATAAATCTGACCTTCAGGTCAAAGGTCAAGGTCACATGAAGGTCACTATGGTACACTGCACACCAAGCTCATGGTGATACATCCACATGCCAAGTATCTAAGGTGTAGGTCAAAAGACAAAAAAGTTATGGCCCGGACAAAGCTTGTATGAGAAGAAGAAGAAGAAGAAGAAGAATATGCACTAAAACAATATGTCTCCCTTCTGGGAAGGGGAGACATAATTTCTGGCAGGTTATACTCACAAGTTCTGTAAACTCATTATTTCCAATGTCCAGTCTTTCTAGCTCTGTTAATCTTGAAAAAGATTTTGGTAATGTCTTCAAGTGATTTTCTCTGAGTTCTAGAATTTTTAACCTGGATAATCTAAAAAGCCATAAAAAATGAAATAGAGGTCCACAAGGTGGGATGTAATTGGAAAAGAAATAACTATCATTATTTTTACCCAAAATTTCAAGCATTTTTCTGTTGATCAAGTAATATTACTGAAAATATATTCAAGGAAATTCATGGAAATCCAAGGCGAGTACCAGTCATTTTGTAAGGCATCTGAGACCATCAAAACCCATCCTCAAATAAATGAAAAGAGAAACACACACAGCATAATTTTTTTCAAATTAAAACAAAAGTTGGAGATTTCTGAAGAAATTTCAAAATCTTGGAAAGATTACATACTTATTTATTGGTATTTAAGGTCACATATTTCTGCACAATGGCTAAACGTGACCACAACATGGAGATAAAGTCAAGTTTAGTCCATTGTTTATACCCATATGGTCCATTTTAGAGGACTTCCAACCTAGGCATTGGTGACCGGGTCTTATTTTACCATTAAAACAGAGCTTGTTTACCACAGTAAGCAAGCAGTGCTTCACTTGGCGGTGTTCCCACAGGGAAGGAAAGATTACATGGTTGCCACATTGTTTTGCTAACTATTTATTTATTTATTTATTGGGGTTTAACGACACTTTTGACAGCCAGGGTCACCTTGTGTCAGTTTTACTGGTGGAGGAAGCCGGAGTACCTGAAGAGAACCATAAGCAATGGCAAGCAACTGTCAAATTCCCCAATGTACTAACTCCGCACAAGCAGGGATAGCATTGGTTGAAGACAAGTGCACCATCTCCATTCAGTACACAGCACCACTGTGCCCACATGTGGGTAATTGGGATGCAAACTTTTATAACTAAAAGCAGCCAACACAGATAACAAGAATCCCAAATGCATTTTTTTTTTCAAATGCTCTCATCTGCTTTGATGAAAGAAGTTTTTTGTACGGGTTTGTTTTGTTACCTTTTATTGGGGAGTGGCTATAGACATTATAACAAAACAATTATTGATGTGTCAATTCCAAGTACAGTGGAACCCTGTTAATTGAATATCCAATTTGCCAGTGAAAATTATTCACTTAAAAGAGATCGGGTCACTTTCCTTTATTCAAGAGAACTGAGCATTTATTCTTATATTTTATCTTGTTCGACAGAGAGCTCATGCCTGTTTTTGATACACTGAAGCAAAAAAGGCCAATAAAGAAGAAGAGGGGTTCGTTGATAGTCAGGATATTGTTTTGACAGGATACAAGATTTTTCATTCAATTAACAAGGCAAATTTGTACTGAAGATATTTATGGTAAATCATTTGGTATTTGGGGATTACATTCAATTAACAGGGTAATTAATAAAAAATTCAAACTTTTCTTGTGAGAACAGATACTGCTGTTTGCAAAACCGAAACAATATTATTATACATAATATAACAATCAGTAACATGATTTGGAATGACACTGCAGTTTATTGATGACCCAATAGGAACCACTAACAGCCCAATTCGGCCTGGACATAGTCAATTTACTTTTTGAGAGTTCAAGATCAAAGGCATGCTTTACGACACTTCTGTTTTACTCTTCATGAAGGGAACTGTTAAGAGTGTCTGAGATACCAGTGATGTTGAAAATGTCTGAAACTAGGCACACCAAAAATGCTTACATGGAATTAAAATTGCATCAGTAGTAGGCATGCAAATATACTTGCCTGCATCAGATTTCCATCACTGTATGAGATCACATTATATTAATATACAGGGATGCAAAAATAATTTTTGGCATACATTGCTTGAATGAATTGTTCATTGATTTGTTGTTAACCACAAGAGCGACTCTAATAGTATTCCATTGGTAAACAAGTGGTAATTCTCTATTTTACCTACAGAATTGTATTCTAATCTCTCTCACAGTTAACCCTTTACCTAACCTGAAAAGCAGACGACACTTGCAAAAATAATTCTTGAATAACTAATTTTTTTCATTTTTTGTCTCAAAAGCATAGGTTATGACCCCTCGTTGGAACGAGCTCGACGAGCTCGTTCCAACGAGGGGTCATAACCTATGTTTTTGAGACAAAAAATGAAAAAATAATGAAAATTAATTGGCGATTTTTGAGAATAGCGCTGGCCGGTTTTGGCCGTTACGTTAGTTAAAGGGTTAACAACAAATCAATGAAGAATTCAGGAAGAAGTTTTGCTGCTATTTCATTTCTTGCAAGATGTCTTAATTCCCAACAGTGTCAACTTCAACAAATAATAATAAACTCAAAGAACCTTCAAGGAGTTTAAGATGCTATCACAACATTTAAAGACTAGAATAGGACTGTAAGAATGATACTGACCCTTGAAAGCTTAAAAATATAATGAAAAAGTGAGCAGGCCCTGATCTTCAGCATTTCAGGAAATGGTGGATTTAAAAAATGTTGTTACATAATATTATGTAAATAGTTTATATACCTTCCAAAGTTGCCCGGTAAGTAGTCCAGGAATGTATCATTCAGATAAAGCTGAGTAAGATTCAACAACTGTGTAAAACCTTCAGGTAATCTACAATTTATAAACAGTGTACATATTTATTTATGTCATCAAGGCTGATCATTAATTTATGTTCACTTCTTCATTGAACACATCATTTTTTACAAAACATGTTACTTGGCTAAAGCTTCATACCAATCTCAGGATATGAGTGTGTGAATGTTTCCTGCTTTGTGTGCAGTAACTTAGAAACTCATACAAATTCCAAATACAGCTGTTTGAGGCCAGAACAGATTGAGTAAATGATAATTTCTTTTTCCTTTCATTTGTCTCAAAAAGAATAGGGCAATTCAATCAATTTTCCTCTCATCTACATTACTGCATGTGGACCGAAGACTCAAACTGTTTTTGGTATTCATTTGTTAACTTCTCTACAGGATCTGTTCCATAATGAAAGAAAGTGTCAATGACACTGTAGCTCAACTTGACAAACTTGAACTTGATAAGTTATAAGTGAAATGGCAAAATTGAAGATCATTGGTTCCAGTGTTATTTGGTGACACTTCAACATAACAGCATTGTGTGTGCACAATGTCAGAGCAATACATGCATTTTTAAATGTAAACTATACGGCTGGCTAAAGCAAATGTTGATACACAAATGCAGGAAGTTCAGAGGTCACTGTAAGCAGCAACCTTTTTCACAGAAATGAATGCTAATTGATAGCTCTTATCTACGTATAGAGGTTTTGCCCAATAAGCACACCAAGTTCAAAAACAATCCTTAGATAAATGTGCCCTGCAGGCCATGTCAAACAAGAGCACCGCTGGGCATTGCATCATACGCCCGTGAACTGTTCAAATTGTACCATTTTAACACATTTGCAATTTTTTTAGAGTGCGAGAAATTTATACTGGCATATATATATATGTTACGGTCATTTGAGAAAAAGACTAACTAGTTTGAAGCCAATCGAAAAACAAATACTAAAGTTATCATCCGGAAACCAAATATTTGACGAAGAATTCTAAGTCCAACAGGGGCCATAATTCAGGCAAAAATTGTTCAGACCGACCCATATTCGAACTTGACCTGTATTTTGTTGTGATTAAACCACATACCAAGTTTGGAGCCAATTGGAAAACAAATACTAAAGTTATCATCCGGAAACCAAATATTTGACGAATTCTAAGTCCAACAGGGGCCATAATTCGGGCAAAAATTGTTCAGACCGACCCCATATTCGAACTTGACCTGTATTTTGTTGTGATTAAACCACATACCAAATTTGTAGCCGATCGGAAAACAAATACTAAAGTTATCATCCGGAAACCAAATATTTGACGAATTCTAAGTCCAACAGGGGCCATAATTCAGGCGAAAAATGTTCGGACCGACCCCATATTCGAACTTGATCTGTATTTTGTTGTGATTAAACCACATACCAAATTTGGAGCCGATCGGAAAACAAATACTAAAGTTATCATCCGGAAACCAAATATTTGACGAATTCTAAGTCCAACTGGGGCCATAATTCAGGCGAAAAATGTTCGGACCGACCCCATATTCGAACTTGCCCTGTATTTTGTTGTGATTAAACCACATACCACATTTGGAGCCGATCGGAAAACAAATACTAAAGTTATCATCCGGAAACCAAATATTTGACGAATTCTAAGTCCAACTGGGGCCATAATTCAGGCGAAAAATGTTCGGACCGACCCCATATTCGAACTTTACCTGTATTTTGTTGCGATTAAACCACATACCACATTTGGAGCAGCTCGGAAAACAAATACTAAAGTTATTGTTCAGAAACCAAATGGACGGACGGACGGACGGACGGACGGACGGACGGACAACGCCATAACATAATACGTCCCGTTTTTTCAAACGGGCGTATAAAAAGAATGTTGCTGCACAAATGCAATAAATTCAAAGATTGTTGCCAACAGGAACAGTTTTTGATAGAAATGAAAAGAAAATTGCTAGTTCCCATCTCTTCCACTCTGAATAAGCATATGAAGTTTCAAAACAACCCCATAATGAATATGCCCTCTGAGGCATGCCAAAGGAAGATGTTAATGCACAAATGCACTAAGTTTGAAGGTCATTGCTAGTGGCAATGGTCTTTTTCTCTTTTTTATGGCAATTCATAAATATACCCTGTAGAGAGTGTAAAAGGGACAAGTTGCTCCGCAAATTCACTAAGTTCAAAGGCTGGTGCTAACGACTATAATTTTTTATAGAAATGAAAAAAAAAATCAACAGCTCACATCTGCAGGTGGTCACCCCAAACATGCATACCAAGTTTCAAAGTGATCCGATCATAGATGTGCCCTGTAGGACATGCCCAAAGACTATATTGATGCCTGACTAAATTAAGTTCAAAGCTCACATCTGCAGGTGGTCACCCCAAACATACATACCAAGTTTCAAACTGATCTGATCATAAATGTGCTCTGTAGGGCATGCCAAAGGAATATATTGATGCCTGACTAAATTAAGTCCAAATGTCGTTGCCAGTGGCAACATTTTTTGCCAGAAATAGAGGAAAATTGACAGCTCCCATCTAGTGGTCACCCAAAATAAGCGTACCAGGTTTCATCTGATCATAAATGAGCCCTGTAGGGTGTGCCAAAGGGAAATATTGAGGTCTGACAAAACTTAGTTTAAAGGCCATTGCCAGTGGTAACATTTTTTGACGGAAATGGAAGAAAATTGATAGCTCTCATCTAGAGGTCACCCCAAACAAGCATACCAAGTTTAAAAGCGATCTGATTATAAATGTGCCCTGCAAAGAGTGCCAAAGGAAAATACTGATGCATAACTGTACTAAGTTCATCAAAGGTCGTTGTCAGTGGTATCATTTTTCGACGTAAATGGAAGAAAATCGATAGCTCCCATCTAGAGGTAACCCCAAACAAGCATACCAAGTTTCAAACCGATCTAATCATAAATGTGCCATGTAGGGTATGCTAAAGGGAAATATTGAGGTCTGACTAAGCTAAGTTCAAAGGCTGTTGCCAATGGAAACATTTTTTTATGGAAATGAAAGAAAATCGATAGCTCCCATCTAGAGGTCACCCCAAATATGCATACCAGGTATCAAAACAATCCAATCATAAATGTTCCCTGTTGGGTATGCCAAAGGAAAATATTGAGGTCTGACTAAACTAACTGACTAAACTAAGTTCAAAGGTCGTTGCCAGTGGCAACATTTTTTGATGGAAATGGAAGGAACTTGATAGCTCCCATCTAGAGGTCACCCCAAACAAGCATACCAAGTTTCAAAGAGATCCGATTATCAAAGTGCCCTACAAGGTGTGTCAAAGGGAAATATTGATGCATAACTGTACTAAGTTCATCGAATGTCGTTGCCAGCGGCAACATTTTCTGATGGAAATGGAAGAAAATCGATAGTTCCCATCTAGAGGCAACGCCAAACAAGCATTCCAAGTTTCAAACAGATCTAATCATAAATGTGCCCTGTAGGGTGTGTCGAAGGGAAATATTGAGGTATGACAAGCCAAGTTTAAAGGCCGCTGCCAGCGGCAAGATTTTTTGACTGAAATAGAAGAAAATCGATAGCTCACATCTAGAGGTCACCTCAAATAAGCATACCAGGTTTCAAAACAATCCGATCATAAATGTGCCCTGAGGTAATGCTAAACTAGCATTCCAAGTTTCAAACAGATCTTATCATAAATGTGCCCTGTAGGGCGTGCCAAAGGGAAATATTGCAGTCTGACTAAACTAAGTAAAAAAGCCGTTGCCAGCAGCAACATTTTTTGACAGAAAGGGAAGAAAATCGATAGTTCCCATCTAGAGGTCACCCTGAACAAGCATACAAAGTTTCAAATCGATCTGATCATAAATGCGACCTGTGAGGCATGCCAAAGGAAATTATGGACGAATGTACGCACGGACATACGTACGCATGCCGACGGACGAGAAGTGATGGAAATAGCTTATCTTGACTTTGTCAAGTTGAGCTAAAAGTTAAACATACTCTTCATTTCCAATGACATGATGTAACACAATGCTAGAACATTTTGTCTGATGGCATACCAACGGTGTACAGTAGACGGTTTTTCTGTCATCTTAACATAGAGCCTGTGACCTTGACCTTGAGGGGCACAAAACATATTACAATTCGCAACACACTGTCTTTTGATAATACATATTATGAAGTTTTGTTTAAAAATATTCAGCGGTTAAGAAGTTATGTGCCAGACAAACAAAATGCTGATGACAGACAATGGACAGATGATGGACAAATCATAATCAGAAAATCTCTGCTGACACTTGTCAGGCAGAGCTAAAAAAAGCAAAATCAGAACATTTGGGGAATGATTGAAATGATAGAATAGAATGACTTGTTGAATTCCATGACCTTGACCCATATTTTGAATCTCCATGAAGTGTCGACTCATTTGGTGTTGGTCTAAGGTTCATACGTCATACCATGCCTGAGATATGGGCGTGACCCACTTTCAAAAATTTTGGCCACGCCCACTTTTTTTACATCAAAATGGATGTGTGTATGTCAGGAATACTTTAGGGGGTTAAAAAAATGTGATTTCCAGCAATTATGAAAAATGCACTTAATGATCCCTAGGTGACCTCCGTGACCTTGACCCATATTTTGAATCTCCCATCGAGTGTCAACTCATTTGGGGTTGGTCCCAGGTCCATTCATCATACCAAGCTTGAGATATGAGCGTGACCCACTTTAAAAATTTTGGCCACGCCCACTTTTTTAATGTTAAAAATGCATGTGTGTACGTCAGGAATGCTTCAGGGGGTCAAAAAATGTGATTTCCAGCAATTATGAAAAATGCACTCAATGACCCCTTGGTGACCTCCGTGACATTGACCCATATTTTGAATCTCCATCAAGTGGCGACTCATTTGGTGTTGATCCCAGGTTCATAGGTGTTGATCCCAGGTTCATACGTCATACCATGTCTGAGATATGGGCGTGATCCACTTTCAAAAATTTTTGCCACGCCCACTTTTTTAATGTAAAAAATGCATGTGTGTATGTCACAAATGCTTTAGGGGGTCAAAAAGTGTGATTTCCAGCAATTATGAAAAATGCACTCAATGACCCCTAAGTGACCTCCGTGACCTTGACCCATATTTTGAATCTTTGTCGAGTGTCGACTCATTTGGAGTTGGTCCCAGAGTCATACGTCATATCACACATGAGATATGGGCGTGACCCACTTTCAAAAATTTTGGCCACGCCCACTTTTTTAACGTAAAAATGCATGTGTGTATGTCAGGAATGCTTTAGGGGATCAAAATGTGATTTCCAGCAATTATGAAAAATGCACTCAAATGACCCCTGGGTGACCCCCACAACCTTGACCCATATTTTGAATCTCCATCGACTGTTGACTCATTTGGTGTTGGTCCCAGGTCCATATGTCATACCACACCTGAGATACGGGTGTGACCCACTTTCAAAACACCCCTACAGACACCCCTGATATCCCAGGAATCTGAAAAACACAGGTGGCCGAGAACTTGTGGCTGTCTATCAGCATGCCAAAAATCAACGAGATAGGGCAATTCATTTTTGAGTTATCTTGCAGACAAAAAGTGATGAGATTACCAACTGATCGTCCGGAAACCAATTGTTTACAATTTACTATGTGAAGGGTCACTGTGACCTTTGACCTTGTGATTCCGAAATAAATAGGGCTCTTTCTTGCACCAATGTCAACCAACCTATGACGTTTCATGAACGTAGGTGGAACCATTGGCAAATTATCATCTGGAAACCAATTATTTACGATTTATTATGTTCAAGGTCACCTAGTGAGTCCAATATAAATAGGGGTCTTTCACTCACCTAGGCCAACCTACCTATGAAGTTTCATGAATACGGGTCAAACCATTATCAAGTTATCATCTGGAAACCAACTGTTTACAATTTACTATGTTAAAGGTCACTGTGACCTTGACCTTTCACCTAGCGAGTCCAAAATAAATAGGGTTCTTCGTCTCACTGATGCCAACCTGACTATGAAGTTTCATTACCATGTTCAAGGTCACTGTGATCTTGACCATTGACCTAGTGAGTCCAAAATAAATAGGGTTCTTCCTCTCACAAAGGCCAACCTACATATGAAGTTTCATGAATGTGGGTTGAACCGTAGTCAAGTTATCATCCGGAAACCAACTGTTTACAATTTACTATGTTCTGTGACCTTGACCTTTGACCAAGCAAGTCCAAAATTAATAGGGTTCTTCCTCTCACCGATACCAACCTACCTATGAAGTTTCATGAACATGGGTTGAACCATTATCAAGTTATCATCCGGAAACCAATTGTTTACGCCCGCCCGCCCGCCTAACTGCCTGCCCGCCTGCCCGCCCGCCCGCCATTCATCAAACTATAAGTCGAGTTTAACTTCGTCACAACTCGACTAAAAATTTACAGTTTTCAAATCAGTGTGCAGTGGGTTAAAAGCAGTAGAGCATCACATTTCATAAGCAGCTCATCGTGCGCAGCTGTATTCTTGCACAACTCAATTGTTTGTTTCTTGATACATTCTGTCATATTTCATCGGCTCTTCAATCAAGCGATGAATACAATCAACATGTTCTGAGCTTCATACCAAAGACTCAGTTCAGTCCAGACCTGGGCTTCGTTTTTCATAAATTTCACTATAAACTGGGGACTCATTGTTATGTGTTTATTACCAATGTCTCAGTGTCCATTTATAATGAGAGGTTACCTAGTTTTCATTAAAAAGGGTTATAAATATGAAAGTCCCTGAGATCCAGTGAAATTTGAAAACATTAGAAATAGTAGTAATGTATTTTTTCCATTAGCTTGGTGAACAAAAGCAACCATTTGAACAAACTTCTTATTTCTAACTCCAGGATCAATTGTGTTAACTCTTAAAGGCCTATTTCCTACTTTTACAACTTCAGAACAGGTGCCCTTAACATGCCATCATGAGTAAGTCCCGCTGACAATAAACAACTTACTTAGGCAGCGGTTTCTGGTCAAGACTTGACTAGAAATCACTGTTAAGCCACTGGATGTGTACAGGTTGTGGTCAGGTGTGAATTCAGGACAATTCAGGCCCTTATGGGTTAATTTACAGCACTCTCAATTAGGTGGTTTGGGAAAAGATTTATAAGTTACATATTTAAGGAAACAACAATTTCAATAAAATAATGGAAAATATATAGATCATTTCAAAATTAGAAAAAAAGGTTCAAAGAAGTGAAAATTTGGACAGAAAACGAGAGCAGCAAAATATTCCCTGAAAGAGCATGCAAAGAGGTGTGTAAAATATAGAAATGTTTTTTAACTAAGTTCAAAGTTACTTCCAGTATGTATTGCTATATTGTTGTCACAAAGACTACTTGCACCCCAGATATTGTTAACAGTGTAAATATATAAAAGATAACTTTTCTACCACAGTAAACATCTCATTACAAACACTTACTTTCCAAGAGGATTCACACTAGCATCTATATTTGACAAATATTTACAGCCTTTAATATTTTCTGGCATATCAATAATTCCTGAAAAATATATTTGAAAGTCTTAGTACCCTTGAAGAGATTAAGCATTTACATAAAAAAAAATCAAAAAAATCAAACAACAGATATACACATCTATACAGAATGCAGTTGAAATTTGTCCTGGACTGGATTTTTATCTGTAAGTGACTGCTTTATGTTCCACGGCACATGCCACATGGCCATCTATCTCAATGAATTTGACATCAGGTTTGGTCATCCCAAAACAAACTAGAAGTACTGTGAGCAAGCTCACAAAGTGATCCCCCCTCCCCCCGCACCATATGATGTAGCAATTGAAATGTATAAGTTAGATTATCTCCCACTGGAAATTTCGGAACGGAATTATATTGCTTCATGCGCATCTTCATATGGACTTCTTCCATTGTGTAAAGTTTCATGAAAATTCATTGAACGGTTCAGGAGGAGTTGTGCTTACGAGGACACAACCATATGAAGTAGCAATTAAAATGTATAAGTTAGATTATCTCCCCTTGGAAATGTCGGAACGGAATTATATTGCTTCATGCGCATCTTCATATGGAGTTCTTCCATTGTGTAAAGTTTCATGAAAATTCTTCAAACGGGTTTAGGAGGAGTTTCGCTTATAAGGATGGACAGATGGACGGACGGACGGTCCAACATTTTGGGTTTATGGGCTACCAAAAAAACATTTTGTATGTCCAAAACCTTATTTTACCCAGAACCCCATCCCCTCCACCCTAGAACTTATATTTAACCCTAATCCCACCCCTCCACCCAAAAACCACACCCTGACCCTACTCCATCCTGACCCTAAACCCTAAAAGCCCACCCCAGACCCTAACCCCCACCCACCCCCGGGACCTAACCCCCAACCTTAAGCCCTACTCTGGGGCTACCCCTAACCCACCCCACCCCACCCCTGACCCAACCCCACCCTAGCCAAACCAATAGGATTAGGAGCTATTTTTCGGTTTAGGGGCTACTAAAACTAAAACCCCACCCCTGACCCCAACCCCTCTGGGACATAACCCTCCCCAACCTTAAGCCCTACTCTGGGGCTACCCCTAACCCCACCCCACCCCACTCTTAACCCTAACACTACCTTAAGGTAGCCCTAATAATAATATCCCCTAAACCCCGGACGGTCGGACAGGGTGATTCCTATATACCCCCCCCCCCCCCCCTCCAACTTTGTTTGCAGGGGGTATAAAAATTTAAAATGGTGGTCTGATGTGATTTTCTCATAGAGCATACATAAAATAGGAAACTTGTGAAGGTACATGGCACTACACCCAACTCCAGTTGTTCTACCAAACTAAATTTGATGGTCTTGCATATTTGGGAAAATATGTCACTAATCCTTTGTAGTCCAATACAGGTTTCCCATACATGAGCAAAAATAAAATTCAAGGTGAATTCAAGAAGTTTTGCGATCCAAGAAAAAAATTCCAAGTGATTTACCTAAAATAATAGTCTTAAATTGAAATATTAGTATATGACAACTCCAGCAATAAATTATTTATTTATTGTGATTTAACAACACTTTCAAACAGCCAAGGTCATTTCATGTTAGACAGTTTTCCTTGTGGAGGAAGCTGATGTACCCAAAAGGGAACCACCCAGGGAGAACAAGTAACTTTCACACTCTCCAAGTAACTACCTCTGCACAAGGAGGGTTAGCAGCATTAAGATATGTACATTCAACGTGTAGATGGCCTTAGCACACTGCACCACCATGCTTTCACTTGGGCCATTGGGATTAAGTGTAGTTTTCAAAGACACAATGCAGATAACAGGGGCCACAATCAAATCTATCACCTTTCGATATGAAGTTGAATGCTCTAACTAATGAGCCATCAGCTCCACTAAAAATGCTAAAACATATGCAACAAGGTGCAATGCCACCAGTATCCCTGTCGAGAAGTGGTTTACTAACCAGAAACCATAAAAATTGAAATTGTCCAAGTCGAAAAAAAGTGGAGAAAGGTCCGTAACTCAAGAAAAAAAATTGGACAAAACCTGTTACTTGTGAAAATCCTTTCCCCCATGGTTGTCTATCAGCATACCAAAGATCATTTAAATCCAACATGCACTGACTAAGCTATGAAGATCCAAAGTTGTTAAGGATGAACGGACAGACAAAAACCATTTCTGTATCCACGCAAACTTCGTTTTGGAGGGGATAATAAAACCATCATAATATCACAACAATATATTAACCCTTTAACCACTGACAGGATACCAAAATTTATTTTCATTAATTTTTTTTTCAAATTTTTCAAAAACTTTCAACAAAACCATATGTGACTCTGCAGAGGAATGAGCTCAATGATTCATAACATAATAGAAAAAGCATCTGACATGATATACAAAAATTGCCATTTAATTTTTGTAGTGATTAACTGATAAGGATTTGCAACCATCATCTGCTTGTCGATTAACTGAGTGCACAATCAGCCAATTGTGAGTGCAGTTGTCAGAAGTCACAACCAAAAGGAGTGGTATGTTCAAGAACACGTACATGTAGAATAGGGTTAATTTTACAGTACAGTCAGGTTGATATGTTTGTTGACCTCAAGAGCGAGTCACTGTGTGTATTAAAATAAAAATATATCAGCGGAAACATGTTAAAAGCACAGCGTGTTTGATCAATGCAAAAATTGGTGACTTACGCTCATACTATTTGAAAATTCCAACTCCCTTTAAATTTAGTTTTAAGATGAAATTGAATAAAATATATTAAAGAGAAATTAAATAACATTTATTTGATTTAAATACTGATTTATGCTCTAATTCGAATTTTGATTTATGTTCTAATTCAAATTTTCGATTCAAAATCCATGTGAATATACAGGTCAAAACAAAAGTAGGTCCTGTTTTGTACACTGTAATTCAGATCGCTTTCGTTGTGGGACAGAAATCAACAACTGAAAATACATTCATAATGGCTGTGTTTTCAAATAGCTTCTAACACTGCAATTCACTCAATTTCACAGATTCGTATTCATGCGATTACAGCTGGAAAATCCCGAAAAATATAATGTTTCTCAAATGATAATCAATCCCAGAAGTTCATACACAAAATGGCCATACACTATTGTTAGATTGTTTACATAAATAAGTAACATGCACAACAGATTGAAGTTATACTCCGACTAAAAACAATCGGCTGATGAGTGTATTTTATGTTCATTTGTTAATGTCCACTTTGTGTTGACAGTGAATAAAGAAGAATTGGGCAACTGGGTTGTTAACAAATGAACTGACAGTGATATCAAGACAATGAAACAGCAATTCATAGTTGTCAGTGTAACTTGTACTGGGGTATCATGTCGAATAATCGACAAATTGTTTCAACACTACTGCCAATCATGTGGCAATTTATTAAGCTTGTTACTGCTTGTATTAGTTTGTGAATCAAATATAAATATGAACAGTTTTGATCCTGTGGTATTCCATGTAACCATTGGCATGAACCGATGTTCAAACACTTCTACCGATGGTCAATCGTTGACTTAAAATTGCCCAATGTCAGAGGCAATTGCCGAACATCGGTTAATCACTCAATTTTTGCCTCAAAAACATAGCTTTTGATATCTCATTGGTTGAAGCTCGTTTCAATAAGGGGTTGATAAACAATGTTGTTGTGGAAAAATATGAAAATGTTCAGTTATTCAAGAAACTTTTTTGCAAGTGTCATTTGCTATTCACAGTTGGTAAAGAATTAATATACTGGATTGTAAGTGATGGAATATTGGTGAAAACTCTTATAATGAATCAATCACCAATCTGCTGTTAATTATGACCAGGACTATCATGGAATTCCACACAAACAAAAAACTGTTTTTTACCCATGGAATACCATAACAATGAAACCTTGTTAATCGAACAACCACTTTGCCAGTGAAAAAATATTTAACAGTATTCATTTATCAAGGATTTGTCAATTTCTTGTATTATAGAGACAACTAAGCATTTATTTATCTTGTTTATAATATAACAGAATAAATGTCTACTGAGGCCAAATAGGTCTCCAAATAATGGAAATTTTATGATTGCCATGGAAATTTATCAACATATTACAAGATTTTTGTATTCAATTGACAGGAGTTTACTTCATAAGCTAGGTAACAGGACGATTCGGTGGTGGGACGATTCGGTGACAGCGTCTGGACAGATCGGCAGAGAAAAAAATTTCTCCGCCGAACCTGTCGAGACGGTTCGGAGTAAAAAAAAATAGGGACGGTTCGGCGGAAGAAAATAGGTATGAGAGGGATGGTGAAAGGGATGGTGAAAGACAAGGAATAAGATTATTTCTAATATTTTTTTATTTAAATTTTTTCAGTCAAGGTCAATGGTAAGTGGATAATCAATTTGTTTTACAATTTCTCACATTCTGAAATGAAAAGACTTCCTTTTAAGTACATTACACACACAATAAGCGGATGGAAAAAATAGCACTGAAGGAATAAAATCTATTAAAAAAATGCCCAATAATTTAACCCTTGGCGCACACTTATTAAGGCAATACAATGAAGGAATAAAATCTATAAAAAAAAATACCCAATAATTTAATTTTTTTCTAAGTTTTTGGTTTCATTTGCCCCAAAACATAGCTTATGATTCATCACTGAAACAACATCAATTGAGTTCGTTTCAGGGAGGGAGCATAAGCTATGTTTTAAGGCAATACACTGAAGGAATAAAATCTAGAAAAAAAATACCCAATAATTTAACCCTCGGTGCACACTTATGAAAAGTTGGATTTTTTTTGGTGTAATACTGAAGAGTCAGGAATTTTTTTCTTAGTTTTTTGATTTCATTTGCCCCAAAACATAGCTTATGATTCATCACTGAAACAACATCAATTGAGTTCGTTTCAGGGAGGGAGCATAAGCTATGTTTTAAGGCAATACACTGAAGGAATAAAATCTAGAAAAAAAATACCCAATAATTTAACCCTCAGCACACACTTATGAAAAGTTGGATTTTTTTGGTGTAATACTGAAGAGTCGGGAATTTTTTTCTTAGTTTTTTGATTTCATTTGCCCCAAAACATAGCTTATGATTCACCACTGAAACTACATCAACTGAGTTCCACCAATAACGACGTTAAACTATGGCTCGTCGACATCAGCAATGTCATTGTCAGGTTCAGGAATAGTGTGCTCTAAATCGGACTCCTCGTGGAATGAAGGCTCTGCAAAAGACCTTGCTACCTGTTTTACTTTTTATAGCAGTTCTGTATTCATCCTGAGTAATTCCCGTTTGACAGGCCCTGTGTTGCCAACGATCACAACCAGAACACTGTAGTACCTGTTGCCTTGGCCTAACTTCTCTTGTGCCTGATAAACAGGGATATGGTATTGACCTAACTGGGTGTCGTCTTGTTTTCATCTTGGAAGACATGTTCATATGACAGTGGTAGACTATGACTGACTGTAGAGTGTTACAACTGTGGGATATATATAACATTATTTATCATAAAAAAACAAACTTTGATGTCAAGTTCAAAAACTACTGACACCTTGGAGACACCTTTGGTCAGGCGATTGTTTTTATAACACAAGCCATTGCTCAACAAGCAAGTAAATCTCATTTATTATCAGTAACTCCTTTGATATTGTGATTACCGACTACACACACAAGCGACTATTTTTTCAAAATCTACAGTGTTTATTTTGCAATAAACCTTCAATTAATTGAGCCACATACCACGATAAGCTTCCACGCTTGTATTTCCCAGGTTATAAAAACACGTTTGAAACAATCAGTGATTGGATGAAAAAATGCATTCCGTCCCACCCACCACATAACATCACCACATGTCATCAAAAGAAAATAAATTCGGTGTACATTGTACATAAAGTCTAAAAATTGGAGAAAAAAAAATCTAAAATCACAATAAATATTAAACTGAGCAAAAATATTGCCAATTTAATGCGCTAACAATGGGGGAAGGGGGGGGGGGGGAAATAAAAAAAATATCAAACTAAAACAAAAATAATTTCTGAGCATTGAAATTACAAACAAAACATTAAAAATAAAAGGCAAAATTTCAAAAAAATTATGAGCCACTACTCTATGTTATCCGTCCCATGCCTTGGACGATTCGACGGAGCCATTGGTCGGTTCGCCGGAACATTTTTTCTCATCGTCGCTGAGACTTTAATGGTGTCAAATGCACATGGCATGGCCTCATCAGAGATGAAAAACGGTATGGTTCAGTAACGAGTCACGTTTCCTTCTTCACTGAGTTGATGAATGATGTTCTGTGTACAGACGTCATGAAGAACGTTTTGAGCATAGCTGCATTTGGGAGGTAGACAGATTTGGTGTTAGTAGCATTATGATGTGGGCAGCCATCTCGCACACTGGTAGAAAGGACCTCATCCATGTTGAGGGTAACTTAACATCGCAAAGGTACAGAAATGAAATTTTGCAGTCACACATGCTCCTCATTATGCAGAATGCCAACGCCATTTTTCAGCATGACAACGCCCAACTACATACAGTGAGGCTCACAACAGCTTATCTACAGGATAACAACATCGAAGTTCTGCCCTGGCCCTCCAAATCGCCGGATTTGAACCCAATCGAACATCTATAGGATCAACTGGATTGACGTGTGCGACAATGTCAACCACAACCTCAGACGTTACCGCAGTTGGCACAAGTGTTGCAGGAAGAGTGGGTCACCATACCTCAAGCTTCCATTCTGAATCTGACTGCTTCAATGGCGGTCACACTAGATATTGAGTTTGGATGACGTGGACTTGTGACGTTAATGTCTGAAACGGTCTCCAATTGTGCTTCATTCATCCATTAAAACGTTGGTTATGAATTGATTCCATTCTCTATCTCATTATCCCATAACGCGGGAACGTCCCTCATCACAAAAAACTTGTTTTGCATTTATTTTTTTTTAACAGTATATACACATTCAAAGTTTCTGGTGTTTGGTTGATAGTATACCCTCAAAATTCATATACTAACATTTTACGGGTGCAATTTACTCCCGTCTCTGATTTCACAGGAGCTTAAAACTGCACCTGACAATTTTGTTCATTTCCAGCAGTGCATTCCTACACAAGTATGTTAGTACTAAAAGTGAAATGACAGTAACTGTTGTGACAAGTTGACAACTTTCTCGATTTTGATTGTTCCAATGGGGTCACTCGCATGTACAAGACTGAAGATTCTTCTGTTTACTCTGCAGGTTGCAATACTTCCCAAACCGTGAGCCAATTTAAACTGTTCTGAACAAATGAAAATGAAAAGAATGAAGAGACTCACCCAACTTAATGACATGACGTCATTCAGCATGTTGATTTGATTATGGAGTGAAAACAATATGCAATCACCATAAGAAATGCCGTCGTTAGATCAGTTAATACACCACAGTGTCAACTCCAATGAATGATAAAACTGATGGAGATTTTAACATAGTTTAGACACCACTGCCTCAAGTTCAAGAAAGTTTTCAGGAATCACAGGAGCCATGAGAACTCTGGACAATATTCTGTGAACTAGTTATATACAAAACACTCTGCGACAGGAAATGGTCATACATACTACATAGGTTACCTCAACTATTTCAGAACCTGAAGTTAACAATTTCATGAACAATTTTCATGGGGTTGTAAGATATTCAAAAATAATCTCACATGATTTGAGTTACTGTGGAAACTCCATTTCATGGGTGCTTCAATGGCAATCGACTCTCGGTGAGCTGTGGGCTTAACCATAACTGAAGAAAAAGTTCTGGATCTGTATTTATGCTACAAATGACTCATGTAGAGATCAGGGTTCGTACATGTGTAAGAAAAGAAAAAATCCAGAACTTTCAAGGAATTTTACAAAAAATGTCCGAGACATTTGTCTAATAATATATTTTGCATCTCTGAGACTAGTTAACTGGTAAAGTGCTGAGTTTTTTCTGACAACAAATCAAAGCTCATCATATACTGCTCTATTACATTTAATTGGATAGTGCCTTATAGGCACTATCCAATTAAATGTCAGAGAGCAAGGTATTTTATAAAAAATCTGATTCATATCAGGGACAATAAAGGATTCCTCAGGTAGAATGTAGCTACAGACAGTTATTGCCTGTCACTTTTAGTAAAGCCCAAAATAGGGCTTTCAGCACTCTACCAGTTAACAATTCTTACAAAAATACATTTCAAACTAATAGCACTCGTATTTAATACTGATCTTGAGGGAGGTCTCTAATAAAAGAGTTTCCCCAGGATCAATATTATGTGCAGATATTATTTCATTGGATATAAAGAATTTAAGCTTATTGTATTTTACATGGATTGGCAAGAAAGTTCTACATTTATATTAATGTCTCTCCTTGGCACAATGGTGTGGGTATGTGGGATGACCTCCATAGTTGCAACTCGTGTGGGTATGTGGGATAACCTCCACAGTGGCAACTGGTGTGGGTATGTGGGGTGACCTCCAGTGGCAAGAGATGTGAATTTGTGGAATAACATCCACAGTGGCAACTGGTGTAGGTAAGTGGGATGACCTCCACAGTGGCAACTGGTGTGGGTATGTGGAATGACCTCCATAGTGACAACTGGTGTAAGTGGGATGACCTACATAGCGTCAACTTCACAGCCTCACTCTTATTGACAAATACATTGGAATCTTTAGCCTGCACAGAGTATGTCTCTCACCACATGGAAGATAGCCATTTTATATCCCTCACCTGTTGGATGGTAAACCGTGACAGCATTAACTCCACAACTGATGCTGCCATAGAGTATTTGGACACCTTGAGAACTTTCCCAGGTAGGAATTGATCCCAGGATCTCAGGCATGAACAACCAGCACACTTACCCACTCAGCCACCAATCTCACATAAAAACAATGTAATTCAAGCAACAAACATGGACAAATATTACTACTTCTAAGTAAACATTTTGAGCCAAAATAAGCAAAGTAGTTGCTAGAATATATTTTTCAAGAACTTTTCATGATTTCATCCTCAAAAGTCTTATTTTCAAGTACCGGTACTTTCAAGGGCCTTGAATATTAGTTTTAAAATTCAAGAATTTTTAAGCACTTTCAAAAACATATATAAACCCTTAAGGCGAAATGATCAATCAATTTCAAAGCAATGTCTCATACATTTTATTATTACTTTGTCAAGAAAAAAGTCTATGATTCCTTATTGATTTTCAATGTAAACAGGACAAATATAAATTAAAATCAATAAACTTGTGAAGCAGAACAGTGAAGCATGCAACTTGACATTTTCAATCTTTCACAACTATTTCAATAGATTGAAATTTCTACTGTTGTGATCACCATCATTACATCTGAATTATTATTTGAAACCACTCTATGGATGTTCTATTCAGTGCGGGAAATGAACAAAACTGATGGGTGCAGTTTTAAGCTCTTGCAAAATCAGAGACGAGAGTAAATTGCACCTGTAAAATGTTAGGATATAAAATTTTGAGGGAATACTGTCACCAAACACCAGAAACCTTAACCTTTTGAACCTGAGTGGCTGCTTTTCCAGCCAGGAACATGATACGTCATAATGCCATTAAATAAGATAGCTGTTCGGTAAATGTGTGGGGTTGACCAAATAGTGTTTTCAACATGCAGACCCGAGGCTGCATGTTGAAAATATTGAGTGGTCTAACCCAAATAATGAATATGGACTCTTCTGTTCTAATTGCTGCCATTGAACTGACAAGGCAGATACCACTAGTGTTCAAAGGGTTAAATGTATAAGGAATGGCTGAATTATGACAGTAACTTGCCACTGGCCACATGGCGCTGTTTTCTCAAACAACACACATTTATATGCCCTCACAGTATATTAGTTCTCCACAATATTTTTCAAGGAGTGCATTTTTAGCTCACGTAAAACAGAAATCACAGGTGCTTACAGGAATAACTGCACTAGCACCTATCTCATTTAATTAATTAATCCACTAGGTCCCGTGTAACTCATCACTAGCACAATGTTAACTCACCATTCTTACTAATATCCAGCTCCTCCAAGCTGATAAGGCTGGCAACTGCTGGTGGAATACTGGTAATTTCATTATCACTAACACTCAACTTACGAATGCCATGACAATAAAATAATTCCTGAAAAACACACAAAAAAATCAATCCATAATTAGTATGCCATTGTAAAATTTGAAAGAAACTTTGTTTCAAAATGAAAGTTTGAAATTTTCTCTTGAATAAAAACAATTACACTTTATTGGATTTGCTGGCTAAGTCGTATTAACCCTTTACCCAATGCTGACGATATCAAAATTTATTATTTTAAATATAATTTTTTAAAATTTTTCAAAAAATTTCAGCAAAACCATATCATGTGACCCCTCATTGGAACAAGCTCAATGAGCTCGTTCCAACAAGGGGTCACATGATATGGTTTTGTTGAAATTTTTTGAAAAATTTTAAAAAATTATATTTAAAATAATAATAATAACTGAATTTGCATATTACGCGGACGGATGCGGGCGATTCGTTAGGTAAAGGGTTAACCCTTCACCTAACATGAAAGGCAGAAGACACTTGCAAACAAAATTATTGATTAGTTAAATCTGTTCATTTTTTGCATCAAGAACATATATGACCCCTAAATGGAATGAGCAAAACAAGCTCATTCCATCGAGGGGTCATAAGCTAGGTTTTTGAGACAAAAATCAAAAACATAATCAAAAACTGAATTGTGATTTTTGTTAATAGTGCTGGCGTTAATAGTGCTAGCCAATTATGAAGGTTATGATGGGTAAAGAGTTAACTTACAAATTAGTGTCATGTGGCCAAAAACCAGTCTCAAATGTGCAGTTCGCGAAGTCATAAAATAGATTTATTCTGACCTTTTTCATGTTCTGAGTTCCAGATAAGATTTTGGGAAAGATGGTAATTATCTCTTGCCATTTTTTACAATACATATTTCAGAATATATTTTTAAATTTTATGAGGGAAATTTATCCAATGAAGTGCAGCAACATGGTGACCAATCAGTTGTCTCACAACAAGAGGCCCCAGGGGGGCCTTAGAGCGCTCACCTGACATGGTAGTCTAAATATCAAACCAGGGATTTGACTTGAATAAGGTGCATACGCCCCTCGTAAGAAAATCATATACCAACTAGATGACGCGATTGTGCCCAAACAATTCACAGGATTTTCCTTCTATTTTCAGTTCCTGCACTTTTACGTACCAAAATTGAGATAAATGCATAAAAAACAGATTTTTTTTTATTTTTGTTCAGAAACTTTTGAAGTCCCAAACAAAAGTTTTTCACACTAAAATTTTTTTTCCTTCTTAAAATTGACCAAAACGCATAAAAAACAAAAAAACTAATTTCCAGATTTTGGTTCAAATTTTCAGCCTAAATATGGACCCAGGGATTTGGCTTGAACAAACTTGAATCTCACCTCCCTAAGCATGCTGCATACCAATTATCAAAAGATTCCTATTGGTAGATCTGAAGAAGATCTGAAGAAGAAGATTTTTAAAGAATATTCCTCATACTGCCCTAATTTAAACATTTGGGCTCCCATAGAGAGACCAAATATGGACCCAGGGAATTGATTTCAATAAATATGTGAAACAATCTTCCAAAGGTGTTATATGTGAAATTTGAAAGCTTTTGGAGCAGGGGTTTAGGAGAAAAGTAGTCTTAAATGTTTTTGTCATTACCCACAGTTAAAAAATTGCTGACTCAGCACTTTTTCAAAGTACCAAAAAGTACCCCATGATAAAACTGATGGCAATTTTGTTTTACCATTCCATTCTGTTGGTCCTAAGGAAGCTTCACACCAAATAAGAATTCTCAGTGCCATGCAGTTTTGGAGATATGGGCGTTTTAATTTTTTTCTATTTTTAGCTCCTGCAGTTCCCATGGGGTGACGGGAAAAAGAATTTGGGCATAAATTAAGTACTTATGACCCAATAAGCCCTCATATCAAATTTGGTTCAAATCTGCCTCTCGGTTTGAAAAATAGAAATTTTGGGCTTGGCAAAATATCTTGCCCCTCCCAGAATAAAGGCAAATATTGCCAGTCAAACTTCTCTTGAACAAACTTGTGTCTACACCTCAAATGGAAGCTGCATACCAAATATCAGGTCTCTGCTACGGGTGGTTCATGAGAAGATGATTTTAAAAATTTTGTGCATTTTGGACCCCCACCCCCCTCCTCAATATGAGCAGAAACCCAATTTGAAGAAAAACCCAAATGCCCCTATATAACCACTACTCATGTGAATTTTCATTGAACTGCTGCCAGTGGCATGGGAGAAAATGACCCAAAAACCACCTTCACGACGTACGACAGAAAAAAAGTGATCAGAAAAGCTCACCCTGATTTTTAATCAGGTGAGCTAACAAGCACCTGGCCTATGCCAAGATGTCAAACAGGATATTTGAAAACATTTTTGGATCAACTCTGAACAGAATTGATCAAAGAATGATATCATATCATTTTTTTTTACCTCTTGGCTTGTACCAAAAACCTGCATGATAACAGAAATGGTTGCCCTCTTCTTGGGGCCAATAGTGTTTTCATGCATGCGAGAGATAACAAAGCATTTTTATGCTAAAATTTGAACCATGTGTATGCTCCAAATTCATTTCCAATGAGTATTTACAGAAAATCAAAATTCTATAATTCCTACACGCATCTTATCTGGATCCCTGTATGAGGATAATTAATGTAACGATACTGTGGCATTAGGGCCCTGTAAATCGTGAATTTGATTTTGAACTTAATCAAGAAACAGATTTGTGAATTAATTCTTTTTTGGAATCAAATTGACTGATTAATAACTTCCCATTTCCACCACATTACATAGACTAATTAGTGGACACTACTAGACATTCAATGTTCAGAAATGGATCTGATTCCAGGCTATTTGCAGCAGTTTCTCCAAAGAATATTTACGCCCTCTCTCTTGCTCCAGTTAATATTGTGAAAATTGCGTGAATTCCATAAAGAGAGAAACTTGAAATTTATAGCCTGTTTTACAGACATGCCTGTATTTATTTATTGATAGGTGTTTAAGGTCACAAATTTTTGCAAAATGGCTAATCACAACATGAGTATCAACTCAAGACCTGGGGTGAGCATTAATTAGCCATGTTGCCCATTTTAGAGAGGATCTGAACCTCCCAAGCATTGGTGACTGGGTCCTATTTTACCAGTAAACAAGAGCCTGTTTACTGCAAGCCATGCCTGTAACATGCATACAAAAACTGAAAGGATATCCTGCGTTTACCACTTTATGTAATGCTAAAATACCACAAAGTGAATGACGTCATGACTACAGTGGGACTTCTGTGAACTGAACAGAAATGAGACAAGGAGATGGATTATTTGTATGATCATTGTCAAGTCATGTCAGTATTCATGCATCAATTCATGCAAGACGAAAATGTGCCATTCAACCCCCAAAACAAAGTTTGAGGACTATTATCACCATCTTGGTTACAAATAAGTATGAGTTTGCTAATATGAAAAGTTATTTGTTTCTGCTCGTTTCCAGGACGTTCCTTATTTGTCAAATATATAGAAACTCGACACATTTGACATGAATGGTGTTCACCGCAGCCAAATTAAATCAATCGCATGTCTGCAATTCGGTAACAAATTGAATTAAATTTAGAGGCTGATTCGCAAATCTATTCGAAATATGAATAATCACAGGGCACCACAGGACAGGTACTAAGCCATGACCAACTAAACCCCAGATATTTGAAGGTTATTACTTGGTTAGTTTCATATCGGTCGACATATCAGCCCTAGGTAACTTCAGATCAGCCTGAGAACGAAGGTCGAAGTCTGTTGTGAAGTTACGGAGGACTGATTGTTAAACATCTGCCAACATAACAGCCCAGAGTTATAGTTAGTCACAAATATCGCCATTAAAATTTATTTTTTTCAATTTTTGCATCAAAAACATAGCTTATGCTCTCTCATTGGAATGAGTTCATCAGCTCGTATCAAATAAGTGGTGCAAAACACAGCTTATGACCAGCTTATAACTTAATATCAGCCCGAGATCGAAGGTTCAAGTTTCCTAGGGATGATATCTCGTGAAACTAAACAAGTAATAACCTCTTGACTTATTAAACCAAAATAACCAATTACAAAATGTTTTCAGATCAGATATTGTTTACTGATTGGGTTATTGTTTCATATTCTTTTCACAAAGTCCGAAGTTTCCTCTTCTCCATATTCAGTTATCCAAATTTCACGGCTTCTTTTTTCTCTTCCTCCACCCAATTCTCACTCATTGCTATCATTAATTCCACGTCATTCAAACCACCACTTTAAACCACTCTATTATGCCAGGTAACACCAATTTCTCTGATTGGGTTCAATGAGTAATGGTTTCAATGTAAACAATTTAGTTGCCTCTAGTAAAAATAGGCCAATGAAATCGCGAGATGTGTACCCATACGCGCAACTAGTAGAAAGCTGTATGAAGGATGACCACCACGGATGCCGACATTATGTACACCATACATGGTATGGGTACATATAGAAATGGATTGGAGGAGTGCCTAATTTGATGGATAAAGGGTTAATATCTCAGGAGCAAATTATCAGATTTACATAAAAAACTATACAGCACAGCACATCAGTAACCTGAATAAATATATAAAGTAACATGACAATCGGATTGATATTTTTTGAGTTATCTCATGCCAAAGGGATTGGAGAAATTTTCAATTTGAAGGATAAAGGGTTAATATCTCAGGATCAAATTATCAGGTTTACACCAAAAACTATACAGCTCGGCACATCAATAACCTGAACACTAATATAAAGTAACTCGACAATCCAAGCAATATTTTTCAAGTTATCGAATGCCAAAGGAATTGCAGCAAATTTGAAGGATAAAGGGTTAATATCTCAGATTCAAAATAACAGATCTACACCAAAAACTATACAGCTCGGTACATCAGTAACCTGAACACAAATATAAAGTAACTTGACAATCAAAGGGATTGGAGGAATTTTCAATTTGAAGGATAAAGGGTAATATCTCAGGATTAAATTATCAGATTTACACCAAAAACTATACAGCTTGGCACATCAGTAACCTGAACACAAATGTAAAGTAACTTGACAATCCGAGCAATATTTTTCAAGTTATCGAATGCCAAAGGGATTGGAGGAATTTTCAATTTGAAGGATAAAGGGTTAATATCTCAGGATCAAAATAACAGATTTACACCAAAAACTATACAGCTCGCCACATCAGTAACCTGAACACAAATATAAAGTAACTTGACAATCCAAGCAATATTTTTCAAGTTATCGAATGCCAAAGGGATTGGAGGAATTTTCAATTTGAAGGATAAAGGGTTAATATCTTGGGATCAAATCATCAGATTTACACCAAAAACTATACAGCTCGGCAAATCAGTAACCTGAACACCAATATAAAGTAACTAGACAATCCAAGCAATATTTTTCAAGTTATAGAATGCCAAAGGGATTGGAGGAATTTTCAATTTGAAGGACAAAGGGTTAATACCTCAGGATCAAATTATCAGATTTACACCAAAAACTATACAGCTTGGCACAACAGTAACCGGAACACAAATATAAAGTAACTTGACAATCCAAGCAAAATTTTTCAAGTTATCGAATGCCAAAGAAATGGATACGGATGCCAGATGGACGGACAGACAGGCGGACGTTCCAACTATTTTATATGTCCATCACCTTATTTTAGCCAGAACCCCACCCCCTCCACCCTAGAACTTATATTTAACCCTAACCCCACCCCATCCACTCAAAAACCACACCCTAACCCTACCCTGACCCCCACCCCCCTGGGTCCTAACCCCCTCCAACCTTTAGCCCTGCCCTGGGGCTACCCCTAAACCCACCCCTCTCCTAACACTAATACTACCCTAATTTCGACTAACCTCCTAAAAATAATAGCTCCTAAACAGGTTTAGTTGGCCCGGACAGACGAACGGACAGATGGACGGACGGACAGACGGACATACGTACAAAGGATGGACGAACGGCAGATGGCCACCCCAGATGCCGGCATTATGTGTACCATACATAGCATGGGTACACATAAAAATGCATCAAGGGGAACAACTCTGACTTGGTTTAAATCGGACGTGATCAGTGTCATATCAGCTATGTTTGAATATATATTGGCCGAGCTTGATAATGGGCAATTTTGGGAAAGAAAATCATATCCAATAATAATATTGATAATGATGTAATCTGTTTACACCAGTTGTCATTCATCTACATCAAGTCTCGTTATGTTGCAGGGCATCAAACAAAAATATGTCTTTCCTATTCTAACTTCACTGATGACTCAAGGGACTTGAAATATTAATGAAAAGATACCTGTCCCACCTGACTGGTAAATATTTTCTTCTTCTTCAAGCAGGATTAGCCCTGGTTGGAGACAAGTGCATCGACGTGCAGTACGTTTTAGTACACAACGCCACCATGCCTCTATGTGGGCAATGGGATTGAAGTGTCTTGCCCAAGGACACAACACGGTTGCAGTAGATGGGATTTGAACCGAGGATCAGCTTGCAGTCTGCACCTTTACCTTCGGAGCCACATTGGCCCCCAATACACTAATAATTTTGGATTAATTGATGGTTAGCGTACCATTAACCTATAATATCATATCACAGAGATAAAATTTGTCTGTAATATGATGTTATATTATATCTCACATGACTTTCCCTTCCTCTGATTGGCTGACAGTTACTATACTATTTCCGATAGTTTTACCTATCAAAGGTTGTAAAAATAAACATGCACAATTATTGTTCACTTTCCACTTTCAACAAATAGCCATGGAATATTCTAGTGTGGAACACAATGCTCCTTTTTGAAATAAATGAATTTAATTAACAAGAGCAATGCGAAATGTAGCATATGCCCCCTCCTGCAATATCATGGACAGAATTACAAAAAAAAAAAAACAAGATCAGTCTTGCAGAACTTTTGTTATAGAGCAGAAACCAATTTCAAGTGTATTTAACATTGGAGGACACTTTGACCTTGACCTTTGGCACATCATGGTTAAAATAAATAGGCTTCTTCCACTCATGATACCTAACCCACATTTGAAGTTTGGTAAAGATCCGATTGGTAGAACTTTAGTTATAGAGCGGAAACCAACTTCAAGTGTATTTAATATTGGAGGTCACTGTGAGTTTGACCTTTGGCACATCATGGTCAAAATAAATAGGCTTCTTCCACTCATCATACCTAACACACATATGAAGTTTGGTAAAGATCTGGTTGGTAGAAATTTAATTAATTGAAGGAATACGAAAAGTTAACGGATGGGCGACGGACATGGTGATAACATAATGCCCCCTCCTCAAAGAGGCCAGGGCATAAAAAAAACACCCGACAAAGTAGACCTTCTGTTTCTCCAGCCATTTTTTGTAAAATTGCGTGCAGGCGTTTGTTTTAAATTTTATTTTCTATTTTTGTATTGTAATTATTTCTTTGCCATCAAAAATTCTTATTCTTGGTTTGTTTTATGTTTTAGGCCTCTTAATCTACAGAATAGCATGTCTGGTGGTGTATTTCGTCCCTTGAATGCAAGAAGGCTTTGCAAAGCCTTGTGGCACTCAAGGGACAAATTTATCAATTTTATTTTATGGGGTTCAACACAGCCAGGTTGGCTGTCTTCCCACTTCCTTTTTAAAAGATTTTTTTTCCAGAATTCTATTATATTATTTCTAAGTTCAAGAATGGTAATGCTTGCCTTTAGCAAGGTTCTCAATAATAGACAATGAACTTAAGATGGGAATCCTGATGGGTATTAAGATTCTTCCTTGCATTGTTCAATATAATATAATAATTATTGCATGGCATCTATACCACATTCATGGTCATCAAGGATCAGAAATTTCTTCAAGGACCACTATTACAGCATTGTCAACTCCAAGTACTGCAATATTTTAATATTGGTCCATGGTATAACTATCTGTACAATATCCGACCTTGATTTTTAAACATGAGGGCTCATCGGAAGTTAATTCAAAGACTTTCAAGAACCTAATAATGCTAATTTCAATTATAAATTTTTTTCAACATGACAAATTTTTTTGATAGAGTTAAAATAAAACTCATATACCTTTACCCTACAGAAGTACAAAAAACTTCAACCCTTTATCTAACAAATGGACAATATCTGGCTGTGTAACTTACAAATTTAGTAAAAGTAAAAGAAAAAAAAAATTTCAACAAAAGCTTATCCCATAACCCCTAACTGAAACAAACCCACTGTGCCCATTCCAATGAAGGATCATGATAGGCTTCAACCAAAATTTTTGGCAAAAATTTGAATAAAACAAGCCAAGACCAATACCGGGTCTGGACCTGCGTCACTGCATGCAACAGATCTGAAAATTAGATACACGATACAACTCATCATTATGAAGCAGCAGACCAATATAAAATCATTCCCTTTCATAGAAGCCAAGAAAACTTTGACGGAAAAAGTGTTTTGGACGGACTGATGGACTGACAGACTGACGGACGGATGGAGTCGAGCGGTTACTAGACCTGCTCTGCCGCTGGCGACGCAGGTAAAAATTAAAATAAATTCTGATATAGTGTGCATTGGATAGTGTTAAATTAAAAATACTCAAAGTATTCACCAGAGCCATTCAGGCAGAAAATGCTTACCAAAGCTTAGTAAACAATAATCAAGCCTCCTTTGGCACGACATGCAAGACATTTTCAATGCAAAAACTACCTCTAAGTATAATTATTTACCCTTGGTAAATCCCTGATTTGGTTTGAATCCACAAGCAATTCTTCCAAAGTTCTCTCAAAGTTAAAAACATCACCTGGAACATCTGTTAAGCTACAGTGTCGATAATCCAATGTTCTTACATCTTCATCTATCTGTGGTCTCAAACAAGGACATTTCTTAACAATACCAGCCATATTTACAAACTATAAATTTAAACAAAAAGAAACAATTCTTATAGCGTATGTACATTTTTAGGCCCATTGGATTTTACTTGAAAGATTACAAGTGCACTGCACTGGTATCCGCTACCGATTTGGGGTAACTTCAGCAAAAATAGTAAGGGGAGGCTGGACTGCAAACTCTTTACATGTACTTCATGGTCCTATGAGGTCAGAAAGCAAAAATAATTGGAATCAATTCGTAATTGGTTAGAAAATGTTCTAAAAAAAACTCCCTCTGGACAAGTTTTGATTGGGTGCAGATTTACTAAACAAGAGGCCCCAAGGGGTCTTAATTACATACCTGATAAAATTGCTCAAATAAGGGGTTACAGTCACATTCAGTATCTGCATGTTAATATAGTTAGACTAATTTAGCTAGGAATGTGGGGTGGGGAGAGAAGGGTCTGTTGGATGAATTTTTGTGTGTGTAAAATCACATTTTGAAGCAAAGAGAAAATAACTCACCCAGTGGACCCCCTCCAACTCCTCCCCCAACAGGGTGAAATCACAACATTCTTTTCAAGCCCAAAAAATAATTTTGTTCAAAGGATCCTCATTTGAGCAAACATTAATCTTATGTACATACATTTACATCTAACTAAAGTTTACCACAATCAGCTGTCATGCAACCCTTTACCTAACATGAAAAGCAGACGACACTTGCAAAAAAAATTCTTGAGTAACTAATTTTTTGTCTCAAAAACATAGGTTATGACCCTTCATTGGAATGAGCTTGACAACCTCGTTCCAAAGAGGGGTCATAACCTATGTTTTTGAGACAAAAAATAAAAAAAAATAATGAAAATTAATTGGCGATTTTTTAGAATAGTGCTGGCCGGTTTTGGCCGATAAGTTGGGTAAAGGGTTAAACAAATAGTCAATTCTCCGTTGGTTCTCTGTTAAATTTCATATCCCTATGGCACCCCCAAAATCAGTTAAGTGTAACATTTTGAACAAATATACTACTCAAAGTTTGCTGAGCACCACATATTTGACTCATCATTGTGAAATTTGCTTGTGACATATTTGCGATATTTTTGGTGGATATGATTGTGTATTGAGATGGGGACCAGTTTTTACATTAGCTCTCTTGACAGGCAGACTTTTTCGTAGCAGTCATGGAAAGCATGCACCCGTTGATTTTCATGATGTTTTCGTGTACTGTTTACATGTACATGACATGTGTGGGGTATTCAATCTTCAATTCAAAACAAACCCTTGTGATTTAATGATTAATACGGCGAATGCAAATGTAAGAAGACATTTGTCTGAAGCAGAAATGTGGCGGGCTGTTGGGGTGGTGGGGCAAGGGGCTATGCATCGTCAGGTTGGTGAATCCATTGGTGTGCACCATACTCTGATCACCAGAGCCTGAGCAAGATTTCAGAAGTATGGCACACCAGTAAGGCGGCATGGTGGTGGCAGAGACAGGGCAACATCTGCAGCTGAAGACTGGTTTTTGATCATTCAGGCCCGTAGGAACCGCTTTGCAACAGCAACCCAACTTCGCAGTGACCTTCAGAATACATCCGGGGTAAATGTTTCGACGCAGACTATCCGAGCAAGGTTGCACGAAGGTTTTCTCCGATTGCGAAGACCATGTATTCGCATTCCGCTGTCCCAGAACCACCGCCAGACACGATATGAATGGGCCATGGACCATGTTGGATGTACCAGAGAAGATTGTCGACCTGTCTTTTTGACAGATGAGTCAAGGTACTGCCTTGACTACACAGATAGACATTCTCGGGTATGGAGAAGTCCAGAAGAACGATTCCATGCAGCCAACATTGCTGGACATGACCGCTATGGTGGAGGGTCAATAATGGTCTGGGGCGGCATCAGCTGGGATGGACGTACAGAGCTCTGTATTTGACCGTGGTACATTGACTGCACAGCGGTATATTGATGAGATCCTGGATGCCGTCAGATTGTATACAGGTGCAGTGGGTGATAGATTCATTCTGATGGACGAAAATGCCGTCCTCTTGTTGCCAATGCTGTCCGGGAGTACTGAGAAGGGGAGGGAACTGAGCATATGGACTGGCCAGCATGATCTCCTGACCTCAATCCAATCGAACATGTCTGGAATGAGTTGCAGCTTTCAATTTCAGCCCATCCAGTAAAGCCAAGAAGTGTCCAGGAGCTTGGTGCCATGATGGTCCAAGAATGGAACAACATCCCATAAAGGACCACCAGGAAACTGATTGGAAGCATGAGAAGATGTTGTCAAGCTCAGGCCTGAAAATAAGTGGTCTGACATTTATAGAATGAGGTCTCCAGTGTCAGGACACCTGATGCACGGTAAGGCTTGGGCTGACGTGGGGTTATTTAGTCCCGCTGATGAAATTGCGGGAGAATTAGACCGACGTGGAGAGTCGGAATCCTGGTGCCGCAAACTCAGCGTTGGGAGCTGAGTTCGATCGGTGCTGTGAGTTCTCCTCTGCCAAATTGGCCTAAGATATGTTCGATTTCCGTTAGGTGTGATTCCCAATCACTTCAGGCTGCGTAAAGGAAAGAATGATTTAAAGTAACAACGATTCTTTTATTTACACATAAAAATAAAGCCGTTTCAAAATTTCAACAATCAACAATTCGATTCTTTTCACAGAAAATGGGTTGCTAGGGTAAAATAATTCTCAACAATTATATAGTCATTCTATAGCCCTGTACTGGCACTATAGTCTACACACTGGAAATGTTACTACCGTGAGCTCGCCATAAGAGCTACACAAATCTGAAATGTTATTACCGTGCGCTCGCCATAAGAGCTTCACCCGTTTAGGCTCAAATGTCAACGTCTGCGCATAACTGTACCTCTGGCTGTCGGAGGGTTCCGACCAGCAATGTTCGTCATCTATAAAGCCGCTGTACTTCTGATTTGGGTCAGATATTGTCTATTCATACCTTATGTGCCTTTTGAAAGTCCTCCGTGAAAGTCCTATTGAAATGTTCACTGTTCCTGGTTGAATTCACGATTCACAAATGCCCCTTTTTGTGCTAGGGCGAAATTGTCACTCACACCGATCTCCAGTCGGTATTACGATGCTTCGACATCGAAACAAACTACTCACAACGCAATCAGTTTGACGCTTCAAAGGGTTATTACGCACAATACAATTAACCTACACTTCTGACTATTGCAGGCTGATACCCGCTACTCGACAATCTAAACTTTAACGTTTCACCTTGGGTTTTCCTTCTCAACGAATTTGGCACGGTAGCCGCCTATCAACCTTAAGCTAAATCAATCGTGGAATGCCCTCTCTGGCAAGTCCAGCCGTTTCAGGGTGATTGAAGGTACCCCTATGCCAGGAAACAGAGTCCGCCTGCCCTGGACTTCACCAACGTGTGTGTGACCCCAAGTGTGTGTCTAATGCTCTGCTCTTCAAGGTATATCTACTTTTTACCCTAAATTGTCAGGTGGACAGACGCTCATCTGTCCATCTGCCAAAACGGTGGGAGATGACGTATATCGAGGCAGAATCAATACAAGTCATCTCGCGCGTGACTTAACGGTGATTTCACTTGTCAAGAGAACCGATTCGTTTCTGCCACTCAGCCATACTAATGATCAGGTGACGACACGACAGACATTTCTATCTTTTAGAATCTCGTTTCTCAATTGGCCGTGACGATATCCTGCCACCAACCGATTACGTCTCATAAGACTCGTGACTACTGTATAAATTAAATGAGATTAGACCTTATCTAACATACCGTTTCTCCCCTGGGTCCCTGCGCTGAAGCTGGATATACACCACGTGTGTTTTTTCCATGTCCAGCTTCACAGAGAAGTGAAATTCACGTAGGTTTTTCGCCTTGATGCGGAATATCTTTTGAACTTACAATATCTTTAAATATGAGGCCCCTTGCCCCTATATTTAGGCTGGCTTTGCCCTGACATCCAGAGGTTAAATTTGATGATGCTATCCCATACAGTGGGCCAGTTTATCCTCTGGGTACCTCTTTCTGTTTAGTTTTGAGACCCTGATTCAGACTGAGGTTCACAAAGGGTAAATTTAGTGATGCTACCCTGATGTGCAGGGTAGCATCGCTAAATTCACCCTCTGGAGACCTCATTTTGCAGATCACAGTCTGCTTATTTTCTGACTTGGTCAAGCTGTAATAAACAGTAATTGGTCTCATGCTCGATACTGAACCCATACCAGTTCGCTCTGTCAACTTTGTGGCAAATTTGAAAAATTTCCTCTTTTACCAATAATATCCATTTTTGCATGGTTATCATATTCAAAAGCTCAAAAATAATGTGAAGCACAAACAAAATCTTAATTTCTGTACTTAAATCATTAAAGATCTAATTAAATAAAAAATATATACACTTTTCATAACAATATTTCAACCAAAACGTAAAACAGGTAGTTGGATATACTTGGTGCTTAGCAAACTTTGAGTAGTATATAATCTGGGAGTCACAGTAATTCTATATACCAAATACCAAATGATTCTACCTGATGGGTCTGAAGAAGTTCTTTGAAGAATATTCTTCATACTGCACTATGTTAAAATTTGCCCAAATTTGAGCCCAAGGACTTAATTTTAATAAACTTGAATTTTCCTGTACTTAGGGATGTCAATACTGTGTAAACAAAAGAATCCGACTCATGGATGTCAAGGACTTAATTTTAATAAACTTGAATTTTCCTGTACTTAGGGATGTCAATACTGTGTAAACAAAAGAATCCGACTCATGGATGTCAAGAAGAAGATTTTTTAAAGAATAGTCCTTATATTCAACTAAGTTAAAATCTGAGATCACGCAGGGAACCTGAATATGATCCAAGTGGACTTGATTTGAACAAACTAGAATGTGAACCTCCTAAGGTTGCTGCATATCAAAAGATTCTGACTGGTGGATTTGAAGAGGAAGATTTTCAAAGAAATTTCCCCACATTGCACTAAGTTAAAATTTAGATTGCCAAAAGGGAGCCCAAATATAAACTCGGGGACTTGATTTGAATAAACTGGAATCTGACCCAATAATGATACTGCAAACTAAATATCAAAAGAATCTGACTGATGGATCTAAAGAAGAGAATTTTTAAAGGATATTCCTCATATTGCACTAAGTTAGGGACTTGATTTGAACAAACTTGAATCTAAACCGCCTTTGGATGCTTCATATTAAATATCAAAACATTCTCACTGGCAGATCTGAAGATTTTTAAAGAATATTCCTCACATTGCACTGAAATGAAGTTTGAGTTCCCATAGGGATCCCGAATATGACCCCAGGGACTTGATTTGAACAAACGTGAACCCCACCTCCCTGTCCCCAAGGATGCTCTATACCAATCATCAAAAGATTCAGACTGGTGGATCTGAAGATTTTAAAAAAAAGTTTCCTCATATTGGGCAGAGTTACAATTTGGGTTCCCATAGGGAGCTCAAATATTAATCCAGGGGCTTGATCTGAACAAACTTGAATTGCACCCCATTAAGGATGCTACATACCAAATATCAAAAGATTCTGACTGATGGATCTGTAGTAGATTTAAAAAAAAATATTCCTCATCTTACACTAAGTTAAAGTTCAGGCTCCCACAGTGAGCCCAAATATTACTCCTGGGACTTGATTTGAACAAACTTCAAGATGCACCCCCCCCCCCCCCACCACCCCCAAAAGATACAGTGTATACCAAATATCAAAATTTTGACAGCTCTTAAGAAGATTTTTAAATAAATTTTCTCATATTTTTCCTCCCCATAGGGAGCCCAAATGTCAATCCATGGACTTGTTTTGAACAAACCTGAGTCTCTAAGGATGTTGTATACCAAGTATCAAAGTATTCTGATTAGTAGTTCTGGAGAAGATTTTGTTTTTAAATTAAACAAGAGCTGGACTTTCGTCCGGTGCATATCCCCACGTGGTGTACCCCCTAGTGTGGGCATACCTATGGCCAACAAATATCATTTATGAACATCTCGTATGGACTGACGGACAGATGCACAGAATCCAGTTTAACCCCCCCCCCCCCCCCCACCTTCCATTTTCTTCAAAAGTTTTCAACAATTTCTTAGTCAAAAGGTATGGTAAATTGTTTGTTGTTTGGAAGTTTTATGCAATGAAGCAGAAGCCTTTGTCATAGGCAAACTGCATGCCATATTTCACTGAAATCTGATAACCCCAATCCAGTATGCACCCCACCCCCCTCCCATTTTCTTTGAAAGTTTTCAACAATTTCCAACAATTTCTAAGTCAAAAGGTATGGTAAATTGTTTGGTGTTTGGAAGTTTTATGCAATGAGGCAGAAGCCTTTGTCATAGGCAAACTGCGTGCCATATTTCACCAAAATCCGATAACCCATACCTGAGATACTGGCTGAACAGACAAATAATGTCTATTTCCTACAATTTCTAAGTCAAAAAAGGGGGATAACTCTAAAAAGGAGAATGTGAGAAATACCGTTGAATCCTTTTTTAAAGCCTATACCATAAGCAGTGTTCATGGCAAATTTCATTGCAATAGAACATTCGATACCCGAGATACAGGCTGAACAGACAAAATTTGGCTCGGACGAACACAATTTCTAAGCGAACAATTAATAAAAAAAAAAAAAATAATAATAAAAAAAAATAACTAGTGTGGGCATACCTATGACCAACAAATATTGTAAAAAAAAATAATTTACTTAAGTTATGAATACTTTCGGACGGACTCATACACGGACGGACGGATGCATGTAATCCAGTATACCCCCATTTTCTTCGAAAGTGGGGGTATAAAAAAAACTTTTGTGCGCGCTGGCAGAATTAGAATTTGTGGTGTTCGCTGTGAGTGTGGCAACTTTATTGGAACAAACCTGAATATGATAAGCAGCATGTAAATCAAATATGGTTCAACTCAGCCTAGAAGTTTATGAGGAGAAGTCGATAATGTAAAGTGCAAGCAAGATGCACAGACAAACAACAGATGGAAAGTGATCACTAATGCTCCCATTGTACTTTGCTTTGGTGAGCTAAAAACCTTGCATGGTTCTCAGGTGGCAAAACTGACTTCAAATAAAGACAAATGTTGGAATTTTACATAAACCTCTTTGTGCTTCTGCTTCTCTGGAGAATACTTGGGACTTGATGGAAGCAGCTGAATTGTTTTGGGTGATAAATAAGACTTACAGTTAAAACTAGAAGTCCTGTCACGAACTGTGTGATTATCTATGCTTAATTGCGTGTAGGAATTGCACGCAATTGCCATATCGAATGGCATCCAAAGTATGGCAGTTTCTCCTGGTTACTCATAGCAAACACAGACAATGTTTCTGCCAATGGACCTCCGGCTGAAACATTGCTTGTGCACAGGCCATATGTACAGAATTTGATAGCCTTACTGTGGTCATAACACGTAGATTAACGCACAGATCGACGTACTATTTGTGCGCATTTCATGACAGGACTTCTACTTTTAACTGTACTAGTGAGCAATTCAAAGACAGGACACATTCCAAATCATTTCTCACAAAGTGGCATTTGCAGTTTTCCACATGATACGCCTATCCAAATCTAACCTATTTCAAGCTAAAACCATTTGCTACATATTCTGCTCAAATCTTTGGTAGAACATTGGAGCCCTGTTAATTGAATAGGCACTTTACCAATGAAAATTATTCAATTAACAGGAGTATTCAATTAACAGTGATTGTGTCACTTTCCTGTATTCTAGAGATAAACTTAGCATTTATTCTATTATATTTTGTTTGATAGAGCTCCATGAGCTCTGTCAAACAAGATATAATAGATTAAATGCCTGTATTGGATGTACTGAGACCAAATAGGACTTTTAACAAAGGAAAACTGGGGAGAGTCAAGGTAATTTCTCAACAGGTTACAAGCTTTTTATTCAATTAACAGGAGATTACTCTATAACCTATATTCAATTAACAGGTGAAATTTGTACTGGAGGTATGGTAAATGGTTTTGTATTTGGAAATTACATTCAATTAACAGGGTTATTCAGTTAAGAGATATCCAATTAAGTGGGCTCCATTGTAGTTTGTTTGCTTCCTATTTATATGCCACCAAATGTTGACACTTGACACATGAAACAAAAAACTTTTTTTATCAAGCCACCGGTGAAAATATAGCATTCAGACTGCTATCCTATCATACTCTAATCGAGAAAGAGACTTCTTTAGGGATCACAGTACTGTATATTTGATGTTTGAATGGAGAGAGCTCTCCACTAAGAGATTCACATTTAGGATGCCAAGTGACATGTTAATTAGCAGCTCTGTAGATTTACAAGAGATACAGAAATCATTGTTAGGACTGGGTGTTGCCAGCCTGCACACTCACTGGATTCTCCAGGTAGACGAGATCAAGCTACACCTACCAGTGGATTTTGAGAGGAGAGAGATATCAACTTCCTCGAAAAGTGCAGTAACTTTTGTGGAATGAGCCACTCTCACACTGTCACCACCCAGGGGAAATGGAGGCCCTGGAGGTGGAGATGAAGAGGAAGAAAATAAGGATCTCTCCACCCGATGACGAGTAACTGATGGAGTTTTTGTATAAGGAGGAGGTTGGAGTATGTTCCTCTTCCCTCAGAAGTGCCTGCATCCAGCTCGGTTTTTCCTCGCAGGAGGTTGAACTGAGGAGAATGGCAAATCTGTGGACATGCTCAACTCCAGCGTGACTCTTTACCTCAGGAGGTAGGATTTGACAGGAGTGGCTTGCCTTCAGTTCTTGAGGAGATGGAGGATAGCATGTTTAGACCTTCGACTCCATATTCTTCTCTTCCTTTAAACAAAAGCCTGTGTTGAGGAGGTGGCTATTTCAGGGTCCAATGACGAGACCCTATACAAGCTGGAATAAAAATGGATAAGGGAGACTGAACAATTGCAATGGCAGAAAAAGCAAGAGGAGCAGGGGCACAAAATTGAGGAAAATGGGTGAGAACGGGAAGAGACAGCAAACAGACAGGAGGAAAGGATCAAGATTTTTTCAGAAAATCTACTGACTCAACCTTAAAAATCTCCATCCAAACCACCAGTGACCACCAAGGAAAAAAAGAGAAAAAACAAATTGACCTAAGGGTCTCAATTTAATTCCCAGTTGCAACCAGACATTGTTCACAGTTGGGGCACAAAATGGAGAAAAATAGTTGAGAATGGGAAGAGGCAACAAACAGACAGGAGGAAAAGATCAAGATTTTTTCAGAAAATCTACCCAGCCAACCTTAAATAAATAATCTCCATCCAAACTACCAACAAGGAGAAAGAAAGAAAAAAATAATCGACCAAAGGGTCTCACTTTAATTCCCAGTTGTGACCAGACATTGTTCACAGCTGAAACAATTAAAAGGAGTTGAATCCCCACAAAATCCCTGTGTGCCTCCGGCATACAGAGCTCTAAATGAAACTGAGGGAGAGAAACATTTATTGCCATGCAGCAAAGAAACTGACTTGATATGAATGGATACAGATACAGATACAGGCATATCTCTCTATGTATGGATGCACAGTAACTCAGTTTAGTGTAGGATTAGTGAGAGAAAAAACATTTTACAGTAAATATACTTTTGACAGAATTTGGCTGTCATTTAGAAGATATAGATTTTATTTATTAACACTGCAACAATAAACCCCAAGGAAGTGATGGAGATCAGTTTTCTGTATGGAATGTATAATCTGCTTCAGTCTAGGTGTAATTTTCATCAGTGCATTTTGAATTAATTAACCAAGATACCTCATGCAATAAATTATCTTGGTGACTCGATGACACTTGTAGGAATAAATCTTTTCAGTTTTGCATAAACAAAAAAATGTTTAAAAACATTTAAATATTGACAGTATCAATGCAACACTTGTCTATATATCAGAAGAGCAGCAACTAGAACTTTGGTAAGCACAGCTTTTTAAAATACAGTGGAACTCACTTAAAAGGATATCTTTCAATTGAATATCCCTGTTATGACATCCAAACATCAGGAATGTGTCAAGGTGATAGATTGAATTTTCGACTTTGTTGTTTAACGGCAGGGCTTAAAATTACACGCGAATCCGCGAATCGATTCTCGTAATGATTCTGGCAAACTACACTGACGCGAATCAAAGTGGATTCGCGTCAATTTACTGCATGGATTCACTTTATGTATGATGTCACTGATTCATGATGAAGTTCTGACCTGGGTTATCATAAAATATATAATTATGAAAAACTGTCTATTCACATTTCTTGAGTTTGGTATCAAATCAAGTCATGGCTGCTGTAGCAGCCATGACTTGATTTGATCCCAAACTCAAGAAAATGTGAAGCATGTGGTAAATCATGGGTGGAAATTTTGACAACTTATTTCGTGATCTCACCAGCAACATTCAGCTAGTTTTTGCAGAATTTCATCTCATTATTTATTTATTTATTTAAGGGTGTTCAAGGTCACATATTTATGCACAATGGCTAATCATGACCGCAACATGGATATAAAGTCAAGGGTTGTAAATCATTTATACCCCATGTTGCACATTTTAGAGGATTTCCACCTCAATCATTGGCTTTACTTCCCGGGTTCCCACGGGGGATTTCATATCATGGTTTAAATGGATTCGTGTGAAAATATTTCGCGAGAATCATGTTAGATTCGCATGATGCTAGACAAATTTTAAGCCCTGAACGGTGTATATATCTTTGATAATTTTTCTCGTTCAAGCCAAAGGTATAAGAATATGCGTTTGTGTGATGAACCCCAAAAACCGATTTGTCACTTAAACAGACCAGCAATAATTCAAGCGCTACTAATTAAGCATGAAATTTAATGTCCATTATGGAGCATTTGTTGAATGCCACATGGGCGGTCTGGATAAAACATTAAAGGTAGTAAAAGCCAGTGTCCTCCTGCAGTCATTATCCGTGAAATTATAGCCAGTTAATAGGTAATTGTTGTAAAAACAGTGCATCGCACATGTTCTGGACATACACCCATATTATGCATCTAGCCTGTCAGCAAAATGTCAGGGCATGCCTAAATGCGAGTCTTTCAAAGGAATTTTAAAGCGAGCATTAAATTAAGATAGATCTAAGCGGCCAAGTTCAAGAGAAGCAATTAAAATGAGAATTGATGGTCTGGCTATGCAAATAAAAATCGGGGGGTTTCTCGAAAAATTCATTCCAGTCTGAAAGTGTGTAAGGCTGTGGGCCATTGCGAGTAGATAGGGATGTCTCATGCTATAGGTTAGAGGAGGTGCCGCATAGGCACATTGTGATGTAGGGGAGCCACAGAGCTCATATTTAGAATAGGAGCAGTCGCGGGCCAAGTCGGATTTGCATTTGGGTAAACAGCATTACCTGTTTTAGAAGGCAAGCCATACGCAGGCAGAGTAGGCTTTGCCTTATTCTGAGATAAATGGAGGGGAGCGTTTAACCCCATTGGTGGTGACTGCTTGAGTGAAAAACATTCAGTAGAGTGACCATAAGCTAGTGGCCGTGTGACTGGAGTGAAGGAGTGACATTCCGTCACTTGTTGGAGGGAATGCGATATAGTGAAGTGACAATACGTTAGTGGCCATGCAACAGCAGTGGTAGAGTGACATTCTGTCACTTGTTAGAGCAAAGGCGTCCGGATAAAGTAACAATATGTTAGTGGCCGTGAGACAGCCATAAAGGGGTGAAGTGAAGAGGCGACCAAAGAACACCAGCGAGAAGGAGGCAAAACCAGCCACAGCAGAGTATGCGGGCCCGCAAGTGACTCAAAAACTGTGTGGGTAGGGGGTGATTGAGGTTTTGTTTTTAGTACCATATTTATTTATATGTATATGTATTCAAATTGTTGTTTTGAGTGAACCCCTGTTGATTTATGCTTTTCGAGGAAAAGTCATTGACCCCTTCAGGATAAGAACCACTCCATCAAAAGTGAAATGGGCGGGTTCGTCACTGTGAGAGATACATTCACGCAGAGATTCAGGTGACACTCCTTGAGTTTTGGCTGAATATGCGGCAGGAATCTATTTCTTCCAGCAGCGACAAAGCCCGGTTTCCGACAGAATGCACAAATTGAAAATTTAACCCTTTACCCAACGTAACGGCCAAAACCGGCCAGCGCTATTCTAAAAAATCGCCAATTAATTTTCACTATTTTTTTCATTTTTGTCTCAAAAACATAGGTTATGACCCCTCGTTGGAACGAGCTCGTCGAGCTCGTTCCAACGAGGGGTCAAAACCTATGTTTTTGAGACAAAAAATGAAAAAAATTAGTTATTCAAGTATTTTTTTTGCAAGTGTCGTCTGCTTTTCACGTTAGGTAAAGGGTTAAGATAACCCCACAAAGGTTATGCCACAAACACTTTGCTTAACTCTTTTGAGCCAAGATAACCCCAATTCCATTGTACTCTTTTGTCAGTGTCTTTTTTAACCGTCTGAATTATTTTTGATTGTCAAATTTGCCTACTTATCTGGACTTGTTACAATTCATGGGAGTGTGCCTATAGGCACTTTCCCATATAATGTGACAAAGCAAATCCATACAGACTTAATAATAATTTCACTTCTTAGATTATTGAGCATATCCATAGATTATGAAGCCTTTTAAGTTACGGCACCTCCATTAGAGCATAAAGACCATATATGGATTTCTAACACTCTACCAGTTAATGAACACAAAAATACAATGTTCCTCTTTAGCATGGTTCAGTTCATGATCTTCCTTCTGCGAGTACATTGTGATGTCTCAATCACCCAACCCTTCGATCTTCATTGGCCAAGTATATAACTGCTCAGATGAAAAACTTGGGTCTTCAAACTACACCCAAGGCAAGTGAATGCATAATCCCTTAACCTCTGAGTAATACCAACTATTGACAAGCAACAAATATTGAGCTAAAAAGCAAAAATAGAAAAAGAACAATTGACAGTCAGAAAGGGTTTATGATAAATTTGTTTGAAACTCTAATTTGAAGCAGGTGATTTTAGAGGAGCCAGAAAAGGTTATCTTATAAAATTTTGGATAACCTTTGGAAGAACTTTATGCAGAGGTATCCAATTGTACATCCCTGAAACAACAAATCATTTACCATACCTCCAATACAAATTTGACCTGTTAATTATATGTATGTTTTAGAGTAAACACTTGTTAATTGAATAAAAAATCTTACAGTTTGCATAAGAATTATTCTGATAATGGCTTAATTCCCCACATTTGTAGTGTCTTTTGACCAGAGTACATCCAATATAGGCATTTAATTAATTATATCTTGTTTGATAGAGCTCAATGGGCTCTGTCAAACAAGATCAAATAAAATAAATGCTTAGTTTATCACTAGAAATGACCCAATTCCTGTTAAATGTATACTCCTTGTTTGACAGAGCCCATTAACTGAACATTTTTTCACCAACAAATTGGGCTATTCAATTAACAAGATTACTTTGAATTAATACCCAGGCTTACTTCCACATGTGAATGTGGTATGAATTGGAGCCAATACTATGAAACCTTTACAACTGTATTTTTTGAGAATTGTATTTTCTTCCTGTCAGTATACATGTAAATCACTGAAATAAATCATTAGTATTTCAAAAGACATGGCAATTTATACCAGTTTATTGGGGTTTAATGACACTTTCAACAGCCAAGGTAGCATAGTGTTGGACAGTTTTACAGGTGAAGTCGGAACACTTGGAGAGAATCACCAAGCAAAGGCAAGTAACTGATGGAATCTTCTATTTAGTAACCCAGCAGGAGCAGCACTTGAAAACAAGTGTGCATTGCCAAGCCCTATGCCTTGGTACATGGTTCCACTGTACTCACACATAGATAATCGGGATGAAGTGTCCTGCCCAAGGACACAACATAGATGATACAGCTTTGGACTCATTGACATTTCGATAACAAGTCCAATGCTCTAACCAATCAGCCATCATGCATCAAAATTTAGTTCTGAACAGGCATTTAACCCTTTACCCAACGCAGACGATATCAAAATTTATTATTTTAAATATTATTTTTTTCAAATTTTTCAAATTTCAACAAAACCATATCATGTGACCCCTCGTTGGAACGAGCTCGACGAGCTCATTTCAACGAGGGGTCACATGATATGGTTTTGTTGAAATTGTTTGAAAAATAATATTTTTTCAACTGCTGAAGTTGCATAGTTCGCGGGCGGATGCGGCCGATTCGTTAGGTAATGGGTTAAAAGTTATTGGACAGAAACGAAAATTGAAAAGTAAATTTTAGCAAAATATCAGAAACAGTTCCAAATCTAACTTGACCAAGATATTGTACAGTTATAAAGAGAATTTAAAAAGCAGCTGATATTCCAACTGATATTCCAAATAGTCACTTACAGTAAGGCTCCACAAAGTAGATCTTTCTGTTTCTCAGGCCATTTTTTGTAAAATTGCATGCGAGTGGGCTGTTTTTTATTTTATTTTTATTATTTGTTTGCCATCAAAAGTTCATATTCTTGGTTTGCTTTATATTTTAGGCCTCATTATCTGCAGAATAGCATGGGTGGTGGTGTATTTCGTCCCTTGACAAAGGAAGCTTGACCGCCTCTGTTGATGGCCAGCCAGTGAGCGGTGATTGTCGTGGCCAAAATATACTTACTAAGTTAGTAGCAGGGCTCGCAAATAGTGAAAAAACGTGATTGCCCATCGGGCAGGCTTCTTTTGAGATCTGGTTGCCCGCCCCAGAAAATGGTGGCCCGGCATCAGGACTGACATTTGATTGCTCAATTTATACACATTTGAATGTGAGTCGATCAGATATGACAACAAATGATGTATAACAACAGGTGTTGAAAGACGGGACAGATCAAGATTCAGTTGTGCAAAAAAAGCTATGCATCATGACAACTAACACCTTGGATTCGGCAACGTAGTACAATCCCCCCAACCCCTCCCCTCCCCTATTACGGCCTGGAAAGTGTCCTGGTTCACTGAGCTATGTTAACTTACTAACTCAACTGAGAACTAATCTCAAACATATTATATCATTTGTTGAACAAAGTAACAAAAAAATAAATAAGTACCTGACCAAGAGGAAGATCTGCAACAGAGACCGTTGCAATGCTGAATGAGCGCAACATCCACTTTCACTTTCGAAAAACGATTTCGGGGAAAGTAATGGTTGTTTGAATCGTTGTTCAGGACATTATGAATGCACAGTATTGTCTCTACAGGGATATGACGTCAGTTGTTCTCAGTTGTTTATCGTACCGGTGCACTCCCGATATCTGGGAACATTGATTCAAATACAACCAGACTCCACTCACGTGAGCATAACTGAACAATATCAAAATTTGCCCTGAATGTCGCTGTGGGAGAAAAGTGAATTGAATGACTGTCGATTTCAATTCCAGTTCCAACACAGTTTGTTCATGTGACAATAGATAGCGGTGTGTTATTGACAACCAATCCCAGCACGTGCCATCGATAATATCATAGATCAGAAAAGGAATGATGTTCCTGTTGACTGCTGAAGTTTATGAGCTGCCGTCACTGTCTGAAAAGTACTTCCCCTAACCAATGGAACGCTTATTCAACCATTTTAATCGTTGTTTAATCATTAATTCCCGCTCGTTTTTTATATTTTAATTTTCTCAAAGAATTATCTTTTAAAATTGGACAGAAAAAATCTGGTTGCCCGTCGGGCAGAGGGAATAGCATTTTTGGTTGCCCTAGAAAATTTCTGGTTGTCCCAGGACGTCGGGCGACCCTATTTGCGAGTCCTGAGTAGGTATTTAAAACACAGGTAACATTGTTTTTCATGGTGAACCTACTAAAGCTCTTATTGATACTGGATCAATGGTTACATCTGTATTGCAGAGTTTTTATAAATCCATGAAGCAGAAGACAGTTTTGCATTCATTGAATGAGTTGGGTTTAGGAGAGTCTGTTGCTGATGAGTCAAAACTGAATTATATTGGGTATATTGAATGCTCAATTCAACTCCCATTTTTAACAGATGCAGCAATTGATGTTCCAGTTCTGGTAGTTATTTGTAACCTTTCTAGGGCTGAAACGTACAAACTCAAAGTTTAAGGCTCAAAATATTTATTTACACAAACAGACTGGATAACTTAGTCAGAATTAAACGTACAAATCAGTCCATCATTCTTGTGATGTGGTACAATAAAAAGTCAGTTATATTCTCGCAAATATAAATGGTGAATGAAAATATAAGTGAAAATGGAACTCGCATTACATTTTCAATCTCACTTAAAATGGTGGAACCATTCTCGCTACCTGATCCTATGGGTCAAGAATGTGGCAGGAGAATGAAGGTGTTAAAACGTCATGCGAGATAAGTGCAGTGTAAGTTGAGTTGCATTAATTCACTCAATTCAAGCACACCAAATGATTAACTCTATGATTATACTGTGGGCAGCAATAGAAACAAGTGTTTGACCACCGAGGTGGTAATAGTCCCCTACGGCGCTTTTGTGATATAAGTGTTTTTGTCACAGAAGACACTAGAGTATATAAGCATCTTGTATTTTGAAAAAAAAATATTCAGCGTGCATAATCCCCTCACAACCCTTTATCCATGTACCATATATGAAAGGCGTAGCTTGAACCATGTTGGAGGGAGGGGTGGTAACATAAAATAGAGAAAAAAGCTTAAAAAACACAACAAAAATGGCCGCCATTCTGCCATCTTGGATTTTGAAAAATAAATATTGACTGTGCGTCATCCCCTCCGAACCATTTATCCATGTACCAAATATGAAAGGTGTAGCTTGAAGCATGTTGGAGGGAGAGGTGGTAACATAAAAACAGACAGACAGACAGACAGATGTTAGATTTTGAAAAAAAATATTGAGCATGCATAATCCCCTCACAACTCCTTTATCCATGTACCATACATGAAAAGTGTAGCTTGAACCATGTTGGAGGGAGCAGTGGTAACATAAAATAGAGAAAACTAGAATTACTGTGAGCACTGCTCACTAAAGATACCATCCACTCCAACCAAGAAACATTTCACAACAGTAAAAAAGTATTTAATATACACAGCACATCTGTATGTTCTCCGAAAACATGAGAGCAATTTTCAATATGAGAAAGGGTAAATATTACAAAGAGCATGCAAGATGAAAAAATAAAAATACCTGAAAGCAGAATAGAAGGTGCACATCTATAATGTATATAAAATAATGTCTGAGAGTTTCAATGAAATTCGCCCACTGGTATAAGAGGAGTAGCGGATAGCAGGAGTGTACCCCCCTAAAGCATCACAACAATTTGGCTAAGTTCATTTCGCCCTTTGGGAAAGAGTAAAAAATAAAAATACCTGAAAGCAAAATAGGAGGTGCACATCTATAATGTATAGAAAAGAATGCCTGTAAGTTTCAATGAAATCCACCCACTGGTTTAAGAGGAGTAGCGGATAGCAGATGTGTACCCCCAAAGCGTCACGGACGTACGGACGTATGGAAGTACGGAAGTACGTAAGTACGGAAGTACGGACACCATGAATGCTATATACCGCCCACTTTTCAAGTGGGTGGTATAAAAAGCTTAAAAAACACAACAGAAATGGTTGCCATGGCGCCATCTTGGATTTTGAAAAAAAAATATTGAACGTGCAACATCCCATTACAACCCTCTATCCATGTGCCAGATATAAAAAGTGTAGCTTGAACCATGTTGGAGTGAGGGGTGGTAACATAAAATAGAGAAAAAAGCTTAAAAAAACACAACAAAAATGGCCGCCATGCCGCCATCTTGGATTTTGAAGAAAAAATACTGAATGTGCATCATCCCCACCCAACCATCTATCCATGTGCCAAATAAGCAAAGTGTAGCTTGAACCATGTTGGTGGGAGGGGTGGTAACATGAAAATAGAGAAAAAAAGCTTAAAAAACACAACAAAAATGGCCGCCATTCCGCCATCTTGGATTTTGAAAAAAAAAATTGGAGCGTGCATCATCCCCTCAGAACCATTTATCCATGTACCAAATATGAAAAGTGTAGCTTAAAGCATGTTGGAGGGAGAGGTGGTAACATAAAAAACAGACAGACAGACAGACAGATGGACAGACGGACAGATGGACAGATGGACTGATGGACGGAGAGACGGACGGAGTGCAATCCTATAGACCCCTTAAGGTTCCCATAAGGGACTAATAAGTTATATACAACATATAACTATACAGACATGGGTTACAAGTGCAAGAAGGCTTTGCAATACTAAAGCACTGCAAAGTCTTGTTGCACTCAAGGGACAAATTTATCAATTTTATTAACTTGGGTAAAATATCACACATAAACCATTTAATTTTTCTTTTTTTACGTTTGCATTGCTAATAAAAAAAGAGCATGCAGCAGCTAAAAAGACAATGCAGGAGGACCTGAGAAACAGATTTGTACCCTTTTTAGGCCTAATTGGATGGAAATGAAAGTGTAATGTATGGATGGCTGAACACATACACACCAACACAGAGAAGCTGAAGACAGAATATCCCCCAAACTTGATTTGGGGTTAAATGAATTAAACCACTATTGCTGTGTGTATTCAACATTACACAATACAATACATACATTGGAAAATGTTTTGGATACACCACAATGACCACATGTATCTGTATTACGCGTTAGGCCTTCACAGTATTTTACTGAAACTCGGTATTTTTTTCAATACCGAATGAATATCGAATAGAATTTCAACTCATTTGATATACCGACTTTCACGGTATTACTGATTAAGAATGTCCGTAATATCATTCAGCTGAATACAATTCACATTTGTTCGATTGAACATGCTCCATGTTAATCCCGTAATGGCCACATACAGCGAAAGTGCGAAACATAATCACATGTAAAGCTAACAAATTTTTTCAAGGAATTAAATCGAGCATAACACTGTGAGTTGATTTCTTTTAATCCACAGACAATACTGATTTATTAGTAGTTTACAACTGTTTAAAATAGCTTTCTCCGGCGACAATTTGTTAATTGATCCCACACCAAATTCAATGCTCCTTTATTATCGAACATCCTGTTGTGTAATTGTTAGCATACACAAAACAATGCTTCTCTTTTAATGTACATTCCAATCCATGTCGCATTATAATGTGTCAGCTTGCATTACTTTTTTTGTTTGGTTTTAATAATGTTTTAATCCGACATTGTATTTATAAACAAAAATGTCCAAAATCAAATCACAATCAAAAGTAAAACAAATGAAAGTGTCAATGACACTGTAGCTCAACTTGTCAAGACAAAGACATGTACATGTATAGTATGTGACACAGCAATGACAAACATCTAGGTAATGACCTGATAACAAAGGTACATATAAAGTATTGTAACGGTCTGTACATAAATACTGACCGTTGCCTGTAACAAATGTATAGGTAAAGTATTGTAAAGGTGGGTGACAGTCAGATGCTGAACTAGAAAAAATCTTTGAGTCCCAGAGTGGGTCTGACTGAACCCCAAAATATTTGTTCTCATAGCACAGTGATAACAAAGGCACCCCAAAACACACTCGTTCCTGTCCCAAGGTGAAAACAAAAGTACTCAAGAAGTTTTGTGAAGATCAGTTCATAAATACGAGCTGTATAGAACTTGTGACAAAAAACTGATTGGACCTAATTTCGGTACAAAATGGCCACTGGCAGCCATCTTGAATTTTGTACCGTACCCAGAAACACTCATTCTCATCCCAAGGAGATAACAAAGGTACCCAAGAAGTTTTGTGAAGATCGGTTCATAAATACAGCCTCTACCCTGAGCCGTATTGACATATGTGCTTACATTGTGTAAGTAGCACTGAATAAATCAAAGTTCATCTAATTTACATAATTTCTGCACGAAAAAAAAACCCTTACAATATGTCATGTATTCCATGTTACTAAACATTCATACAAAAATTTATTCAAATCAGAACTTTCATACAGAAGTTCTATACAAAAGACTGATTGCACTAATTTTGGTACAAAATGGCTGCTGGTGGCCATCTTGAATTTCGGACCACACCCAAAAACACTCGCTCTCATCCCACGGTGATAACAAAGGTACCCAAGAAGTTTCGTAAAGATTGGTTCATAAATATGGCCTCTAGTCTGAGCTGTATAGAAGATGTGTACAAAAAACTGATTAGACCTAATTTCGGTACAAAATGGCCACTGGCAGGCATCTTGAATTTTAGACCGCACCCAGAAACACTCGTTCTCGTCCCAAGGTGATAACAAAGGTACCCAAGACATTTCGTGAAGATCAGTTCATAAATACAGACTCTAGTCTGAGCCGTATTGACATGTGTACTTACTGTGTGTAAGTCGCACTGAAAAAATCAAAGTTCATCTAATTTGCATAATTTCTGCACGAGAAAAAACCCTGTATTATATGTGATGCATCCCATGGTACTAAACATTCACACAAAAAAATTATTCAAATCAGGGCTTTCATATGGTAGTTCTGTGCAAAAATCTGATTGCACCTAATTTTGTACAAAATGGCTGCCATCGGCCATCTTGAATTTCGGACCGGACCCCAAAACACTCGTTCTCGTCCCACGGTGATACCAAAGGTACCCAAGAAGTTTCGTAAAGATCGGTTCATAAATACGGCCTCTAGCCCGAGCCGTATTGGCATTTGCACTTACAGTGCTGAAAGTAACCCCAAAAAACATCAAAATTAGTCTAATTTGCACAATTTACGGATGAGAAAAAACCCCGTATTATATGTGATGTATCCCATGGTACTAAACATTCATACAAAAAATTATTCAAATCAGAGCTTTCATATGGAAGTTCTGTACAAAAAACAGATTTCTGCATCGTCGGTACAAAATGGCAGCTGGCAGCCATCTTGAATTTCGGACCGCACCCAAAAACACTCGTTCTCGTCCCACGGTCATAACAAAGGTACCCAAGAAGTTTCATAAAGATCGGTTCATAAATATGGCCTCTAGCCCGAGCCATAGCAGCTTGGCACTTACAGCTCTGAAAGTAACACTAAATAAATCAAAGTCAGTCTAATTTGCATAATTTACGCACGACAAAAAAACCCGTATTATATGTGATGTATCCCATGGTACTAAACATTTATACAAAACTTTATTCAAATCAGAACTTTCATACAGAAGTTCTGTACAAAAAACTGATTTTTGCATCATCGGTACAAAATGGCCACTGGCAGCCATCTTGAATTTCGGACCACACCTAAAAACACTCGTTCCCGTCCCAGGGTCATAACAAAGGTAGACAAGAAGTTTCGTAAAGATCGGTTCATAAATACGACCTCTAGCCCGAGCCATAGCCAATTGTTGACGTACGGACAGACGGACGACGGGCCATGACAATAGCTCAAATTTGACTTCGTCAAAGTTGAGCTAAAAATGGAGTTAGTATCAAAACCTAATGCAAAATCAGCAGTTTGGACATATTTTGGATTTGAAAAGGTGGATGACTCCGTGCCTATTAAAGATGACACAAAAGCTATTTGCCGAGTTTGCAGAAAGAACTTTTTGACAAAATGTGGCAATACCTCAAATTTAATTGCACATTTGAAAACAAATCACCCGACAGAATACAGCAAGCTTGACAGAAAGAGGAAACGTTAACCTGAATCACAAAACACTCCAACCAAGCAGCCGCTAATCACTGCTGCTGTTCAGCAGTCAAGTGCCTACAAGAAAAATTCTCATCGCCGGACCAGCCTCACTTCAGCCATTACAAAATTCATTGCAGGAAGTATGGTGCCATTTGACCAAAGTTGTGATGTAACTCTGGTTAAATATTTGTACATTCCATCACTATTCGGTACTCAATCACTATTCAGTATTCAATCACACCGTGGTATTTTTAAAATACCAAAACTCGGCATCGAAATCGCAATACAGTGAAGGCCTATTACGCATAAGAGTGTCATCTAAGAATGCATCTGACTGGATGTTACACATCTGAGTGATGTTGAAATGAAAATGTGAATGAAATGCTTCAACACAAAACAGTATCAAGCAAGAAAGTTATCAGACTGCCAAAGGTGATATTTTCCTTTAACAGTATCAGCTTCATTCACTTAATTTAAGTTTAATCATGTTATAAATACAGAACACAACTTGGGTAGAGTACATGGGACAGGAATGAATTCAATGTGCCTTTGGCGCTTGTGAAATACATAAAAAACTCCACTTAATTCAAGTTTAAGTGTGTCATAAATACAGAGTACAAGTCGGGTTGATTCCGAGGGACAGGAATCAATGACACTTGGATGAGTAATAAAGAAAAAACTCCACCTCGGGTAATTGATTCCAATCCTCCGTACTTCACTCTTGTTGTGTTATCTTACAGGACAACCACCATGGACTGGTCGTGATCCATGTGTTGGCAGTGATGTCCACGCATGCAGTTCGCAGGTAATAAAAATTATCAGCAAAATTTTAATTAATGAAGCACCAGGGTGTACCAGGTGCTTCATTAATTAAATTTTTGATGATTATTTCTATATTTCTGTGTTTGGAATAAAATATTATTGCATCCATGGAAATATTGCCCATGGAAAGTGGCCAGTCCATGGCAGCTGTACTTTAGAATTTTAGTTGATGGGATGCTGTATTTATTTATTTAATGGTGTTTAAGGTCACATATTTTTGCACAATGGCTAATCATGACCACAACATGAGTATCAACTCAAGACCAGGGGTGAGCGTTAATAAGCCATGTTGCCCATTTTAGAGAGGGTTTGCACCTCCCAAGCATTGGTGACTGGGTCCTATTTTACCAGTAAAACAGAGTCTGTTTACCGCAGTGAACAGGCACTGCTTCACTTCCTGGGGTTCTCGCAGGGAATGGGATGCTGTAGATCAAAGATTTGGAGGCTTGACTTCTGATCAATATGTCTAGTGTTTAATCTGATTAATATCATTTGTGCTCCTGAACAAAACAATTCGCCTAACTTGCTGTTGACACAGGGTAATGACAATAAGTAAAATGATACACTTTGTCAAAAAACATTGCTTTTGTTTTAACACTTAACCTCCTGCACACTGATGTCAAAATATCTAAATTTCAGTCTGCAATTGTTTCCCATCATGCAACTAGAAATTGAATCAATTCAGTCTTGTTTGACAGAGCTCAATGAGCTCTTGTCAAACAAGATTGAATTGGTTAAATTTCTAGTTGCATTATGGGTATAATGGCTACTTGAATTATTGATATTTTGACACCAGAGTGCAGGGAGTTCAAGGCCTATTTCAGACTTTTACAACTTCAGAGCAGGTGCCTTAACATGCCATCATGAGGAGGTCTGTTACAACCAGTAGTGTATAAATTTACCAGTAATGTCGAAATCGACCAGTAATGTCGAAAAAATTAACCAGTAATGTCGAAAAAATCGACCAGTAATGTAAAAATCCGTAATGTCGAAAAAATTAACCAGTAGTGTCAAAAAGTGACGACCAAAATGAAGAGCACTAACACTTGCCGACAGGGGAGGGGGGTATAGCCACCCCCCCCCCCCCCCCCCCCCCCCCCCGATGACACCCCTGGTCGTGTGCTTTAATGACTGACTATTATAATGTCCGTCACTACCCGATATTTGCTACATGTCTATCATCTAGTTCTACCAATTTGCTACCTGTCATTTTACCTACATCCATCAATCAGTCAGTCTGCGTCACCCGCATGTACATGGGGAGCACTATTAGCTCAATCGAGAAATTGCCTCGCAATTCAATTTGATAAATATCCGGGTTCTATACCTGACAAGGTCAGTTGAGTTGTGTCCTTGGGAATGACACTTTATTCCAGGTGCACGTTGACTTCGTGTACCAAGCCACATGCCGAAATGACACGTGTATGGAGCGCGTGCTTTAAACTTAGTGTCGTAAACGAAATCAATCAATCAATCAACCAACCAATCAATCTTTGTATGTAGGTCTGCCTGGCTTTCCGTCATTCAGTTGTCTATCCACGTCTAGGGGTTATTTTTCACACGCCACATTGCTATCTGTCTGTCTGGATTTCTGTCCGTCTGCCTGGATGCTGCTAACCTGCCTGCCTACACACTTGCCAGCCCACAAGTGTGACTGTATGTCTGTCTGTGCGAGCGCTAAATACTAGACTAAATATTTCAGCGTATCAATTCAGAGAGGGGGAAGGAGAGAGAGAGAGAGAGAGACAGAGGGAGAGTTGGACAAAGACAGAGGGAAAAGGGGATAGGGAGAGAGCAATAGAGAGAGAAAGAAGGAGAGAGAGGAGAGATAGAGGTAGGGGCAAAGACAGAGGGACAGGGGATAGAGATAGATAGATGGATGGATGGAGTGAGTGAGTGAGTGAGTGAGTGAGTGAGTGAGTGAGTGAGAGAGAGGGGGATGGGGAAAGAGAGCTGGGCAAAGACAGAGGGAGAGGGGGATAGAGAGAGAGAGAATGATGGAGAGAGAGAGGGGGCAAAGACAGAGGGACATGGGATAGAAAGAGAGGGGAGATAGAGAGAAAGAGAGAGAGAGAGAGAGAGAGAGAGAGAGAGAGAGAGAGAGAGAGCAGATAGGATGGGATATGTTGTGCATTTGAAAGAGGGAAATAATTGTTAAACATAAAATTCCATATTTACTGGCGTAAATGTGTGTAAACTTGCGCGAAAATGGTTAAAAGTCGATAAATATAGGCAAAAGTACAATATGAGCAACCCAAAAAAATATTGACATTTTTGCGAAAAATCGTCATTTTGGTCGTCACTTTTTGACACTACTGGTTAATTTTTCGACATTACGGATTTTTACATTACTGGTCGATTTTTTCGACATTACTGGTTGATTTCGACATTACTGGTTAATTTTTTCGACATTACTGGTCGATTTTGACATTACTGGTAAATTTATACACTACTGGTTGTAACAAGGTCCTGTTGATAACAGCCAAATGAGGCAGGCAGTAGTTTTCAGTCAAGTCTTGGTGGCCTGTTAAGGCATCCAAGACTTGACTAGAAATCACTGCTAAGCCACTGGATGTACCGTTAAAATTAGAAGTCCTGTCATGAAAAGCGCACAAATAGCACGTCGATCTGTGTGTTAATCTACGTGTTATGGCAATAGTAAGGCTATCAAATTCTGTACATTTGGCCTGTGCACAAGCAATGTATCAGCCATTTGACCTCCGGGTAACCCGGAGGTCCATTGGCAGAAACATTGCCTGTGTTTGCTATGAGTAACCAGAACCTGCCGTGCTTCTGATGCCATTCGATATGGCAATTGCATGCACTTCCTACGCGCAATTAAGCCTAGATAAGCACACAGTTCGTGACAGGACTTCTAGTTTTAACTGTATAGATGCTGTGGGATTGTGGGAATTCAGGACACATGTCGGGGCCCTTAAGGGTTAACCCTTCACCTAACATGACAAGCAGACAACACTCACAAACAATCTTACTGGATTAACTAAAAAACTTGATTTTTGGCATACAAAACCAGCTTATGACCTCTCATTCCAATCGGCGGTCATAAGCTATGTTTTAGAGGCTAAAATAATAAATCTGAATGATTTTAGTGAATGGTGATGGCCGGATTTGGCCATTACATTACTTCAAGTAGCAAAAGGGTTGGTAATCTTTTCACTTTCATTTTACACCTTGAGAAGCTTGGAACATATCACTGACAGGCAAAAATTATCTCGAAAAAAATTATTTTTTTATGTGCAGGGAATGGCAAGAAACGGCTAATCAGGCTATATTTCATGTAGTGCATATGGTTACCACGTCCATTCATTCTAATAACAAAGAGTCAATTTTAATAATGATAAAAAATTCCAGTTTCAATTGCATTATCTTACATTGTAGGCAAGCCTGAATATAAGCAACCTGTCATTTGCAAAATGAGGTCCCCAGAGGGTGAATTTGCTGACACTATCCCATACAGTGGGCCAATGTATCCTCTAGGTACATCTTTCTGTGTTGGCTTGAGACCTTGATTCTGACTGAGGTTCACAGAGGGTAAATATCTGTTGCTACCCTGCTGTGCAGGGTAGCATCACCAAATTCACCCTCTGGGGACCTCATTTTGCAGATGACAGTCTGCTTATTTTCAGGCTTGACAATTTGTAAGCGAATGATAAAAACATCTTAAGCAAACTGAAGTGTAGATGGGAATCATTCTGGAAGGACCAATTTTTTCGTGAAAGAATTTTATTTCATTTTGCTCTATGTCTTTGCCTGATAAAAATACCATGAAAACATAAAATTATCTATTTCGATTTTGGGTTGAAAAGTAAAAATGCGAGTACAAAGTTATGGCATCAAACATTAGTTTGTAAGACCATGTGTAAGGGTTATATTTCATTAATCATTGATAAATGCTTCAAGGATAAAAATACTGTAAACCTTGTTTGTGAAATTCTGGACAGTTCACAATGCCAATTTTTTACTGCATGGTGGAGTTCAACACACTAAGTATATACAAGATATATATTATAATATTAAAAAAATATATCTGCTCTAGTTTTGCTGATTTTCAGAATGGAGTATGTTTGTGAATTAGACATAATATGTCTGTATAATTAGTGACTTTTGGAAAATTGCCCTTAATCCTTTACCCAACACAAGAAGATGGCACTTGCTTAAAAATTCTTGAGTAACGAGAAATGTTCATTATTTACCTAGGAAACATAGCCCAATCAAAAATGGGATTATAAGCTGTGTTCTTGAGACAAAAAATATAAAAATAATGAGATCCGAATGTTGATTTTTGTGATTTGTACTAACTGGTGTTGGCCACTGCATTACTTAACTCCTTGCATGCTGCTGGCAGATATTTCTGCCAAGAACAAGAAATCTCTTGCCACTAAAATATGTAAATTGGCACTGTAAATTGTGGGGAACATTTCTACTCATGATTTTTTTAAGTTAAATTTTGGGAAATTTTTCATCAAATCTAGTCATGGATGCTTTACAGCAGCCAGGACTAGATTTGATGAAAAAATAGTTTTAAAAATACTGAGTGGGTTAAGAGTTAACCTCCTGCACAGTGATGTCAAAATATCAAAATTTCAAACTAGAAATTTTTCACACAATGCAATTTGGTATTTAATCAGTTTAATCTTGTTTGACAGATCTCACTCAAAATTTATGTCTTGAAAATAGTAAGCATTCTCAGCCATTCTTTAAAAAAGTTTTAAAATACTTTTGAAAAGGTGTAAAAATAATTTTAAAATTTCAAGACCCTAAAAAGAAAGGAGAAAATAGAAATAGAGCATCCAAATATAAGGTTGGAAACAAATTACTGGCCACCAAATCGCTGGCCGTATTTTTTACCGCAGACAGATTTTTAGTGTTAAATTGTGCCATAAAGTTTTCCAAGACGACATAGTTTGTTGGTGCCAACTCTACCGAATAGCACATGAAACCGCTTAAGGATATACATGAACTGTTGAAAAAAAGATATTTGTCAAAACATTTCAACAAAACCAGATCATGCGACCCCTCATTGAAACAAGCTCCCTGAGCTCGTTCCAGTGAGGGGCCACATGATATGGTTTTGTAGAAATTTTTTGAAAAATTTGAAAAAATATTTAAAATAAATTTCAATATCATCTGCATTGGGTAAAGGGTTGATGTATTAGTGATAGGACACAAATGGAAAAATATTTAGATACTTACTGCTGACCAGATGGAGTTGCATAGTTGATTTAATGAGGATCAACAGTAATATATGCTTCACATCTTTGATCCCCGAATTCTTGTTATGTGTGTGAAGAAAGGAAACTTGTGTGATAATCATCTAACAGAATCTATATACAGTCCACATGCTGTGTTGTGATTATAGACATGATCATCTCCTCAAGGCCTGGAAATGAAAATCAAACATAAAGTAACCATGTTGTTAATAATTCATGCAGTGCCAACAGTCATTATTACTAATTCAATTTAGATTTTTGCAATACTTAAATTAAAAGTGAAAAATAACACTTCAGTTGCTTATGGCTGGTCGATGTGTATATAAATACAATAAATGTGAAATGTCTTATATTGATATTTCTACCCCAGCCATCTTTACATGAATTAACCCTTAGGGCCTAATTCCAATTTTTTATTGCAAGAGAACAAGTTCCACAACAATCAGTTTCTGGGTAAACTTGATGTTATAAGTACCTTGGCAATTGTTTCTGGGGAAGTCTTGGCTAGAAACAAAAAGCCACAGGATGCTGGGAGTCAGTGCAGCAAAAATGTGTCAAAATTTTCTCAGGCAATTAAGGATTAAAAAACCCTTGGAAAAGATATATGTTCCTGAAGATAAAATAACAAATGTATTCTTTGTATTCTGTAAGAATATGCAACCAATGTTGAAAAAATCTCCATATAGTACCGGCCAAAACAGGATCCTATATCAACACAAGAGAAATTAATTTATAGACAAATGTGAAAAGAACTAATTAATAACTATTGTTTATCTGCAATTGAGTATCCATGCTCATCATCTAAGTTCTATTTATTTATAGGCATTTAAGGTTACATATTTCTGCACAATGGCTGATCAAGACTGCAACATGGACGTAAAGTCAAGTTTGGTCAATTGTTTATACCCATCTGAGAGGACATCCACCCCAAGCACTGGTTACTGCCTCCCATTTTATTAGTAAAACCAAGCTTGTTTACCACTGTAAACAGGCACTATTTCACTTCCAGGGTTTCTAAGGGGGGCATATAATTTCTAAAATGAGTTACAAATGAACAAATACTTTCAGTTGAGGTACTTTCAAAAGCAGAATTACAAAATTTGTAGTAATGTTTACAAATATTTTTTTAATGTGGTATGTCCAACCAAAAAATTGTTTTATGGCCTCATGGTGGCACTCGGTGACATTCAGAAAAAAAAACTCTCGTTATTCTGCAAAGTGGTTATAAAAGAAACATCAGAGTCAACTCACGCCACTGATAGTCAGTCACAGTTTAATGAATACTGTTATAATTAACAGAGGATGATGCCTCCAACAGTCCCAGTTTATCTCAAAATTTACAAAAACAACTGAAGTCTGGACCAAGCTTTAGTGGGGTCCAGACTTAATTTACTGGACAAGTTTTGTAAATTTTGAAATAAACTGGACATGGGGAGATTGTATTTAATATATGATCCAAAATCTCCAAAAAGACACTTAACCCTTTACCCTACGCAGACAATTTCAAAATTTATTATTTTAAATATCATTTTTTAAATTTTTTCAAAATATTTCCACAAAACCATATCATGTGACACCTCTTTGGAATGAGCTCGATGAGCTCGTTCCAAAGAGGGCTCACATGACATGGTTTTGTAGAAATTTTTCGAAAAATAATACTTTTTCAGCTGCTGAATTTGCATATTATGCGGGCGGATGTGGGCGATTTGTTTGGGTAAAGGGTTAAATAAAATGAGAAACAAGCAGCAGCTTCTATAAGGCCTGCAATTACGTTACAGCTTGAGATGCATTTGTTTGTATGCAGTATCTGTCTGTGATAAAGAATATATTGTAGAGTTTTTAATGACACAAATTTAATAAAATAATTTTCAAATAAACATCAAGTACTCAGTTCTGGAACTGAGACAGGTGCGAGTGCAATTGCTCCCGGCAGCACCCGTGTTTTCTATTTTCAGGGAGCTAAAAAATGCACTCGTTGAAAAATGTTGTGCAGTACTAATATACTGTGAGGACCTATAAATGTGTGTTGTTTTGAGAAAGCAGCACTCTGTGGCCAGTGGCAAGTTACTGTCATAATTCAGCTATTCCTTATACACTACTTAACCCCTTGAACCCGAAAGGATGCTTTTCTAGCCAGGAACATGATACGTCATAACGTCATTAAATAGGATGGTTGTTCAGTAAATGTGTGGAGTAGACCAATCAATATTTATACCGAGTGGTCTACCCCAAATAATGAATATGGACTCTTCTAATTGCTGCCATTGAATTGGCATGGAAGATACAACTAGAGATCAAAGGGTTAAGGTTTCTGGTGTTTGGTGACAGTATTCCCTCAAAAATTCATATACAAACATTTTACGGGTGCAATTTACTCCCGTCTCTGATTTCACAGGAGCTTAAAACTGCACCCACCAATTTTGTTCATTTCCAGCACTGAGTACTGTCACAGACAACAAATGTTTTTCATTCCTCATTGCTCAAGTCTGAATCTACGATTATTCTCTGGCACTTGATGGGTCGTACATTACCATTTCAACAAGAGGGCTTAATAACTGGAAGATGAGTCAGATGTTATATGTACAAGAAAAGCATGTCATGGTCCATAATTAACGAAAATGTGCAATTATTTGATATCTGCAATAAATGCATGTGATTGACATAAGCAAAGCATTAACAGAGTGCTTTCCAAGAAACAAAGTTATGGGATGGCATACTCCGTAGAACAGAACAAAGGCAAATTTTCCTTTTTATTATTGTACAATGAACGCTGACTTATAATGTAAATGCTTTGAAAAGAAGAAAACAAAATCATGTGTATCCCTTATTAAAAGGTATCAGTAGTATGCTGAACAAAAATGTTATTACACTCCCAAACTCTCAAGAAAATTTTCACCCAAATATAAGTGCCATGCAGTGAATTTTTGTTTATTATTGGAGTGTAAGGTCATTTTCAGCATCTATGCAGTATCGCAACTGCAACATACAGCATGTGGAGGGAGGATTACCACCAAAACGCACAAGCATTGACAATTTCACTGCCAACTTCCTACGATCTGCCTTGGAGTCTTGGCGACAATTTTTTTCGTAGTTCCGCGATCTGCCGAGATCACTGGTGGAAAGGATTTTATGATTTTCATGCGGTGCTCATTAATCAATTAAATTGACAACACAAGGGGTGAATGTACATCAACATAAAGAACATCACTGTGTAAGAAGAATTATTCTCTTAAGGGCCAATGACACTGGCTGCCACATAAAATTATTATCAATGAATTTATTTTCCAAAATTTCTTGCTATTTTTTATCCACCCCAATTGGTAACGAATGTGAAATTGGCGAATAAAGTGAGTGGCCAAGATTCTAGTCGAAAATAATGCGGGCATACGATTCACAGATACTGAAAGAATGTTCCACTTTTATCAAAGTATCATTTTATAACATATTCAATTGAATATATTTTTTCCTAACAATGCCAAAATACACCGTTTTCAATGGTGAGGATAAAATAATATATCTGAGAGAATACAACACATTATGACAAAATGACAGTGTGTGATTACACATTATAATTTTGCAGCGAACATCAGTTGGAGTGAAGAAGAACTCTACAATCAAAATATCCCCGGTTAAATTCGCCTGTGCCAAATTTGCTTGGATTTGTTTCTGAGACAAAAATACATATATTTTCCTTTTCACCATCACCAAACGGTTCAGATCTGCTAAAGCCACTGCCACCTGATAAGGTAGAAGGAACAGGTGGGTATTTTTTGACATGTCGAAAGCTATGTATCGTGTATCTGTGAAGCAGTAATGAAATACCAGCGACAGATCCAGCTATTCAAACATCCCACACAGCACACAGCTGATGGCTGTCAAGGAGTAGAACACCTGGGCCCTCATTATCAGTTGTAAACACAATAATAGACAAAAATGAAGACACAACTACAAAAATATTAATAATGATTTTATTATTGGCATATAAAACAACAATTAACCCCACCCACCCCCGCCAAAAAAAAAAAAATGAAAGTGTCAATGACACTGTAGCTTAACTTGTGTGTTATGTTTGATGAAAAGGATAATATTCAATGTTTATGAAAGCTTTGATTATGAAATAAGACAAGAATTGTGATAATTGGGAATATGTTAATTTCTGTTCCCTGTGTGCTATGTTTTCAATCAAAATAATATGAGGTGTAGACTATACTAACGAATTGAGAGGTGGGTTAATGTGGCCCTCACAGTTAATGAATGTGGCCCTCGCAGTTAATGTATATCAACAAAAGTCACCAATTTACAGTGAAATTATTCCAAAACGAGTCATCCTATCAAGTTACAATGAAATCCCTTCATAAATACGGCCTGTAGACTGTGCTAAAGGTTTTGGGGCTTTGGGTCTGTGAGCCATTACGGTTGACCAATCGCAACCAAAAGGGGACGTCCTCATCTAGACATTATACTGAGTCATCCTACCAAGTTACAATGAAATACCTTCATAAATATGACCTGTAGTCTGTATTAAAAGTTTTTCGGGGTTTTGGGCTTGGGCAGCCACCATGGTTGAATGATCGCGACCAAAAGATGACGTTCTCATCTGGGCATTATCTGGAGTCATCCTACCAAGTTACAATGAAATCCCTTCATAAATATGACCTGTAGACTGTGCTCAAGGTTTTTGTGCTTTCGGGCTCCTGTAGCCATCGCAGTTGACCAATCTTTACCCAAAGGGGACGTTATCATCTAAACATATGGAATCAACCTATCAAGTTACAATGAAATCCCTCCATAAATACAACCTGTAGACTGTGCTAAAGGTTTTCGGGTTTTGGGCTCAGGCAACTATCACAGGTGAATGATTGCGACCAAAAGGGGACATTCTCATCTAGACTTTATCTGGAGTCATCCTACCAAGTTACAATGAAATCCCTTCATAAATATGACCTATAGACTGTGCTAAAGGTTTTTGGGCTTCGGGCCCCTGTAGCCGTCACAGTTGACCAATCGCGACCTAAAAGGGGACGTTCTCATCTAGACATTATATGGAGTCAACCTACCAAGTTACAATGAAATCCCTCCATACATACGACCTGTAGATTGTGCTTAGGGTTTTGGGCTCAGGCAGTCATCACGGTTGACAGATCGTGACCAAATGGGGAGGTTCTCATCTAGACATCATCCAGTCATTCTACCAAGTTACAATGAAGTCCCTTCATATTAAATATGATCTGTAGACTGTGCTAAAAGTTTTTGGGTTTCGGGCTTGGGCAGCCATCACGGTTGACAGATCATGACCAAAAGGGGACGTTCTCATCTAGATATTATACAGAGGCATCCTACCAAGTTACAATGAAATGCCTTCATAAATACGACCTGTAGACTGTGCTAATGGTTTTTGGGTTTTGGGCTCGGGCAGCCACCACAGTTGACCGATCGCTACCAAAAGGGGACATTCTCATCTGGACATGACCTCAAACCTGCATATGAAATTTCGTGCCGATCAGATAAGAACTACAGGGTGTAGCCTGTGCTAAAGGAAAATGTGAACAGACTCACAGACTAACAGATGGCAATAGCTTATCTTGACTTTGTCAAGTTTAGCTAAAAATTGGATGGATGGACAGAGAAAAACATAGGTCAGAGCATGTTCTGGAGTGGATGGGATTAAGAAAGTGGTGACGCGCCTCCGAAAGCCATCTTTGACGAGTCCACGGCATCAGTCTTTATCACAGTGGTTTACATTCGCAACATAAATGTCTAGGCCCCTATCCTTGAAGACATTAAGTAGTTGTTTTGTGTTTAAAGCCGTTTATTGCAACTCATCCCCGCTTCTGTTAAAATTAATTAAACCTGTGGAAAATATACATGTTAGAATGGTAAACTTTATTGAGGGGTCGGCAGCACCCATTACAATTTAAGCCCACAAAATAAAAATTAAATAAACGCGATTGTAAATGATAAATATTCAGGCCAATGAAAAACGAGAATACTGGCATTTCAAGTGCAAAACAGCATACTAAAATTCAATAGAAATGAGTTTGTATATGAAAAGACGACTCAATGAGTGCAAGAGGGCCTGATACTTCAGAGATCCCGAATAAAGGCCTAACCAGTTTCGTTCTTATTTGAACTTCATCAGAGGCAAAAGCACTGCTGTTTGGCTCTCCTTTATATGTTACTTCAGGCCTCGAAATAAGAGGCGAATGCTCGTACTGTTCGCCTATCGGTTATGCAGATTTGTTTTCAGGCAAACGCTCGATCGGTTAACCAAAAATCACGCCGATGGCTGACAAAGTTAGTTGTTACGGGATGAGAAAAGTTTTCAATGTTTTTCCTCCCACTGATTTAAAAGAAGCACTGCAGTGAACAAAACGAAAACAAAATGCTCATGTGGTTATCATACAGTGTGTTTCAATCATTACTGTACTTGTGGGAGTATACATCTATAGTATTTGTGCTACTGAAGATCTGCAGTACCAACTCGCGCGCCCTCTGGCACTCGAAACAATTAATTTGTTTTGATTCTGAGAAAGACGATTGTCTGTTACAGCTAAAGGGAGCTAACTGCTTTGTTAATACATTTACCGCACATGAGGTATTAACTCTCGCACTGCGCGAAGCTGAAAATAAGTCTTCGATATAATAAAAAGGAGACATATTGAAAATCAAATGAGCTGTTGTTAATTATCTGCATTCCGCTACTTTTTACCCTATCAATCCATGAGAAAAATTTTCGAACACATTATGGAAACGTCTTTTATTCACCGATGCTGACTTCTTATTTACGTGCTTATTCCATTTGAATAAACAGCCAGCATGGTTGTGAACATGGGTTTTTCCAAATAATTTCAAACATTGTGGCACAAATAAAGTTTCAGTTTGGAACTTTGGATTACATTCTCCAGATTCCGAAATATAGGGGAAGGTAGATACGATTTACAATTGTTTCTTTTCCAATGGTAATCAGAGACTGCCAATGCAACTTCCATGCCCTAAAGTTCAATATATTCGTAATACAGACGTCCATCAACGGTATTTGACCCCATCCCCACACAACTGCCCAATTCCCACTCCCAGTTCGAGACAAATGTGTTTGGGTTTCTGTAATAATAAGCCACACAGCAAAATAAATAATTAAAATTCTTTAATTTTTATTAGACACAAAAATCATATAAATCAAAGAACAACAAATGTTAATGTGTGCATATGTGAATGTGTGTGTATATGTGGGGGGGGGGGGGGGGGGGGGGGGGAGGGGGGGGGGGCATGTATATGTATCTGTTTTGTACTGCACCTGCCTTGGGTCCCTTGTGTCTAAACGGCAAACTAACTTGGGAGGAACTGTAGTTGGGTATGTCAGAAGCTTTATCAGTATTAATACTTTTAATGCAATGCTTAACCAATAGGTTTATGAAAAAAATCTAGGTAACTGATCAGCAGGTTAACCATTGTCAAATGAGGCAACCTGTTGGAAGGTTTATCAAAATCTTGTTATTTCGAGGCCTGACTTCTGCACCAATATTTATTTATTTAATTATTGGTGTTTAATTTATGCACAATGGCTAATTATGACCGTGACAGTTTTACGGGTGGAGAAAGCCAGAGTACCCGGAGAGAACCACTGAGCAACGGCGAGCAAAAGTCAGCTCCCCAACATACTAACTCAACACAAGCAGGGTTAGCATTGGTTGAAGACAAGTGCACCATCGACGTGCAGTACGCCTTAGTACACAATGCCACCATGCCCCCTTCTGCACAAATGTGTTTGAATGAATAAATTGTCTGGGTATATTTCTATTATCTATCGGTTGTTGGCAATATCACCGCCCCCCCCCCCCCCCCAGCCCCCACCCCCAAGAAAAACTTAGAAAGCCAAGAAGAGAAAAAGCATCTGTAGGCCTATATAGTTTTCCAACCATGGTACCTCCCACCAACTCTCAGTACAATAATTGTACACCCTACTAATTTCCCAAAGGGCGTGGACAATTTGTCCTAAAAAATGTGTACATGGTGTGATTTCTCACCTTGCTCTGGCATCGCAATCAACATTCGATAAAAATCTTTTCATCATAAATTCTGATTGCATGTTTTCAACTCGGTAATTGTAAATTTGATCACCTCAGAACATGCATTTCCCCTGTACACATTTTTTACACTCTGTTGGGTGTGGTGTCATTTACCACTGAATGAAAGCATGACCTTCAGTCTATGGCACAAAACCCCACCATTCCGACTATCACTTGCCAAAGAAGCAATGAAGAAAGGCTTGAAATTTAATCTCCCATGTTTTGGACCCCTCAATGTATGGATCTGTCTGTGCTTGTGATAAATATTGATATCCTGTTGGGGGGTGCGGTGGTGTTGCGGTAACCGGTTTTCGTCAAATCACCGAAGTTAAGCAACGCCGAGCCCAGTTAGTCCTTGGATGAGTGACCGTATGAGCAATCGATTCAGACTCCCGCGTTGTGTCCTTGGGCAAGGCACTTAACCCCCGGGAAATAAGGGTGTTTGAAAATATTTCTATTTTTAGCTCCTAGGGTTCCCATGGGGCACAGGAACATTTTTTTTTTTTCATGAGTCAAGTACTTATGACCCAATAATACCACATAGTACCATGGTTCAAATTGGACCATCAGTTCAGAAAACAGAAATTTTGGGTGGGGCCAAAAATCTTGCCCCTCCCATTACAAAGGCAAATATTGAAAATTTAAAAAAAATTTTGGAGCATTTTCCCCCACCTCCTCCCTATGGGGCTGGGCATGTTGAGCTGAACAAAAATGCAATGCCCCTTTGGGACCATCACTCACACAAACTTTCACTTGAATTGGCCCAGTGGTTTTGGAGAAGTCCAAAACATGGTGTTCAAAGACGCCAAATGGAGAGCGATTAAAAAAGCTCAGACTTGACTTTGTCAAGGTGAGCTAAAAAAAAAAAAAATATCATGTGACCCCCCTCATCAAAACAAGCTCATCAAGCTCAAACTAATGAGGGGCCACATCATAGTTTTGTTGAAATATTTTGAAAAAAAGAACATGTAATTAAAATAATAAATTTGGAAATTGTTTGCATTAGGTAAAGGGTTAATGTTACCTTCAATTTTAAAAATCAACCATATCCCTTAAAAAAGGAATATAATGTAATTTAGGCACTTTTAAGCCCTGAAAAAGATGTGCACAAAATAAAGCAATCTAAAGGCCCGAACGCACAAATTACACATAATTTCAAGTCCTTGAAACACATTTTCAATTCAAAGTTTTTCAAGGTTTTCAGGGACCAACGGGAAACTCTGTAGAAGTTTTGAACAGTGAAGACATCTCATTCAAGGACACTGATTAAATAATTTCATCTGAAAGACATCTCAGTACTTTCAAAAGTCATTTCTTGGCGTGTCAATAATATATGAAGGGCATTCAATTTTGTTTTAATATTTCTGACCCAGGTATATACTTGCAAAGGTTTAAAACTGAAGTCAACAAATAAACGAAAGAAAAACAAAAGAATTTTCTGATACATGTATTTGAATCTGCATTGTAAGGTGGACTTATTGGCTGTCAACCAACCTGACAAAATGAAGAAAGCAAATCATTACTGTAAATATTGCACAGGTATTATGTTAGACACATTATCAAAATCCTGAGGGTTTGCATATACATGTAACAATTCAAGTTGGCTGATGTTCTACTAAATTTTAAACCTTAACTGGTAGAGCGCTAAATTATTTTTTGGCCACCAAAGCTTGTACCAATGTCTTTGCCTCATTACAAAATGTAACAAGGCAAATCAAAACAGACTAAATAATTTCTTTCAAAGATTATTAATATGACACACATCCATTGAATATGAAGCTTTCAAACTGGGGCACCTGCACTTCATTGTAAAGCCCAAATATGGGCTTCCAGCACTCTACCAGTTAAGGGACTGGAGATTTTTAGACTTTTTGCTACACTTTGACAGTCCACATGTTATGGTTTTGCAGTTAATTCTAGGCAAGTCTTGGCTACCCAAACAGGCAGCCAAGACATGCCTAGAAACAACTGCAAATCCATCAAATGTAACCTGCAAGTGCATCAAAAGATTGCCTGTTGAGGCACCTGTTTTGTTGTAAGAAAAGTGATCAAAATCGGAAGTAGACATCAAAGGGTTAAAACTTTGAATATATGTGTTGGAGGTGAAACGGTTAACCAATTTATCGATTAATCAATGATCAACATCTTGATCGATCCAAAAAGTAATTGATCGATTAACCGTTACTTTTGAACTACTGTATTATATGGGTTAACAAAGGAACAAACTTGCTCCAAAACAGGCAAACATTGTCACACTGACTCACATCAATTATGTGAGACAGAGTGAAGAATGCAAGTTACTTTCTGACATACTTGTTCACTTGCATGATGATCATACTGTATCAGTGGCTGGAAATGGTCATTCTTAACCCTTTACCCATTGTGGGTAGCAGACGATATTTGCAAAATAAATTTATGAATTACTAAATATTTTCAATTTTTGTCTCAAAAACATAGCTTATGACCCCTCATTGGAACGAGCCCAACGAGCTCGTTCTAATAAGGGGTCATAAGCTATGTTTTTGAGACAAAAATTGAAAACATAAATTTGAATGGAGATTTTTGTATAAAGGCCTAGTCGGTTTTGTTTGTTACGTTGGGTAAAGGGTTCATGCTGTAAATCATCAATGGTATGGCAATTATTCAGATATCTATTTGGACAAGTGATTAATCAGTGAACAAAGGTTAATCCACGTGATTAATCGATCAAGAAAAACCCTTAACCGTTTTAGCTCTAGTATGTGTATGATGAGAAAAAAAAAGTTTGCATTCAATGAACTGGACTCTAATCGCTCACCTGGCAGAAAGAACTACATATCCCTCAATTATTCTAATCAGAATCAAAGACTGCAGCTGGCTGTTGTGCTCCTTCATCTGACCAAAACAGAATGAGGACTTTCCCTACATTATTTGTGCCAAGTTTGGTTCACAATGGCCAAGTAGTTTCAGATAAGAAGACGAAAATGTGATTTCCCATAGGGTTTCCATGGTAACAATGAGCAACCATTCGGACCATGATTGCAACCCAACCAACATTAAATGAGGATCACTGGTAGAGTGTGTTCCAGTCAACAATCGTGAAGTTTCAAAACATTTGGCCTTGTAGTTTCTGAGGAGAAAATTTTTAAAAATGCCCCTGCAGGCCATGTTTTTCATCCGATGGGAACAGAATGATCATTTGTAGAGAATCTCCCACAGACCATTCCTGTCAAGTTTGGTTCACATCGGCTCAGTAGTTCCAGAGAAAAAGATAAAAATGTGATTTCCCACAGGGTTTCCATGGTAACTATGAGCCGCAATTGCCAGGCCTTTATATTACCCCAAATTCAAGCTGGTAAAGGTTGTCCCCAAATTAGAAGATGCCTACCAGCAGCTTGTTGTAAGATTCTAAAATGAAGATATTTGTTAAGAAATACTTTTGTACCATGCAAAATAGGTATTAGAAAGCCCTGTATAATATTCTATTTGCATGTAAATTGACTAATCATATAGTTTCTCATATTTTGGGGACATTTTTGACTTGAATCCTGTGTCCCCAAATTAGACCAATCTAAAGCTCTGGTAACTGCAGCCATGTTTGCAACCCGATCAACATTAAATGAGGATCGTTGGGAATGGGTGTTCCAGTCATCAGTTATCTGAAGTTTCAAAACATTTGGCCTTGTAGTTTCAGAGAAGATTTTTGAAAATCACCCAAGCAGAATCAAAGAATGCCTCTGGCATCCATGTTTTTCATCCGATGCAAACAAAATGAGGACTGTTAATAGAGGACCTCCCATAGACCATTCCTGTCAAGTTTGGTTCATATCGACTCAGTACATCCAGAGAAGATGATGAAAACGTGATTTCCCATAAAGTTTCCATGGTAACTATGAGCCGCAATTGCCTGGCCTTTATATTGCCCCTAATTCAAGCCGGTAAATGTTGTCTCCAAATTAGAAGATAGCTACCAGCAGCTTGTTGTAACATTCTAAAATGAAGATATTTGTTAAGAAATACTTTTGCACCATGCAAAATAGGTCTTAGAAAGCCCTGTATTATATTTTATTTGTTTGTAAATTGACAAATCATGTGGTTTCTCATATTTTGGGGACATTTTTCACTTGAATCCGGTGTACCCAAATTAGACTAATTTAAACCCCTGGCCACTGCAGCCATGTTTGCAACCTGATCAACATTAAATGAAGATCATTGGTAAAGGGTGTTCCAGTCATCAGTTATCTGAATTTTCAAAACATTTGACCTTGTAGTTTCAGAGAAGATTTTTGAAAATCAACCAATCAAAATCAAAGAATGCCTCTGGCATCCATGTTTTTCATACAATGCGAACAAAATCAGGATTGTTTGTAGAGGACCTCCCATAGACACTTCCTGTCAAGTTTGGTTCACAGTGGCTAAGTACTTCCAGAGAAGAAGATGAAAATATGAAAAGTTTATGAACGACGATGGATGCCAAGTGATGGCAATAGCTCATATGGCCATTTGGGCCAGGTGAGCTAAAAATGAATTGTACCTAGTGGGGTTATCAGAATGCATACAGTAACCCTTTACCTACCTCCTCAAGAAAACAAGAGAATTACAATTACAAATTTTAAACTAGATGTGGCAGTTGACACATATGCCCACACAAGCAAAATAAGTCAAGAAAACTGATTCTCTGGGTTTTCACATCATAAACTAAGTTCAAGGTCAATAACTTCACGAAAAATCATCCTCGCGGGACCAAACTTGAACTTGATTTGTAGCTACCCACGACAAAGCCGCACACCAGACATCAGCCAATTATCTCAATGTATGGTGGGCAAAATTTACTACAGTAACTAAATTTTTTCTTTCTTTTTTTTGCCTCAAAAGCATAGGTGAACAATGAAACTATTATAAATTATGAATGGTGACTTTTGTGAATAACATAAGCCAGATTGGCAAGTTACGTTAGGTAATGGGATAATGTATGTGGTGACACCTTGTTATAATACCACAAGTAAAGTACCATACTGTGATCACAAAAAGCAGAAAATTTTTAGCAGATCACAACTTTGGTCGCGTTCCAATCAAAATTAACTTTTCACTTTTCTGGCTATGCCATTGAGTGAGAGATGCTTTTCATGTAATTTTCCCTATTTGGTCGTAATTTTGTAACGTTTTATTTTAAGAAATCCTGATTCACTGGTGTTCAGAGTGTGATGCCCTGATAACAATCTGACCACACTCACCAAAGTCCTATAAGTATCACTTACTGAACAGCTTTGACTCAGAGAATAGAGTAATATCCTTTTGGAAAATAATTGTTAACTTTGCAAGGTTTCTTCCAAAACATTCATGCAGCTTACCTGTATAAGTTATCACTGGAACAAGATTTACAATATCGGCAAAAATATTAGCTCTTTTCATTTAATTTTATTGGAATGATTTGAATGTTCTGGGTGATAATGGGTTCACTGTGATAAGAATGTAAATCAACACCTTTAGAATGATTGTGGACATATATGTAACAAACCTCTGATAATTTTTCAAAGGGCTCCAATGATTTAATTTGGAAAGTTTTCACTTTCGTAAACTCATAAATCTGCTTATCTTTAAATTTCAACACTTTCATTATCATTAGTGTTAAGTAGTTGCTCTCAATATTGATTTTTCACTTGCCTTGTTTCGCATCAACCATTAATTTATTGTGGTTTTATCAACACTTTTAACTCCTTGCATGCTGCTGGCGGATTTTCCCACCCAGGACAGAATTTCTCTTGCCACTGAATTAAGTATAAATTGGGCATGTTTAATCCAATTTTTCCCTTGAAAATTTAATGGATTTTTAAATATTCACTAATGATTTCTGAGTTATATGTTGATAAAATTTTCATCAAATCTAGTCATGGCTGCTGCACAGCAGCCATGACAGAGTTGATGAAAATGATCTTGAAACTACTTAGCGGATTAAGAGTTAATAGCCAGGGTCACATGGTGTCGAACAGTTTTATGGGTGAGGGAGCTGGAGTACCCGGAGAGAACCACCAAGCAGTGGTGAGCAATTGTCAAGACTCCACAACTTACTAACCCTGTCACAAGCAGGGTTAGCTGTAGTGGAGGACAAGTTCACCATTGACATGCAGTATACCATAGTACACAGCACCACCTTGCCCCGATACGGGCAATCCAGATTAAGTGTTTTACCCAAGGACACAATGCAATTAATTAATTCGCAATGTCAATCAAGGAACTGATCTCGACTTGAAATCAATTTTCTGACACCTAAGGTAAACTTCACAGGCTGTAAGTATGATTTCAGTAATTAAGTTTCAAAACTGGAACTGTGTGCATGGAAAAGAGTATTTTGTAAACAGGACAACCCTGTTAACCCTTTACCTAACATGAAAAGCAGATGACCTTGCAAATAAAATTCTTGAATAATTACTTTTTTTCATTTTTTGTCTCAAAAACATAGGTTATGACCCCTCAATGGAACAAGCTTGATGATCTCATTCCAATGAGGGGTCATAACCTATGTTTTTGAGACAAAAAATGAAAATTAATTGGCCATTTTTGAGAATAGCGCTGGTCGGTTTTGGCCATTGCATTGGATGAAGGGTTAACTGAAAAGTCACTTTGCCAGTGAAAAAATTTAATTAACAAGAGTATTTACAAGTAATTAATAGAAATTTTGTGATTTTTCTGTATTCTAATAATAAACTGAGTACATATTCTATCATATCTTGTTTAACAGAGCTCATAATTGATTACACGCCTATTCTGGCTGTACTATGACCAAATTGGGCTATAAACAATTGGTGATTGTAAAGGTATTGTCTCATCATATTACAGGATTTTTTTTTTCAATTCACAGTTGTTTGCTCTATTACCCATCTGCATCTAACAGTCAAATTAGTACTGAAGGTATCGTAAATGGGCAATTCCACACGTGACGGAATGACACTCAGAACCAATTCTTTCTCTACTCATGATTACTTCATAGTTGTAAAAATATGTGGCCAACATTTTGTAGTATAGAAACATTGCCCAGATGTTTATCTTTGAAAAGGCACCTTTCATCATGCTGCATTCAGTCTTCGAATTAGGTAAAAAGTGGTTCAACTGCAGTGTGACTGAAAGACAAGCATGTTCACTAAGGTTTTTGGGGACCTTGATCCATATCAAATTTCTCTGATATTAAGCAGTATTTTCATTCAGATGCTTTTTTTTCCAAAAATCAGCCTGATATTTTCCTCTATGTCAGATACAAAATTTCCAAAATTTTCTCAAGACTTTCTAAGAAATTCTTTTTGATATGCAGTGTGACGGAAGGACAATCAGCATGACGGAAGGACATGTTCTCAACAATTCACTGTATAAAGGAGAAATACTACAAGTTTTGACATGGAATATAAATCTTAATCAAAATAAATCAAATAAAAGAAAACAATCTCCTATTAACCATTATTTGGTCAACCCATTGGAGACAAAAACAACATTTTGAGTAAAAATAAGTGTCATCCTCCTGCTCTAGGCCATCCTCCATCCTCTGGCAAAAAAGTAACAGTTTTTAGAGAAGCTGATTGTAAAATTACAATTGAATCCTCTTCAAAACAAAAAAGAAACAGGTAGGTAATCAATTATAGGTATTACACAGAAGGTCTTCTGAAAATCTCCATCCATTGTTCCAGTTATATGGAGACGTCTAAAGGGTTAAACATTTCTTTTTGAGATTCTTGTATTTTCTTTTAATTTCTGTATCTTCTTTGATAGTGAATGGGCCATTTCCAAACATAGTCAAAGGCCATGAAATACATAAGGACAATCAAATGAAGTTCGTCATCCTTTTTTGGCCAAATGTATTCATTTTCTAGAACCTGTTTCATAAATTTCATTTTGGCAAACCCATCATCAATTTTCAATATTCTGCCAATACAGAATTTATCATCATAATAAACTGCATAATACCTTTCAATTTTCAATGCAACATCAAGACATACTTTTTATGTCTATTTACTTTTGACATTTTTGGAACAGACCAAAAAATTATGCGTCTCTGTGTTTTCAGACTTGGGAGAATTTTGCAAATTCAATCACATTAAGTGAAACAGTTTTTATACAATGTAGTTTCTGAGTATTAGGAGCAGCTTCAATACCACACCAAATTTTGCCCAAGAGTGGCTTTTCATTTTCTATTTCACTATATTTATTTATTTATTGGTGTTTAAGGTCACATACTTATGCACAATGACTAATCATGACCGTGACAGTTTTACGGGTGGAGGAAGCCGGAGTACCCGGAGAGAATCACCGAGCAATGACGAGCAGCTGCCAGCTCCCCAATATCGTAACTCCGCACTGCAGCACAGGCAGGGTTAGATTGGTTGAAGACATGCGCATTTAATCTATTATATCTTGTTTGACAGAGCTCATAGAGCTCTGTCAAACAAGATATAAAAGAATAAATGCTAAGTCTATTCCTAGAATACAGAAAAGTGACACAATCCCTGTTAATTGAATACTCCTGTGAATTGAATAATTTTCAGTGGCAAAGTGGCTATTCAATTAACAGGGTTCCACTGTATTAGTGATAAGAAATATATTTTGGTGGAAATTGGATGTGCGACTCAACATTGGAATGACTTATAGTTTGGCTTCTGTGGACTGGTCATTTTCCACAGGAGAGCAATATTTCTACGGACACAATATTAGATTTAAAAATATTTCTACGGACACAATATAAGATTTTAAACACTAATTATAGAAATAATCACCAAAATTTATTGAATGAAGCACTGGGTACAACCTGGTGCTTCATTAATAAAAATTTTGTTGATTATGATTTTTATTACCTGGTAAACGTGCGTGAACATCGCTGCCCACATATGGATTATGACCAGTCCATGTCGACTGTACTGAATACTCATTCAAGTATGGCATTAAAAAATACTGGTTCAAAGGGAGAATCTGAAAATTAGACTTATTATTGATAACATTCTATTTGTTTCCACTGAGACCTGATTAGTTGGTAGCCATTAGCAAGCTACCATCAGACTAGAAAATTTCAAGGCTGTTTCAACATTAATAGCAACATCTTTCAAACATGTGGTGTTGTCTTAGTTCAAATTTTAATGGAACGGCTTAAGTTTATTTTGGTGTTGGATAGTGGTGGGCAGTATTTCGGAATACTGCATACAATCGATATTAAATCCAATTTCGTTAGCAATAAAGATAGATTTCTATTTAATTGGTACATCGCGAACACAGTATTACTGCGATATCATTGACAATAGCCCATAGGCTAAGCCCACAAGTCACAATAATCAAGGTTTTACACTGACATCCTTCATTTTGTACATTACAAACTGAAAATGACGTGAGCTTTTGTCATTTCAACACAAGAAATTGCAACTTGCATGAGGTCTTTGGAAGAGCAAATTCCAAATAACCAACCTTCAGTGATTTTCACAAAGTTTTGCATGATGCCGACCTTTAACATTGGTGAAAAGTGGAGCAATACAAAAAACCAAGGACAATCGAGAACAAAAAAATTTTTTATCATCAAATAATGCAGAATGTTATTGTATTATATTAGTAAATCATTTTACGTACTGCTTTTAGTTTATTTTATTCATATTTTTTTTAACTATTTCAATAACCACACTTTGGACCTGGAGGCATGTCATTGTTTATTATCACCAAAAAAGTAGGAATATCAAGGGAGTTAACAACACTTTATAACTATACATGTCAATGAGTCTGATTTTGTTGTGAATTAAAGCAACCATTTAACTGGTCGAGTGCTAAATTATATTTCAAAGGTGATCTGTAACGTGTGTATTTTTTTCAAAGAACCATGCCACCAGCATTTGAAGCCTTAGTTTTGCAATATTTTGTTCACAATTAATTGTTTTGTTCAGGCTTGTCATTTTGAGGCGGGCGATCGCCCCAGGCCGCAGTCGCCCGCCCGAGTTCAAAATTCTGCAGGTGGTAAACGTCCGCCTAACTCCGATTTCTGTGGCCCATTAATTCAGTCGAAGGCACCTCAAAATCGGCCGTCTCAAATGGCAATTTTCGTAGATTGAAGGAGGTAACAAAGTCCAATTTGTGAAGTTTGTAGTGTATTGTCGACGCAGAGACAGTAAGTAACTTTCCAAATATGAGCGAGAGGTCTGCCAATTCCAAAGTTGTAATTAGTATTGTAATTGTATTACATTACATCAGACTGTGACAACTCTCGTGTCACGTACGATTATGGGACGTATCATCCCCAAGCCAGTTCGACCCCTGACGATTCGCCTGGGACGTGTCGTCCCAAAATCAAAGCCGGAAGATTCGTCCCCCAAATCAGATTGATTCGCCCCAAGTTATCGGCATCTGGCAGTGAGCACAGTGCAATGGCTTGTACGGACATCATGTAATGTATAGATATGGACACGCTTATGTGAATGCAAGATAACTATGACACTGTTAGTGAGTGTCATGGGTAACCTGGTATCTTGCATCCAAATATTCTAGCCTGCATCTACACATTACGTGATGACGTACATCATAATTACACAAACCATGTACCTTAAAAAGATATTAGTTGTCTACCCAGCAGGCTGAAACAAAATGGCTCCCACAAACCATAAATGGACCTCCTGGGGTCATGCATTTTAGGCGAGCACAAAATGGCCCTCCTGGGGTGATTTGAGGTGAACCATAATGGCCCTCCTGCAATTTTCAAAATGACAACCCTGTTTGTTACAATTTATCAGAGAGTGCCTGTTCCCACAGTTCGATATAAATATTTTTCTTGCTACTGCTGAGCAAACGCCAAGCAACTCTGTACAGTGTAAAGCTGCTAAAGTGACTTTCAGCACTTTTCAAGAGAGCCATGAATCCATGATAGTGGCTTCTAGCACTCAACCAGTTAACAAGGATTATGTGTCGGTGATGTGGGATCAAGTCTTTTCACACATCTAAGGCATGTTATTATAAGAAAATCAAATCCATTGATAACCAACTGTTAAAGTTACCATGCTAAAGAGTGGAAAAATGGCAAAAATTAACTGATGCAGAGCCATAACTTCACTCAGTATAGCCAAACCATACCAGTTTAGAAACTCATTCAAGACATTAAGAAAGACTCACATTCCAAATATTGACCAAATTCATTAATATTTGTTCAAGTTATCATGCTAACGAGCTGAAAATAGACAAAAATGAACTAATTACGCACCATAATCCCACTCCATATGGCCAAACCATACCAGTTTTCAAACTCATTTAAGACATAGTTAAGAAAGTCTTGCATAAATGTACTAAACACTGACCAAATCCATTGAACAAGCTGAAAACAGGCTTGAAAAAAATTTGACCAAAAATGATTAATTGAATAGAATTCTTTGCATTTATCAGTAACATTAGCCCTAGAAACCTCATTCTGGTGGGGGAGCTTAACCATTAGGTTTCCAACAGAAATTGGTCAGGTGTTTGATCGCTGTTTCAAGTTAGTCAGCATGGTTGCAATTTTAAATTTACTCAAAATGTCAGTGGCTGATCTTGAGTATCCAGAATAAAAATACCATATACTGCAATATTATTTGTGAAAAACTGTCATTAATGTGATATTTTTTCCCCCAATACCGTACTGCCCTAGTATGGCACATATTACAGAAAAAATTTTCTCTTGACCTAATCATCCAATTTGAAGTAGTACAGTCCAAGTTTGTTTCACAACAGACAAACAGACGAACAGGACAAAGCAGCGACTATATGCTTCCCAAAAATGGAGCATAAAAATAGTAAAGACACTACAGACATTCCTTAATGTCAATTATGTTTTAATATTTGTTGCAATATTCCACATCATTTCTGTGAAAGCTTAAATGAATAACCAGTGCTGTAAGTGCCCAGTTGGAACTGATTTATTGATTTATTGGTGTTTAAGGTTGTATATTTATTGGTATTTAAGGTAACATATTTCTGCACAATGGCTAATTATAACAGTAACATAGATATAAAGTCAGGTCCAGCCAATTGTTTATACCCATGTTGCCCATTTTAGAGGACTTCCACCCTAGGCACTGGTGACAGGATCCTATGTTACCAGTAAAAGAGCTTGTTTACTGCAATAAACAAGAATGGCTTTGCCTCCCAGAGTTCTTATGGGGAGTCCAGTTGGAACTGCAATTGCGTATTGGGGGAAATGAAGAAAGAGATCTCTTAAAAAGTAGTATATCATACAACAAAATACTGTTTCCGTTATCAAAACATCAAAATAAGAGCAATAAAAGTATAATGGTGAGGGGAGAACTGCTTTTAGTTCCTACAAGATGAGCATTTGCAGTCAGAAATAGTGAAAGTAGCACTGAAAGTAAATTAAGTAAAACAAATAGGATAAAAGCTGTTTAACCCTTTAGCTAACGAATTGCCAAACCACCCAGCGCTATTCATAAAATATGCATTTCAAATTTCATTAGTTATACAGTAGAATCCTCTTAATTGAATATCCATTTTGCCAGTGAAAATTATTCAATTAACAGGAGTATACAATTAACAGGGATTTGGTCAGTTTCCTGTGTTCTGGGGTAAACTGAGCATTTATTCTATTATATCTTGTTTGACAGAGCTCTTAGAGCTCTGTCAAACAAGATATAATAGAATAAATGCCTGTATTGGATGTGGTGAGGCCAAAAAGGGTGATAAATAAGGGGAATTTGGTGCGTGTCACAGTAATTTTTTTGACATATTACAAAAATTTATATACAATTAACAGGAGTTTACTCTACAACCCGTATGCAATAAACAGATTAAATTTGTACTAAAGGTATGCAAAATGGTTTTGTGTTTGAAAATTATATTCAATTAACAGGGATATACAATTAAGAGATATCCAATTAAGTGGGCTTCACTGTACTTCATTTTCTATCTCAAAAACATAGCTTATGACCCCTCATTGGAAAGAGCTTGCTCACTAAGCTTGTTTCAATTAAGGGGTCATAAGCTATATTTTTGCAATAAACAAAGAGAATTTTTAGGTACTGAAATAATTTTTTGGTGATTTGGGTCAGGTAAAGGGTAAAGCATATAACATCAAAGCTATATACTTTGATTCACTGGAAAAATGTTATTGAAAGTAATTATACAACTCACATTTTAACACTGGTGAATTAATGATCTTGAACTAATGCAGGAAATACATTGAGAATGCCCAGCATGTATATGTTCAGGTATGGTAGATCAATTGTTTGTGGATTACAAGTGAAGTTACAATCAAACATTACAAAGTAACCTGTTTAAAAAAAACGACAGGTCTGTTCATTTATTGTATTTCACAATTTAATCAATTTCAGGTGTAAATATTATCACCATTCTTGAGCATGCCCAAGGGTTTAAGTAAACATACATTTCACTATACTTAGTATAGTATTGTACAGTTTTATGTGTTCAGAGGCATTGGTATTAATACACATATCTACTAAATGTAAACATTAAAAAAATGGCAGCTTTCAATTGAAAAATGAGTAATAACTTAGATACAACTGACTTGTGTGTATAATTATAACTGAGGCAATTTCCATTGGAGATTGTGCATTCTTCCCAAAGGTACACTTCACACAATTTTTCGAGACCAACATGTATGACATAAGATTCTAAATTTCAATATCTAAGATAAGTGTAGTCTATATGTAAATTCCTTTCAATGATTTTGAGAAAGACTTTCCATGGTAGGGTGGAACATGTTGGTGTACTGGTTATATAACTGGAAAACAGTAACATGCCAATTTTTTCCAAAGAATTTCCTTACGACGATAAGAATGAGATAAACACAGAAATGATACATATCTTCTTGCCTGCACACTACACTTGCAAGTGCATGATTTTCAGGACAACTGTAATATTTAGAACTACAGTAGTCACCATGGACTGGTATAAATTTATGCGTGGTCAGTCATGTCCATACTGCTGACCATGCATGCGCTTACCAGGTAATAAAAATCAGCAGCAGCAAAGATTTAATTGATGAAGCACCGAGTTGTACTAATTAAATTTTTGATGTCTGTTCCTATCAAGTGTTTGCAATCAAATATTATTGCATCTGTGGAAATATTGCCTTGAATTCAAGGCCCGGGAACCCTGTAGAATACATACAAGAAGTCACCTCAACACAACTGGAAGAGAAGATGCATGAAACACCACCCATACTGTTCAAAAATGCCTATTTACAGCAAGTACACTTTTGAATTATTTATATTTATCTATTGGTGTTGAAGGTCACATATTTCTGCACAATGGATAATCATGACCGCAACATCGAAATAAAGTCAATTTTAGTCAATCGTTTATTCTCATGTTGCCCATTTAAGAGGATTTCCACCCAAAGCATTGATGATTGGGTCCTATTTTACCAGTAAAGCAAAGCTTGTTGTTTACCAAAGTAAACAAGTACTGCTTCGCATTCCGAGGTTCCCACAGGGCCACTTTTGAATAGAGACCTGTTAATCAACTGAGCCCTTTTCACAAGTACCATCCAAAACTGACTCATAGCAGTATGAATAAATATTATTCTGTTTCACAGAAGGTATAAATTCTCTTTTCCAAGACGAATAATTCTCTTCAAAATTCTCTTTTGGAATCAATCTTCCAAATTCACAAAGAAGCACTGCTTCTATAATAAATGCACTGTCCTAGAACAATAATAATCTCCAATGGAAACAACTGCGGTGTTTTAACTGAAGTGAGTCTTTCTGAAATGCTTTCTAAATAATGAGTTTTTGAATTCTGTTGACAAACCTTAATATAGTAACCAGATAGAATGTTCCAGAAGATGAAAATTCTACAAATTTCTAACAGTTTCTAGGTGATTCTGTCATAGTTCAAGTAAACAAGGTTACTTACCTACTTAAACAATTAAACAATCAACAGCTTTTTGTACAATATATTAGTGTAACAAAGCTGTAAACAAAGGTCACTCAGTGCAAATGAGTCAGAAAATGCAGAAATAAAAATATCAATCTCAATATAATATGGGGCTATATAACAAATGCCATAAGGTGACCTCTACCGGCATGTGAACGGCATGGTGCCGGCAATATTTTCAATGGAAACTGGACTAATGGATGGAGGTCCACAGGTCTATGGATTTTTTCCAGCTCTGAGATTCCAGCAGCTACATACAGTATGTGGTTGAGAGTATTGTGAAAAGAAATGCGAGAGCATTGAATCTGAGATGCTATTTTATGGACACAGTCCGCAATTTAGCAGTACAGTGGTGCCCACTTAATTGGATATCTTTTAAATGAATAGCCTTGCTAATTCTGACTCTGTTAAATTTGACTTACTAATTGTATATAGGTTACAAAGTGAACTCCTTTTAACCCTTTACCTAACGAATCAACCACACCGCTAGTGTAATATGCAAATTCTGCAGTTGAAAAAAATATTATTTTTCAAAAAGTTTCAACGAAATCATATGATGTGACTTCTCATTGGAACAAGCTCATGGAGCTCGTTCCAATGAGGGGTCACATGATATGGTTTTGTTGAAGTTTTGGGTTTTTTTTTTTTTTAAATATTTAAAATAATATCTTCTGATATTGTTTGCATTGGGTAAAGGGTTAATCAAATAACAAATTTTGTGATGTTAAGAAATTACCCTGTCAGCCACTGAATTCTTCGTGTATAAACCTATTTGGCCTCAGTACATCGAATACAGGCATCTAATCTATTGTAACTTGTTTGACACGGCTCCATGAGCTATGTCCAACAAGATATGATAGAATAAATACTCTTAAGAATACATTAAAGTGATCAAATCCCTGTTAACTGAATACTCTTGTTAATTGAATAATTTTAACCACCAAAGTGGCTATTCAATTACCAGGGTTTCACAGTATTTTATTTACGAAATCACAACCCACTGGTGTGTTTCATGAGTGGATTACGATCTGATTATGAAAGAGACTGTTTTTGTGATCACATTACTGTATAACCGAAACATTCATGAAGTGGACATTTCACACACGTACCGGTAGTTTTAATCAATTTGTGTAAAAATGCATATAAAGCACAAAATTTCAACCACCAATGTACCTTCACAATTTCCTTCCATTTTATCAAAGAAGGTGAGAGATGATATATCACATGAAGCAGGGCCACAACACAAAGGAAAAAGAATCTGGAATCAACAAGAAAGTGAATGCTAAAGCGTACTTTTTCAAACAAAGTATGAGGTGTTCATAAAAATTTCTCCTGCAACATACCAAGTGTTGAACAGATCATCAATACTATGAGAAGGTATTACTTAGTGGAAAAAATGGTAACAAAAGACTGCCCAACAGTCCACTTTTTATCTGACATCTGAACAAGCCACCTGTCAACTTGTCATTGCAATATAAAATCTGAAATGATATTAAAATATAAAAAAAAAACAATTTGCAATGCATAACTGAATGCATTATAAAAGTAATATAACAGAAGATCAAAAGAAAAAGTTCCGTTATTTCCCAAAATACTTTTGTGTTTAGTGTAACTATGAGTATAGTTGATTTTTTTCAAGTCTATACAATGCACTGCTGTTAATAAATATGTGGGAACACAATTAGAAAGCAATCATTTTCTCTAAATTTAAAAATTTATTTATACACACCAATTGTGTGAAACACCATATGGCATCTTCATGAAGAAAAAGCTGAAACAGAACAGTATACATGAGGCAATGTATTAACTTTTTCAAAAAGGCGAACCCGCAGGCCTGTACAAATTAGGAATTGAGGCAACCTGAAAACAGGTTACCTTATTTCCTTTCGGACAACCCCTTTTTCTGATTTTTGAGCAAGGGAGAGGAAATGAAATACTCATATATTTATTAAGGCTAGTATAACGGCCGAGATGAGTAAGCTTGGATACTGCTGCTTCTTTCATGAATACATTCATTCAATCGATTATTTATTTACTGGGGTACAACATTTTTGACAGAGAGGATCACATCGTGTCGGACAATTTTATGGGTGGAGGAAGCCAGAGTACCCTGAAGAGAATCACCAAGCAGTGACAAGCAACTGTGAGACTCCGTAAAGTACTCATTCTGCACAAGCATGGTTTGCATTTGCTGAAGGCAAGTACACCACGGATTGGTAGAAAACTTAAATACACAGTACCACAAGGGCTGAATGAGGATTAAGTGCCCCACCCAAGGACACAATACAGTTACCACTAATCAGCATTGAACCGTGGACCTTTCGGCTTGAAGTTCAATGCTCTAAGCACTGAGACATGGCACTTCTCATTCATACAATAAGGTGCTGTTATGTGAAACACCTTTGGAAAGGGCTCCACATGACACCACTTCATCCGCAACGTTAAACATTCAGTGTTAAGATTTATCATTATAAAGTTTTTCATGGTTCTGGAAGAGCCAAGAGATGAATACCAAGGGCATTTTGAGTATATATTGTTCTTATATGTCAAAGTTCCTATAAATTTGGTGAGCGTAAATCAGTCGCCTTGAGCAAGCGATAAGCAAGCGATAGACAAACGGAAAAAATGTTTGCTCAATTTGTATAGGCATGAAACTCAGTGATGTAATCCTGCAACCATATTAAAGCACTTTTACTGAAAACCAAATTCCATGATTTCCCATGACAAATTTCAGGGAATGTCCATGACTTTCCAGGAATGTATAAAATTCCATAATTTTGCATGACATATGTCCCAAGAATTAGACTATTTAATTACGGTGAAGCAAATCTCAAATTTCAGATAGAACTGAATCCAGAATCAAATCAGGAAGAGGATTTTGCATCAAATCAAATCTCAAATCACATCTCAAGGCTCTTCAAATTTCAAATATAGCACCTTCTTACAACCGTAAATATTGCCAGTTTATACTCAAGTATTGTACTCAATGCTGACTCAGCATTTTGGGAAAGTCAATAAAACAAAAAAATGGAATATTTCAGAATGATACAAAGGTGGTTTCAGATGTGGAACTGCCTTGAACTCTTCTTCTATCACCAGGTCTGACCATCTCCTTCTGTACAGGAGACCTGATGACAGAAGAGAAAGGATCAAGAGGATACATTTGGTAGGATTTTGAGAATCAGTGTGACTTGAAACTCAATCGAATTGAATTGTGAGGACTATTTCAAATCTAATGAAATTTCGAAGCTTTCTGGGGCCCTATATTTATGTTACCTAAATGGTTTGCAGATTGAAGAAAAAATAATTGTCTTCTGATTAATTAAAAACTTTTGTGCTTCGCTTCCAAATTATAGGTTATGACCCTCTCATTGGAATGAGGTCATTTAGGGGTAATAAGCTACATTTTAGAGGTAAAAGTTAAAAAAAACAATAAATTCTAAATGGCAAATTCTGTGAAAGGCACTTCCAAAATAGGCAGGGTAAAGGGTTAAATAATTCAAGTAAATGTTCAGTTAAAATAATTCTAGTAGAACCTTAAGATGACTGAAGCATCTGCTCGCCTAAATTAAAAAGACTTAAAAGAGTTTTTGTTGATGGTGGATGTGAAGCCTAATCAATAACTTAGTACTACATGTACATGTAATTCAAGAAAAAATCAACTTGGCAACCAGAGATCTTTACCCTTTTAATAAAGGAATCACAGAATATTTAATTCTTAAATACGCATACAGCTACAAACTGACCGTTTATTTTGCTCTGAAAAAGATGCCTCAAATGCATTCTTCCTTGAGAACTCTACTTTTAGGATGTTTTTATCTTGACAGTGTTTTACATCATTGTTGGCTGCCTGTACAGGCAGCCAACAATGATGTAGAAACACTGTTAAATCATCAGTAGCTTCATGTTTGTACACTTATATATGGCAGTTATAAATGTAAAAGTAATTATTATTATTATTTATTTATTTATTGATGTTTAAGGTCACATATTTATGCACAATGGCTAATCATCACCGTGACAGTTTTACGGGTGGAGGAAGCCAGAGTACCCGGAGAGAACCACCGAGCAACGACGAGCAGCTGCCAGCTCCCCAACATCGTAACTCCGCACTGCAGTGCAGGCAGGCAGGGTTAGATTGGTTGAAGACATGCACACCATCGACGTGCAGTACGCCTTAGTACACGACGTCATCGTGCCCCCACACGGGCAATGGAGATGAAGTGTCTTGCCCAAGGACACAATGCGGTTGCCGCAGGTGGGATTCGAACCGAGGACCTCTCGGCTTGCAGCCTGCACCTCTACCAACTGAGCCACTGTAAAAGTAATCTGAGGACTTAGGGATTAACCCTGAAATTAAAATACAGCCACAAACCATCACTTTCTATATTGTTGCTCTAAGTGTATTCCTTCTTGAGGACTCTACAGATAGCCAGCATTTATTTTGACAATGTTTTTCCTGCCTTCCAAATTATAGATTATGACCCTCCCATTAGAAAGAGGTCATTTTGGGATCATAAGCTACCTTTTAGAGGTAAAAGTTAAAAAAAAAACCCAATAACTTCTAAATGGCAAATTCTGTGAAGGGTACTTCCAAGATAGGTTGGGTAAAGGGTTAAATAATTTAAGAAAATTTTCAGTTAAAATAATTCTGGTAGAACCTTCAGGTGACAAGCATCTGCTCGCCTAAATTGAAAAGACTTAAGATTTTTTGTTGATGGTGGATGTGCTGTCTAATCAATAACTTAGTACTACATGTATATGCAATTCAAGAAAAAATCAACGTGTCAACCAATGAGATGTTCCCTTTGATAAAGGAATCATAGGAAAATTCACCCTTAAGTCCCCATACAGCCACAAACTGACCCTTTCATACTGCTCTGAAAAAGTTGTCTCACATCTATTCTTCCTTGAGAACTCTACTTGTAGGATGTCTTTATCATGACAGTGTTTTTACATCATTGTTGGCTGCCAGGCCTGAAAATAAGCAGTCGGACATTTGCAGAATGAGGTCCCCAGAGGGTGAATTTGATGATACTATCCCATATAATGGGCCAATTTATCCTCTGGGTACCTCTTTCTGTTTAGCTTTGCAACCCTGATTCAGAATGAGGTTCACAGAGGGTAAATGTAGTGATGCTACCCTGGTGTGCAGGATTGCATCACTAAATTCACCCTCTGGGGATCTCATTTTGCAGATGACTGTCTGCTTATTTTCTGTACAGGCAGCCATCAATAATGTAGAAAAACTGTTAAGTCATCTGCAGCTCCATGTATGTACACTTATATATGGTAGTTATAACTTGAAATTAATGAGGACTTAGGGGTTAACCCTTATATCCATATACACGAACGAAATGGTTTCGTGCGCTAGAGGCGCGCATGGACGGTATGAGGAACAAGCCCCTTTCGACCCTCGTTGGCTGTTTGATCCATATACACCCACAAACCGTCACTTTTTATATTGTTTTGAAAAAGCTGCTCCAAGTTTATTCCTTCTTGAGAACTCCACTGGAAGGCTGCAGTTATTTTGACAATGTTTTCACATATTTTGGTTGCCTGTACACTATGGCTGCCATGTACTGGTCACTTTCTGTGGGTGGGAAATGTTTCCACAGGAGCATTAATATTACATTCCAAACACTAATTATAGGAACAATCATTAAAATTTTAATTTACTAAAAATTTTGCTGCTGATGCTTTTTATTATCTGGTAAATACATTTGTAGGCATCACTGCCCACGCATGGATTATGACCAGTCAATGGCGACCGTAATGTATAGGGTGCTAACAATGATGTAGAAACTCTGTTAACTCTCAACCTGCCATGCATATTCTTGAATTTCAAAGAAAATAAAACCATGGCTGCTGTAATTGAATGTCTCTTAATTATTCTTCTGCAATACACACTGATTCTTGCATTTCTTGGAAAGAGTCAGGAAAAATTCTTGCAGATCTATGTCAGAAACTTGAATCATCAGGAGAGATAAAACGAGAGGAAAGTAACAAAAAACTTTACTCATATTGCCCTTGGTATATGTACTATTATTCATTTGTTGACTCTTCCAGAACCATAATCTACTTCATAATATTAAAACTTAGGTCTTCTTTGACTATGGCAAAAAATATTTAGCACTTTCCAACATTGTACATATAAACTGTATTACATCACAGCATATCATCGGCTTAGTGATCAAAACTCAAGAATGTTATCCCTAGTGAGGATCGAACCATGAACTTTTCGGTTTGAAGTCCAATGCCATAACCACGGAGTCACTGTGCCCCCATCAAGAGATAAGCTGTGGTATTCAACAATTACTGCAGTTGCAAGACTGGTTTCTTTGATGATCAGATCACGATCTGGTTACAACACACACTGCTGGGGTTGAGTTCCCAGGGCTTTTGTTTCATCTAAATTAGGTAGAATCCATTTGGATTCTCGTAAAAATGGTTGAACCCCTGTTGTATACTGATAACAGTTGTTAGCCCTTTACCCAACACAGCTTTTTAATTTTTAAAATATAAAATGAATTTGATAATTTTGTAAAAAATAAACAATATTTATTAATAAAACATTACAAATATGGATGCCATTGGAACTGACTCATTGAGCCGGTTCCAATTAGGGCTGTAACGATTAATCGTGATACGCCCGAACCGCGATACCTTGCTCACGATTCAATACGTATCGTTGTTCACTGTCTATTGCGACACGATAAATATAAATAAAATCAGGCAAAACAATTTCGTAGATTTTGAAAGCTGGTGCAGTGAAAGTATGTTTTTTTGCCTACCAGCATTGACAGGGCTAAATATGCCATTAATACAGGATTTTCCAATTCGGTTGACTAAAGGTTGGTGAATTCCCTCTAATTTGCTAAATATTTATTTGGTTAATCCATTATATCTTGTTTGACAGAGCTCTGTGAGCTCTGTCAAACAAGATATAAGAGATTAAATTGTTTGAACATATTGTCTGAGAGGAAAAAACACCAAAAAACCAGTCATAAAATCAAAACCTTAAATAAATGAATGCCAATGGTCATCACTTTGAGCAGTTACATATTGTTTAAAGAGTGCATTCACAAATTTGTAATAAAAGGAAGCTACTGGAAATGAAGTATTTGATAGTAGAACTTGCATGGCATGAGAGATCATGTGTATCATAATACATATCGTATCGTTAGGGAAGCATATTGTCGCAGCCCTAGTACCAATGACAGCCATAGTTGTACAATTTTCTTGACAAAATGTCAAGATATTTCAGGTCATGTTTGCCTTGTATTGGTTAATTTGCTGCTGCTATATGTTAGGTAAAGGGTTAAATTGATTAAATTAGTTTGACGCGAATCCTAGCAGAGGTGCAGCGAGAATCTACATGGATTCTCGCTGGCTTTGTTGCACGTATCTTTGTATGAATGGATTCTTCGATTCTCATCAAAATATAAGCCCTGGTAAAAACTGTTCCATGCAAAAAAATATTACAAAATCAGGATCAAATCAAGAAAAACAAGTGGAAATTGCATCTGAGATTCAATGTTTCAGCATTTATATTTCCACAGGAAAGGTTCTATAGTACTGGGGATAGGGAAACAGACAGAAAATTTTGATCAGATCGTGATCTGGTTGAAATTCTCCTCAATCCAGTTTTGTAGCCACAGTTCTGTAGGTTGCTCATCTCAAATGCAACACTTATTTTGGCCCCACAAAGTAGATCTGTTTCCCAGGCCATTTTTTTGTAAAATTGCATGTGGGCAGACATTTTTTTAGTCTATTTTTTATTTTTGTAATAATTTCTTTGCCATCAAAAGTTCATATTCTTGGTTTGTTCTATGTTTTAGGCCTCATAATCTACAGAATAGCATGGGTGGTGGTGTATTTCGTCCCTTGAGTGCAAGAAGGTTTTGCAATGCTAAAGCATTGTAAACCCTTGTGGCACAGGATGGCCTGAGAAACAAATTCTTATCTTTCTTAGACCTTATTTATTGCTGTTTGAAGTCACTTTCCACTTCTATGGCTACATCATGACGGAAACACAAGTATGAAGTCAAGTTTAACCAACTGTTTATACGTTTGGTGCCCACTTTTGGGGAACATCCATTCCAGTCGCCCTGCCAAGGTACTTTTCCACGTGTTCAAGGTGGACGTGAAAGACCAAGGAAAATTTATTTATTTATTTATTGGTGTTTAAGTTCATACTTTTGCACAATGGCTAATCATGACCACAACATGAAGATAGAGTCAAGTTCAGTCAATCATGTACACCCCATGTTGCCTATTTTAAAGGACTTGCACCCCAGCATTAGTGACTTGGTCCTATTTTACCAGTGAACAAGCACTGCTTCACTTCCTGGGGTTTCCCGCAGGGGTGGAGGGGTGGGTACCAAGGAAAAGCTTACAATAATTTTCCCTGCTGACATCCGTGGACATGACAGAAACAAAAGCTCTGTGTTTGCTTTCACAGGCAGTCTGTGGCTTTAATACTTTGAACAGCATTTCCGAGGAGTCACCTTGGATTGGACTGAAGATGATTCAGACTTCAATCAGAGTTAAAAAGGTCATTGTTGTGAAAAAAAAAAATTCTACAAGTGGAATCACTGGGAAATCTTTTTAAATCGTGTCAGTAATTTGAAGTGCACAATTGGGACAAAAATTCTCGACAAGAAATTAAAACTGAAAGTATCAGTACCATTATCACATTATTTTCAGAAAGATATTGTGTTTAAACAAATAAATTGTGTGTAACATGTGAAAACATAATGAAAGTGTCAATGACACTGTAGCTTAACTTGTGTGTTGTGTTTGATGAAAAGGATAATGTTCAATGTTTATGAAAGGATTATGAAATAAGACAAGAATTGTGATAATTGGGAATATGTTCATTTCTGTTCCTTGTATGCTATGTTTATGATAAAAGTAATATGAGGTGTACACTGTACTAAAGAGCTGAGGGGTGGGTTAATATGACCTCACAGTTAATGTATGTGACCCTCACAGTTAGCGTATATCAACAAAAGTTACCAAGTTACAGTGAAATTATTCCAAAACGAGTCATCCTAACAAGTTACATTAAAATCCCTTCATAAATATGGCCTGTAGACTGTGCTAAAGGTTTTCGGGCTTCGGGCCCCTGTAGCTGTCAGTTTCCCAATTGCATCCAAAGGGACGTTCTCATCTAGACATTATATGAAGTCAACCTACCAAGTTACAATGAAATCCCTTAATAAATATGACCTGTGGACTGTGCTAAAGGTTTTTGGGCTCTGGCAGCCATCATGGTTGAATGATCGCAACCAAAAGGGGACATTCTCATCTGGGCATCATCTGGAGTGATCCTACAAAGTTACAATGAAATCCCTTCATAAATATGACCTGTAGACTGTCCTCAAGGTTTTTGGGCTTTCGGGCCCCTGAAGCCGTCACAGTTGACCAATCACGACCAAAAGGGGATGTCATCATCTAGGCATTATACGGAGTCAAACTTACAGGTTACAATGAAGTCCTTCCATAAATATGACCAATAGACTATGCTAAAGGTTTTGGGTTCGGGCAGCCATCAAGGCTGAATGATCGCGACCAAAAGGGGACGTTCTCATCTAGACATTATTTAGAGTCATCCTACCAAGGTACAATGAAATCCCTTCATAAATATCACCTGCATACTGTGCTAAAGATTTTCGGGCTTTGGTCCCCTGTAGCCAACACAGTTGCCTAATGGTGTCCAAAAGGGGCTGTTCTCATCTAGACATTACATGAAGTCAACCTACCAAGTTACAATGAAATCCCTTCATAAATATGATCTGAAGACTGTGCTAAAGGTTTTCGGGCTTTAGGCTTGGGCAGCCATCATGGTTGAATGATCGCAACCAAAAGGGGACATTCTCATCTGGACATCATCTGGAGTGATCCTATGAAGTTAGAATGAAATCCCTTCATAAATATGACCTGTAGACTGTGCTCAAGATTTTGGGGCTTCAGGCACCTGTAGCCAACACAGTTGACCAACCACGACCAAAAGGGGATGTCATCATCTAGGCATTATATGGAGTCAACCTAACAGGTTACAATGAAATCCTTCTATAAATATAACCTTTTGCCTATGCTAAAGGTTTTTGGGCCCGGGCACCCATCAAGGCTGAATGATCATGGCCAAAATGGGACGTTCTCCTCTAGACATTATATGAAGTCAACCTACCAAGTTACAATGAAATCCCTTCATAAATATGACCTGTAGAGTGTGCTTAAGGTTTTCGGGCTTAGGGCAGCCATCATGGTTGAATGATCGCAACCAAAGGGGACAATCTCATCTGGGCATCATCTGGAGTGATCCTACGAAGTTACAATGAAATCCTTTCATAAATATGACCTGTAGACTGTGCTCAAGGTTTTTGGGCTTTGGGCACTTGTAGCCATCGCAGTTGACCAATCACGACCAAAAGGGGATGTCATCATCTAGGCATTATATGGAGTCAACCTAATAGGTTACAATGAAATCCTTCCATAAATATGACCTTTTACCTATGCTAAAGGTTTTTGGGCTCGGGCAGCCATCAAGCCTGAATGATCGCGATCAAAATGGGACGTTCTCATCTAGATATTATTTGGAGTCATCCTACCAAGTTACAATGAAATCCCCTCATAAATATGACCTGTAGACTGTGCTAAAGGTTTTCGGGCTTCGGGCACCTTTAGCCGTCACAGGTGCCCAATCATGTCCAAAAGGGGACGTTCTCATCTAGACATTATATGAAGTTAACCTACCAAGTTACAATGAAATCCCTTCATAAATATGACCTGTAGACTGTGCTAAAGGTTTTCGGGCTTCGGGCCCCTGTAGCCGTCACAGTTGCCCAATCACGTCCAAAAGGGGACTTTCTCATCTAGACATTGTAGGAAGTCAACCCACCAAGTTACAATGAAATTCCTCAATAAATATGACCTGTAGACTGAGCTAAAGGTTTTCGGGTTTTGGGCTCGGGCAGTCGTCACGGTTGGCAGATCATGCCCAAATGGGGAAATTCTCATCTAGACATCATAAGGAGTCATCCTACTAAGTTACAATGAAATCTCTCCACATTAAACATGACCTGCAGACTGCGCTAAAAGTTTTTGGATTTCGGGCTTGGGCAGCCATCACGGTTGATAGATCATGCCCAAAAGGGGATGTTCTCATCTAGGCATTATACAGAGGCATCCTACCATGTTACAATGAAATCCCTTCATAAATAAGACCTGTAGACTGTGCTAATGGTTTTCGGGTTTTGGGCTCAGGCAGCCATACCGGTTGCCCGATCGCGACCAAAAGGGGACGTTCTCATCTAGACATGACCCCAAACCTGCATATGAAATTTCGTGACGATCAGACAAGAATTGCGGCGTGTAGCCCGTGCTAAAGGAAAATGTGAACAGACTAACAGACTTCCGCAAGCGTGATGGCAATAGCTTATCTTGACTATGTCAAGTTAAGCTAAAAATAAATCGATGTTCGTATTCAAGTTATGAAAACGCTCATTCTCTTCCCAGTTGCTGACATGTAACATGTAAATTTATTTAAAGATTTTGTGTTTTGGGAGAATCAAGCAGGTAGAACGTAATACCAACACTGTAGTTCCCAGTTTTGACCCCCCAAGTTTTCCAACTCCAGGTTAACTCATCCCAATTGAGTAACTTTTTGCAGCCCCCCCCCCCCCCCCCCCCTCTTCCCCTTGTCCACACAAATTAACCCTTGGGCATCTTCCCTCAGATCTTTCATGATAAGAAAGACACATGTACAATAATCACCCTGGAAATCAAGGAATCTGCCACCTTGCATGCTGCTGGCAGAAGTTCCTCCCCATGACAGAATTTTCTTGCCACTGATATAAGTATAATTTGGGCACATTTCATCAAAATTCGCTCCTACAAATTGAATGGATTTTTCCTCCAATAATTTCTTGAGTTAAATTTAAATGAATTTGTCAGCATATCTGGGCATGGATGCTTTACAACAGCCATAACTAGATCTGATGAAAAAAATCTTGAAAATACTCATTAGGTTAAGAGTTAGTTAGTCTATTACATCTTGTTTGACAAAGCTCAGAGAGCTCTATCAAACAAGATATAATAGAATAAATGCTTTATGTCTTTACTGGACTTTAACAACTCTTTTAACAGCAAGGGTCACCTCAAGTCGAACAGTTTTATGGGTGGGGGAAGCCAGAGTATGTGGAGAGAAGCACCGAGCAACTGTCAGAGTCCCCAACGTACTAACTCCACACAAGCATGGCTAGCACTGGCTGAAGACAGGTGCACCATCAATGTGCATTATGCATTAGTACACAGCACCATCGTGCCACCATGTAGGCAATTAGGATTAAGTGCCTTGTCTAAGGACACAAAGCAGTTACCGTTGGCAGGGATCGAATCATGGGCCTCTTGGTTTGAAGTTCAATGCCTTAACCACTGAGCCACCACACTTCCTAGAATAAATGCTCACTTTATCTCGAGAATACAGAAAAGTAACCCAAACCCCATTAATTGAATACTCCTGTTAATTAAATCATTCTCATCGTCAAAATGGCATGTTCAATTAACAGGGTTCTACTGTACATGCTTCAGGTTGTATTTAATTTCTAATTTGTACATGCCTGGAACCTTACACACTTTGGTTCTACTTAGAAATACATGAACCAGAACTACGAGCAATTGGAGTTCACCTTTTGTAGAGGTCTTTCACATCTTCTTAGAAGTGAAATATTTTACTTAAATCAATTTTTCTTGTCACAATTTACTGGAGACGACCAAAATCAATCTTGCACTTTACAAGTTAACTCATTTCGATTTGCACTGTACAAGTACATATAAATGTGCCTCAGCTGGTGCAAAATGTTTTTCAATGGTTTTGAACTACAGTAATGACAGTGGATCAACTTCTCACAAAGTATATATGATATCACTATATGTAGATTTACATGCGCGACATGTACATGGCCAACATGAGATGAGGAGAAACACTGGTAATCAATAGTATTAACAATCCTCTACAAGAAGACTTAAGCAAATATTTTGAAATCTACACTGGGAAAGCGACCAAAGTCAACTTGGTAAGTACACAAGAAGTGGTGGATTTGTTTTCTACCAAATGACTAAGTGTACATAGAAGGAGTAGACAATTAGGGGGTAAATTAGAAACCTCAATTTTGTTGACATGCCATTAAGGACAAAAAAGTTTACAGGTTGACCACTACTACTTCCCACCAAATTTAGCATGTCTTGCCTTCTCATGATGCTGATCGGCCTGGAAAACATTTTAATGCACATGTGGACACTACCAATGACACAGGAAGTTTAACTTATTTCACTTCTATAAAAAGCAGCCTCCTTTACACCTTAATCATCAATTTGCGGGATCTTCTTGTCAACACCGGGCAGGCGTTGAAGAGGCAAGACTCAATGTAGATCTGTATGATACACTGGGACCATGTTAATGGAATAGTCTCTTTGTCAGTGAAAAATATTCAATTAACAGGCATATTCAGTGAAGAGGAATTAGATCATTTTCCTGTACTCTAGTTATAAACTGAGCATTTATTTTATTTTATCTTGTTTGACAAAGCTCATGGGTTCTGGCAAAGAAGATATAATAGATTAAATGCTAATACTTGATCTATGGAGGCCAAAAAAGTATAGAATCATAGAAATGTCTGTGGCTGTCAGAATGAATCTTCGATGGATCACAAGGTTTTTTATTCAATTATCAGAAGATCGATCACTCTATTCCCAATATGCAATAAACAGATCAAATTTGCACTGAAGCTATCTTACATGTAAATGGTTTTGTGTTTGGAAGTTTTATTTAATTAACAGGATTATTCAGATAAGAGATATCCAATTACGTGGGCTCCACAGTATAACCATTTACCCAACACATGTTTCCGACTAAAACAAAGATAAAAGCATACAAAAAAATGGCCTTTTGAAGTATATTGCACATAAGGGATACAGAACTTGTCTTACCAATCAATGGATATCTACTCAGGGGAAGAGCTGATTATTAGTAAGTTGTCCATAGAGTGGAGAGCACATCCAGAGATAAAGTCCAAATTCTGACTTAAATCACTTTTTCTATAACAAAATATACCGTATTTACTCTATGTATTGGGACACTCTATGATTTGGGACACACATTTTTTCCAGAAAACTATATTTTTTTTATGCTCTAAAGTTTGGGACATTCAGGAGATTTGTTTCCAGTTGACGTGTCGTCAGTAGCAGACGACACTCATAAAAAAAATTCTTGAGTAACTAAAAATTTTCATTTTTTGCTTCCAAAACATGGCTTATGATCCTTCATTGGAACGAGTGCAATGCGCTCGTCCCATTGAGGGATCATAAGCTATGTTTTGGAAGCAAGAAATGAAAATATAAAAAAAAATTGGACGGCGATTTTTGTATATAGGGATGGAAAATGAATCACACACAACTTTATTCAGCATCAAATCAAGACCAGGCTGTGTTCTTTTCCCATTTTCTAAGAATTGGGACACCTGTGAAAACAATTATTTTTAGCTGTCCCAATACACAGAGTAAATACGGTAGCACCAGAACATGCAGTTTGGGGGAAAACTTGCAAGTTACATTCATAGTGCATTTGCAGTTGTTTCTGTGCAAGTCTTTCTACCTAAATATGCAGCCAAGACTTGTCTAGAAACAACCACAAAATCACAGAATGCAGACTGCCAAAATGTAGTAAAAATATCTGTAAGGTCTAAATTTTATTAAAAACACCTCAACTCTTTACTTCAAATAACTAGCAAATGACACCTACAAAGTTCTTGAAAAATTTTAAATTTCCATTTTTGGCCACAAAAAATCCCCCTCATTGGCCACTAATGAGGGGGTCACAATCTACACTTTGAAAGCAAAAAATAAAAAAATAGCATTTTTGTGAATACAATAGACAAAGAGGATCTCTGATGAGTTGCGACTTCATATGCAATTTCTGTATCAAGTTCACTAAAATCAACCTAAGACAAGGTTTGCAGAGGTTCACAAAGGGTCAGATCAGTTTTAGTGAACAGGGTTAAGAAATTTCATGTTAAATTTTTCAAAATTATAAATTCTTTTTATCACATACATGTATATGTAATGTAACCTTTTAGTTAAACTAACGACTAGAAGCTGGCCAGTACTGCTTACAAAAATCCCCCAACAAGTTTCATTATTTTTTTTCAATTTTTGCCTCAAAAACATAGCTTTTAACCCCTCAGTGGAACAAGCTCATTGAGCTTGTTCCAATGAGGGGTTATAAGCCAGGTTTCGAGACAAAAAATGAAAATATTTTCTTATTCAGGAAATGTTTTCTGCAAATGTCAACTGTATTTGGTAGACAGTTAACCCTTTACCTAACATGAAAAGCAGACGACACTTGCAAAAAAAATTCTTGAATAACTATTTTTTTTTCATTTTTTGTCTCAAAAACATAGGTTATGACCCCTCGTTTGAACGAGCTCGTTCCGAGGGGTCATAACCTATGTTTTTGAGACAAAAAATGAAAATATTTTGAAAATTAATTGGTGATTTTTGAGAATAGCGCTGGCCGGTTTTGGCCGTTACGTTGGGTAAAGGGTTAATGAAAATTAAGAGAAGATTAATTCAATTCGACTTCCAAACCAACTCAATCGCAACGTTACCACATCAACATTGTCTTCTAATGTCGTATTAGAGGTGTTGTGAAGAGTATTTTCTGTAATGAGCTATTTGATGGTGATTGTGTGATAAATAAATATCTGTGATATAGAAACTATACCTCAATGACCCCATGGGTGTTTTACTCATAATCCACTCTGTATATACATGTATCAAATATGCACATGTAGATATTTATTTACTAGATCAGTAGAAACTTGAGGATAATTAGGATACCAGTTTTCATGAAGTTTATGGACTGTCGGGCAGTAGGTTACCTGGTCTGCATGTATGAATGGAAAATTTGCTTGTTATTTACTTACATGTATTTATTTACTGGGATTTGAGGTCACTTACAACATCTATTGCTATATCATGGCCACAACACAAATATTAAGTCAATCATGGCCAATTGTTGGGAGCATGGTGGCTCAGTGGTTACAGCTTGGACTTCAAACTTAAAGGTTCACGATTCGATCCCCACCAGGGGTTACTGCATTGTCCCTGGGCAGGGCACTTCATCCCGATTGCATATGTGGGGGCACGGTGGCACTGTGTTCTAAGGAGTACTGCACGTCGATGGTGCACTTGTCTTCAACCAATGCTAACACTGCTTGTGTGGAGTTAGTACGTTGGGGAGTCTGACAGTTGCTCGCCATTTCTCTCCTGGTACTCGGCTTCCTCCACCTGTAAAACTGTCCAACACAAGGTGACCCTGACTGTCAAAAGTGTCATTACATCTCAATAAACAAGAGGCCCCAGGGGGCCTGAGGGCGCTCACCTGACATGGTAGTCTAAATATCAAACCAGGGACTTGACTTGAATAAGCTGCATACGCCCCCTCCCAAGAAAAGCATATACCAACTAGATGAAGCGATTGTGCCCACACAATACACAGGATTTTCCATCTATTTTCAGTTATTTATTTATTTATTTATTGATGTTTAAGGTCACATATTTATGCACAATGGCTAATCATGACCGTGACAGTTTTATGGGTGGAGGAAGCCAGAGTACCTGGAGAGAACCACCGAGCAACGACGAGCAGCTGCCAGCTCCCCAACATCATAACTCCGCCCTGCAGCACAGGCAGGGTTAGATTGGTTGAAGACATGCATACCATCGACGTGCAGTACGCCTTAGTACACAGCGTCATCGTGCCCCCACATGGGCAATGGGGGTGAAGTTTTTTGCCCAAGGACACAACGCGGTTGCCGCAGGTGGGATTCGAACCGAGGACCTCTCAGCTTGCAGCCTGCACCTCTACCTACTGAGCCCCCTCTATTTTCAGTTCCTGCACTTTTATGTCTCAAAATTGAGATAACGCATAAAAAAAACAGATTTTTTTCCCAAACAAAATACTTTCAGCCTAAATTTTTTTCTTCTTCTTAAAACGCATAAAAAACGATAAAAATAACTTTCCGGATTTTGGTCCAAAATTTTCGAAGTCCCACCCGGACCCCAAATTTTCGGTGTAAAAAAAAATAATTTTTTTTTTTGTCTTAAAATTGACAGAAACGCATAAAAAACCAAAAAAAAAATTACGGATTTTGGTCCAAAATTTTCGAAGTCCCACCCGGACCCCAAATTTTCGGTGTAAAAAAAAATAATTTTTTTTTTTCTTAAAATTGACAGAAACGCATAAAAAACAAAAAAAAAAAAAATTATGGATTTTGGTCCAAAATTTTCGAAGTCCTACCCGGACCCCAAATTTTCAGGGGAAAAAAACAAACAATTTTTTTTGTCTTAAAATTGACCGAAACGCAGAAAAAACAGAAAAAAATTTTTTTCGGATTTTGGTCCAAAATTTTCCAAGTCCCACCCGGACCCCAAATTTTCAGGGGGGGGGGGGGGGGGGGGGGGGGGGGGGGGGGAACATTTTTTTTTTGTCTTAAAATTGACTGAAACGCAGAAAAAACAAAAAAAATTTTTTTTCGGATTTTGGTCCAAAATTTTCCAAGTCCCACCCGGACCCCAAATTTTCAGGAGGGGGGGGGGGGGGGGGGGGGGGGGGGGGGGGGGAAAGAACATTTTTTTTTTTGTCTTAAAATTGACCGAAACGCAGAAATAACAAAAAAAAATTTTTTGCGGATTTTGGTCCAAAATTTCGAAGTCCGCAACAGGACCCCAAATTTTCAGCCTAAATATGAACCCAGGGATTTGGCTTCAACAAACTTGAATCTCCCCCCCCCCCACCCCACACCCCCCTAAGGATGCTGCATACCAAATATCAAAACATTCTTATTGCTAGATCTGAAGAAGAAGATTTTTCAAAAATACTCCTCATACTGCACTAATTTAAAAATTTGGGCTCCCATAGAGAGCCCAAATATCGACCCAGGCAATTGATTTCAATAAACATGTGAAACAATCTTCCAAAGATGTTATATGTGAAATTTTAAAGCTTTTGGAGCAGTGGTTTCGGAGAAAAGTAGTCTTATGTTTTTCCCATTACGAACAGTGTTAAAAAATGCTGACTCAGCACTTTTTCAAAGTCCCCAAAAAGTACCCCATCATAAAACCGATGGCAATTTTTTTTTACCATTCCATTCTGTTGGTCCTAAGGAAGCTTCACAACAAATAAGAATTTTCAGTGCCGTGTAGTTTTGGAGATATGGGTGTTTTCATTTTTTTCTATTTTTAGCTCCTGCGGTTCCCACGGGGCTATGGGGAAAAAAATTTCTGCTTAAATTAGGTACTTATGACCCAATAAGCACTCACATAAAATTTGGTTCAAATCGGCCTCGCAGTTTGGAAAATAGAAATTTGGGGCGGGGCCAAAATTTTTGCCCCTCCTTTAACATCGTCAAATATAGCCCCTTCAACTTCTCTTGAACAAACTTAAGTCTACACCTCAAAAGGAAGCTGCATACCAAATATCAAGTCTCTGCTATTGCTGGTTCTTTTTTTAAGAACTGGAGCATTTTTGCCCCATCCCTCTACTCAATGTGAGCCGAAACCTAATTTGACAAAAAATCAAAATGCCCTTATATAACCCCTATTCACATGAAATTTCATTAATATGCGGCCAGTGGTTTAGGAGAAAAAGGCCCAAACACCACCTTCACGCCGGACACCGGACGACGGACGACAGACGACGGACGAAAAGTGATCAGAATAGCTCACCCTGACTTTTAGTCAGGTGAGCTAATAAATAAATAAATAAATAAATAAATAAATAGCCAATTGTTTATAAATATGCTGCCCATCCTCTTTTGAGGACTTCCACTCATGCACTGGTTATTGGGCACAATTTACCATTAAAACAGAACTTGTCTATGACAATAAACAAGCACCATTCCACTTCCTGGGTTCCCACAGGGAAATTTGCTTTTGGGATCCCTAAGTTCCAACAGGTCCAGTCTGCTTTGGAATACTCAGATATTTACGTGCTGAGTTGTTGCATACCACTCCACTTTGTGTGTAGTCTTTCCGATTTCGTGTGCAATCACAGCTGCAATTTTTACTTTTTGCGAGTAGACACTGTGCCTCAGTTCCACCTAGTCAGTGATTAACCCTTACCTAACGAAATGGCTGAATCCACCACTTAATATACAAATTGTGCAGAAGAAATTTTTTTTTTTAAAAATGTATCATGTGACCCCTTCAGTGGAACAAGTTTGACGAGCTTGTTCCAATGAGGGGTCACATGATATGTTTTTGTTGATTTTTATTTTTAAGAATTGGGATACAAAATTAAAATAACAAAATTTTGATATCATGTGTTTTCTGTAAAAGGTTAAAATCTATTCGTGAGAAATACATGTAGGCCAAATAAAAATCAATGCATGAAAATACAATGGATGAACAACAAACTTACCAAATTTCACTTTCCGAGGATTGGTACACGAACAACTGTCTTTTTGCTTGTGCGTTCCATGGAGAATCATCTGATCGACTTACGATTGCTCCATTGAAGTTGCATTTCATGTTTTATACCAAACTCAAATAAATTTAAATATTGCTATGAAAAACTAAGCCAAAAAATCAGTTAATATTTTTTGAATCCCTACTTACTGGGCACCAGTGGAGTGAACAGGGCGCAAATGTTCGTTGAAGTATTTCTTGCAAACACGTTTTTCCTGATGCCAGGATTCAACAAGTGTGCTTCACTTCAAAAGGCAGCAAGCAGTGTACAGAACACCTCTCATTTTCAAAATCGAAAGGCAGGTATAATTATGTCTATGATATAGAAATAAGTCCCTTACTCTAACATGAGCTGAGAATGGCTTGAAATTAATGCTGAATACCACTTACTGCACCAAAACTAAGAAACAAGATGTTCAGTATTTACAACATATGAAGAAGCTCCACAAAAAATGTTGTATAATTTATGAATTGTGTCATTTATCAAAGGTAACAATAATAATCGGGTAACATGAATGCATCTTAAGATTTGCGATATGATGTGTGGAGAATTTAATAATGAAGCAAGTTATAATATTACAATGACAAAATTTTTAACCATCCATGCAGAAGATGAAAAATTTCATAAGTGAATGATTTCATTGATGTCACCAAAAACTCAAGTATCTACCATGCTGATGAAGTATAGTGAAAAAATTTCAACCCTTTACATGTACCTTATGTAATGGCCATACAAATTTATTTATTTATTTAGGCCTAAGAAAGTTAAGAATCTGTTTCTCAGGCCCACCCACATGGTCATTTTGGCCGCCACATTCTCTCTTTTCATAACCAATGCAAACTTAAAAAAATAAAAATTAAATGGTTTATGTCGGATATTTTACTAAAGTTAATAAAATTGATAAATTTTACCCTGGAGTGCAAGAAGGCATTGCAATGCTTTAGCATTGAAGGGCCTTCTTGTACTCAAGGGACGAAATACACCACCACCCATGCTATTCTGTAGATTATGAGGCCTAAAACATAAAACAAACCAAGAATATGAACTTTTGATGGCAAAGAAATAATTACAAAAACAAAAAATAAAAAAAAAATGCCAAGCCACATGTACTTTTAAAAAAAAAATGGCCTGAGAAAGAGAAGATCTACTTTGTGAGGCCTTATTGGTGTACAACTCTTAACTCTCTAGATTATTTTCACGGTATTTTTCATCAAACCTAGTTATGGCTGCTGTGAAGCAGCCATGACTAGATCTGATGACAAATTCATCTAAATTTAACACAAGAAATCATTTACTGGGAGAAAAGTTGATTAAAGGTGCCCAAATTAATGAAATTATTCTTATTTCAGAGGCCAGAGAAATTCTGTCTTGGGTGGGAATATCTGCCAGCAGCATACAAGGAGTTAAGGTCACTTTTAGCATCCTGTGACCAAAGATAGATATGAAGTAAAGTTTAGCCAATCATTTATTTATACATGTACCTTTGCTGTCCATTTTAGAGGACTTGGACCACAGCCATTTGTTTCTGGGTCTTATTTTACCAGTAAACCAGAACATGTTTACCACAGTAAATAAGCACTGCCCAACTTCCCGAGGTTCTCCATGTACTTTTTCCAATTTTGCCTCCAAAAGATAGCTTATACATGTAACTGCATAAAATACTTTCTTATTTCTCATATGTACCTTATGAGCCTGCCGGGGCGCGGTGGTTACGGCATATAGCGGGGGAGGAATTCGCTAGAATTGTGCACTTGGTGATACCTTCCTGAAATTTGGCATGATGTAAGGGTAGGCATCAGAGATTTCAAAATCGATCGGCTACAAGTTGGCACCATCCTCTAGCCACCACTAGCAGCGAAATCCAAAATGGCCGCCAAGCGGATCGAAAAAAAGCTATTTTCGCCGATCGCACAACTGAAGCTCCAAACCTAACACCATACATGTGCTGTAATTGATGTGAATGATGGAGTGAAGCCCTTGGAACAAGTTGGGGGGAAGATTAATGGATAATGGGATCAGAATTTCCGTCGATGTGTGCGTCTGTGTGTCTGACCGTCCGTAGATAAATTAGTGTTGAATGTTTCTCGGGAATGCAATGGTCAAATGAACATGGTATGAGAGATTCCTGTCAACACATGAACAAGGGTACTCGATAGTATGCAGCAGTGGGGATACTTGGACATTTGATAATCCAATTAAAGTGACAGTCTATTCTCAACTTCCGGCATTTTCGATAGATTTATTTTCTAAGAAAATAAAACTATCAAATTTCTAGAGGAGTTCTGGTTCAATCTCAACACCATAGCGACACGTCTGCCAGCAAGGGCAGTGCTGGAATGAACTCGGGATGCATTAGTTCCCGTTGTTAATTATACAATGTTATCTTGCCAGTATAGAACATTGGCAAAATGGGACTAGAAGGGGTGAGTGTATGTTTGCAGTCATTCGAGGTACAGGAATATTTTTTGACTACAAGTAGTATTCTTCATTTTCGGCCAGTTAAGATGTGGTGTGTTCCAAGTCAGGATTAATGTTGCCGACACTTAATGCCCATCCCTCATGGTATGCTACTTTACCAGGGATATAGAGATATAGCCACCACTGGGAGCCAAAACATGACCTTTGATGTCGATGAGTGGTCGAAATGTTTTAGCGAATAACTTATCGAAATATGATCCGGTATGGCAATTTGATACCTTACGTTAGATTTATTAGATCAACTCAGGTATGGATTCATTGAGACATGAGTGCGCTACAAGATGAAGGATTTCCAAGTTGATTTGCTATGGAGTAGGAACTGACTAGTCACATGTGGCCTATGGCCAGAGAAAGACAAGGATACCATAGATGAACACACGGGTGAACGAAGGTATCAACTGTTGTACAGAGGCAAAATAGTTGGGGATATTGTATCATGCTATGCATGAATTAACACCGTCTTGTGCAGTAAATAACAGACTATTTTCCGAAATCTAAAACTGTATTCCTATACCCCGGACAATGTAGCAAGCCACATGGGATGAACATTTGTTAGCAAAATCAACTCAACTAGAAACATGACATGTGTTAACTGGCCGAAAATGGAAAAAAAAATACCAGAATAGGAGATGACTGGTCCTAACATGACAGTATACTACTCAATATTGTTACAACAGCCACCTTCACACTTACACAAAGGTGTGCACCTTAATCCAGCTTTCAAGCATTTGCAATTGCCCTTGCAGGCCTTGGCACAACTACAGTGGAGCATCAGTGCACATGCAGCACTTGCGTCTCCTAGGTGAGTCCAAAATGGGACCAGAATATTGAGACGTGGATTCCACTCCCATCCGTACTGTGATGGGTCTGGCACACATAAGTGTTTCTGCAGAGCACGATGCCAAATGAAAGATGACACAAGAATTACCCTTTTTACATGTTGATACAGAGCTGCTTTGGTGGGCGGGATGTTTTCCATAGACTTAAGGCCATGTGTGAACATATGCCGTCTCGCATCATTGACACGTGTACTGACACAACTGTTACTGTACATCTGTATGGTGAGTTTTTCGATATGCTGCATATGAGGGGAATCCTCTGAAAAGACTTGCGGATTCTCAGTCAATTCTATCATCATTTCAGTTGATGCGGGAAAATTCATCCATGCATTCCATCCTGTCTTCTTCCCAATGCCGAGCATGCTGGATGTTACATCACAACCTGTGAAGGCGTGGAAGAAAGTCAGGGCCTTACAGTAATCAGGTCCAAGTTGTGAAGCTATCTCATGAATTGGCATATCTTTATATGCCTTTCCAATTCCAAACCCAATCCACAGCTCACTGAGTCCAAGGTCACGGAATGTTGCGAAATGGTGCAAAGACAGAATGACGACATCAGAATCAACCGTGCGAAGAAAAGCTATTTTGTGACCTTGTGAGACTGCATGGTTGAGATGAAGCATCATGCGCGTGTCTGCTTCCTCGTGGTTCGATGGAGATATGTCACATAAGCTAACATCCTTATTGCATAGTACATATTCTCCTGATGTCGTTAACAACTGGTACTCGGATGTTGATGTTAATTTCAGCAGTTCAGCAGACAGGAACTTGAAAAATTCGTCTTTATTCTCACTAACTTTCAAGAATGCCTGCCAATTCTTCCCTTTAGGTAAAGGGACGTTCTCGGACACCCGTATCAACCTAACTGCTGTCTCACCGAGGCGTTTTGCTCGCGTCTGATTCTTCAAACTGCCTTCGGGGTAACAGTCATAGATCGCATCAACCCTTGTGGTGTTCGTGTTAATCAGAGATTCGATGTATGGCAATAATTGCAATCGAGCATATTCTCCAAACAGATCCGCTTTCTGTGGTTTGATTACATGGACTACAGCAGGCATATCCAAGATGACAACTGAAGCTTGTCTAGCTGCTGAATTCTTCCCTTGTGCAGGAATAGCTGGTAAACAATTGAGAATTTGAGATTTTGTCCCACTCCGTAGCTTACCTCTATCGGATAATGCTGGCGGATCACGTGCATTCTCGTGCATGAAAAACTCATCCATGTTTGAATCAGGCCGGGCTTGCAGTGAAACGAACATCTGGGTAACTATTGCGGCAGTTGCTTTACTTGACATGAGTTTGTCTCGGCCTTTGTCCAGGTTGGCTGGGGGTGGGTTAAGGAAGGTATATATATTTGCCTTGGGAATAACATCATTCAGGGGTACGGTGCATTCCACAAGCCTTTCCTTCAAGAAAGTGGAATATAAATGCTTGCCCCTTTCGGGTAATGACCGTAAACTCTTACTAACTTCGGGGTCCATATATTCACCAGTATCTAATGTCACCAGCTGACCACTAGTTTCATCATAAGGGTTGATAATGAGTCCCTGATTCACCAGATCGAGGAGAGATTTCAATTGATTCAGAAATTTTTTCTGCTCTGATACCGAACTTTCCGGGTGTTCCGTGTTATCTGATGATGTTGTGTGGAAACTTGCATATTCATACTCATCTATAACACGCAGAACTTCTGACCTTGAAAGCTCAATAACGACTTTCTCTTCAGCCTGGCCATAGAGACCTTTTGGACCACTGTCTTCTTTGAGTAGTTGGATACTATGTTCTTGGCTCTGATCTAAACCCATCATACTGAACTTCCTCTCACTACGCTGGACCACAAAATGGCCTTCCATGAATTTGTTGTGGATTGAAGGATGCCGCCTGGGTAGCTGAGACATGTCTCTCAGAAATACGGGGACCCACCGACAATAATTTGTATGTCCTAGGGCAAAAAAGTAACTGCACAACTCATCGATAGAACACAGTGTACCAGGCCAGTTACCGATTCGTTGGTTCCGAACGAATTGACAGCTTGTCAAGAGAAAGTTCCGAACGATTTCACCCCAATAGCGCGCAGTTGGAGATTGTGAAAGAATCCTCTGTTCCCACATTTCAAATGACTCATGGGGCCCAGTCTGCTGACAGTAAATCTCATAAGCATTCTTTCTGAGGATCTCAAGCCAAGCTAGAGTGAGAAGATATGCCTGTCGCGTCCTCTTGACATGTTTCCCACCAAGTAGGGATGATGCTACACCGGGTGTGAATATCTTTGCGAGGTGAAACATTCGCTCCCAACCAGAACCACCCATAAGCTTACCACCAGCTTCTTGGGTGCACATTTCAAGATGCAGGAATCCAATCATACACACCATTCGATCCTCACCTATCTCCTCTGGGAACAGCCATTGACATTTTTTCTGCCTGGCATACAACGGACAGTCACCTTCAATGACAGGTATCTGGCCGGGGTTTACGAAAGCAGTAGCTTCCCTGACCACATACATAGCATGCTTCTGCATACTGAGTGAGTCCGCTTTCTGCTCACTGAAAACAGGGAATACCCCAATAACTGCACGAGGTTTGACATTGTCTTGATCTTCATGTTTTGAAAAGAAGCCTGAAAAGGTCACAGGGACTTCATCAAGCTGCCAGCTGCCATCAACCTTCCCTTTATTGCTGATCTGTGACACATGAGACAACCAGTCATTCTCTCCCACGTTCAAATCTGCATATTCATTGGGCCGTACATTACATTCATCTGGAGATTCAAGCCTGATGTCCCCACCAAAGTCTTCAACGAAAGGAACAAATGCATAGTCGTCTGGGAGTTCAATTTGTGTGTCTTCTGGAACATCTAAACTCAGTGGTGGGGGATCAGTACCCACATTGTCCCTGCTCAGTTGACCAATGAGTGTGATGGACGTACCATGCATATCAGATCTACCAGATACATCAATGTTATCAGTGGTTCCTATCGAGAAAACATTACGTTTGCAGTTAGCTGGGACTACAACACCTTCGTTCTTGAACCGCAGTGAAACAGCTCTCGCGAAACTCCTGCGAACATCCATTACGCGATCATAAGAGACAGAGAGTCCCATTTGATGAAAATCTCTGATAAGATTTTTCATACGATCATGGGCATGCAACTTCAAACCCACATAAAGAGGCATTGGAGTTTCTCTGTCACGTCTCTGGTGAACATTTTGTGCATGTTCGGAGCGTTTCGCTGAATTGCTGATCAACATCTGTGAAATAGTACAAGCCACTCGAGTCTTGGCATTAACAGTCTCATCATCGCCTAAGTTCTGTATACTACATGTGCCCTCAAGTAGAACTCTAAGAAGAGTCAGGAGTGAGTTGGGTACAGGCTCGCTCAAGCAATAAGATGAAAATGATCCCGTGAAAGGAGCTTGAGATATGAGTATGTGTTTACGCAGAAGAAGACCCACATCAACTATCTTTTTTGCCTCTTCCTCAGACACTATACGAGTTAAAGATTCGGACAACAAGGAGCCAACTCGAAACCTACTTGAAATAAACACATCTCTACCCTGTGTGAAGGCGTCCCAGCCATCGCCCAATTTCTGCAACAAATGTTCTTTGAATCGAGTGGAATGTATTTCTTCACTAAGCCAATCAGAACCGACTTGCTTCAACCTCCGACTGTACAGATTCTTGAGATCGACAAGCTTCATCGCGGAATCGTTGTGTTCAACAAATGTTATGAGCTCTGCCATAACGAGAGGGTCATAGGGCAGGCCTGACGCGGAATGTTCGGCGTTCTTCGACTTTTTAGATTTAGCCGCTCGTGCTTCATTGGCAAGCTTACAATAACAGGTTTTGTGATAGTAAAGATCACTAGCAGCGGAATCAAATGCTGCATTGACCCGAGAAAAAACAACCCAGTTCTCGGCTTCCTTTGCCATAATTTTGAGTTTATTGTTATCAGACATTGATCTGCAAATAGGCTCACTGCTGTCACCTTCGCGTTTGTGACAATAAACACACTGGGGCAGTTTCCTGTCACAGCCAGATTCAAAACTTGTCCGTGTTCTTTTAGGACTCAGCGTGGAGCAGGATGCCACTGCCTCATTTCGCTCTCGCTTGTGTAGCACGCGCTGTACGATGTGAGTCCGAATACTGTCACGGCATGTCTTATGATATATTGCCTTATTCGTCAACAGTGACATCGACATACACTCATCACTCTCTCTCATCAAACAATCAATGGTCAAATTATATGGAAGCTCAACGCCATTATCTAGGAAGCGCGTTATGTCTTCCTCAATAGCTTTATAGGCGTCATGAAAACGAGATTCTCTATACGGACGCATCAATTTCTTGGAACTGTCTTGCTGGCAAAAGCAACAACGTTCCCAGTCAGTACTAGTCCGTACACGAAGAGGATTCTCACTCATTCTGTGAATGATTTTTGTGAACAATCGCGTTCTCGAATTAATTTCGACAGACAAATCAGAATTGCTTGCGGAATTACGCCAAACAAGAGATTGTATGGCAAAGAGACTGCTTCATAAAGAGCGTTGTTTCTCCGGGATCAGCGTCATTCAGGTTTGCCTGAATGACGCTGATCCCGGAGAAACAACGCTCTTTTCAAGTTCCAAGAAATTGATGCGTCCGTATAGAGAATCTCGTTTTATTCTACATCATCTCCCACGTCTGTTTCCAACACGTGCGTGGATCAGAGTTCACTTTCGCGCCCTTACAATCGGATGTATAGTCGGTAGACCGTCGAAAAGGAGGTTCCCTTCAGCCGCTGGCGGCCATTTTGGATTGTGCCGCTACTGGTCGCCACCGGTCGGTGTCAACTTGTAGCCGATCGTTTTTGAGAACCTCATAGCCTACACTAACAGTGTGCCAAATTTCAAGAAGGTATCACCAAGTGCACAATTCACCTGTATGTGACGAATTCCTCCCCCGCTAATAGAAAGATCTGCGGTTCGCTTTCTACCAGGGAAAACCGCATTGTGTCCCTGGGCAAGGCACTTAATCCTGATTGCCCACATGGGGACACGGTGGTGCTGTGTACTAAGGCATACTGCATGTCGATGATACACCTGTCTTCAACCAGTGCTAACCCTGCTTGTCTGCAGTTAGTAGGTTTGGGAGTCTGACAGTTGCTTGCCAGTTCTTGGTGGTTCTCTAGGTACTCTCCTCCACCATAAAACTGTCCAACACAAGGTGACCCTGGCTGTCAAAAGTGTCGCTAAACCCCAGTAAATAGATGATATATTGTTCTTTAATGGCGATCTGTCTATTTGGTCAAGAGAATCAAAAGTTCAAAATATTCCAGGATGGAATCAAAGTAGTTTTGGAAGCGGAACTTCCTTCTTAACCCTTTACCAAACGAAGAGAGTATCAAAATTTATTACTTTAATTACTTTTTAAATTTTTTCAAACAAAATTCAACGAAACCATATCATGTGATGAGCTCATTCCAATGACGGGTCACATGACATAGTTTTATTGAAATTTTTGTTTTTTTCAACTGCTCAATTTACAAATTACGTGGGCAGATGCGGGATATTCGTTAGGTAAAGGGTTAAACTCTTCTTCCATCATCAGGTATCGTGTACAGGAGATGTGATGGCAGAAGAAGAAATCAAGAGAACACAGTTGGTATGATTTTGAAAACACCTCTATAGGACTTCACAGTATCCAAGTTTTGGTATTATTAAAATACAGGGGTATGACTGAATATCGAATATTGCCTAAACGTACAAATATTTGACCAGTTTCTTCAAAAACTTGGGTCAAATTTTTGTACATTCGGTGATATTAACAAGATAATATACGCACATAATATACGATTATTACCAAATTCCGGTGTTGCTGTAATGTACAAGAATTTGACCACAGAATCATCGAAATGTTGTTTTAAATATTTGTACTTTACAATGATAAACTTACATGAAAAAATGTTGAGAAAAAGTCATTATTCAGCATGGATGATGGAGCATGTTACTTATGAATGCTATTAATAATCGCTTACGACTTTGAAAACTCGTGGGTGTAAAAATAACATAAAAATTCTTTATTCATAACAAATTCATATTTTCTTAAATAAATCATGATACACTAAAATCTTTAATAACAACATATTGCAAGCTCCACAGACGAAGAGGTAATGGCTTTTGCATGCCGAAGGTGTGCAGGGAAGGTGTGGGGCAAGCGCCTTTTGACCCTCTTTGGCTGTATATTAGGAATTTTCCACATGTCTGGGCACGTTAAAAGAGGAAAGTGTTATGGTACTCAGCGGCGTCTGTGTTTTCGTCTGTTCTTCTTTGGAGGAGGTGGCTGCATTGGTGATACCTCCTTTGGTGGTGTTGAAGGAGGAGTGATGGAGGGCTGACTTTGTTGGTAAGGTCTAGCCCTAGCAGCTGCCGGTGGTGAAGAGCTCTTTGGCATTGTGCATAAGTAGTGGCTGCTAAGACTCTGTATTGTTACTCTAAACATGTTTTCATTGAACCCGCAGTTTTCCAAGGTTTTGATCTGGTCTTGTAGAAATTTTAGGTGGTCGTCATTTCTGACCTTTTCTCCTAGGATGCCTTCCACAGACTCCACAGTGTTTGCTTCCTGGATGGTGTCCTGATCGGAAAAGGCAGGAAGAGAAAGAGCGGGTTTAGCGACATATGCGATGTCCGACTCAACTTCCTGCTCCACAAACAGACCTTCCTTGTCCATCTCCTCTTCCAAGGAAGAGTGTGATAGGCTGGAGATTGGACTGTTACCTGGCGAACCAGCGTCACCCGGACCCTCCACCGAAGTAGAAGAAACCAAGCTGAACGTGGAATGGTCAGGGGTAGCAGGCATTGAGCTTTCAATGCCATGGTTAGCCTCCCTCTCTTCCTTTTCCATCTTTTTCTTTCCATGAACTCCGTCAGTTGGTGGGCATCGCGTTGTCTGGCGGGAGGTCCCTTCTTTCTCTTTCTTTTCTTCTTGATCTCGGTGGCTTCTGTCTTCTTGTCATCATCCAGCAAGTCTGTGTCATTTGGAGGGTGACCAGTGCAGGGGGGCAGGGGGGGGGAGGGGAATCCCCTCACGAAAGGTGCTACAACTCTCCAAGCCGACGTCGGTTCGGTTTCTTTCTCAAAATCCACTGTCAGGTGAATTTTAGCCTTGAGCACCTGGATACACCAGTGTTTCTTGGATTACAATTGGGAGCTCCATTGTCAAGTTGTTAGCACCTCGGAGTCCAAGGGGACGCAAGCTACACCCTGGGACAGGATGTGCTCTTATAGAGAAGCATTGTATTTGCCAGACTGTTTTGCTTTCAGTTATGTAATTATCATTGAAACAGGATTAACATTACTAAAAAGCCATCAGGATTTATTTGCACATGTGAAGGAGCAAAGTTCAGCAAACCCATGATATTTGAGCATTGTCGGGGGATTAAAATTAAATAACTCAGGAGTCGTCATCTTTTGTGTGCTATGCGATTACTCAATATAGTTGACTGGCTTTACATGTGTCATTTTTGTCTGTATAATTGGCCAGCTACTCTATATGTGTCAAATTTTGCAACTTCGTTGTAGGAGTGATATTTGAACACAAACGAGTGAAAACTGTCTATTTTCTGCATTAGTTTGGGACTTTAGATGTTAATCGATAATACCGAAAATTTTGGTATATCAAATGAGAGAAAATTTTCTTGGTATGCAATCGGTATTTAAAAAATATCGAGATTTGATACAAATATCGAAATACTGTTATGGTCCACATCTCTATGATTTAAAAATTTCCAAATCAGCACATCTCAAATTGAATCACATTGAATCATTGGGATCATTTCAAATCATATCAAATTGAATTTTGAAGCTTTGCAGGGCCCAAATGTACCTTTTCATGAGAATTTCTCCAAGAATCGATCAGTCTGATATCATGGTATAGTCATGACTCATGAAGAAAGAAGTGAGAGAGAGAATGTTCTGTGAAGTTATCCTACAATTTATTTTTACTGGAACTACAAAACAACTTACAGTACAAATTTGTACAAATCATCATAGCAAGTAGCTGTTTATGAAGAAGCATGAAAGCTGAGTTTGTACCGAAATTGTACATGTATTTACATTCTTCCAGTTTCAACGGTCTCTTCCCAACACCAAACCATTTACCATGCCATCAGTCAGTCCTGGAAATGAGATGGGTGGAATTGCTCACGTCAGCACCTGTTTTTCTATTTTACTGGAGCCGAAAAATGCACTCGTTGAAAAATATTGTGGAACACTAATATACTGTGATGGCATATAAATGTGTGTTGTCTTGAGAAAGATGCACCCTGTGGCAAATGAGAAGTTACTGTCATAGTTCATCAGCTCCTTATACATTTAAAGTTTCTGGTGTTTGGTGGCAATATTCCCTCAAAATTTATCCCCTAACATTTTACGGGTGCAATTTACTCCCGCCACTGATTTCACGGGAGCTTAAAACTGCACCCATCAATTTTGCTCATTTCCAGCACTGCATCAGTACATATTTAACCTGTTAATTGCATATACATTATAGACTACAGTTATTTACATATTTACTGGTGTTTAAGGTCACATATTTCCGCACAATGACTAATCGTGACCACAACATGGAGATGAAGTCAAGTTTAGTCCATTGTTTATACCCATGTTGCCGATTTTAGAGGAATTCCACCCCAGGCATTGGTTACCGGATCCTATTTTACCAGTAATATACAGCTTGTTAACAAAAGTAAACATGCACTGCTTCACTTCCCAGAGTTTCCAAGGGGATATCTAAGTTCTAAAATACATGCAAGTTACAAATGAACAAATACTTTCAGTTGAGGTACTTTCAAAACAGAACAACAAAATATGTAAAAAAAATTTCAACCACATTAGTCCAAACTCGGACCCTAAGGGTCTAAAAATAATATTTTTGATGTGGTTCATCCAACCAAAAAATTGTTTTACGGCCTCATCATGGCATTCAAAAGCAGTGCTTCACTTCCCAGGGTTCCCACGGGGAGACTACTATAGAATAAACTTCTGTCAGTTGAATATAAAATCTGGTAATCTATTAAAGAATCGGTTCAAATTCCACCTGCGGCAACTACGTTGTGTCCTTGGGTAAGACACTTAATCCCAATTGCCCATGTGGGGTCACGGTGATGTTGTGTACTAAGGCGTACTGCACGTCGATGGTGCACTTGCCTTCAACCAATGCTAACCCTGCTTGTGTGGAGTTACGGTAGTACATTGGGGAGTCTGACAGTTGCTTGCCATTTCTCGTTGGTTCTCTCCAGGTACTCCGGCTTCCTAAACCCATAAAACTGTCCAACACGGGGTGACCCAGGCTGTCAAAAATGTTGTTAAACCCCAATAAAATAAAACAAGTGTTTGACCACCGAGGTGGTATTAGTCCCCTACGGCGCTTTTGTGACATAAGGTGTTTTTGTCACAGAAGACACTAGAGTATATAAGCATCTTGGATTTTTAAAAAAAAAATATTGAGCGTGCATAATCCCCTCACAACCCCTTTATCCATGTACTATATATGAGAAGTGCAGCTTGAACCATGTTGGAGGGAGTAGTGGTAACATAAAATAGAGAAAAAAGCTTAAAAAACACAACAGAAATGGTTGCCGTGGCGCCATCTTGAATTTTGGAAAAAAAAAATTGAACGTGCAACATCCCATTACAACCCTCTATCCATGTGCCAGATATAAAAAGTGTAGCTTGAACCATGTTGGAGTGAGGGGTGGTAACATAAAATAGAGAGAAAAAAGCTTAAAAAACACAACAAAAATGGCCGCCATGCCGCCATCTTGGATTTTGAAGAAAAAATATTGAACGTGTATCATCCCCTCCCAACCCTCTATCCATGTGCCAAATATGCAAAGTGTAGCTTGAACCATGTTGGTGGGAGGGGTGGTAACATGAAAATAGAGAAAAAAAGCTTAAAAAACACAACACAAATGGCCGCCATTCCGCCATCTTGGATTTTGAAAAATAAATTTTGAGTGTGCATCATCCCCTCAGAACCATTTATCCATGTACCAAATATGAAAGGTGTAGCTTGAACCATGTTGGTGGGAGGGGTGGTAACATCAAAATAGAGAAAAAAAGCTTAAAAAACACAACAAAAATGGCCGCCATTCCGCCATCTTGGATTTTGAGAAAAAAATTTTGAGCGTGCATCATCCCCTCAGAACCATTTATCCATGTACCAAATATGAAAGGTGTAGCTTGAACCATGTTGGTGGGAGGGGTGGTAACATCAAAATAGAGAAAAAAAGCTTAAAAACACAACAAAAATGGCCGCCATTCCGCCATCTTGGATTTTGAAAAAAAAATTTTGAGCGTGCATCATCCCCTCAGAACCATTTATCCATGTACCAAATATGAAAGGTGTAGCTTAAAGCATGTTGGAGGGAGAGGTGGTAACATAAAAAAAACAGATGGATGGACGGACGGACGGACGGATGGACGGACGGACGGATGGACGGTCGGACGGACGGACAGACAGACAGACGGAGTGCAATCCTATAGTCTCCTTACGGTTCCTGTAGGGGACTAATAAATAAATAAATAAAGGAATTACTCTTCACAAGCACTGAATTTCCCATGTTTTCAGATCTCAAGTATTTGGCCTCATTAAATCATACGTAGACAATGAATCTATTATATCTTGTTTGACAGAGTTCCATGAGTTGTCAAACAAGATATAATAGAACAAGTAATCACATAAACATTTGAAATTCAAGTAAAACAGAACCAACAAAGGGCAATAATTACGTCAATTTATTGAATTTGAATGTTTACTATTTAATTGATTGTATAAACAAAAGATATTTCTAGCAAAATTCAACAATCAAAGTGCAATAGTGTTCAACTGATGATCGGAATCAGCCACCACAATCGACCGATTGTGGGCAATCGGATGACAATGGAAACGGCTCCTGGAATATCGGTTCAACCGATTGCTGCCAGGCATTTTGTGATAATTCATAAACCACATTTTATTATCTTTTGTAATTGTTCAATTGTAAATGTAAAATGATGTCAATGATACCATTCAATAAAGTTGAAAAACTACCACAATGTGTATTCTTAATCTCTGTAGACACCTCCTTTATGGGAGAAACAAGTTAAACAACATGTAAAGCTTACAATTGAGTATACATGAGGCAATTGTCAGTTCATACTGGAAAAGTTAAGGTTGCACTCCATTGACTCAAGTCACAGTAAAATTACCAGTTGTGCATACTTGGGTGGTAAACGTAGCTCTGAGAGTCACGTTTATCACCCAAGTGTGCTCGACTATTAATTTTACTGGACCTGAGTCAACAGAGTTTAATTAACTGTAAGGCGGTAAAATAAGTTCTATGTTCTATTTTATGTAGTTCTTTGGAGCCTCGAATTGCCTAGTAGTGCCCCGTATTACAATTAGAATCGGCAAATTGTGAGCTCAAATAACCTGTAATCGGTTAGCAGCCATTTTTGGTAATCAGTAGAACACTAAAGTGCAATTTGGTAACTCTCAAGTTATTAGAAATCTCTGTGGTTTTCTAACTTGTCCAAGACAATGTTAAAATAAAGCTATCAAATTTTATTGAAATCTGAGGTCTACTGTTCAATTTACTGCATAAACAATGAAATTTAAGGTCAAATACAATAAAGGGCAATAACTACCCAAATTTTCATTGAATGATGGTGGTTAACAAACCTTTTCCAAGAGATTGCTAATATAAAGCAGCATACCAAAATCAATCATTATCTGATAACTGTTGTTTAAATTTTCAAAGAAACAAACTTCCCGATGATGGAAATACAAATGGATGGACAAGAGACAGATGGATGGACAGGTGGAAGGGTGTAAAGACAGACCGGTGGAAGGATGGATCAACATACCTCTTCACTTTAACCTTTCACTGCAGGTTGTTAATAAATGCTTAGTTCATCACTAGAATACAAGAAAAAGACAAAATTCCTGTTGGAATAATGGATAATTTTCACCGCAAAAGTGGCTATTCAATTAACAGGTTTCCATTGTATTGTGATTGGTAACTTATGTTTTCTGAAACGTTTACTGGGGCCGTGATACAGTTGTAATACCAAATCCAATGAGAAACATTTAATATTAATGTTACATGTATCAAATTGAATCTGGCAGAGAGAATGTTAGTCAACTCAACTACAGAGTTATTCAAGCAAATAAACTGTTCATTTCAATGAATTGACTTTTTAATATAATAGGGCAGGGCGTGAAATTTATAATAGAGATGTCTGTATTCACATTTTATCAAGAGACTAACTTAAAAAATAATGAGATGATCATGTGGTAATTTGGTTCATTAACCATTTATCTCTCGATATTCTGCAGTAAACATTAACATGTTGAAGGAACATTGCAAATTCATACACTGTGAGACTGGATGACTACAAAAACAATCATGGAGTGGAGTCACCCAGATACTGAAGAACCCTGTAAACTGAAAAACCTCTTTGCCAGATAAAAATATCCAATTAACAGGAGGATAGAACTAACAGGAATTGGGTAATTTTCCTGTCCTCTAGTGATAAACTAAGTGAGTAGGATCCACCCGACAATGTTGCATACCAAATTTCAAAAGATTCTGCCTGCTGGATCTGGAGAAGAAGATTTTTTAAGAAGTTTGCCTGAAATGCACCAAGTTTGAATTCGGGCTTCTATAGTGAGCCCAAATATGAATCCAGGGGCCGATTTGAACAAACTTGAATCAGATCCACCCCACGATGATGCATACCAAATATCAAAAGATTCTGCCTGCTGGATCTGGAGAAGAAGATTTTTGAAGAAATTTGCCTGAAATGCACTAAGTTCCAATTCAAGCTTCTATAGTGAGCCCAAATATGAATCTAATGAGCTGATTTGAACAAACTTGAATCAAGATCTACCCCACAATGTTGCATACCAAATATCAAAAGATTCTGCCTGCTGGATCTGGAGAAGAAGATTTTTTTAAGAAATTTGCATGAAATGCACTAAGTTTGAAATCGCGCTCCTACACTGAGCCCAAATATGAACCCAGGGAGCCGATTTGAACAAACTTGAATCAGATCCACCCTACAATGTTGCATACCAAATATCAAAAGATTCTGCCTGCTGGATCTGGAGAAGAAGATTTTTTAATCTTTTTCCCATTGCCTACAGTGTTAAAAAGTGCTGACACAGCACTTTTTCAAAGTCCTGAAAAAAGTACCTTGTGATCATACCGATAGGGATTTTTTTAACCATTCTATTCTACTGGATAAAAGTAAGCTTTATACAAAATAAGAATTCTCTGTGCCGTGTAGTTTTGGAGATATGGCAGTTTTAAGGTTTTTCCTATTTTTAGCTCCTGAGCTTCCCACGGGGCAATGACAAAAAAAATTTTTGCATCAGTCAACTACTTATGACCCATTACCATCTCATATCAAATTTGGTTCAAATCAACCTCACGGTTCTGAAAATAGAAATTTTAGGCGTGGCCAAAATTTTTGCCCCTCCCATAACGAAGGCAAATAATGCCCAACAAACTTCTCTTGAACAAACTTGATTCTAAACCTCAAAAGGACTCTGTATACCATATATCAAGTCTCTGCTACTGGTGGTTCATTAGAAGTTTTCAAAAAATTTGGCCATTTTTTCCACATCCCTCTGCTCAATATGAGCTGAAACCTAATTTGCATAAAAATCAAAATGCCTCCATATAACCACTACTTACATGAAATTTAATTAAAATGTGGCCAGTGGTTTAGGAGAAAGAGGCTCAAACACCACCTTCACACAGGACGACGTACGGCGGACGACAGACAATGGACGACGGACGAAGAGTGATAAGAAAAGCTCACCCTGACTTTCAGTCAGGTGAGCTAATAAAAATACAGACTGCAAAAACCAAAGGACTTTTGAGTTTTGACTCTTTTATATAAATTTTTGGATGAAAGCCATTATGAATGGAGCGAGTTGCACAAAATTCCTGTCAAAAAGTTATGTGAATACATTGCAGAATTCACAATATGCCATCATCAGAATGTGTCAATGTTCATTTTGCTACAAATCTTTAACCCCTGTCTTGCCGGTGTTGGGATTTAATTTTGTGGTAAATACCTGTGTTATATACAGAACTTTTGTGCGCTCTTTCGATAAGCAAATCAGTTTTTTTCAGAAATGAACAACAAAATTGTTCGAAAAAGCTGCACATGCCTCTAAATTACTTTTGACGATGTCAGGCTGTTTTGGTGAGGGGAGAAAAATTATCCCTGATGGGGGCAGGTGAGATGGGGAAATCCAACCTGAGGGCAAGATATTTGGGCCAGATACAAGGAGTATTTGGTCCAAATATCTTGTACCGAGGGTGAGATTTCCCCATCCCACACCCTCACACTCCAGGGATAATATACTCACCTTGAGTCGCGCGAAATAAAACACTAGCATTGGACAAGCCATATGAACTCGTCAGATAAAGAGTAAATTCCACAGAAATATAGTTGAATCATATCAAGAAGCATAAAAAGTCACAAGAAATTAATGAAAGATGATCTAATTGTTCAGGCATGAGTACTATACACGTAAATATGACTGTGCATCACATTTGATTACCACAAAGTACACATTTCTGGTTTAAAGACAAAATACCCCGAAGGAGTGCTATTATTTACCTTATCCAGTGAACAGTATTATTACAACTCTGTGCACTACCACTTTATCACTTTAATCACATTATTCACCATTGGTCAGACAATTGCAAAGAATCAAATAAAATACGAAAAGCTTTGAGTAAATACAAATCAATTCCATTACTTTCCATGAATGGCCAACAGTGCAATGTAATCACCATTGAAAATACATGTATAATTAAACTGTGCTTTTTTAGTTCCTCCAAACGGGGAATTTCAACCTCATTATCCTTGTGAATAGGGAAACATTTAATTAGCATACAGTTATAAGAACAAGTATCTTGTTTACAAGTGAAACTTGAGTAAACTTCAATGAACAGAACAGAATATTAACAGCTTATGTGTATGTTTTGTAATGTCAAAATCACAGTCATTTAAGACATCTTATAATGTGCAAAGGGAATGTCTTTATATTCAAGGGCAAACAACCATAAAAATAAAAACTCGATTCTCACTCTGGGAAAAGAGAAGTCCTTAACACAGGGATATGGCAAGAGGATCTTGATTTGGGGTGGGTTTGTGCGCTATGAATTATGAACTGTGTATCCCCCTCCCCCCCCCCCCCCCCCCCCGAGTGAGATTTTTCCAGCTGCTACCTGTGAATTTCCAACTGTTATTTATTTATTTATTTATTTATTGGTGTTTAAGGTCACATACTTATGCTCAATGGCTAATTCGTGACCGTGCCAGTTTTACGGGTAGAGGAAACCGGAGTACTCGGAGAGAACCCCCGAGCATTGAGGAGCAACTGTCGGCTCCTCAACATTCTAACTCTGTTCAAGCTCTGCTCAAGCAGGGTTACAGTGGTTGAAGACATGTGCACCATCGACATGCAGTACGCCTTAGTACACGGCATCATCGTGCCCCAATGTAGGCAATCGGGATAAAGTGCCTTGCCCAAGGACACAACACGGGTCATCTCGGACGGGGATCGAACTCGGGACTTCTAGCATAGGAGTCCAACAGTCTAACACTGAGCCACCATTTCCAACTGTTACCTGTGAATTTCCAACTGCTACCTGTGAATTTCTAGCTGCAGAATAAATCCAAATGCACCCTCTCCCCTTGTGTTCGAAATAGATGACCTTTGGGTGCTAGAGTTGGCAATGGCCTCTTCAGTGCAACAAGGTGTCATCTGTAAAGCATTAGCATTGCAGATGGCACCTTGTTGCACTCAAGGGCCAAAATATGACTCAAGCTGAAAAATCTCATGAAATGCAGTTCACGAATCAGTAAACTCCTGTTAGAAACAGTAACAGCAACAGATAAAATATCTCAAAATCTACTACCAGAAGGCATGAAATTCCCAACTTTTGGTGGTTTGAGGCTTAAAACGTCTAACAATTGAAAATCTGGGATGTGTGGGGGTGGGGGACCCCCTCCCTCCATATCCCTGCCTAAGCAAATATATGGTAAGGCCAAGCAAAATTAAACAATTGATTCTCAGGCTATTTTGTTTACAGCGAATGAGGGGGGGGGGGGGGGCAGTTTTTATTTTTATTTTTTATTCCTGATGGAATGGTCGCTGACGCCTAAAAAACATTTGTGAGAGAATAAAATTAAATACTAGAGCTTCCATGTTGATTTCACTGATAGTTTTTATTGTAACACTAATCATACTACACAAAACCAATATAGAAAAACTAAAATGGAGATAAAAAATAAGTTTTTTAAATAAAAAATACTAATAATTATTTTGTTTTGTTATAGGCTGAAACAAGAGGAAATGTGAAGGTAAAGCATACATGTACGTAGTCAGAGAACAGTGTGGTGGTTAGAGAAATAGGTTAAAGGCAAGCAAGAGAGGTTGACGGCACATGGTAACAGATGATTACTAACTCCTGCGTGCAGGGACCGACCTGGGCATGCGCCAGTGCGTATTTGGTTCTGAAACATCAGGACCTGGCTCTTAAATCTCAGAAATAGGCTTCTCAGTTGGCGCGTAACTTCTCAGGTCATATTTTGATATTCTTTCGATGGATAATCGAGAGAGACACTCTTACATGTATTATATATTATTATATATTATGTATTATATATATGATTATCATTTATCATTGTTGCAGAGTGCTTAAGTTAATACTTCAAGTCTTAATTACCAAGCATTAATCTTCACTGTGGTTTCTGATCAAGTCTTGGCTGCCTAAATAGGCAGCCAAGACTTGATCAGAAACCACAGTGAAGATTAATGTTTGCTATAGTGTACTAAATGAAAATGATGAGAGCTATTACATACTTGCAGTGTGTGTTACAAACAGCAGTGTGATCCCGTAAATTCATGGCGCATGAATTGAAAAAATAGGCTCCGAGGCTAGAGCGTATTTTAAATAGTCCTGATCGGTCCCTGTGCATGGTAGTGGGCAATAGGAAAATTATATTAAAAAACATAAACTTATTGCTCATTTGTTTTTTATTTTACCCTTTTGTGTTTTAGTTGTTTTCCCTTGTTGGTGCATATATTGTTCATACAAGGAGGATTCTATGAAAATAGAGACTTGGTAAGTGATTTCTAAATTCCAGGACTTTCAAAGAACTCAAGGGGCTGTGCAACCCTACATTTCTAATGCCATAACATTCAATATGCTTTACAACATAATGTTAAAAAAAAAGTTCATTTGAATTTTTAAACACGTACATGTAACTATGCGCAGGTCCAAAGACATTAGCAAAAATATTTGGGTTAACATATATCAAGTGAGTTCCTTGTGATCAGCCATGTGACTCGCGGCTGGACGTCATCTGAGATGCTCTTAGAGGGCTTCTGGAAACAAGAGGCCCCAAGGGAACTTAAACACTCACCTGACAAAGTGGTTCAAAGACGTATTTTAGGTCACATTCAGTTAGTCATAGTTCATCAACCTACAGAGGAATGAAGGAAATCTTGAAATTATTCATAACTTTGGTGTCCATATAAGATGATTATCATAGGTCTTCATGACTGTTTCCAATTCCATCAGCTGTAGACAAGCACTGCAAAACTTCCAAAGGTTGTTATGTCACCTAAAACAGCGCCCACCACCCCTCCCCACAGTAGAGAGTCCAAATATTAACCCACGGAGCCAATTTGTACAAACTTGAATCTGAACCCCCCTTAGAGATGTTGTATACCAAATATCAAAAGATTTTAGTAGATAATTCTGGAGAAGAAGATTTTTAAAGAAATTCTACATATTACACTAAGTTAAAATGCAGGTTCCCATAGGGAACCCAAATAATAACCCAAGGACCCAATTTGAACAAACTTGAGTCTAACCAACCCAGAGATGTTGTATACCAAATATGAAAGGATTCTGACTGGTGGATCTGAAGAAGAAGATTTTTAAAGAAATTTCCTCAAATTGCACCAGGTCAAACTTTGGGCTCCAATAGAGAGCCCAAATACTAATTCAGGGACCCAATTTGAACAAACATGAATCTGGAACCCCCCCCCCCCCCCCCCCCCCCCCCCAAGATGTTGTATACCAAATATGAAAGCATTCTGGCTGGTGGATCTGAAGACGAAGATTTTTAAAGAAGCTTCCTCATATTTCACTACAGGGAGCCCAATTATTAACCCAGGGATTTGATTTGAACAAACTTGAATCTGACCCCCCCGGAGATGTTATATATCAAATATCAAAACATTCTAATTGATGGTTCTGGAAGAGATTTTTTTTAATTTTGTAAAACACTTTATGGGTGCTATCAGAGTAATGCCCCCTTGTGGTGCCCCCTGTGGGTGTAGCAACTTTATTTGAAAAACTTGAATTGACATATGATAAGGAACATGCACATCAAATTTGGTTCAATTAGGACCTGTGGTTTATGAGAAGTTGATAATGTAAAGTTCAAACCAGACAGACGATGGACGGATGGATGCACGACAGACAAAAAGTGATCACTTAAGCTTCCCATGACTTTCAGTCATGTCCACTAAAAATGACAGCTGGGCTGGGTATTTCCAATAAAGAAGAAAAGAGAAGACGATACTCTTCTTGCAGTTCTCCTTCATCTTGTTTTCACAGGTTCTGTATGTGAATATCTCTAATTGATGAGTTCATCTTATGAGAGATACAATGTAGTCACCAGTTATTCATGTTGTGGTGATTACCAATATAAAATTACTAGCATGAATAAGATTTGTAACACCATTGAGCCGAACAAAATAATACAAGGACATTCACATTTAAACAAGTACCATATAATCTTTTTCAGTCCTTTATCTATGTTCAGGTAGCATAGATCCACAATTGCCAATCTTAAGGTTTGAAAAATATTACCGGTAATATCAATTAAAGGAGTGTACTTAACACTGTCTAACAATACTTGTTTTCTGAAGCAGGGTTTCTGCTAGGAAACAAATGTAGAAGCCTGTTCGTGGTGAATATCAACAGATTTGATAAAACAAAAAAATCTTCTTTGGACCTAAATTTGTGTTTATCAGTCCGAAACTTAGTGATAGAGCGAGCTATCGGGAGTGCCAAAGGCTTTCAAGTTCAGGGTTATGGCAGTATTGTTTTTTTTTAACTACATAACAGCAGTGAAATTTGGTACCTCACATCCTGAACAACCTCCGACATGGAATTTCAAGATGATCGATTGAGGGATGAAGGCTGTGGGTGTACATGTACCAAAGGTTTATATTCCATTTTTATATTCGTGATTTTATTTTCGACTCAAATTTGATTCGAATTTGTAATCGAATATTTGCAGGGGCCTATTGTACATGTAATGTACATGTACATGTAATTCATGCAGAAATGTCACCTGGCTCACCTCAATCATGCAAATAAATCTTTATGTTGATCCAATGAGTGATACTGACTGTAGAGTAGGAAAAAGAAATCAGTTTCCCTGCAAATGTTACAACTGAACTGAATACCAAATCAAATATTGCACATGTGGCGAAGCAAATATCGAATAAAATACAAAACAATAGTTGTTGTTGTAGTTCAAAGGAAAAAAATCACATTTAAATTCAGTGCATCAAATTACATGTCCGTTAACCTGACATAAATGACATATAATTAAGTTGTCTTATCTGAGTCGATGGTCCAGAATTTGATAATGTGAATTCCCTGATGGGTGGATTCATGCAAACATTCTGCAGTTGGTGACATATTTACCACACAAATGACCAAATTCCCCAGGCATCTCAGTAAGTCTGGGTTCATTTAAAATATGGAATTTCCCAATCCAAAAGGTGTGTCCCAATTCCGAGGAAGTTTGAGGAACTTCCAATTGGTATCACAGAACTAAATATTTTCCCATAGGCAACCATTGTAACGTACAGGCAAAAAAAAATATGATCGCATCACTTTAATTTTGGCATTGAAATATCTTGGTCAAGTCTTGCCCTTAAGACAACTTTTTCTGACTCCAAAACAGGGGGTCATGCAACAAATAAGAGAGAAAACTTGACAGCAAGGGAACTACCGATCACATGCACATATTTTGTCAGGGAATTCCCTACAAAAACACACCAAATGTAAATTGTATTTTTTAGGTCCAAAAGTCATCAAATCACCCTCTTTTTTATCTGGAATATTCATCAATAATGCAAGATGTCAATAGAATGTTTCAAATGTTTATTGAAACAATTTATTTTCCCAAGGCTGTTTATTTTTAGAGATTGCATCACTTCCGAGTGCAACATTTCAAGGCGGGTATTTCTAATTCAAATATTTAGTTCAGTGATACAGATTGTGTCACAGAATAACCGGTTTATTTATATAAACAGTTACCACGGAATCAAAAATTGACCGTTTTTTGATAATCAATGCTGCATGTTCGCCATGACTCAATGATTCTACAAGCTGGTTATTGTAACATTGCAGGCTGTAATGTGACTGTATGACATATATGTTTGGATGTTATGATTTATAATCCCTTTTAAAACATTTGTAGATTATATAAACATATATTTATCTCATTCGCATTAACCCTTTAACTCTGGTGGTATCTTCCATGTCAGTTCAATAGAAGAGTCCATATTCATTATTTGGGGTAGACCAATCAATATTTTCAACGTGCAGCCTCTGGGCTGCACGTTGAAAGTACTGATTGGTCTACCTCACGTTTACCTCACAGCCATGCTATTTAATAATGTTATGGTGTATCATGTTCCTGGCCAAACGGCCCCTAGGGTTCAAAGGGTTAATATCTGTCGCATTTCATTGACAAAAACATTAAGGAAAATACTGGCAATATTAGATAGATATTTAAATTTTATAGTAAATTTCCTTTCTTATTATACCTACCGCAATTGTTTACCACATGCTTGCACTACAGTGGAAGTCCCTAACTCGGAAAAATACTCTCTATTTCATTCTTTCCCAAGTGAATTGGGAAAGAAAACTGGTGCAAAAGCACCAAGAAAAAATATGCCAAAACTGGGTCGAATGCAACTGGCACACACCCAGTAGGGAACACTCTTCTCTCAACAAAACCTGAAAAAGGAATTTGTGTTGATCTAATGGCTAGAGCTGAAATGGTTAAAGGGTTTTCTTGATCGATTAATCATATGGATTAACCTTGGTTAACTGATTAATCACTTGTTTTGGTAGGTAGCTGAATTATTGCCACACCGTTGATGATTTATAGCATTAACCCTTTTATCCAAAGTAAGGGACAAAACCGGCAAGCTCTATATATAAAAATCTCCTTCAAATTTTATTAGGTTTTCAATTTTTGTCTAAAAAACATAGCTTATGACTCCTCATTGGAACGAGCCCGTTCCAATGAGGGGTCATAAGCTATGTTTTTCAGACAAAAATTGAAAATTTTTTGTAATTCAAGAATTTATTTTGCAAGTATCGTCTGCTGTCCGCAACGGGCAAAGAGTTAAGAATGACCATTTCCAGCTAACTAATACAGTACAATGATCATGCAAATAAACAAGTATGTCTGCACATAACTTGCAAGCTTTAATCTGTCTTATAATAATTGATGAAAGTCAGTGTGACAATGTTTGTTAGAGCAAGTTTGTTCCTTTGTTAACCCATGAATACAGTAGTTTAAGGAAACGATTAATTGATCAATTACTTTTTTTGATCGATCAAAAGATGTTGATCATTGGTTAATCGATTAATCGGTTAACCGTTTCAGCTCTACTAATGGCTGAAACAGGCTGTACATGTATATAGGGAGTGATAGATGGATTTACAATGAACAAAAAATAAAATGCTAGATGGTCGTCGGTATCGCCACTTTCCCTCAAAATCCCACAAAACTTGACATGCTATATCTACATGTACATGCATGTGTCATCTCGAGCAGGCAAACTGATGTGCCTACATGTAAGGATTTAACATCGAAATTCAAAATGGCCACTAGGGTTGTTGCAACTATCAATTTTCCTACATGTTCCTATGGCTAGACACGTCAAAGGTTAATAATCTGTTCATTCACCTCATCACACAGTACAATGTAAACCCAACTTGTACACATTAAAAATAATAAGGCCTAAAAAAATTAAAAATCTGTTTCTCAGCAACTCCCGCATGGTTTTTTTTGCTGCCGCATGCTCTCTTTTTATAACCAATTTAAACTTAAAAAAAATAAAAATTAAATGGTTTATGGCTGATATTTTACCCAAGTTGAAAAAATTGATGAATTTGTCCCTTGAGTGCAAGAAGGCTTTGCAATGCTTTAGCATTGCAAAGCCTTCTTGCACTCAAGGGATGAAATACACCACCACCCATGCTATTCTGTAGATTATGAGGCCTAAAACTTGAACCAAGAACATGAACTTTTGATGGCAAAGAAGTAATTACTGAAATAAAAAATAAAATAAAAAAACGCACGCCCGCATGCAATGTTACAAATAATGGCCTGAGAAACAGAAGATCTATTTTGTGTGGCCTAATCAACTAAAAATAAAAACAGTCAACTACTGAAAAACAGTCAACTACTTCAATTTAGTCGACGGTTAGTCGACTAAATTGAATAATCATGACAAACCTCACTGTGGATAAGTGAATCATAGTACTATAATCACAAAGGCTGTCTATTTTTGTATCCTATTGCGATAGGATTGGCATCTGGTTACATGTCCAACTGACTAGAGCATTGGAAGTTTCGATTCAATTTTGATGTCAACATTGATCGCCTGATTCTGGATTGACATCAACTATTTCTGATTCATATATTTTATCGGGCAACTCAGGGTAAGTCATTTTTTTTAACACGGGTATGATTGCAAATAAATGTCTTCAACCAGCGGCATTGTCGCAGAAATGAAAGAAATGCATGTAGTTGCATGTTGCATTTTTAGTTGAGTCCAGCACTTCATTTTATAAGTACTGTTGTAGCAATGACCTCTGTGCTTGGGTACTCATGCGACCTGCGGCACATGCAAGCCACAAGTATATGATGCATAAAAAATGCCGATAGGATCACCGATCCAATGTCAAGTTGTGACAGCACAAAAATGGGTTTAATCATCATCAACTTATTGTCTGGAAACCAATTGTTTACAATTTACTATGTGAAGGGTCACTGTGACCTTGACCTAGTGATTCCGAATTAAATAGGGCTCTTTCTTACACCAATGCCAACGTACCTATGAAGTTTCATGAACGTAGGTGAACCATTGTCAAATTATCATCTGGAAACCAATTGTTTACGATTTATTATGTTCAAGGTCACTGTGACCCTGGTCTTTGACCTAGTGCATCCAAAATAAATAGGGTTCTTCCCTCACCTAGGCCAACCTACCTATGAAGTTTCATGAATGTGGGTCAAAACATTATCAAGTTATCGTCTGGAAACCAACTGTTTACAATTTACTATGTTGAAGGTCACTATGACCTTGACCTTTCACCTAGCGGGTCCAAAATATATAGGGTTCTTCCTCTCACTGATGCCAACCTACCTATGAAGTTTTATGAACGTGGGTCAAAACATTATCAAGTTATTATCCGGAAACCAATTGTTTACGATTTACTATGTTGAAGGTCACTGTGACCTTGACATTTCACCTAGCGAGTCCAAAATACATAGGGTTCTTCCTCTCACTGATGCCAACCTAACTATGAAGTTTCATGAACATGGGTCGAACCATTATCAAGTTATCATCTGGAAACCAATTGTTTTGATTTACTATGTTCAGGGTCACTGTGACCTTGAGCTTTGACCTAGTGAGTCCAAAATAAATAAGGTTCTTCCTCTCACAAAGGCCAACCTACATATGAAGTTTCATGAATGTGGGTTGAACCGTAGTCAAGTTATCATCCGGAAACCAATTGTTTACAATTTATGTTCAGGGTCACTGTGACCTTGACCTTTGACCAAGCAAGTCCAAAATTAATAGAGTTCTTCCTCACACCGATACCAACCTACCTATGAAGTTTCATGAAGATGAGTTGAACCATTAGCAAGTTATCATCCGGAAACCAATTGTTTACGGAGCCTGCCAGGCACCAGCCCGAAAGCCTAACCGCCCGCCCAACCGCCCGCCATTCATCAAACTATAAACTATAAGTCGAGTTTGACTTCGTCACAACTCAACTAAAAATTAGGTAATTTGGTAAAATAACAAGTGATTACATGAAAATTGTTTCGTGCAGTTTTGATGTTGATTTCAACAGTGGATTCCCAATTCAATTTGAGATTTGATTATACAAATTCCAATTTGCAGGGTCCTACATGTATGTGTGACACATGACATGTATTCTAATTAGTACTGAAACAGGGCTCGCCTTGAGTAAAATGGTCGGGGCCTAAAAATAGTGCCCCCACATATTGAGGTTGGGGCCTTTTCGGGGCTGATTTTCCATTTTGTCCATTATTGTTAGTGCTTTTTTGTGGAAAATGTCGGGGCTTGAAAAAAAGCCCCCAGCAAGTGCTCCTCGGGGCTGATCTCGGGGCCTGGGCTGATCAGCCCCGACTCAAGGCAAGCCCTGCTGAAATGGTTAACCTGTTTGAAACCAACTACCAACCTGACCAATTAGAAAAAAACATCAACTGGTTATCCAAAATACCGATAGTGATCATCATTCCATGATTAAAAAGTAGTAAATCTGCCTCTTCTCATTTGTGATAAATTAAAGCTCAAAGCCGTGTTGTATATATTAAGATATATTAATAAATAATCGATTTTGGCATTCAAGACTTTGTTAATGATCGACAATTTCCGTGAGTACTGAGTAATCGTAGAAACTGTTCCGTTGTGTGTATACAAATGAACGTTGTCAAGTACTTGGCAACATTCGTTTGTATACACACTACGGAGTAGTTTTTGAGAATACTGCTTTCCATTTCCTATTGTTTTGATCCCATATTCGGTGAAATAATGGCCACGGATAACCGAACATTATCCGGTTATAGGTCTCGGTTAGTCAGTTGCGAAAATGAGCCAACCGTTTCAGCCCCATTTCTTATAAAATATTGCACAATCTAGACTGCATTAAAAAAAACATAACAAAATAGCATCTGAGATGAGTTTTGGACAGGTAACTTTCTGTGTTGAGAGCAAGCATGAAAATAAGAAGACTGTGATCTGCAAAATGATGTCCCCAGAGGGTGAATTTGGTGATGCTACCCTGCACAGCAGGGTAGCATCACAAAATTTATCCTCTGTGAACCTCAGTCTGAATCAAGGTCTCAAGCCAACGCAGAAAGATGTACCTAGAGGATAAATTGCCTCACTGTATGGAATATCATCGGTAAATTCACCCTCTGGGGACCCCATTTTGCAAATGACAAGTTGCTTCTATTCAGGCTTGGTTGAGAGCAGAAGAGCAGGAAGAAAACTTTGGCTTTATTATAAATGAGGCCTGATTTGGTCACAATTTTCTTTCCACTTTTATGACAATATATAAATTTTGTAGTAAATTTCCTTTCTTAATATACCTACCGCAATTGTTTACTACAGGCTTGCACTACAGTGGAAGAACCTAACTCGGATAAAATACTCTCTATTTTAATCTTTCCCAAGAGATTTGGGAAAGAAAAGTGGTGTAAAAACACCACAAAAAAATAAGCCAAAACTGGGTCGAGCGCCATTGGCGCACACACAGTTTGGGACGCTCTTCCATAGTACAAATCCACGACTTCTGTAAAACGGTGCACAGTGCGTCAATTCGTCATTCTTTTGATTCCGACAACACAGGAGTTATGAGATCAGCGGGGAGGAAGGATTCTTACCCGAATAAGAAGACGGGAGGTCCTCCATGTAAAAAATTGCGGTAGGTATAATAAGAAAGGAAATTTACTATAAAATTTATATTTCTTATCAACCTACCTTGCAATTGTTTACTACAGGCTGAATAGACAAAAGGATGGAGGGAATCACATAACCAACCCACACATAACTCAATAGCACTGGAACCGTGGAGAGAGGAAGAGATCCCTAGGCCTATCAAACCATAGCATCACAAACATTAGTAAAAGGCAATGAATGATGAGGCGTATGGTGAAGTGCGACGCACAGACAGAAAGCTGAATGGCTGGGATAGACAACAGCCTGAGCCAAAGAAAGAGGACCCCGAGGACAAAGGTCCTCTGTCGGCTCCTGCAACTTTTGCAGATAAAAGGAGAAAGTAGCATTTCTCCAGTAGGCTGCCAGTATAACATCCGTCAGCCGACAACATGACAGAGTCATTAAAAGCGGAAGACAATGCACGCACATCGTGGCAGAAAAAAACAATTGGTAATACAATCACCAGTAGCTAGACGAGCAGAAGCTGTATGAATAGAAAGACAAATCCATCGAGAAATGGATGCAGGAGAGATCTGGCACGTGAGAAAACACATATCCATCCAGGATAAAGGCGCGAATGCCCCCCACCCCCAAGCAGAGCAGCGCCCAAGAAAGTGATCATCTTGGAGTAAACTGCAAAGTCCTAGGCCTTTCCAAGGAAAAGAGCTGAACAAGCTTGGAGAGGCAAGGATGAGTGTCGAAACAATGCGGTACCACATATGAAAAATCGCGACATCGACGCCGTAGCTGCGACGGGTGGTGCAATTTCACAAAATTCTAAGTTCATCAAGGGCCATAACTCCAAGAAAAATATTTGGAACAACACATGCATTGAACAGTGGCTAGACATCAATAAGATACACTTACATGCCAAATATAAAGTCATTCCATCAAGTATTTCAAAAGTTATTGAGTTTTGAAACTCGTTGGTCACAGACCGATCGACCGACCGACCGACAGACAGACCGACATTGCCACTTATAGAGCTGCTAGTCGCAGCTAAAAAGGTCTCCGAAGCATGGACTTGTACCCATTGCTGGAGACCCCCAGAAACAAACATATACCAGAATCTCCGCAAGCGGTGTGATCGAAGGAGTGACAGAAGCAACAGAGTGATCGCACACCATCAAGAGGCTAAACCAGTGGAGTGAATGCCTCCTTGAAGAAGAAAAGCAACTCCCCTGCGTGTCTCGAAAAACCACTACGGAGGAGACAGGACCCGATAAAAGACATGTGCGAAGGCACAATGAAGTCGGGTCAACTTGAAACCTCCTCGGGCGACTTTGGCAAAGAAAGTCGCGATGTAGAGGGAGACATGCCGGAACCCGCCGCTAACAGAGAACGGAGCAGATTGATCCACACCCACCGAGGCGACAGGTGTGATCGAAAGGATTCGACGACTGCAGGTTCATATCTGGGAGAGAACCTGAGGTGGAATCGGAACCAGCAGGAAGGCATAGCCAACAAGACCGTCCCAAAGGAGGACCAGAGTATCCACGGCGAAAGCCAGAGCACCTGGACACGGGGACACGAAAGTGTCCACCGATGGTTCCAACGAGTCGCAAAGAGATCAATGGAACCCGCCATGTGGAGCATCCCCTCGGTGGAAAAGAACCTGCCCCGTCGGGACAGGGGGACGGCTAGGACGACCGGAAATGTGACGAACAACCACCCCGGCGTTGACATCCTGAGCGAGCAGTAGAAGATCCCGAGCCAATTCGTACATTGGAACTGAGTGCGTGCCTCCCTGGTCCCGAATGTAAGCAACCACTGTCGAATTGTCGACCAACAGAAGGACCTGACGATTCGACAGGTGAGGGATCCACTGCCTGAAACTCAGAAGAAGAGCAAGAAGCTCCTTCTGGCTGATGTGTAGAGATGCCCGATCCTGGTCCCACATCCTGTGAAGGGAAAGACCTAGAGGATCCAACGTCGCACCCCATCCGAGATCGCCGACATCTGCCGTCAGAACGCGATCGGACGTGAGTAAGTCCAACAGGACACCCTGCGTGATCCACTGAACATTCGTCCAGTGGAGAAGGTGAGGATAAGAGAATCTGGTAACTGAAGCACCAGATCCAGAGAATCGACATTCGGCCTCCAACGACTGAGCAGAAAGTGTTGGAGAGGTCTGACACGCAGCCAACCGAGAGGAATGAGATCCGTCACCGAACCGCAGAGACCGATCAGTCGGAGAATACTAAATGCCATCGTGGATGTTGACTTGGACAGAGTCAGAGCAAAAGCTGAGAGAATCACAACCTTGGCCTGGGGAACCGCCATCAAATTGAATTGGGTGCGGAAAGCCATCCCCAGATGACAAAATGACTGAGAAGGGACCAGGTCCGACTTCTCCTCGTTAACTCTGAATCCTAGCAATGTGAGCAAGCTCAACAGAGTGGCGACATCCGACTCCAGTAAGGCAGCATTGGAAGGCCTCTGGAGGATATCGTCCAGATATGCCGAAGTAGTCACCCTGGACTGTGTGCGATGAAAAGCTATCACACGCGACATCAGTCTGGTGAAGGCCCAAGGAGCCAGGTTGAGGCTGAAAGGCATGGCCTTGAACTGGTAAACTCGCTCCAGAAAAACGAACCTGAGATACTTCCGAGATGCCTGATGAATCAGTACGTGAAAGTAAGAGTCTCGCAGGTCGATGCTGGAAGCGAAATCTCCCTGGTGAATTGAACGGCGGACCGACCTGAAAGTCTCCATGCTGAACTTGGGAGCAATGATAGACTGGTTCAGGATACTCAGATCGATAACCGGTCGGAGTCGGCCATCCTTCTTCGGCACCAAGAACAGGTGGGAATAGAACCCCACTGACTGAATGTTCTTGACGACCTCGCTCAATCTCTTTGTCAGGAGATTGTCTATCTCCGTGGGCAAAAGTTCCCGACATAAAACGTCTGAAGGAACTGTGGTTGGAAGAGGCACCCTGGACAGAGTGGGGTGCCTTCGGAAAGATATTCGCAGCCCGGACCGAACAACATCTAACACCCAAGGATCGGATGTGATGGTGGCCCAATGGTCTGCGAACTCTGCTATCGTTCCTCCAACCTGGGACGAGTTGAGGTGAGGACCTTCATTTAGAGCCCTGACGAGGCCCACGAGAGGAGAAAACACCTCCTCCACTGAATGAAGAATCCTGAGACTTCCCTCTAGTCTGCCGACGCTTAGTCTTACCCCTTGAGTAAGAAGTAGAAGCGGTGGCAGAAGGATCAGCCTTTTGCTTCGCAGAGGAAGCAGAAAGGAACTTATTAGGCTTGGAATGCCCCCTGCCTCCCCTAGAAGGCTGATCAAGCTGAAGAAACAGCAGCTGATCTTTGGAATAACATAGGACGTCATCTCGGAATCATGGAAAAGTTGCGGACCTGCCAAAGAAGCAGATCGAAGAGTAGCGTGCTGCTCCCCAGGAAGGGATCGGCCTGTGTCCAGCACAGAGTCCCTTCGAACTAATTCCAGATTAGCCATGTTAAAGGCATGCGTGTGAGTAAGATGCATGAGCGCCTTGGACAGCACATGCAAAGGAGCCTGTACCTCGTCAAACTTATCTGGAGGCAGATAAGCAGCTAAAACTGAGACGATGTGATCTGAGAGAGAAAGCAAACCAAGCATCTCTCTCGATAAGCCCGATGTGGACTCCAGAGTCGTCATCGGAATGACTGCAGATTTGGGCTTGGAAAGCCCGAGGGAATTGGAGTCCTGATCCAAAACCGTCAAAGTCAGGCAGACTGACGGATTAGCGGAATCGTAGGAACGATAACGCGCCGGGGGCAAAAAGGTGTCAACCCTGGTGAAGAACGGAGCCTTCATAGCCTTGGAACTTAGCTTAGAGTCCAAGGCTGAAAATGCTTCAACCAACTGTACCGACTGGCACGGTCGAAGACGCCCAGAAGCAGATTGCTCCATAGGCTGTTGGCGCGAGACCGATGATCGCGGTCTGGCTGACACTGTCGACTGGTTTGATGGTTTGAGATCCGGAAGGAACCCAAACATGAAATCAAGAGCTGCCCCCAAGTCCGAAGACTGCTGGCTCTCGACATCAAGCATATCTGACTCTTCCCCTGAGTTGGAAGACACATAGCCCATCGTGGGCAAACCAGCCGACGCCTCCCATGGTGTCGGAACACCAGGGGGATCAGAAAGCGGCCTGTTTCCAATCCCAGGAGGCAGCGTCATATGGGGCGCCTGGAAACCACTCGCTGCCTCGCTGGAAGCAACGGAAAGGCTCTTTGACAGAACCTGAGTGAGTAAGGAGAGGGCCTCCCTAAGCTCACTGCCCGTACTGGGCAGTTCGACAGGGGAACGGACCGGCAAAGTGGCTTCACCTCTGACCCTCTTAAAAACGAAGGGCAGTCCTTCGATTTTGAAAAACCCAGGTGCGCATTTAGTTGCTCGCTGCTTTTGGGATTCAGGCGCGCACTTTTTGTGGGGCACGCAACATCAGGCTTGTAGACATTTTTTCGAGACTCACTTGCCCAGGGCAACTGAGTTGTAAAATTCCACTTCCCCCAGTAATTTTGTACTTTCAGGTCATAAATGAAATATAAATCAAATTTTGTTTGGGATTATTCAACATTATTTTGAAAGTCAGTTCGTTTTAGAATGAAAAACTGTTCAATTCCTGTCAAATCTGTCAATATTTTACTTAACTTCCACTTCGGAAAACCCCCACTTGTGTCAGTGACTGACAACACAAAAATAGTATTGACGTGATGCAGTTCGCGAATAGAACCAATGAAAAGCTTCAGTCAATAAAAGTGCAGGCATCCCTTGCTAAATTTAGGTTATTGAGCAACACTGCAGTAACGTACCGTTCTATTGGTTTAAAACCGAAGAGGGACCTGCGCAGATCACGTTTATTTCCCAGTCGCATATCACCAACTTGTCCGTGTAAATCGAGAAAGACTTTAAAATTTCCCAATTCTGTCAGCTCTTTAAATAAATATAAAGCAGCAAACCTTTCACCCATAACAATCAAGCTGTTTTTCACCAACGTATAATACATTTCAATAATTGGAGAATACATTTTTCTTGATGTATCGGGCCCCCCAAAAAGCGTGTCTTGTAAGTCAACTTGCCAATTTCCAAATGTCACTCTGATTGACATACTGGACACACCTACGACGCTATCGTTCATTCTCTGCATAACAGATTTTGCAACAGTCAACTCAACTAAAACTGACATGAGGGCATTGACGGTGATTGGTCACGCCTCTGAAACACTTCATTCAAAAGTCGGCAAGCGAACTTAACTTGTGTCATGAAGATGACTGAATCTGACGAGCAGATAATACGTACATGCATTGTGCTCACGTGTTAGTGCAGTTACATGCACATCTAAGTTGATCTTCAAAAAAACGTGAAACTTCAAAGAGTTAGTGATGCTTTGATGTCGGGTCAGTGTGATAATTTTGGAATGAAATTAATGCACCCACTTGAGCAGGATTTTCGAGGCGCGCTTTTGATCGCTCGCTGGTTTGGAAATCTGCGTGCGCCATGGTGCGCAAGCGCCATAGCGCGCCTCAAAAGCGAAGGACTGGAAGGGTCACGATCCTCCAAAACACCCGATGCGGGACGACGGGCGGCAGCCGAAACGTCTAAAGGCAGACGTGTATAGGGGTGAGACACACCCCGAGGATCAACATAGCGGGAACTCATGAGAGTCAACGCGGACCTCTGCGGGGCAGAAGGTCCAGACCGCACAAAAGACATTGGTCCCCCCAAAACTGGTCGTGTGGCCAGAATGAGTGGATGGAAATGCCACGGAGTTCATAGTGTCCCACTAAGAACATCCGAATCCAATAACACAACTGTGGTGCTCGACGGCGCAGAGACCACAGTGGAAGGTCCAGCCGGCAGCCACTTCCAACTTCGCCGAATTGAAGTCAGGGAAGGCTGCGGCCGATACCCCCATGTCTACACTCCCAGACACCGCAGCAGACCACTGCAGGTAAAAAACTACTGTGCTCAACGGCTGAGAGGACACAGTAGGGGGTTCAGTCGGCAGCCATATCTGACTTCGCCGAGTTGAAGTCGGGGAAGGCTGAGGCCGATACCCCACAACCACACTACAGACATCCCTGCAGACCCTTGCAGTAATAAGCAGAGGCCGGTTAAAAAAGATGCCCAATGACGTTGTAGACGGAACAGCAGTAGCAGCAGATACGACGGGAGCTGTTGGAACTGGCGAAAAAGCAGAGAGAGCCACCTAGCTCGGCCTCCAAAGGAGGAGTCTAGTGACAGCCTCAGATGTCGACTGGAGAGGGCACATAGTCCCGGAACTGGGCATCTCTTCACCAGAAATCCAACAGCTCCTGCAGTATCCACCACGGTAAAAAAAAAACTGCACATTCCCCACGGAAGGGGAATAACTCTCACCAGATGGTCGAGTTGGGAATCCCCGAAATGATAGTGTTCCCCACCCCCCACGGGAGGAGCTGCACATCCCCCACGGAGGGGGTATAACTCACACCAGATGACAGCATTCCACACCACCCGCATGTGCGGACGAAACGGACACGAGAACGCACCACGGCGAGGGCAAAAGGAATTGCCCTAAAGAAACCGAACTGGAAATAACAGAGGTGAGAGCAGTAGAAGAAAAAGGTGAACTCAACAGAAACAGAAAGTAGAAGAACACCCTCAGCTACGAGAGAAGGTGGCAGAAAAAAAAACGGTGGGTACACGACAGAACCCAGACGGCCGACAGGGACTGAAAAAACCCCAGAAATTCAGCCCTCAACAGAGTGAAGAAATCCTGTCCAGACAGTCCCTGATTGACACCTAACTCCAATAACAATTAAATTCATGAACCGAAAAATTCATTGTCGAATCGCGTTGACACGAAGTCGAAAACAAAACATTCGCGAAAACGGAATAGTAAATAATATACAATGAGAATGTGGCTGAAAATATTAATGAGAATATATAAAACACTGTCCTGTTATTATACGATCTTCAGATCCATAATTCCAGTCACAGGAAAACCATTATCGACGAGTTGAATTATCACTGTTTCATAATGCATATGGCGGAGACACATCTTCCACGTATCTCGGATAAAAAAGAATGACAAATTGACGCACTGCGCACTGTTTTACGGAAGTCGTGGATTTGTACTATGGAAGAGCATCCCATACTGGGTGTGCGCCAATGGTGCTCGACCCAGTTTTGGCTTATTTTTTTTATTTTTCGTGGTGTTTTTACACCACTTTTCTTTCCCAAATCTCTTGGGAAAGATTAAAATAGAGAGTATTTTATCCGAGTTAGGTTCTTCCACTGTAGTGCAAGCCTGTAGTAAACAATTGCAAGGTAGGTTGATAAGAAATTGATGGATTACTGAGCTCTAGAAAAACTTTTGAGTAGGGTCTGAACAAAAGGTGTTCTAAATACTTGTAAGTGCTCTTTACAATAATAAAGCATGACGTGAACTACATGTACCGTATCCTGAACTGTACCAACTCTCTCCTTTTTGAAATAATTAGAAAAAAGGCTTTTATTAACTAGACTGTAATAAAATCTGTGCAGGTGACCAAAGATCTGACAACCTGCCAGTTGGGTGAATTAATTAGATCGTACCTTGGTGGCTAAACAAATCTGACACATAGTGCATCAGTGAGAAGCACTCTTATTATCCAATGCAAGAAAGATATCAAACAGCTGGCTGAAAGGAATAAAAGTCTTATTTGAAAAAGGTACACAAATTAATGACAAGTGCCTGTGTAAGCAGTGTTTACATTATTGAAGCCTCAGGTATATGTATGTGGAAGAAGATTTAGCTATAAATGCACACCAAGTCATATTATTGTACAGTAAACATTATGTAGGATCAATTGATCACTGCAGTTTAGCCATAAGACATGGTATTAACCCCTCTAAACACTGCAATCATTGTAAGGATATTTAAAGATGGCCAAATGAAAAATGCAGAATAGTCAAAATTTTAAGAGTTTTACACATAAGGAACACACAGTTCTCTTGGAAACAAGTTGAAGAAACTTATTTTTTTGCCTTTAAATTTATTCATTTACATGTTAAAGCATTGGCAGATGGAATCGATATTTACAGGATCCGCATTCTGTGCACAGTATGAGTTAAAATACACATACATGTACTATAAGGTGATAAAAAATATTTTTTTCTTGTTTCTCAAGAACCTCCCTGGTCACTGTACATCTGCCTCACTAGTCCGGCAGCCAAAGCACTGTTGCGTGTTTTCGCGTCTAAAGTTTTTTTTCTCAGAGAATTATGGTTGTCCACAACACCCATTTGAAGAATCAATCGGCTGGCCTTTTTTTCCACTTTGAGGAATTTGTGATATTTCTGTTTTTAAAAATGGAGGTCAAAATGGCAGTAATTTTTACAAAACAGGTTTTTACCCAATGTGGAGAGCTAATTGAAACAAACTAGTATCTTTCTTATCCAACAGCTGCAACTTTTTAATTTTGTGCAAAAGTCAGACTGCCTAAATCCAACATGGCGGACAAAATGGCGACAAAAATCAGACAAATTGATTTTTTTTTTCACAAATTTCACCAATTTGTTCCAGATTGCTAGTGCAATGATGGTCGTTGTGACCAGTGTTTGGGATGGACAATCACATGACAATCTTTAGGCATTTCCGTATGTACAATTGTACAAGCTCTACTGGTTCAGGTATGAAGTTCGGAATTGGTGCTAATATATCGCCTGTAAATTATCAATGATAGCATTGGTATTAAAACAAGAGCTGGACTGTCATCCGGTGCATACCCCCCCTCCCCCCCCCCCCCCCCCCCCCCCACGTGGTGTACCGACTAGTGTGGGCATACCTATGACCAAATATTATAGAAAAAAATATGTATTTTCCAACGGGATTGCATTTTCAGAACCTGAGATACAGGCTGAACAGACAAATATTGTCTATTTCCTACAATTTCTAAGTCAAAAAATAGGCCATGTGTACGTCAGATGTGTACCCATACATGCAACTAGTAGAAAGCTGTATGACAGAGGGCCACCCCAGATGCCGACATTATGTACACCATACATGGTATGGGTACATATAAAAATGGATTGCAGGAGTGCCTAATTTGATGGATAAAGGGTTAATATCTCAGGATCAAATTATCAGATTTACCCAAAAAGTATACAGCTTGGCACATCAATAACCTGAACACAAATATAAAGTAACTTCACAATCCCAGCAATATTTTTCAAGTTATCGAAATATCGTTGAATCCTTTTTTTAAAGCATATACCATAAGCAGTGTTCAGGGCAAATTTCATTGCAATAGAACATTCGATACCAGAGATACAGGCTGAACAGACAAAATTTGGCTTGGACAGACACAATTTCTTAGTGAACAAGTAATAATAAAAAAAAAATAATAATCTGACAACACTGAAAATCATTCTAGTGTTGGGAAATGTTACAATTTAATTACATATCAAGTTCCATAATAAGAAACTTAAGTTATGAAAGTTATGAATATTCTTGGATGCACAGACGGATGGACGGACACATGTAATCCAGTATACTCCCCATTTTCTTCGAAAGTGGGGGTATAAATATTAGAAACAGAGTGTCCTGGTATATGGTACGACAAGAAAGATTATGCAGGCCACTAGGTAGTTTCAAATATTGGTAAGTATCCAAAAGTATAACTAAAGGCGGCCAAATGTAATGTCCAATATGGTATTTTCTAAAAATTTAGGCAATGATTAGCCATTTTCAGCAGACTCGCCAGTAGCCCTGCACGCCTGTTCGTTACATCACTCAGTTGTTGTTTGGCAAGTACAGAAAACAGCGCTTGTTAACCTAACTGTGAGGCAACACAGCTACACCTTGACGTCTTGCATGGTGGTTTGCTGGAACACGAGCATCGAATCAGTTTTAAGATATTATCAGATCCTAGTGATAAATTGTGAGGCAGAGTCAATGGGAGAAGTGACTTTGCCTTCTCGAACAAACCCATAATTTGTAGATTCCATCTTGGGTGGGTCCGAATGCAGTGCATGTTTCCAAATACATGATTGCATGTGGCCTCGTTTGACGTTCTCTGCAAACGACTCAATACTTGCTCCTGGTCGTCTAACTTTGGATGTCCAACTACTGACTCTTGCATCAGACACTGATTTGGATGTAGGACACCCATTGTAGGCAGTCATGAACTGTATAGCATCACGTAAGGCATCGTCCCAAGGAGCATCAATTTTTCCAACTGACTCTAGCAATATACAACCCTCTTTCAAAACTTTAAGGACCTGACATTTACCTATATTCCACAGCACCCGTCGACGGTATCACACCTTAAGATAGCATGCACTGCAAGGATACTTGGGATAATGTCAATGGTTTCTCAATACTGGCACCAATTTCTATCACAGAAGTATCCCAAATGGGTGACTTCATAAACATGGGATATGTTATATTCTATTTCCGAGAGTGGTGCAGGAGTAGGGGTACATATCTGTGTTGTCTGCAAGGACGACAACCTGCTTTTAGTCATCCATAGTAAGTTTCACTACAATATTATCAGCTTCTTTGTGACTGGTTTTCATGTCAAACCTTTTTGAGGTCACCTTTGTGGTGCTGAAACGGTTGGCTCATTTTTGTAATCAGCTAACCGTCAGGCATAACTGGATTTCAACTAGATATCCGTTAATTTTAACTGCTTGTATTATTGCATTGTCTACGCCGTAAAATTAGTAAGAAATGGTGAGAAAACAATTCAAAACACTGCCACCTGACTTCTGCACAGCATATACAAATGAACACCATTGAGTGCAAACAGGAATGACCAATGTGCAAATGATCGTTAGCAAATTATCTGACTTTCTAATTTCTGTCTGGATTTTCAACCACTAACTTTAACCAAAACTGTAAAAAAGCATTTTTGACAAAAGGAAAAAAAAGGTTCTGCATGTAAATAGTTCAAAGTGCATATTGGAGGAAATAAAAAAAAAATGCCTAATTGGGGGGGAGGGCGGTGGTGTTTGTCTGGGTTTTGAACCAAAACTGTAAACAAGCTTTTTTGACGAAAAAAAAAAAGTGCCTAATTGGCCCCCGGTGGGGTGGGGGTTAAAAAAAGGTTCCGCATGTAGTGACTGTAAATAGTTCAAAATGTATATTGGTGAAAAAAGCCTAATTGGGGTGGGGGGGGGGGGGGGGTGGTATGGTAGAGGGTGGTGTACAAACTTGGAGTCATCAATGAAATCCCTTCATAATTATGGCTTGTGGAATATTCTAAAGGTTTTCGGGCTTTGGGCCTCTGTTGCCGTCATAGTTGCCCAAAAAGGGACGTTCTTATCTAAACATTATATGAAGTCAACCTATCAAGTTACAATGAAATCCCTCCACAAATATGACCTGTAGACTGTGCTAAAGGTTTTTGGGCTTACCGTCCCTGTTGCCATCACAGTTGCCCAAAAGGGGATGTTCTCATCTAGACATTATATGAAGTCAACCTATCAAGTTACAATGAAATCCCTCCATAAATATGACGTGCAGACTGTGCTAAAGGTTTTCGGGCTTCGGCCTCGGGCAGCCATCATGGTTGAATGATCGCAACCAAAAGGGGACATTCTCATCTGGGCATCATGTGGATTGATCCTACAAAGTTACAATGAAATCCCTTCATAAATATGACCTGTAGACTGTGCTGAAGGTTTACAGGCTTCGGGTATCTGTAGCCATCACAGTTGCCCAATCACATCCAAAAGGGGACTTTCTCATGTAGACATTACAGGAAGTCAACCTATCAAGTTACAATGAAATCCCTCCAGAAATATGACCTGTAGACTGTGCTAAAGGTTTTCAGGTTTTGGGCTCGGGCAGTCGTGACGGTGGATAGATCACGCCCAAATGGGGAAATTCTCATGTAGACATCATACAGAGTCATCGTATCAAGAAACAATGAAATCCATCCATATTAAACATGACCTGCAGACTGTGCTAAAAGTTTTTGGGTTTCGGGCTTGGGCAGCCATCAAGGTTGACAGATCATGCCCAAATGGGGACATTCTCATCTAGGCTTTATACAGAGGCATTCTATGAAGTTGCAATGAAATCCCTTCATAAATACGACCTGTAGACTGTGCTAATGGTTTTCTGGTTTTGGGCTCGGGCAGCCATTCCGGTTGACCAATCACGACCAAAGGGGGACGTTCTTATGTAGACATGACCTAAAACCTGCATATGAAATTTCGTGACGATCAGACAAGAACTACCAGGTATAGCCTGTACTTGAAGGTTGAAAAAAAAACTTTAACCACAAACTTTAACCAAAACTCCAAATGTCAACTAAACAGGGAAAAAAAAAACCCTCTTGAGCCTTCAGTAAAAAACTTTAACCACAAACTAACTTTAACCAAAACTCTAAATGTTAACAGACGGATGGACAAAAGTCATTACTATAGCCCTCACTGTAAACAGTCGGGCTAAAAATCACGAGTGCAATTTGTTCCCATATGCGCGCATTTAAAGTGAGGTCAATTGTCATTGATATTAGTTAAAAATTTTCTAGCCAGTTTGTAAACTGTAGTTATAGGCATAGTTATTAGTTAACTGTATTAGCAAAGAGCCTCTTACCTTGAGTGGCTTGAATTTGATATGATCATCAAGTGAATGAGTAATCCTAATTTTTTTAATATCTTTTTCTGTTCACTGCTAAGACAAAAGTCACAAACAGTTCCATATTTATATTTACCTCGCAATGAAATTTCTGGCGGGAATATGTTGCGAGTCATGAAAGGGGGGTGTGATTAGAAATTATTATATGCCCATTTGACCAAGAGCCCCTCGTCCGACACTGACAAATGGAAAAACAAATTTTACAATGATAGATTTTAAAATAGGTTTTTTTTATGACATACGTTCATACTTTTAAAAAGTTCAATAAAATCAAAACATGTTTTTTCTGAAACACATTTGGAAAGGACCAAACAGTCAATTTATTCTGAAAGCACCATTACTCACACTGAGGAATTTTTTCTGCATTATAATCTGCAATCAAAAACACCACATCAAAGGGAAGAATGTCAAATTTGTCTGTAGAAGACAATGTTACACTGACAGGCACGTGTTCACTGCTGCCCATGCGAAAAACATCCTGCAGTGCACTTGACTGTTGGCAGTTTGATACAAAGTCACATACATTTATCCGCGATATGACATCCCAAGCGACCGAAATAACTGTTCATTCAACATTCCAACACCTTAGTCCTTTCATGTTACATTGACTACACATCATAGTAAATCGACAAATGTATGGTAGCTTTGACAATGCTTGGGTCGGCAAAAGAATTCTAACATCTCATGGTTAAATACTATTTATTTTCCTGATGATATCCCGTAAACTATAGGTGTAGCGGTTATCCAGTTGACAGCTTTTCCAACTGGTTATGCCAATAACTGGTTGCAAACCGATTATCCGGCTAACAATTTCAGCACTGCACCTTTGTTAATTTCAGTTGGAACATGGTCTTGGACAGTTACGACAAGTTTGTGCCCCTTAGTACTTTCAGCACCAAAACTCTTATGTGACTTGAAATACTGACAATTATACTGATGAGCTGACTTTTAGTCTCATTGAAAGGTCAGCATAAGATTCTGAGATGGCAATACTGATGTTGTGCTCAACCTGAATACTGGCAGAGTATTCCATTGTGTTAACTGAAAATGCTCCTACACAGGGACAGTCTTTCAGAGAGTATCTTACCATGCCTACGCAAGCAACCTCCACACTATGGTCTTCATACTATCAGATTTGTTTTTGGAATCTCATTTTGCCCGACATCCCCCATCCCCTGAATGTACCTGTAGTCCTGTACACCCTTAACTTAGAAAAACTGACTATGTTCCAATTCCAATGATATCTGATGTGATATGTTTCAGATAATAATTAAAATTGAAGTTGATCCGGACATACATGTATGCAGTTAAAACTAGAAGTCCCATCACAAACTGTGCGCTTATCTAGGCTTAATTATGTGTAGGAATTACGCACAATTCCATATCGAATGGCAGCCAAAGCATGGCAGGTTCTCCTGGTTACTCATATCAAACACAGGTAATATTTTTGCCAATGGACCTACGGGTTACCCGGAGGTCCATTGGCTGAAACATTGCTTGGGCAGAGGCCATTTGTACAGAATTTGATTGCCTTACTATGGTCATAATGCATAGATTAACGTGCAGATCAACATGCTATTTGTGCACATTTCATGACAGGACTTCTAGTTTTAACTGTATGGAGGTCTGAGAAGCTTGACTATTTTTGCAATTTTTGGGGGTAAAAGATTAAGCCTTTGCAGAATGATGGTATATTTCATGCCATTTCAGAGTCATCAACTGGTAGAATCTATATTCGTTGGGCGAAGACCCATCAATGTTTTCAGAGTGCAGACTAGGGGCTGCACATTGAAAATCTTGATTGATCTACAACACAAATTCATTGAGCAGCTATATACTTTATGAATACATGTGGTATCAGGCTCTTGGGCCAGAAAAGCTGCCTTTTGTATTCTACGGGTTAAACAATGTTCACAATGTAAATGATGAAAACTCTGACAGCCCACAACATCAAGTGATCATCATACCTCTGATACATTACAAATAGAGATGTGCAGTTTGCTGATGCTGCACAAAAGTTAAAACATGTATCTCCTCAGCATTGTTTCATAATACGTAAAAATAATTTTAAATATTGGGTCCGAACTGGTCAAATCACCAACCAGTATATATAGAAACAGTGTGGTAATCTAAAAGCTATAGGCATCCAAATTGTAAGTTTTTATTTGAAGAATCAAATAATGTCAATGATGTGGCAGTACAAATGTGCTAAAAATAACCTTTAATCCGTTTCCGAGTTTCAAGTGTAGATCAATATATTTTCTGAAGCAACATTTACTTGCAAGGAATTTGGGAAACTTTGTAACAAGCATTTGGAGAGTAAAGGAAAAATTGATATTGTTCTATGTATTCATACAGTTAAAACTAGAAGTCCTGTCATGAAAAGCACACAAATAGCATGTCGATCTGCGCATTAATCTACGACCATAGTAATCTACATGTATGACCATAGCAAGGCTATCAAATTCTGTACATATGGCCTGTGCACAAGCAATGTTTCAGCCAATGGACCCCCAGGTAACCCAGAGGTCCATTGGCAGAAACATTGCCTGTGTTTGCTATGAGTTACCAGGAGAACCTGCCGTGTTTTGGATGCCATTCGATATGGCAATTGCGCGCAATTCAGCCTAGATAAGCGCACAGTTCATGACAGGACTTCTAGTTTTAACGGTATGTAGTGTAAATCTGATTGTTTAGTTTCAAAGGAAAATGCAATAGCAAAATTGAAATAAATTGTGCTTCACAATGTAGGTTTTGGGCTATGGGAGTGCCTTATTGGAACATATAGGTTATTATGATGAGTTGGCGGTAACATGGTCTGAGGTTTGTGGCTCAGGGCAAATGTTCAAACTCAACGTTTCACATCTCAGTTGAACATGAGCTCTAAATCGCAAACCTCAGACCATGTTACCGTCAACTCATCACAATAATTTATAATGTTTAGGATGAATAATAATGACCCTTTGGTCAGCTGCTAATTTATTGTGATTCTCTGAAAAGGCTTTCATAATCACTGTGTTGAGCTCTCAAACACCACTCAATTCCTGCCCCTTCTCTCCACCCAAATCCCAGAACCAAACTGCTTCAGTTTGTTTGATGCTACATGTACATGTATGTTTCTTTCTTCCAAATTTCACCAATCAGCAGGCTAACCCTTTCGTTTGCAGGGATTGTGGAGCAACTAGGAACATGGGGAGAGTGAGTTCCTGGGACACACTTGAAGAAAATCATGCAAAAATGTGACCTAATAAGCAATCTGGGTGATGTAAGGCATTTGCAGACTAAGTGCACCAATCTTGTGCCGGTCGTCCACAAATGCCCTAAAATCAAAAAGATCGCACTTTACATATAGGCATACACTGTGTACTCTGACACACTACTGAGGTAATCATGATATACTCTGCTGTTGAACCAGACTCAGATAATTAGTTGAAACAATTATGGAATTTTGTAGTCGACTAGCCTGTGGCCGCTAGTTGATGACTAATCAACTAGTCAACACCCATCATCACAACACTATCATGTTGGTGCAAGCAGTACATATCATTACACCAACCTGACGAAAAAGCATTGGCCATTTTCCGCATCTAATTTTGCAGTTTATAACTCAACGTGAAACATGTCCAAACATTGGATGTCTTAGTGTTTTTTGTAACCATGATAGTTGATGAAATGAAGGACCAACAAATAATTTCTCTTAATACATGTATATTGAGACCAGCCCTTACTAGTGGGGAGTCCAGTGACAAAATAATAATTACATCAGACATTTGGACTGAACATAAAATGTTCCAAAAAAAGTTTGTAGCCCTGCATAAACATGATTGAGCTGCTGCTCACTCACAAGGTGATAAAAATTCACTGTATGTCAGTGCGTGGGTGGAACATCAAAGAGCAGAGAAGTGTGGACACTCCAGGAACTATTAACCTTCCTGGTTTGCAGGTGTTTTACAAAAAAAATTATGATTGAATAATGCTTGCGTGGCAGTAACTACAGTTAAAACTAGAAATTCTGTCATGAAATGCGCACAAATAGTATGTCGATCTGTGCATTAATCTATGTGTTATGACCATAACAAGGTCCATTGGCTGAAACATTGCCTGTGTTTGCTATGAGTAACCAGGAGAACCTGCCATGCTTTGGATGCCATTCGATATGGCAATTCCTACATGCAATTGAGCCTAGATAAGCACACAGTTTGTGACAGGACTTCTAGTTTTAACTGTACATGTACACAAGTTTTGCATACATAGGCAGAGATATGTTGTGGCTGGTACATGTAGAAGGGGGTGACTAGTCGATTGGTGATTTTGATATCAACAGTAACAAAAAATCTAGTCGAAGTTGACTAGTCAATAGCTTCAACACTACGGATAATCACCAACTCAAAAATAAGTTTTTTGGTATTCAGGATGACAAGTAGAATATCAAGCAGTTAAGCTCATTTCATTGATTCTTTTCATAAATTTTTGGTATTGTTGGCCAAAAAAGAGAGAGGGGCATCTCCCTCTCCCTCTCCCTCAGCTCCATGGGGGCCGCTTTGCATCACCCAAGGACCAAACACATTCTTTATTATACCATCCCACTTCCTCACAGTTGCGGGCCTTTAGATTACCCCAAATTCCAACCGTTTACAGGTGTGCCCAAATTAAAGAAGGTGTGAAGCCATCAAGAAAAATATTTAAATTTTCTGTTTCTCTTCTACATTGTACATTTGAGAATAACTTCCATCATAATATGACCATAGCAACACAAACTGAAAGAAAGGCATGGCAATAAAACATACATTACGTCCGCCGTGGACTGGCCACTTTCCACGGACACAACGATATTGGATTCCAAACACTAATTACACATGCAGGAATAATCATCAAAAATTTAATTAATGAAGCACCAGGTACATGGAAGCCCTCTACTATTCTACAACTGATTTCTTCTCATGTTGTTTGAGGGTGTTGTGGTGGATTAAGGTGCTTTTTAAGTGAGGAAAAAGAAAATTATGAAATTCCCAAGTCAGAAATTCCATAAATGTCCTATAAATATACATATTTTGAATTCCAAACTTTGTTCTTGGATACCTGACAGTTGAAGCATATTTTGCCATGAGTTGTTCTCATGGAATATTATTTTATTATCAGTTCTGCCAACTTTTGGTAAGAATAAGGTAACAACAGACCTTCAGGAACAGTGGATGCTTGCTATTATTATCAACTATGTGAGCTGCACCCATATACAGTTAAAACTAGAAGTCCTGTCATGAAATGCGCACAAATAGCATGTCGATCTGTGCGTTAATCTACGCGTTATGACCAAAGTATGGCTATCAAATTCTGTACATATGGCATGTGCATAAACAATGTTTCAGCCAAAGGACCTCCGGGTAACCCGGAGGTCCATTGGCAGACACATTGCCTGTGTTTGCTATGAGTAACCAGGAGAACCTGCCGTGCTTTGGCTGCCATTTGATATAGCAATTGCATGCAATTCCTACGCACAATTAAGCCTAGATAAGTGCACAGTTCGTGACAGGACTTCTAGTTTTAACTGTATGTCTGGTTATGGTGTTCTAACTTCTATACACCACAACCTTCATTTTGATGTATAATTTGTGTATATTTATTTGGCATTTACAGCTGTATGGAATTCCAGACTTGGTAATTTCATACATATAGTCCATTGTTTCCCTTAAGGTGCTATATACTCTTGGGGTTCAAATAAACATACATGTAGGGGACGTAATAATAGTACAGGGTGGAAATTCCCTCAAAATTAAATAATGGTACAGGGGTGAAAAAATGGATTCATTTTCCAAAGTATTCTGTGTTCATTCCTGTAAGAACAAAAAGAATATGTCTCAGCCTTTGTTTGACTTTTATTAATTACATGTATTACATTAACCCTTTGAACACCAAAGACCGTTCTTCCGGCCGGGTCATAAGCTATGTCAAAATGTCATTAAGGGGGATGGCTACAAGGTAAATGTGTGGTTTAGACAAATGTGCAGCCCTAAGGCTGCACATTGAAAATATTAATTGGTCTAACCCCAAATAATAAATATGGACACTTCCAATTGCTGCCATTGAACTAACATGGAAGACACCACCAGGGTTCAAAGGGTTAAAAATCAATCATTTGGAATAAAATAAAAAACAATAAAGAGACGCAAATAAGAAGAGTACATGGGTGGGATTTTTTCTGAAAATTAAATAAAAGTACCTGTATGTTTATTTAGATCCCTAGAGTAAGTAAGAGAAATTTTGATAAATGAAACGTTTCAGCATGCCGAAGATGCACAGGGACAATGTGGGATTTAAATCCCTTGCGACCCGAATAACTTTATTTGCTTTATAATTTTATTTCCTTATGAATCCACGAAAGTCAGAAGCAAGAACCAATAATCTTATCTGGTTTCAGTGTGCGTGCTGGCAGTGGGGTAGTGGGTTCAGATCCTCGAGAACCTAGAACTGGAAGATGACTAGGATTTGTGCATGACTACAAGAATTCTGCTCTGTGTGTGCTTAGAAACAAGGTTTTTTGTCCGCCATTTGAGTCTTTTAGTGTAAACAATATTTATTGAAAAACTGAAAAATGGTTGGTAGTTATATGCACATGGAACAAATCTAATTTATAAAATATACATGAACAACAGAAGGTATTGTACTTTTGTATAGTTACATGTAACTGTAATAACAGGATTCGACATCAAGCCTAAGGCTTATGTAAGTCGTCTCCTAAAAGTGTAGTTATTTATTATTTATTTATTGATGTTTAAGGTCACATACTTGTGTACAATGGCTAATCATGACCGTGACAGTTTTACGGGTGGAGGAAGCCAGAGAGAACCACCAAGCAATGACGAGCAGCTGCCAGCTCTCCAACATAACTCCACACTGCAGCACAGACAGGGTTAGATTGGTTGAAGACATGCGCACCATCGACGTGCAGTACGTCTTAGTACACGGCGTCCCCATGTGGACAATCAGGGTTACGTGCCTTGCCCAAGGACACAATGCAGGAGTCTGAATCGATCGCTCAGACGGTCACCCATCCAAGGACTAACCGGGCTCGACATTGCTTAACTTCGGTGATCAGACGAGGACTGGTTACCGCAATGCCACCGTGCCCCCAAAAGTGTAGTTACAACATAATAATTTATGGTTTAGAGTGATACGATAGAGGTACATGTATTTTCAAACTGGGTAAAGAGATGGAGAAAAAAAGATCGAGAGTGAAATAAATGAGGAAAGTGGGGTCAGTTTGTCAATGCCATGATGCCATATACATCATGTCTTTTGGAGAAACCCACTCTCGCCCCATCAATAGCAACAATCACATGACAGTCACAATATGCAATAGCAGATTTCTATCTCTCTCTCTTTCTCGAATTCCCCACAAGCAGTGTTGCGAAGCAGTACTCAGACTCAATCCTAAAGTTCTCAATTAGTGGCCAGGCAATCCTCACTGACTCCACTCTTTCATATCTTTATAAGAGAGAGATGGGAAACATATCACGGAAGGTTACTTTGATATTTTGTTTAAAAGACGTTCACTATCAAAACAATGTGACGAATCATTAGTGAAAAGTCAAAATTACTAAATAAACAAGTAAATTCAAATTCGGTAATTTGTTTTTTCATTGTTTCATTCAAGTTTTCAATGTGGTGTTATCTGCACTGTGTTCTAAAATTTATTTTATTTCAAACATGACATGGAGGAATAAATGATCGGGATACAGGAATTTACTTATACATTGTACATTAAAGGCAAGTCAGTATGACTGAAACTTTTTTCGTACATTTTATCCAATGATTAGACATTTTGTCTAAAAATATCGGACATTCTGTCCAGCCATAGAGTATTTTGACAATCGGACATTTTGGCGGTCAGACATTTTGTCTAGCAATGGGTTGGAACCAAAAATATAAAAAATTGTCACTTATGATTAAGATCTGGTGGTCCTTAGAAGAGATACAGTACAGTCGTCGTGGACTGGTCGTAATCCATGGGTGGGCAGTGATGTCAACGCATGTGTTTACTAGAGACTGGCGGTTAACCGAGGCCACAACTCGGTTTCGGTTGTGAAAAAAAATTGCAGTCATACAACCGCCGTTGTTTTTTTTTTAATTAATCATTAATACAACGCATCATCTATGTATCCTGGAACAAGGGTCAAGCTAATTTGAAAAAATGAAAGTAGAACTTGTTAACCAACCGCATGCACCACAGGAGAGTTACAAGTTTTCTTGCGTTAAAATGGTGACTGAAGATCTGAGTCCTGTGTACGATAATCGAAATGACCCGAAATCAAAATTTTGTCCCTGCGCGGGACATACATACAATTGCGTGTATTAAAATAAGAATTTAAGCAATAGAGATACGTTTTGTATATGCTCTGATCGAAGTGCTATTTAAAAACAAAAGTGTTAGCAAAAACAAAGAATCACACAAGACAAGCATCGAGTTAATTAGAATTTATTAAAGTTAACCACGTTTCAAAAACCCAAAAAATGTGCAGGAGACAGTTTAATCCATAAAAACGTTGCAATTGCTTATGTTATGGTTATGCTCTGTTCCACTGAAAAATTGGTTGCATTGAAATTTGCCCCGCAATTTGCATTGAAAGTTTTTTCTTTGAAAACTTGTGTTGGAAAGGGGTTAAATGTAATAAGGCTACGATAGAAATCACACACATTAGGATGGATAAGAATGGCAGGCCTCATAGCACCAATCGTGCATGTCAATGTTGGGTGGTTGGCAGAAATTGTCATTTTTCTGAACAGAGTATTACCACCCAGCAGAGCAGGTAAGGGAGACAACTGAAATATTTTGTTATTTACCTTAGAAATAAATTAACTAAAATTGTTTTAATGATGCTTAATTTACAAAGGATGTTGAAAACTTTTTTAACTATGCCTTTCAATTCAATTTCGACATTCTGAACCCATGAATGAGCCAGCTTCTTATGTGAACTTGAAATTTATTTTAAATACTTTAAATATTTTTTTTAAAAGAAGATACCTTTTATTACAGAGAAGAACACTCTCACCATGGGTGATGCTAAGTTTCAAATCCACTGCATTGAAGCAAATACAAAATCAACTGCATGGTAACCCTAGTCATCACTGTTAGGGAAAGAGTTATGGTATTCAGAAAGCATGAACGATGCATTTTTTGAAGGGGAGGGGGGTGGGGGGGGGGGGGGCAGGATTTTAACCTACATGACATAGTTTTGTGTGTTTATGTATTGTTTGTGTAACTTTATTTAATTTTTCTCCACAATTGTGTCCACTATGTACATTTATTTTTTCACAATGTCTTATATATATGTCACATATGTTTTTTGTTTTTTTTCTGTCTTCTCCCTTATGTCCACTGACTTCTCCCTCCTGGCCCCTGACTTCACCCTAAAGCCTCTGGAGGGAGAAGTCACCTCCCACTAAAATCAGCTGCCAGGCTGACCCCTGATAGATACCTATGAAGTAATGGTTACAATACTGTAAATGATTTGCATTGGTGACAGAGTTAAAATTTTCCTGTCTCCAAATCTCATCAAGCTTATAACAATCCATAACATGATCTAAACCATATTATCTATGGCATGTGAGCTGTCCTTCCATGTTCATGAAAAAAATTTTTTTTTTTTTTTAAATTTCGAAAAAAACAAAAAAATCGATTTTTTTCAAACACGACGGCAGCGGGAATGATGTGCGCCTGTGTTCGAGCTGGTATTTCTATTACTCATTAGCATCCTAATCCTGTTTCGCTACAGAGAACCAGATTTGGAATTGGACTTGGGGGAGAAGTACGTTAGCCCCTACGGGGCAACGCCTTGGTTTATGTAATATCATTTTGTATTTTTTAAATAATCTTTTCACACTTGTTTTGTTAGACAAGTCCACATGCCTTTTTCCTTTCCTCTGGTTATCTAAAGTGCTCTAATGGCTACACTGCTTATAACATAACATACCTTAAACTAATAAATTTAATCCGATCAGCTCTGCCAGTACACAATCATTGATGATAACCGTACTCATTCTATATAAAGGCAGTATAAGTGGTATTCACTCACCATTTCTCAAGCATGTCTCCATATACATGTACACAGGAATCGCAAGCAAGCTTGACATAACGCAATGCAAGTTAAAAGAAATTATGCTAACTCCAACCATAATATGCCTCTATCAATCATCTTACCATGGCGGGTAAAATCACCTTTGACAAGATTCAGGAAAGCGACGACTACAATCTCACAGCTAAATGCAAAAATATTATCGACATAAATGATAACAGTGTCACTGATACACCATATAACCCATGTGGCCACCCTTGCTCATATTATAGCCCTGACCAATTCAAACTTGTTTCATCAAAAAATACATCTCTGTCATTATTTAGTATTAAGTGTAGGAGTCTGAATGCGAAATGGGATTCTCTAGTAAATCTACTACATGAGTTACATAATGGAGAAAACGACTTTGATGTAATTGGACTATCAGAGGTTTTCACAGTCCATGAAGATTTACAGTACAGCCTCAATGGGTATCACCCACTCCAATAAAGAACATGACCCAGTAACGATGATGGGAGGGGAGGTGTGGGTCTTTTTATCAGAGAAAACATTCCATTTCGAATACACTCTGAACTTACCGTGTTTATTCCACATGTATTCGAATCGTTGTTTGTAGAAATCTACCCCAATGATAAAAAGTCAACAATTATTGGCATTGCATGTATATACTGACCCAAAACCGCACTCAAGGTTAATCTTGACAGTTTTATTTCTACCTTAAATGACATTTTTGTAGGCATAAATAGCAGAAGAGCTTATATAATTGGTGACTTTAACATCGATCTATTAAACTTCTCTGAACATATCAAAACAACCGATTATATTGATATGGTTTTCAGTCACGGATATATTCCTTTAATCACAAAACCAACACGTGTTACTGAATATTCGGCAACCCTTATACAATGTAGACCACATTTACTCCACTAGTTACTCCAGTGGTGGTAAATGTGGTATCATAATTACTGACGTTTCAGATCATTTCGGAACTTTTTATACTGAGGAAGCAACAACATTGACTCAAAAGGTATCCCCTAAACCCAAACGCTCATTTACGAAAAAAAAAAGTTTCTTCTTTCAAAAATAAATTACGTGATACGAACTTTAGCTCAGGAATTGAATCTACATGTCCTAATGAATCTTTCAACATATTCTTAAATATGTTCATGGAAAATCTTGAAACTTCGTTTCCTATAGAAAATAACAATGTACCCAAAAAGTATGTTAAAAAACAGCCATGGATGACTAGCGGTATCCTAAAATCTTCTATAAACAAAATCAAACTACATGTAAATAAACTAAAGCGCCCAACAAACACTAACATCGATAACTACAAGCAATACTGCAGAGTATACAACGCAGTTAAAAAACGCGCAAAAGCCCAATACTGTACAGATATCTTGAACGAAAATAAGTACAATTTAAAAAAAAGTTGGCAAATCCTTCGTTGTGCCCTCAACAAATCTGCCTGCAAAGAACAATTGCCAACTGAATTCCTTATTGATGGTAGAAAAATCTCTGAACCTGACTCAATTGCCAATCATTTCAATAATTTTTTCGCAACAATTGGACAAAAAATAAACGATAACATCCCTCTCACTAACATAGAATTCGACACTTATATTCGGCATAACTCAAGCGATAACATCTTTATCACACCGACCACTAAAGAAGAAATTATCACCATTACAAATAAGCTAAAAGGAAAACAAAGCATGGACTGCTACAGCATTTCTACAAAAATACTAAAAGAAACTATTAATGAAATCGTGGAACCCTTGACCCACGTCTTCAACTTATCATTTACGCGAGGTCTCTTCCCCAATAAAATGAAAATGGCAAAAGTTATACCTATCTTTAAATCTGGAGACCCATGTTCATTAAATAACTATAGACCAATAAGTATATTGCCAGCGTTTTCTAAAATATTAGAAAAATTACTGTATAGACGACTTTATTCTTATCTATCCACATTCGAAATCTTATATGAACACCAATGTGGCTTCAGACCCAAACACTCAACCTTCCACCCAATGTTGCATTTCCTACACGAAGTAGCCGACAGTAATGATCTATCTCCAAATCATAACACTATCACACTTTTTCTAGATTTCTCAAAGGCCTTTGATACCATCAACCACAGTATTCTTTTGAAAAAACTCGAAGCATATGGTATCAGAGGTATAACTAATGATTGGTTTCGAAGTTATCTTCGTGATCGTAGGCAGTTCGTTCAATATAAAGATTCATCCTCAGATAATGAAGTACTTACTTGTGGAGTGCCTCAGGGATCGGTTTTAGGGCCTATACTTTTTTTATCTATATTAATGATATTAAAAATTCAACCTTCTCGAATGTTCTGTCATTTGCAGATGACACGACTATGTACAAATCCGATGGAAACATTGACACGTTATTTAACACTCTAAATGTCGAAATCTCAAAAGTAAGCGAGTGGTGCAAGGCAAATAAATTATCCCTAAATGCCAAAAAAACCAAGTACATTATCATTCACCCACCTCATACAAAGTATGTCCAAACCCAACATCGCCTTCTCCTTAATAACTCAGAATTAACCCAGATATCAAATAGATCGGACACGAAGACAATAAAATTCTTAGGAGTATGTTTTGATGAAAATATCAAATTCGATAGCCATGTTTCATATATAGCATCGAAGATTTCCAGAGCGATATACATGTACACAATAAATAGGGCAAAAAGAATTCTCCCTCATCAAGCCCTTAAAACACTCTACTTCACTTTGGTTCAGAGTCACTTGCAGTATGCAATTCAAGCCTGGGGTCATGCAACAGCCACAAAAAAAGCTCTTTACATTACAAAAGAGAGCTCTGCGTGTAATAAATATAAAAAAGTTAAAAAATTTATAGTAATTTATATATTTTTTATACTTACCAATGACCCAGACATAGCTGGTGCTAACTCTTAAAATATAGGGCCAAACACAAATTTTGCCCCCCAATCCCCAAAATTTGCATCTAAAACTAAAGAAAACATGTCCTGAAAGGCCCTCCACACCTCGCCCCCACTGCGCATGCGCAGTGTCAAGGACGTTCCGAAATTGGCGCCATTTATCATTCTAATAACCAGTGCCTGGTAAGCGCTATGTACTCAGCGGGGAGGCAAGAGTTCCCAACTCCTGGGAGGGCCATCCCCGTCTGGGTCATTGGTAAGTATAAAAAATATATAAATTACTATAAATTTTTTAACATTTTTATACTGTACCAATGACCCAGACATAGCTGAATAGTAAAAAGGCTGGAGGGCCAAGGACATAGAGCAAAATGGAATACGCTCAATAAAATAAAATAGAGTCATCCCCTGTAGGGAAAAGAAGTAATAGGCCTTACATGTATCTTTCTTATTTATGATAAATTAGAAAGATACAACACCTTCCAAAAATTGAGCTTCATACATCCATGTACTCTATTAATATCCAATAATCCTTATACTAATAATTTTTAAAGTAAGCCAATAATAAAGTAAGTCTAGAGAATAGAGACTCTTATACTCCTAAAAGTGTGTGAGAATTGCATAATCATGTCCGTTGACATATGCAATATTCAAAAGCTATACTTTAAAAACTAAGACTTGAATGAATTTTATAAACTTAAACTTCTCACTAAACAACCATCCCAATAACAGCTCAGAATTACTAACTCCGGAGGAGGTATCCCCTTGTTTTCATAGTAAAAACAGGTGACCCAAGGGAACACCCTCCCCCCCCCCCCCTTTTTCTTGCCCTGGGTCAAATAGCCCAGAGCGAAGAGGGCAGCCGAACGGAGACACTGCCGAAACAGACAGCCTACCTAGCTATAGTAGCAACTGTTAAGTGAATGACATTCTGAGCAGTAGATAATAGACCTAACAATAGAGGCCTCCAGAAATGGACTCGATATTTCTGAGATAAAATTCATGAATGGATGGCTGAGCGCAATGAGCAGCCTTCAAAAATCTATAATAGCAACACTATTAATGTAAGCCCAAGAAGTAGAAGAACTCTTACTTCATGAGCCGAAATCTTAAGCACAACTGCTAAGCCAATGATATACCATAAGCAGTACGCTAGTTAATAGAATCCATTAACAATAAAATGGAGCGTAACGTCCTTCTACTAGACATCAAAGACAGAAGAAGCTTACGCCCTTGTAATAAACAGATATCTGTTTATAAATACATAAACTGTACCCGGAAAGAGTAAAGGCCTATGCCCATACGAAGACGGAAGGACCTTAAAATAATAGGTTCCGGATAATAGGAGCCTAACTCTTATGCAACAATCCAACCTAAATAGTAACGGAAGTATTGATTCCGAAACTATGAAAGTGAAAATCATCCATCGATAGTGCATGAAACTCACTGACTCTACAGTAAAAGAGAAACCAACAGAATTACTGTCTAAAAGGTCAGAATTTGAAAACTACTGTTTCCAGAGGCTCAAATGATTACTTAGCTAAATAAGAACCGAAGTTAAAATCCGTATAGGAATTTAATCTAAAGATTCTAAGTCTATTTATCAAAAAGTTACTAACTGACTTAGATAAAGAGACAAAAGACTCAATTGTAAACTATCGTAGAGTGCATAGGTATGAGGTAACATAAACCTATAACCTAAATAACAACAGGCTGCAGTAGATCTTGTGAAACAAGTATACTAAAAACTAGCAATGCGTAGTATGGAGGGATCAACCATATGAACATAATGATCCCTACACCACGACGGAAGAGCCTCCACTTTAGTCGCATAGAATAGCGAAGAAGAGGATCTCCTATAGTAAGAAATCGCGTCCAAAGCTCGTCCAGTACAGTGCTTACAATGCAATACGGACCACACAACGGAATACATGAAGGTTGCGACCTTGCTGGTTGTGATAAAGATGACACGATTTACCCAGTGAAAAAAGATCCTCACATAGAGGAAGATTTCACGTTAAGATCCACAGTAGACAAGAGAGTAAATTACTCATGATCTCTGTGAAGATAGAGATGCTATCAACAGAAATGTATTGTGGTTGTTTATCTTAGCAATACCTGCTAAAACAACAGCGCCGGAGGATACGCGTATCCTATCATTCCGTCCTATAGATCAATAGAGCGTTAACAGTATTAGCTCAGAGATCTGGACAAGCCAACACATACGTCTGCAATTGATTAGCAAGCTGTGTCATAAATAAAACATCATTGGGCGCTCCCATAGATAGCAAATCTGATTAAATGTTAAAAAATTTATAGTAATTTATATATTTTTTATACTTACCAATGACCCAGACTTAGCTGGTGCTAACTCCACAAAAACCAGGGCCAAACACAAATTTTGCCCCCCAATGCCCAAAATTTGCATCCAAAACAAAAAGAAATCATGTCCTAAAGGACCTCCATAGTACGACTCTACTGCGCATGCGCAGTGACGCAGTCGTCCCGAAATTGGCGCCAAATATCATTCTTACTGGCAGTGCCTGGTCAGCGCTATGTACTCAGCGGGGAGGCAAGAGTTCCCAACTCAGGGAGGGCCATCCCCGTCTGGGTCATTGGTAAGTATAAAAAATATATAAATTACTATAAATTTTTTAACATTTTTATACTGTACCAATGACCCAGACTTAGCTGAATAGTAAACAGGCTGGAGGGCCTAGGACATAGAGGAAAATCCAATAAGCTCAATTATAAAATAAAGAGGTAACCCCTTAAGGAGAAAAGGAGTATTAGGCTTTACATGTATCTTTCTTATTTAATATTTAAATTAGAAAGATACACTACCCTTAATAATTGAGCACAATAACATTCATGTTCTCTATTAACCTCCAGTATAACCCTTATACTAATTATTTTTAAAGCAAGCCAATAAATAAAGTAGTCCAGAGAATTGAGACTCTTTATAATCATTTAAAAGTGTCCGAGTATTGTATATTAAAGCCCGTTTGACACTTGACATATACAAATGCTTCACACCGAGCTACACTTTAAAAATAAGACATGAATGAAATTAAACATTAATATTACACTTTAAAACCATCCCGGAAGCGACTCAGAAATACTGTCTTGGAGGAGGCATTCCCTTGCTTTTCACTATAAAGCAGGTGACCTAAGGGAACACCCGCCCCCCCCTTCCCCTTGCCTTGGGTCAAATAGCCCAGAGCGAAGAGGGCAGTCGGACGGAGTCACTGCCGGAACAGAAAGCCTGCATAACTATAGTTGCAACTGTTTAGTGGACGACATTCTGAGCAACAGATAACGGACCTAAACAATGCAGGTCTCCAGAAATGGACTCAATATTTCTGAGATAAAAATTAGTAAATGTGGATGGCTGAGACCAATAAGCAGCCTTCATTAAATCTGTAATAGCAACACTATTAGCATAAGCCCAGGAAGTAGAAAGAGCTCTTACTTCATGAGCAGAAATCTTAAGCACAGACTGCTGAGAAGAAGATAAATCTTCATACGCAGTACGGATAGTTAACTGAATCCATCTAGCAATAGAATGGACTGAAATGTCCTTTCTATTAGGCATCAAAGACAGAAAGAAACGTTTCCGTCCCTTTCTGATGAACTGAGATCTCTGTTTATAGATACGTAGTGCTCTAACAGGACAGAGTAAAGGCCTACGCCCGTCTGAAGACGGAAGAGCCTTAATAACAATAGGTTCCGGATATTTATTAGGAGCCTGATTCTTAGCTAAAAAACCGACATTAGTAGTGAAGGTGATAGTGTTCCCAACACTACGATAATGAGAATCATCCACCGATAGTGCATGAAGCTCACTGACTCTTCTGGCAGAAGAGAAAGCTAAGAGAAAAGCTGTCTTATAAGACAAGAATTTGAAATCTACTGTCCCAAGAGGCTCAAATGGCTTTTCCTTTAGTTTAAGGAGAACCCAAGCTAAATTCCACTTAGGAATTAATCTAAGAGTTCTGGGTCTATTTATCGAAAAGTTTCTAACCAATTTCGATAAAGAGACATTAGATCCAATTTGTAAACTATCATGATGTGCATAGGTATCAGATAACATAGATCTATAACCCTTTATAGTAACAGGTTGCAGTTTGATTTCGTCAAACAAGTATACTAGAAAGTTAGCAATGTCTGGTATAGAGGGATCAAATATATCAACAGAATGATCCCTACACCAACGACGGAAAACCTTCCACTTAGCCGCATAGTTTAGCGAAGAGGAGGTCCTCCTACAGTTAGAAATCGCGTCCACTGCTCGTCCTGTAAAGTGCTTGCCATGCAAGAAGGACCGCACAACGGAAAAACGTGAAGGTTGAGACCTTGCGGGTTGTGATGTAGTTGGCGCGATTTCCCCTGCCAAAGAAGATCCTCTCGTGGAGGGAGCTTCCGCGGTAGGTCCCACAACAGACACCTGAGTAGATTTATCCACGGTCTCTGTGGCGACAGAGATGCTACCAACAGAATCTTGCATTGAGATTGTTTTATCTTTAGCAATACTTGTTGAATTAACGGCGCTGGAGGATACGCATATCCTATCATTCCGTCCCAAGGGATCGATAGAGCGTCTACTGCAAATGCTCTTGGATCCGGACACGGGGACACATACGTTTGCAACTGATTGTTGAGATGTGTCGCAAATAAGTCTATCATTGGCCGTTCCCATTGGTAGCAAATCTGATTGAATACTTGTTTGTTGAGAGTCCACTCCGACGGCAACAAGCGACCCTTTCGTGAAAGGGAGTCTGCTAGCACATTCAGACGACCCGGTATGTGACGGACCGAAAGAAGAACGTGATGTTCCAACGCAAACAGAAGGATTCTTTCCGTTAGATTGAACAACGGAACTGAATGAGTGCCTCCCTGATTCCGTATATACGCCACTACTGTCGTATTGTCGGATAGGATTTGGACATGAGCATCGTGAATAATGTCCATCCAGTGACGTAACGCAAGCCAAATTGACATCATTTCCTTGATGTTTATGTGCTTGCACAGGAATTGCGGATCCCAAAGACCCTGGCATCTCGAATCCGTTGGGATTAATGATGCACCCCAACCTGTTTGACTGGCATCCGTCATAATGGTAAAACTCGGATCCGGCAACTGCAGCGGAACTCCTTGAGTTAACCATTGAATGTTTGCCCAAGTCTGAATCTCTTGTTTCACTTGATCTGACAAGAGAACGTCTACATCGAGCGAATGAATTTTCACACTCCAATTCTGAGTCAGGAAAATTTGAAGAGGCCGTGTGCGTAGCCGTCCCATCGGAATGAGATCCGCGGCGGCTCCGCACAGACCTATCAGTCTCATAAATTCTCTCGCCGTGACTTTGTCTGTATTCAGACAATAGCGAGCGTAACAACTGACTAATTTCGCTCTGGTTAACGGCAGACGAACGAGATTGTTGTGCGTCTCGAAGCTCATTCCCAGATGAGTGAATGACTTGGACGGCACCAGATCCGACTTCTCCTCGTTTACTATGAAACCGAGACGTCGGAGCAATAGAAGAAGATTCTGAACATCGTTCTGAAGCGTTAACTCGTTGCCGTACCTCTGAAGAATGTCGTCCAGGTAGGCCGACGTTACCGCAGACGAATGAGCTCGGAAGTAGATCATTACCGAGTTCATTACCCGAGTGAAAGCCCAGGGTGCTAGATTCAATCCGAAGCACATGGCCCGGAACTGATACACCACTCCTAGGACTGCGAAGCGTAGATACTTTCGGAATGTCGGATGTACCATGACGTGAAAGTACGCATCTTTGAGATCTATGCTTGTTGCATAATCGTTCACCCGAATACTCGCTCTGACCGATCGAATCGTCTCCATATAAAACTTCGGAGCGACGATCAGCTTGTTTATCCAGCTCAAATCTATGACTGGACGGAACGAGCCATCTGGTTTCGGAACCAGAAACAGATGGCTGTAGAATCCCAGCGATTCCTGGTTTTCTACGACCTCTACCGCGTTCTTCATTAAAAGAGACTGCACCTCTGATAGCAGAGCGTCTCTTTTCTGAGGGTTTGACGGAAGATGAGTCCACTTTGGACTTCGAGTTAATGGAGGCTTTCGTTTGAAGGATATCTTTAGACCTTCCGAAGTCACTCCTCTCACCCACGGGTCATCCGTAATCGACGCCCACTCTTGAGAAAAACTCGACAACCTTCCGCCAACCGGAACGCGATAGAGGTTTAAGCCATCACCTCCTGGATCTGCGAGGCCTGCGGTAGGAGAAACCACGTCTTCCACGACCCGCACCTCGCCTCGTCGACCTCGGGGCGTCCGACCGATTGTCCCGGCCTGAAGGACGTCCCGAACGAGAGTCACTATCCTGACGGTCTCTCGAATAAGAGCTAGAGGACGCACCGGAACCTCTATAGGAACCTCTCTTGGGCGGATAAGACCCAGAAGTGCCCGCCTTATTCGTGTCTGCTGTATCCGACCTTTTAGGAGCGGATCTAAACAACAGAGAATCACTAGCTTTCTTTTTAATATTATCATAAATAGCGGAAAGCTTGCCGTCAAAGAGAAGATCTCCTGAGACCGAAGCGACTCTAAGAGAGTTCTTCACCTTAGAATCCACTAGTGTGGATGTAGACAGGGCTGCGTCACGTCTAACCAACTCCAGATTTGCCACTGAAAGGGCGGAGTTACACGTGGAATAAGCTACTGCCCTTGAAAGAAGTCTTAAGGAGGATTGTATATCCTGAAACTCTTCCCCTTGAAGACGCAGTGATAACGCCTTAGTAAGGTGATCTGCGTAAGATAAGGCATCTAAATTGGCTCTGTTAGACGCAATAGCTGTTTCCAACACTGCGGTTGGAATAGAAGCTGACAACGGTAATGATAGCTCTAAGTCTTCCGCCTCGTCGTCCATACGCAGAGGAACTCTCGGTATACCCTGACCTGCCGTGTCGAATTTATTCCTTGCATTAATGAAAGGCAGGTTGAGAGTATTTGCGGACAAGAAGCCTGCTTTCCCCGTCCTGGAAGCAAGTTTAAAAATAGCGTCGTTCAATAATTCAAATGTTCTTGCAACATTATTGGACTGCGACGGAAACTCGGGAGCGATGTCCCTGAACCTCTCGAAAAAATCAGAGTCCAATGACGCTATAATTCTCCTGTCCGGAAGCGCAGCAGTCTGGCCCGACGGAACAACTTGAGGAAGAAAGTGCCGGATGAAGTCCACGGCAGCTTTGTGTTGTTCCGAAAGGGATAGCTCCAATTCATCCGTATCCCTTTCACCATCCGGTCGGACCTCCCGATGTTCCCGGTCGTCCGCCCCCGATGCTTCGGCGGAGCGTACCGACCCAGCGCCGTCGGATAATTCTCGATCCAACACCGTTTCTGTCGGCTGCTGGGATGCTGCGATAAGCTGTGCTATCTGCACTAGAATGTCCGACGTCGAGACCTGCGGAGGAGCGGTCTTTCGCTTCTTCGCCGAGGGCAGCTCCGCATCAGATGGCTCCCGCATACTTTTCCTATTTGAACGTCCGGAGTCCATCGGTCTCGAATCCCTGGCTGCCGGATGGTGTGACCTGGTCGCCGAAGAATCCTTCATCGGCGAAGCTGGCAAAATATCGGAGGTCACGCAGCCAAGGTGCGGTCGTGTGCGCCGACGAGAAGAGGAAGCCTTAACAGTCTCTGCGGACTGCTTATACAACGGAGCGTCCCGAGCGACGGACGTATGCTCCGCTAAAGACACATTTTGTACCACAACATCTGGTCCCAGATGTTGTTGTACGAGAGAGGGGTCTCTCTCGCTCGCGGCCCGGCTGGACCTGGACGAGCTAGGAACCGGACTAAAAGGCTTCCTCCGTTCTCGTTTACTATCCGCCGTCACTGGGTGTGCATCTATTATTTTTATAGTGCTCGCATCACCCAAAATTTCCTCTTGGACCGCATCGGACGAACCCGGCTGCCGAACCATTCGGTGAATGGACGCTACACCGGGCGAGTTAGCGGACGACATTTGTCTAATCTCCATGAGCACTTTTGCCGCTAGCTCTGAATTCATTTGTGACGACGGACGCACACTTGAAGAAGATAACATGGAAACATCACCCTGTTCTGGTTCCTCTGAAATAGAAACTGAGAGAGTAGAGTGACCTTGTGGAGAAAGAGCCGGCATCGCTCTTTCTCCAGAAACAACATATCGTGACACACGTTTCCAATGTTTCTCATCCCAATGTTCACATATAGGACAGGGATTAATGCGAGAACACTGACTACAATTAATACAATGATCATGAAAGTCAGAGGAAGATTTCTTCCTATTACAATTTGAACAATGTCCCTTCATTGTGAAAGAACAACAATAAGTCCTAGTTACTCGCAAAAACCCCTGACACAAAGATACATAATAACATGATCCATTAATAAATGAAAAAACAATTGCAAAACAAAATAATTTTGAAAAAATATTTTTTCAGAGAAGCCCAAGTTGCTGAAAAGTAACGTTGAGCCCCGATGGATCCGATGGCAAAGTGTGGTCAAAAATTTTAAAATTATATAAAATAATTAATGAGACACTTTCGGATAATATAAATGTATCTTATAATGAGATAAACTACCACAAAGGCAAACAGCCCCCCTCAAAAAAGGCTGTTGCCAATGAAAACAAACAGTGTAAACACAGTAGAAAACATGACTCCAGGCACTGAAAAAACTGGCCCGGAATCAGTCATCAATTACACTCTATCTGATGCAAAACAGAGACTCCCAGGGGAGAATCTGCAGAACATCAGATGGAAGATGCAGAACACAAACGTTATACACCCATGGGTGAAAACGTAACTATGGGGAAAATAACAGAAAACATTCTGTAACCAAGCAACTCTCCCAGGGAATTTTTAGAAATGAAACTTCTCAAAAATATGCCAAAAGCATGGGAGAATTGCAAGGGGGGACTTTAGAAGGTTAGGGGAGAGGAAACACTGAATAAGCAGTGCAACAATTAGCAAGAATGACAACAAGAGGCGTTTGCCTCGAAAATAGGCAACTTAACATAATTTCAACAAAAAATTTTAAGTACAGCCCTGATTATTTTTTGCCACTTCTTTTTTCCTCTCCTCCTTCTATCCTCCTTAGAATCACATTTTCTCCAAGAATTACGTGTCTGGCATCCTTTAAACTGAGATTTACAAGCACAAAGATCAGTGAGATGTTGACTGATGAAGGGCCAAACAGAGAAAAATGATATTTGGCGCCAATTTCGGGACGACTGCGTCACTGCGCATGCGCAGTAGAGTCGTACTATGGAGGTCCTTTAGGACATGATTTCTTTTTGTTTTGGATGCAAATTTTGGGGATTGGGGGGCAAAATTTGTGTTTGGCCCTGGTTTTTGTGGAGTTAGCACCAGCTAAGTCTGGGTCATTGGTACAGTATAAAAATACTTGTTTGTTGAGAGTCTATTCTGACAGCAACAAGCGACCCGTAAGAGAACGGGAGTGCGATAAAACAATCAGACGACCCAGAATATGACGGACCAAAACTGAACTTGGTGTACTATAACCAACAGACGGATTCTTTCCATTAAATTGAATAACGGAAACGAAAGAGTGCCTCCCTGGTTCCGGAGATACGCCACTACTGTCGAATTAAAGGACAGGAATTGGGCATGCGTTTCTGAATAATGTTCATGCAATGACATAAAGCAAGCCTAAAAAACATTATTCCGCGGAAGTTAAACTGATAGCTAAAAGACTGCGGAACCCAAAGACCCTGGCACTTCGAATCCGTAGGGATCAGTATATATCCCAATCTGTTTGACTGGCAACCGTCATAACAGCCACACTAGGGTCCGGCAACTGCGGCGGCACTCTCTGAGTCAACCACCGAATGTTTGCCCCAGTCTGAATCTCTTGTAACACTAGATAGACAAGAGAATGTATAAATCAAGCAATTCATGGATTGCCGGAAAGTTGCCGTCGAAGAGAAGCTCCTCCGAGAACGAAGCGACTCTGAGAGAGTTCTTGACCTACTATCCACGCGTGGATGTAGCTAGGGCTGCATCACGTCTAACCAACTCCAATCAGCCACTGAAGGGCGGAGTTATACGTGAACAAACTACTGCCCTCAAAAGAAATTACATTGAGAATAATATCCCGTAAATCTTTTCTTGAAGACGTAATGATAACGCCTCAGTAAGGCGGATTACGTATAATAAAGCGTCTAAGTTAAGTCTACTATACATAATGTCGTTCCCAACATTGAAATTGGAAAAGACATAAACGGCGAAAAAGAATATATGCAGTCTTTAATCACACCGTCTAGACGCATATGAACTCTCGGTATGCCCTGCTCTGCCAAAATAAACTATATGTAAAAAAGATAAAATGGCAGAAATGAGCCACGCGGACAAGAAACTAAACTATCATGCTTAGTAGCAGGCTTGTATATATATATATAATATATAGCGTCGAAAAATAAAACACATGTTGTAATGACAATATTGGACTGCGTCGGTAAGTCAGGGACAAAGTCCCTGTACCGATCGAAAAATCCGAGTCCAATGACGCTATAAGTCTCTTATCCAAGATCGCAGCAATGAAGTCCGAAAAATAATCACTGGAAGAAATGCCAGAAGATATGAAAGACATCTTCCGATACTACTAAAGGGAAAACTCGAAATCTTTCGAATCCCTTTCGCCATCCTGTCGGACCCTATAAAGCGTTCGGTCGTCCGTAGCTTGATGCAACCGCGGACCGCACCGACCCAGTGCCGTCGGATAATTCCTGATTCGACCGAGAAACCGTCAATTGCTGGGATGCTGCGAAACAACTGTGCTAACTCGGATAGCACGTCCGTCACTGAGGCCTGAGGAGCAGCGGTCTTACGATGCATTGCCGCAGGAAGCTCCGAGATCGTTACCCCGTGCATACTTCCAATATGCGAGCGAACGGAGTGTATAGGCCTCGTGTCCCTTGGCTACCGGATGGCGCGACCTATTCGCTGTGGAATCACTGAATGCCGAAACTGATCGGATACTCGAGGTCACGTAGCCAATGTGCGGTCGTGTGCCCTGCTGTGAGGATGAGGAAGCATTAAAGACAGTCTCTCGGACTGTCAATATAACGGAGCGTCCCGAGCAACGGACATATGCTCCGAATGTAAAATATCTGAACCACAACATGCGGTCCCCTATGTTGTTGGCTTCCTCCGATCTGTCCTCAATCTGCCGTCACTGGGTGAGTACTAAAGTAATTAAAGTGCTCGCATCACCCAAATCTCCTTCGTAGACCGCGACGGACGAACCCGGCAGCCGAACCATTCGATGAATGTACGCTACACCGGGTGAGCTAGCGAATGTCACTCCGTAAGCGATAGACATATTCCATGAGCACTTATAGCCGCTAACTCTTCATTAACTATGACGACAGAGGCACACTTTTGAAAGACATCTCCATAACTCTTCGAACAAGAAACCAGAAATGCTTGGATAGCAAGCATAAAATAATAATATATATAGCGTCGTTCAATAATTCGAAAGTTTGTGTGACATTATTGGACTATGTCGGAACTGAGGGACGATGTCCCTGAACCGAACCAAAAATTTCTAAGTCCACCGACGCTATCAGTTTCTTATCCGGCATCGCAGCATATGTTGTTCCGAAAGGGAAAGCTTGAAATCCACCGAATCCCTTTCGGTATCCCGTCGGACCGGATGAAACTTTCGGACGTCCGTACCCGCTTCCGCGGAGCGTCCCGACCCAGCATCGTCGGATAAAATATATGCGACAGAATCAGTTGATGCTGGGATGCTGCGATAAACTGTGCTATTAAGGAAAGCATGTCCGTTCCCGAGGCCTGTGCAGTAGCGGACTTACGATGCATTGCCGCTGGAATATGCGAACGTCCGGAGTCTGCAGGCCTCGAGTCCCCGGCTACCGACCCAGCGCTGTCGGATAATTCTCGATCCGACACCGTTTCTGTCGGCTGCTGGGATGCTGCGATAAGCTGTGCTATGTGCACAAGAATGTCCGGCGTCGAGACCTGCGGAGGCGCAGTCTATCGGTGCTTCGCCGAGGGCAGCTCCGCATCAGATGGCTCCCGCATACTTCCTATGCGAACGTCCGGAGTCCATCGGTCTCGAATCCCTGGCTGCCGGATGGTGTGACCTGGTCGCCGAAGAATCCTTGATCGGCGAAGCTGGTAATATATCGGCGGTCACGCAGCCAAGGTGCGGTCGTGTGCGCTGACGAGAACAGGAAGCCTTAGCAGTCTCAGCGGACTGCCTATACAACGGAGCGTCCCGAGCGACGGACGTATGCTCCGCTAACGACACATTTGTACCACAACATCTGGGGCCAGATGTTGTTGAACGAGAGAGGGGCCTCTCTCGCTTGCCGTCCGGATGGACCGGAACGAGCTATGAACCGGACTAAAAGGCTTCCTCCGTTCTCCCTCCGATCCGCCGTCACTGGGTGTGCATTAAGTTAATTTTATAGTGCTCGCATCACCCCAAAATTCCTTCTAGACCGCAACGGACGAACCCGGCTGCCGAACCATTCGGTGAATGGACGCTACACCGGGCGAGCTAGCGGACGTCAAAGGCCGTCGAACCTACTAGGGTCCTCTTAGGCAATTGGCGTATTACATGAGCACTTTTCCGCTAGCCCTTCATTAATTGTGACGACGGAGGCACACTGTTGGAAGACATCACAGATACATCACCCTAATCTTGATCGTCTGAAATAGAAATTGATAAAGTAGAGTGACCCTGCGGGGAAAGGACCGGAGTGTCCAAATCCCCAACAACATACCGTGACATACGCTTCCCATATTGTCATCGAAATCATACGATACAGAACAGGAGTTAATGCGAGTACACTGACCACATATAGAATGATAATAAGGTCAGAGGAAGACTTCCTCTTAAAACAATTGATCAATATCCTTTCAATGTGAAAAGAAAACAAGTCCTGGTACTCGCACTAACCCCTGGCAATCAAAATACATAATAATAATATGATCCATTAATATAGAAAAAATAATTGAAATCAAAATATTTTGAAAAATATTTTTTCAGAACAGCCCAAGTTTCTGAAAAGTAACGTTGAGCCCCAATGGATCCCAAGCCTAAGTGTGGACAAAAATTTTAAAAATATTTTAAACAATTTATTCAACACTTACGAACAATAATAATGTATCTAGTCATGATTAAAATAACATAAAGATATTATTATTTAGAAATCCCCCCCTCACACAGAGGGCTGTTGTAAATGTAAACAATGAGTGTAAAAACACTAAAATAAGACTCCAGGCACCCAGGCCCGAAATCAGTTACCAAAAATACACCATCTGATGCAAAACAGAGACTTCCAGGGAAGAAACTGCAGAACATCAGATGGTAGATGCAGAACACAACGCCTAACCACCCGTAGGTGAAGACGTAAACATGGGGAAAGAACAGAATTCATTCTGTTATTAAGCTAAAACTCCCAAGAAATTTTAGTAATAATAATTACAGAAACTATGCCAAAAGCATGGGAGAATAGCAAGGGGGAACTTAAAGGACAGGGAGAGAGGAAAAACACTTGAAACAACAGTGTAACTAAATAATCAGAATGACAACAAAATGGCTGCTGCCTTGAAAATAGGTAACTCAACATAATTTCATTAAAAAATTTTAAGTTACAGCCCTGATAATATTCTGTCACACATTCTTTTCCTCTCCTCCTTTTCTATCCTCCTTAGAATCACCATTTCACTAATATTTATGTGTCTGGCATCATTTAAACTGAGATTTAAAAGCACAAAGATCAGTCAGATGTTAACTGATGAAGGGCCAAACTTAGAATGATAAATGGCGCCAATTTCGGAACGTCCTTGACACTGCGCATGCGCAGTGGGGACGAGGTGTGGAGGGCCTTTCAGGACATGTTTTCTTTAGTTTTAGATGCAAATTTTGGGGATTGGGGGGCAAAATTTGTGTTTGGCCCTATATTTTAAGAGTTAGCACCAGCTATGTCTGGGTCATTGGTACAGTATAAAAATATACAATTCCCACACGAACACCTTATTCCTCAAAGATGAAATTCTCAAGTTTGATGATCTTTACATGCTACACACTTTACTGTTCATTCGTGATTGGCACAATGGAAACTTGCCAAAAAGTTTTGAAAATTTCCTCCAAATCTATAATCACCCAACCGGAATGCTAACCAAAGTGGACAATTAAATAGAAATACACCTCGAACATGCTTCTCTGCAAATTTACCAAAACACTCATTCCCTAAACTATGGAATGACCTAAGCAATGACATTCAATCTGAACCGAGTCGCTCTATATTCAAACGCTCCATAATGTTACATGCCTTGAAAACTTATAATACACCCCCGACATGTTTCAATCCACAGTGTCCTGATTGTAACACTAGAGTCGGTGATCTCTTGCGTGACTAGGCCATTAATAACAGCAGCTTAGATAAACATAGTAAGATAAGAACACAGTGTACATGTAGACCGCCTTTAAGCCGTGACCAGATCTGTAATGCTTTCCTTGTCTGAATCTCCCCCAAACATTTAATAAAGAATACCGGGTCTTTGTTATGTATTGCATCTTTTGAAAAGAAATTGAAACTTATTTACCACCTGTACTGCCCCATCCTCACACTTCCAAATAGGAGATGGTAGGAAGACAGCCATTGGGCTATGCCGTCTCCTTACAATATGCATGTCTTTTTTACAACTTGTCACTGTTCTAGTTACACAATATTTTTTTTTTTTTTTTGGGGGGGGGGGGGGGGGGGAAACATCTAAATACATTTATATTTGTAACTACACTATATGTACATGTATATTGTGAATAAAATATTGTATTGTATATTGTATTGTATTGTCCTTGAAAATCATGGTCAGAGGCCTAAAGGTGCTTAAATTTGATTTTCTGATACCCTGAAATAACAATTTTGAATTATGAACAACCTGAATGAATTCAAGTTCACCTGGAAAAAACATTCTTAGAATATCATTTCATACTTGAACATGAGTTCACTGGTTCTCCACTTCCAAATTCCCAAAATTATTTTAGAATGCATAAAGTAGAAAAAAAAAGAAAGAAACCGAAACCAGGGTCTTCACCCAACAAAAAAACAAAACCAAAGTGAAAACATCACAACCGCCAGTCTCTAGTGTTTAGGTAATAAAAATCACCATCATCAAAATTTTAATTAATGAAGCACCTGGTTGTACCCTGTGCTTCATTAAATAACTTTTTTATAATTATTCCTATAATTCATTTTTGGAATCCAATATTATTGTATTCTTGGAAATATTGCCCACTCCGTGGAAAGTGACCAATCCGCGGTGGCCGTACTGTAGTCCGAGTCATAAAAAAAGCAGGAGTCGAAACCGGTTTCTTGGTATTAATCTCTTAAATTAAAAGAAACAAATGGAATTTTTAGATATGTTGTGTCTATTTGATTGGAGAATAGTTGTATCGGTACTTAAAATTTTGGTTTAAAATAAAAAAAATTGTGATTTATGGACAAATTTTTATCTCCGAGTCACTAAAAGTGGTACAGTACAGTGGATTGGTCGTAATCCACATGTGGGCAGTTATGTCCACACATCTGTTTACCAGGTAGTAAAAATCATCATTAGCAAAATTTTAATTAATCAAGCACCAGGTTGTACCCAGTGCTTCATTAATTAAATTTTTGATGATTATTCCTGTAATTAGTGTTTGAAATCTAATATTATTGCATCCGTGGAAATATTGCCCACGCGTGGAAAGTGACCAGTCCACGGTGACTGTACTGTAGTTCAATAACCCGATGCCTAATCAAGAAAGCAAATTAACCAATCATCTTTGTAGTTTTGTTTGAGGGTGGGACGATTTACTGAAGTGGGAAGTGAAAACGTTTTTTTAAGTATATCCCTGAGTGTTGATTACGTTGGTTCTTTCATACCAATTACTTGTCACTTGTAAAAACATCTTTAAAGTTTTAATCAGAGTCCAATTAAACAAAACTATATGTTTACTTTTCAATTCACGTTGTGAGTACTGACTGTGGTTGTTATACGAATTTGGGAAAAATGGCGCTGCTGGACGAGGTGATGCCGTAGAGCCATCCAACAGAATAATTTTGGAAGGTGGGGGCTGAGAAATAAAATAAAATGCATTTTGCCTTTTTATAATTAAAAAAAAACAAAAAAAAACGTAAATTTAAATGTTTTTGATATGGTTGAATGTAATACTCATAAATGACTAAATGTACAATTTAATGATGTTGAAGTGGGAAGTGGGAGGTGGGGTAAAGACCGGAGGATCCTAGTTAGAACTATCCCCCCCTCCCCTAGCCTTATTAATATAATCATTTTAGAACTGCAGGGTTTCCAAAAAAGTTGTAGTAAATGTAAATTCAAGTTTTTGATGATATGGGTGAATGTAATACTTATAAATGTACAATTTAATGATGTTTCAAATAAATAGTATTGATTTCTGTTGTTTCCTGTGTTATTACAATAATATGATTTCCTCGGGCATTAAGGTTCATTAGTGGCCCAACAGAAGTGATGAACAGTCTGAAGTCTTACAGGCGGCCTGGGACGAAGTCGAGTGGCGCTTATAAGACAGGGCCCTGTTAATTATTTCTGGTGGGGTGCTAATAAAACTGTAACGCCCAAGAAAGTCAAATTAAACCTGAATGAAAGTGGGAGGTGGGGTAATGACCGGAGGATCCTACAGTTAAAACTAGAAGTCCTGTCATGAAATGAGCACAAATGGTACGTCAATCTGCACATTAATCTATGCATTATGACCATAATAAGGCCATCAAATTCAGTACATATGGCCTGTGCACAATGTTTCAGCCAATGGACCTCCGGATAACCCAGAGTTCCATTGGCTGAAACATTGCCTGTGTTTCCTATGAGTAACCAGGAGAACCTGCCGCGCTTTGGATGCCATTTGATATGGTAATTGCGTAAAATTCCTACGCGCAATTAAGCCTAGATAAGCGCACAGTTCATGACAGGATTTCTAGCTTGAACTGTAATTAGAACTATCTCCCATCCCCTAGCCTTATTATGGACATCATTTTTGAACTCGAGGGTTTCCAAAAAAAAGCCCAAGTTAAACCTGAATGGAAGTGGGATATTTTCTTTTAGAATTGATTTCTGTTATATCATGTATTAATGTTTTTGTTCCTTCAAATGATGTGTTTTACTTGTGTAATTTGTTTTATATTTCTCTTTAATAAAAATATCTTCAAAAAAAACAAAACAATGTTTTACTCCATTTACTTTGTCGGTCCTATAGTGAAGTACCGAGATGATTCGTGTTAGGTCATTAAATAGTGCTAACAGCTCGGGAGCATGTACTGACTCGGCTGTTGAACTACTACTTTTACGGACCCGAAGATGAAAAAAAAAATTTTAATTACAACTATTCTCCATTCAAATAGGTACAACATATCTAAAAATTACATTTGTATCTTTTAATTAAGAGATTAATACTAAGAAACCGGTTTCGACTCGGCTTTTTTCCGACTACCAGTACCACTTTTAGTAACTAGCGAGATAAAAATTTGTCCGTAAATCACAATTTTTTTTTTAAAACAAAAATTTCAATTACAACTATTCCCCTTTCAAATGGACACAACATATCTAAAAATTACATTTGTATCTTTTAATTTAAGAGATTAACACCAAGAAACCAGTTTCGACTCGGACTACCTCTTTTAGTAACCACCTTAAGTTAAGATCTCTGCCCTGGTATGTATTAATTTAAGGGCCTATATGAATGAAATTTTGTTTATTTTGAAAATTTGATATTCCTTAAATGCAAATAAAATATACACAAATTGTACCCCAAAATGACGACTGAGATGTATAGAACACGAAACACATGTTTAATCAACTCAGAGTTGACTGTAGACACCACTGGTTCCTGGAAGTCTGCTACTGTATATTCGTACCAGAACTGATATTTTAATACTATTTCATGATAACAACTTGTGGCCAAATGTGCTTCACATATTCAACAACAAAGCTAGGCATTCAAAACACTTTCGGGTGCAGCGATAGGACTGCATTTTGGAAAAGGACAACACTATGTGCATTTTTTATTGAAGTCTTATAATGAAGATGGTTTCCATGTTCGACAGACATGTGCAAATCACTCCATACCACGAATTGAGTTGATTACGCATGTGTTTCGTGTTTTTTACATCTCAGTCTTCATTTTGATGTATAATTTGTGCCTACATTTAATTTGAATTTAATGAATATCAGAGGTGAGAATTTTCAAAATAAACAAAATTTCATTACTTATATGGATAATGGGTCCTTAAAACCAATCTGACAGTAAAATTTTATTTTTTTAATGTCATTTCGGTATCATTCTGTGTCATTTCAGTATCATTCTGGTGTTTTGGAGGACCGTTCTATAGCACCTTGAGGGCCATATTCACAAGTTACATGTATACAGCACCTATGTAAATCCAAATAGAAAACACTCAGCCGTATCTCGGTGTATCACTGTAATGTATGGACTTTGGGGAAAGGCTCTGACTAGCAATTCATAAATGTACCGGGAGTGTTATTTTTGTAATAATCCGATGTTTGAATGAAGAATAAACCATGTGAAAACTTGTCCATCTGAATCTGATGAACACAATCATTGAATCGATGTGAGATGAATACCGAAACTCAGAGTCAAACACAACCTAACACTAACAAGTCCAGTTTTCTTACACATCATGAACTGAGACAATATTAATTATGGAAAACGATCGTATTCGTGCTATAAACACTTTCGTACCGTGTTTGTCAGGTCGCTGAAGATGTCATATTTTCTGTAATTTCAAGGTGTACAATCTCAGTGTGCATCCACTTGTTGTTGTCTTTTCAAACGCTCAAGTGGTCACCGCCATTAATTCTAAGTCACGTGACGAGTGACAATTTCACAAATCGTGAAGTGCGTCTTCGGTTTGTGTAAACCCGATAAAATTCGGTGCTCAAAAGAAGAGCTGCTGTCGGCAAAAGGACCATACGGCGTAATGTCAAGTTCATGAGTGGTAATAATCAGTTCAGTTCATTTCAATACAGTTTATTCAACATAATTATAATTTGTAGGTGTGACAAATCAGTTGAAACAACAAATTTCACAGAAGAATAATAGGCCTAATTTCACTTTCAGACTCATTACATTGACATTAAGAATAAGAGAACACTTTCGACGACAAATACGTGTTTGTTTATTGGGACTTAACGACACTTTCAGCAGCCATGGTCATATCGTGTCGGAAGAGAAATCTTTGAACATGTATTTATGCTGAAAGGGGTTACAAGAAGTGCAAACCTTTAGGGCGCATCTCCTGGTAAAATTAGGAAATTTCCCTGCGTTACATAAAAACTGAATGCAGAGCCCATTTCAAGTTGGTTTCGATCTAGTTTTAAAAATGGACAGATCCACCTATTGAACTGTATAACAAAAAGTAAAAGGGAGGTGGAGAGAGAGAGAGAGACGGGGCGGTGCACTTTTCCTTTGTCCCCACTTTTCCTTCGCCCGCCCCCAATTCAAACTTTAAATTACTATCTGACCGTGTTTTCTCACCCTATATCGCACTCGCAAACGGCACACAACAACATACATCATGTCAGGTGTTCTAGAAACGCTCAGATATCGCTCACAGGGCGTCCAAATATGAAAATATCTCCTGGGGCGATCCCACAGACACCCCCCCCCCAACGGGAGGGGGCACCCTCCTCCCTAGTTCATCGATCTGAATGTAGTGGCTATCCCCTTGCAGGGGGGAGGGAGGGAGATAGCCACTGCGTTCAGATCGATGAACTATCCTCCTCTAGCTCAGGCCTGCGACGTTCGGGAGATGCCTTCGGCATTTCGATCTTGGACCCCCCCCCCCCATATCTTACTTAGGCTCCCCTAAATTGAAATCCTGGCGCCGCCACTGGGGAGGGGGGGGGGGGGGTGCAAGTGTCAATGAAGGTAACGTGACAATTAGGCTACTTAACTTGTGTTGTATATACCGCAAGTAAACAGTGTTATTATTATCAATTGACTTTTTGTTATAAAACATGAAAAAACTTAAAAGTAATGAAATATGAGGCAACTACACGTAGGCCGATGTGATGGAAATATGACATTCTCATCATACCAAGTCATCTTGTCATTGAGAGTACCGAAGACAGACCGTGCCTGAAATTTGCCATTCTCATTTACTGAATCATCCTGCCAAATTCCAATCAAACTGATGCATAAATATAACCTGTATAGGGTGTGCTAAAGAAATCCAAGATGGCTGTCGTGGCACCCATTGTGTGTGGCCGACCGTGACCCGGTGACCAACATAGTAAATTCTTATCTACTAACCATACTAAGGCATCTTGTCAAGCTTGAGGAAAATTGGCGCATAAATGCGAAAATTGGCGCATGGAAGGTTTTGAAGAGATCCAAGATGGCTGCCGTGGCTGTCATTTTGGGCAGCCAAACAATATCAAAATACGATGTACTCATAATAATAATAATAATAATAATAATAATAATAATAATAATAACACTTTGGCCGGCCGCTGATTTGTCGCGGTTCTCGGGTGAGAAGGCCTTGGTTACCCCTCTACTCCTAACTGCCTCCCTATTCCCATTCTTCTTCTCTCCCCCCAACACTCGGAGACATCCCTAGCCCCATTCTTCCCAATCTCTCCGATTAGCATATTAACCACTCCTTTGAGTCTCCCACTAACCACATGTCCTTCATTCTCCCATCCCACTTCTCCATTATACGCCCAGTGAATCTTATTCTTTTAGACTGGTATTTTGGGCATTTTAGAAGAAAGTGTTCCCGGGTCTCCACAACACCCAAATTACACATCTGGCACTCCTTTTCACTGTTTTTTCCAAATTTTTCCCCTCAGCTCCAGGTACTGCGACCTCAGCTTGAACAAAAGTGACCCCAAAGGTGCCATCAAGGTACTCTTCAAAATCAGGCTTCTCTTTATCGCGCAAGCCACCCAAAAAACTTTTGATTTGACCCACTCTCGCCAATTAAGGTTATCATCCTCCATGACCCTTTCTCTGGCGATTTTTTTTTACCCTGGTTTGCCCCAACGTCTAGGTCGGAGATCTCCAATGAGTAGTTCTCTATTAGTTCCCTCACTTGGACCATCCATCCTGTCTTGATATTTGAGTTGAAAATTCTCAGGAACATTACTTTACATCATCGACTGTCGGGGAGATTTACCAAATAATTAAGATAACCGAGTTTCAGTAAGTCTATCCTGTCCTTGATCCTCATCCACCCAAGCTCACCCCTGATTGCTTCTAGTGCCGCGGCATTACTCGACCCCGTTATCCATCGGCCTGCATCGTTCTGCAGGATATCCAAGCTCTTTACAGCCGTCTGGTTTAGGGGTACCACTTCGGTACCATATGTTATACTTGGCAGACCCACCATTTCCCAAATGGTTTTTCCCACGAAAACCTTATTGAAACTGTTTCTCCCTATAAGTTTCATTTGGTTAAGGATTCGTCTCCCCTTCAGAATCAATTTATTTGTGTGGTTTCGGTAGATGCCTCTTCCTGTGATGTTTATATTTACCCCAAGATACCCCAGATACTCGTAGTCACCAGTCTCTCGTACACTAAGAAGTTTGCTTCCGGAATACAGAACTCCGACACTCTCCACCTTCGAGTGGGGTCCACTTTGCGGCTCACGGCTATAACTTTGCTTTCATTAAGTTCGAGTCTCCATTTGCTACCATATTTCCCAACAATTCCAAGCATTTTCGCTAGCCCCTCTTCGCTTTCTGACACGAGCACCATATCGTCTGCAAAAAATAGCCCTGGGATCTTCAAGTCCCCAACTGCTATCTCCTCGTCGCTATGTAGGAGTTCATCATCTAAACCTTTGATATACAGTGCAAAAAGAATTGGCGAAAGGATACACCCCTGTTTTAGGCCTATCTCCATGGGCACACGTTTTGTTGTTATGTTACCCAGGCTAAGTTCAGTCTGTACATCTTTATATAATGCTTTCATAATTCCAACAAATTCGCCTCCCACTTTTTGTGAATAAATGTTACTTTGCTTTCTCTCCACTCATTTGGGACCTCTTGTTTTTCTATGGCTAAATTGAATAGGGCAGTTAGGCTTTCCAAGAGTTCCTCTCCCCCTTTTTGATAAACTCGTTAGGAATTTCGTCCACCCCTCCCGCTTTTTCATTCCTTAATTTTGAGACCACCTTTCGCACCTCCACCGTTTTAAGTTCGATAAATTTTCCTCGACCTTGTTCGAACACTCCGGTGGGTTCCCCATCGCTTACCTTTTCCCAGTGCTTGACTGGTTCTAATGCGATTTGATCTGGATCGTCTGTAACTCTGCCATCTACTTTAATACTCTGTGGGTTACTTCCTTTGTTATGTTGATTCACCCATTTCCAAAATACGTTCGAACTCGACCCCCTGTCATTCTTATCGCCCTAATAAGACTGCGTTTCGCGCCCTCCGATTATCGTCTTTAATCTTATTTACTGTATTTCGTGCTGGTTGGTATTCTTCCTTTGCTACTGTGGCCTCGTTGCTTTCCGCCCCCTTAAGTTTTCTACTTCTCCTGTGTGCAGCACATTTAGTTTTTCTACCCTTTATGGCCCTTTTCAGTTCTTCGTTCACTCTGTACCCAAGTTCCCGTGTTGGCACTCTAAATTTTCCTACACCCCCCCCCCCCCCCCACCCTGCCTCCACTAGGCTCGCAACTATGACATCGGCCATCTTCTGGACACCACCCCCTTGTGTACGGTTGCAAGCTTTGGTTTCAATTTTTCTTCGAACTTCACCCAGTCAGCATCATTATTGAGTTCCCAAATCTCCTCGAAGCTTCCTTTGCTTTTTACTAGGGTTTTGGCCCTGATCGTCACTGTAATCAAGTTGTGATCACCATGCACCTCCATTTTACCCTCATCATCCATTTTACCCCTATCACCTCCCTCCATAAATTAATATCTGTGAGAATATAGTCGATTATTGATTTTCTGTCGTTCCCCTCCCAGGTCCATTTCCCCTTACACATCGCGTCCCTGTTCAGAATCTTCAGATCGAGCTCATTTGTGAAGTCCAACAGCTTCCTTCCATTCCTGTTGACCTTCTTGTCCCCACCCTCTGCGCCTTCTTCCTTATCACCTATGTGTCCATTAAAGTCACCCATCAGAATTAAACCGAGCCCAAATGTTTCTAGTTCTGTGATATTGGACCTTAGCGATGAGTATATCGAGTCATTCTACTCGGGTTTGCTTCCCTCCACCGCACAGTACACAATCCCAAGGACAATACTTTTGATTCTTAGATTGATCTTTACCCATCCAATTTCTTTCGATACCTCAGCCGAGGCGCTAACATCTTCCAGGTCTGTGGTGAACGACAGTTTTAAATCCTCTTTAATGTACATGCCCAGCTCCCTCCCCCCTTTTTCTGGTCTTCCGTTCGCCCTACACCACACTCACCCCCTTACTTGGTCTACCCTTTCCTCGTGTCTTACCCACGTCTCGCTTAAGCCCATGACATCAAAGTCCTCTTCCGCGATCAATGTCGCAATTTCACTTACTTTCCACCCCCTTTAACACCCATACTCACCTCCGTCTGGACATCCGTCGAGCACTTACCATCCATGTTTACAAATATTTATACGACCTAATAACCGACATCCGAAAGGTACCAAACACACGAAGAAAGGCAACTAAAGTAAATAAATGTAAACTCGGGAAACCCCATCACCTAAACTTCTTTATTTCACCCCTATACTCATCCCCTAACACACACATAAACTAAATATATAATACGCTTTCCTGGAATAAAACTATTAAAAAGGAAATAATTATAAACAACTCTGTGTAAACAACCATCTTGAGTGGTGTCATTTACTCATCATACTAAGTTATCCTGCCAAGTTTCAAGAGGACTGATACATAAATTTGTGCGGCCCGTAGCCCGTGTTGACGAAATCCAAGATGGTTGTTGCGGGCCTGTGGCAGCCATTGTATGCTTTTGACCATGGCCAACATATGTCTGATGTTCTCGTCTACTCATCATAAAAAGTCATCCTGCCGAGTTTCAAGAAAATTGATGCATAAATGCGACTTGCAGAGTGTTCTGAAGGAATCCAAGATGGCCACCATGGCGGCTATTATGGGTGGTCAAACGTTACCAAAATGTGGCGTTCTCATCTATTCGTCATACTGAGTCACCCTGCTAAATTTATTTGAAGAAAAAAAAATTGAAGAAAATTGGCGCATAAATGCAAGGTGTAGGCTGTACTGAAATACAGGATGGCTGCTGTGGTGGTCATTGTGTGCTGCCAACCATGTCGAACGTCGGACGCTCTCATCTACTCACCAAACTAAGTCAACTTGTCGAATTTCAAGGAAAGAGCCGCATAAATACGACCTGCAGGATGTACTTCAGAAATCCCAGATGACTACCATGATGATCACTATGGGAAGCCAACCGTGACCAAAACAGGATGTTCTCATCTACTCGTCATACCAAGTCACCCTACCTAGTTTCAAGAAAAACGACGCATAAATGCGGCCTTTAGCCTCTGCTGCAGAAATTCAAGATGGTTGAGGTGGCTGCCATTGAGGGGAACCGATCGTGACCAAAATATGATGTTCTCATCTAGGCCTACTCACCATACTGAGTCACTCTGCCTGGATTCAAGAAAACTGATGCGACCCGCAGACTATTCTGAAGACATCCAAGATGGCGGCTGTAGTGGTCACTGTGGGCAGCCGACCGTAACCATAATAGGATGTTCTCATCTAAGCATGAACCTGAACAAGCATATGAAATCTAGTGATGATCTAAAAAAATGAATGACGGCCGTATTCCGTGCTGAACGAATTTTGGACAAGTGGATACAGAAATCCAAGACGGCTACCATAGCAGCCATTATGTGCGACCGACCGTTATCAACGTATAGGACGTTCTGATCTACTCATCATATTAAGCCATTCTGTCGAGTTCCAAGAAAATTGTATAAATGCTACCCGCAGACTGTCCCGGAGAAATCCAAGATGGCAGCCATTATGAGCAGCTAACCGTGACCAAAAATAGGACGTTCTCATCTATTCAGCCTACTAATTCACACTGCCGAGTTTCAAGAAGAATTGATGCGTAAATGTAAACTGTAGCCTGCTCATTGAACAAGGGCAACGCCCCCGGTCCCCCGACCAAGATGGCAAATTCAAGGGAGCTGTTAGGATGCAATTTGTTCGCAGAGCATGGCCATTTTTTAACTTGACTTGTATTTCCAACCAATTAAACCACATACTTAGTTTCGTTTCAATCAAATGATCCAAAGTAAAGTTATCATCCGGACAACACAAAAACCGTATTTTCTAAGTCGAAAAAGGGGAATAAATCCAGTAAAAATCAGTGGAGCGTGCCCATTTTCGAACTTGACCTGCATTTCCACCCAAATAAGCGGCATACTAAATTTCGTTTCAATCAAATGATCCTAACTAAAGTTATCATCCGGACAACACAAAAACTGTATTTTTTAAGTCGAAAAAGGGGAATAAATCCAGTAGAAATCAGTGGAGCGTGCCCATTTTCGAACTTGACCTGCATTTCCACCCAAGTAAGACACATACCAAATTTAGTTTCAGTAAAATCATCCAAACTAAAGTTATCATCCGGACAAGGGTGTGACGGACGGACGGACGGACGCACGCACGCACGCACGGACAGACGGACGGACGGACACTGCTGATTACAATAGTCCCCCGAAGGGTCGGGGGACAAAAACAGCTAAAATTAATTTAAACTTCAAATATTGTTTCCTCGTGAAACGGTGAAAATCAAATTGCTGCAGATTCTAAATGTTTCTTCCAATTAAATTTAAAAAAAGACCCCCAAAGTCGCAAAATATTGGCTTCTTCATATAATCCATTTTATCATTCATGAGTTAAATGATTAATACTGTGCGTTGCGTACGATTAACCCTTCAAGCAACGAATCAGCTGCATCTGATGACATAATTTACAAATTGAGCAGTTAAAAAAAATAAAAAAAAGTTCAACAAAACCATATCATGCAACCCCTAACTGGAATGGTTGATATGGTTTTGTCGAAATGTTTTGGAAAAAATTAGAAAAATATTATTAAAATAAGAAAGTTTGAAACAAGATTTTCATTAAAAGATGAGGATGAACAGTTAGGCCTACATGTACACGAGAAACCAGTTCAAGCCACTAATCCCAATTATGTTCTGAGACTGTCGTAATATTACCTGAGAGATTGAGTATTTGTTAAGATTAATTGCCGAATGTGGCGTTTCAATAATTAGTACCTAAGTGGAAAGAGTATAAGTAGTAATAGTAGCTATTTATCCTATATATTTACTGCGCATTTTAACCCTTTACCCAACGTAACGGCCAAAACCGGCCAGCGCTATTCTCAAAAATCGCCAATTAATTTTCAAAATATTTTCATTTTTTGTCTCAAAAACATAGGTTATGACCCCTCGTTGGAACGAACTCGTCGAGCTCGTTCCAACGAGGGGTCATAACCTATGTTTTTGAGACAAAAAATGAAAAAATTTATTATTCAAGAATTTTTTTTTGCAAGTGTCGTCTGCTTTTCATGTTAGGTAAAGGGTTAACCACACTAGGGCCTACTAATTGTAATTTATTAATTAATTAGGGTTTTAAAAGTACTGTCAACCAAGGACAGTATCGGACAGGTCCGTTGGTGAAGAAAAAGTACTCGATGGGAACAACATAGTTGCGGCAAGTAACTGTTGGCCTTTTCAGCTAACTAACCAGTCATCGGGGAGTTGGTTCTCGATTCGAATTAGTTGTTTCGCCATGTTACATGAATACCAATAACATGCCATACGTCTTGATACAACATGCCACGGGGCTCTAACAAGGGCATATGCGGTCAAATGTCTTGCTCGGGGACTCAATGCAGTTACAGTGGCAAGTATTATACCATAATTGCAATATGTTTTCAACGTTACGCGATAGCATACAAATATTGGGAAATGTACTAGATATACAAAGAACGACACGCTTGTGTGAATGGGTTAATCGATATGACACGAGTGCCGGGGGTTCCGCGATGGCACAAGTGCCATATTTATTAACCCATTCACAAACGCGCGTCGTTCTGCGTTTATAACACGCCTTCACGTCTTTTAAATTATTAGAAGGACACTCATCAATAAAAGAACCCATTTTATCGCCAACCAAATTTGCGAGGGAAACCCGTGTTACTAATTCGTCCCCTGAGATCCAATGTGTTTTATATGCCTACTGGCCCATAGAACACATTGGAACCCAGGGGACGATTTTTAGCTATCGTTAGCGATTCAAACTGTAATTGCGGTGCACGATTTGTAGAAAATTCCAGTGAAAGTTCGCTTCTTTATAAAAATAGTCCGTCAACGATTTCTGTTCCGCACATGTGTAGAACAGATTTTCATTTTCCGCATGGTTTAGTGTTTCTGTGGCCTCTCGTTCTATCCTTCCGCGCTGGCACTCGTGCCATATCGATTATCCCATTCACACACGCGTGTCGTTATGTGCATTTATTTTGTTTCTTTGGCTACACCCACCCATGGAATTTGGAACTTGTACAGGATTTTGTTGAAAACATGGTCCTAATTACTGTGGTCAAAGATTTTAACCAATGCCCTTTTCAAAACGTTTAAAAACAAGCAAATTCAGAGAATTCATGTCTCCCGCTGGGCAGCAGTTTCAAGGGGAATTAATGGAATGAATTAGTGGAATATAGTTGAGTTACAAGTGGAAGTTATTTAGAAGAGACAGAACAGACAGTGCTTCAGAGAGTGGTTATCAGATTTATTTTCACGGAGGTCACTGTCAAAGCAAGTGAAGTGATGTGGAGTATAACTGTCACAGAATCACTAAAAATTAAGACTGTATGATAAGACATATTACATTAAACTGATGTGAAAAGTAATCCATATATGGAATTTCATTGAAATCGGTTGACTCTAAGGAAAGTTAGAGTCTGGAAACCGCCAGCCAATCAAATTTCAGCAACCTAATTAAATATGCGCGGACAATGCCCATATTCGAACCCCCACCCACAACTGATGAAAGTGACCTACTACTCAAATGTCATCGAAATCGACTGACTGTAAGGAAAGTTAGAGACTGGAAACGAAAAACACGGAAGGTGTGCACTTACTGTGTATTAGTAGTAGCACTGAATAAATCAAAGTTTCCCTAATTTGCATAATTTTTGCACGAGAACAAAACCCGTATTATATGTGATGTATTGCATGTTACTAAACATTCATACAAAAATTTATTCAAATCCGAACTTTCATATAGAAGTTATGTACAAAAAACTGATTACACTCAATGTCGGAACAAAATGTCCGCTGGCGGCCATCTTGAATTTTGGACCAGACCCCAAAACACATATTCTGGTCTCACAATGATAACAAAGATACCCAAGAAGTTTCGTGAAGATCGGTTCATAAATACGGTTTTTAGTCCGAGGTGCGTTGACGCACGGGGCAGAGGGACAGGCAGACGGACAGATTTTCGATACAAAATTTCCCACATTCGAAACTGACCTAGGTATTGATAAAAGTAATCCATATAAGAAATTTCATCGAAATCGGTTGATTTTAGGGAAAGTTAGAGTCTGGAAACCGTCAACCAATCAAATTTCAGCAATCTAATTAAATATGCGCGGAAAATGCCCATATTCGAACCTGGACCCACAATTGATGAAAGTGATCTACTACCCAAATTTCATCGAAATCAACTGACTGTAAGGAAAGTTAGAGTCTGGAAACGAAAAACACGGAAGGTGTGCACTTACGGTGTATTAGTAGTAGCACTGAATAAATCAAAGTTTCCCTAATTTGCACAGTTTTTGCACGAGAACAAAACCCGTATTATATGTGATGTATTGCATGTTACTAAACATTCATAAAAAAATTTATTCAAATCCGAACTTTCATATAGAAGTTCTGTACAAAAACACTGATTACACACAATTTCGGAACAAAATAGCCGCTGGCGGCCATCTTGAATTTTGGACCAAACCCCAAAACACATATTTTGGTCTCACAATGATAAAAAAGATACCCAAGGAGTTTCGTGAAGATCGGTTCATAAATACGGCTTTTAGTCCGAGATGCGTTGACGCAGGGGCAGATGGACAGGCAGACGGACAGATTTTTGGTACAAAATTTCCCACAATCGAACATGACCTAGGTATTGATAAAAGTAATCCATATATGAAATTCCATCGAAATCGGTTGATTTTAAGGAAAGTTAGAGTCTAAAAACCGCCAGCCATTGAAATTTCAGCAACCTAATTAAATATGCGCGGAAAATGCCCATATTCGAACTTTGATCCACAATTTATGAAAGTGATCTACTACCCAAATTTTATCGAAATCCGGTCACTGTAAGGAAAGTTAGAGTCTGGAAACAAAAAAAAACAAAAAAAAACACGGAAGGACGAAAGGGCACCCCCCCCCCCCCCCCCCCAATTTAATATCTCACGTTTTGTTTCAAAAAGCGGGAGACAACAATTTATCAAATGAAAACGAAAACTAATTTTATTCATAAAGCTATCACATGTTTACTGATATCAGCAGACTCTCTCATGTTGTGAAACCCCAAATACTTTCAATCAATGAGTTGATTGAATGATTACGCAAAAAGCTGAAACAATAGCTTATTGTCGTTGTATAATCAATCAATTAGCCAATCGCCTATCTCAAAGGGCAAACAAATTAGCCAATCACTTATCTCTCGAGAGGTTGAGAAACAGTGGATTGGCTATACCTTTCCGAATAAGTGGAATGAGATTGTGGTAAAATTGGGGATTAGCGAGATTAGCAAGATAAAAATTTAACAGGATTAAAAATAATAATGAAAAAAAAAATTGATATATTATCTCGAAATCATAGGAAGGTGTAAAGAAGCATTAACAACACGCCCCCACCACCCCACATGGGTTGAAATAAGTCTATTTCAAACTGAAATGAAAAAATAATTTATTGCAACAGGGGTTGAGTGACAACAGTTGTTCAGCCCATATTGTAATAATTTATTGCTATCAGGTTGTATTGCAGTGGGGAGGGGGCACAAAAGTGCAGTTGATTTTTAACTAGAGGTACTATGAGCAAACTCACAAAGTGATACCCCCCCCCCCCCCCCGCCTGAAATGTATAAGTTAGATTATCTCCCCTTGGAAATGTCAGAACGGAATTATATTGCTTCGTGCACATCTTCATATGGAGTTCTTCCATTGTGTAAAGTTTCATGAAAATTCTTCAAACGGTTTAGGAGGCGTTGCGCTTACAAGGATGGACAGAGGGTATAAGTTAGGTTACCTCCCCTTGGAAATGTCAGAACGGAATTATATTACTTCATGCATATCTTCATATGGAGTTCTTCCATTGTGTAAAGTTTCATGAAAATTCTTCAAACGGTTTAGGAGGAGTTGCGCTTACAAGGATGGACAGACGGTATAAGTTAGATTATCTCCCCTTGGAAATGTCAGAACGGAATTATATTGCTTCATGCACATCTTCATATGGAGTTCTTCCATTGTGTAAAGTTTCATGAAAATTCTTCAAACGGTTTAGGAGGAGTTGCGCTTACAAGGATGAACAGACGGTATAAGTTAGGTTACCTCCCCTTGGAAATGTCAGAACGGAATTATATTGCTTCATGCATATCTTCATATGGAGTTCTTCCATTGTGTAAAGTTTCATGAAAATTCTTCAAACGGTTTAGGAGGAGTTGTGCTTACAAGGATGGACAGACGGTATAAGTTAGATTATCTCCCCTTGGAAATGTCAGAACGGAATTATATTGCTTCATGCACATCTTCATATGGAGTTCTTCCATCGTGTAAAGTTTCATGAAAATTCTTCAAACGGTTTAGGAGGAGTTGCGCTTACAAGGATGGTCAGACAGACAGATTATCTCCCCTTGGAAATGTCAGAACGGAATTATATTACTTCATGCACATCTCGATATGGAGTTCTTTCATTGTGTAAAGTTTCATGAAAATTCTTCAAACGGTTTAGGAGGAGTTGCGCTTATAAGGATGGACAGACGGACAGATGGACAGACGGACGGACAGGGTGATTCCTATATACCCCCAAACTTTGTTTGTGGGGGTATAATAACAACACTTCCCATCTTCACTGCAATGGGAAGGAAGAGTGTTTGAAATAATGGAGAATTCAAGTGAAACTTATGCGATGTAGGCTTACCATGTGCCACCCTATTCCCCGTCGCAGCTCCCTGACCATATGCGACTGAAAGTTGGTGACATGAAATGTTGCCTCTTCTAACAGGTTGGCGCCAGGATTTCCCTTAACAGGAGTGGGGTTATATCTGGACAATAAAGGATACCGTTTCTTTGACACCCCCCCCCCCCCCCCCCCCCCCCCCAGTACGACACCTGTCTTTTAAAATGCACGTTAAATGGTAAAAACGAGACAAAAATTATGAACGTATTAGAAGTTCGCAATTTTAGCGGCGAAAAGCTGTATAATCCAGGAATTGTCAAAATACTGAGAAGGTCGATGGCACTATCTATCTTTAAGTTCTTAACCCAATCATATACTATTTATCATATAGTATACGACTGAGTTAAGAACTTAAAATATAGATAGTGCAAATGCTCCAAGTCTTCAGCACAAAAACGTTTTGTTCTTAGCATCGGCACCTGACATATTCCAGATAGACTGGCCAATTTCCGACATGCAGGTATGCGTACCGGTATTCGGTATTGGATGTAGTGACTTGAAGTTGGAAATTGCCAGCTATAGGCTATATTGCGATTTGCAACCTATCTTCAGTACATTGAAATGTATATGAGCCTATGAGGGTGAGAGTTAGTTGACAACTTGACATGGTAATTCCTAATTCGTTATCTTGTCTGACATCAGTCATTATCACTAGCAATATGCACACCATTACCCATTGGAATTACGAAACCACTTATACAACTATCGTGTTCTCGACATTTTATTACCCAAATTACCCAATGTGTCAGATATAGGCTCAAATGTCGAGAACATGATAATTGTATAAGCGGTTTCGCAATTTCAAACATTATCATTTCAGAGATGAAAGGTAAAAGACGATATTTCTGTAAAACGCTTATTCGTTTCATCAAGGATCGTTGTTTTTGTCTTAGATGCAAGCTGTCAAGTTAGAGAAGATGGCTGTACGAAACGCGTTTTAGAAAGTGTCCCTCTAAACATCTAACCTCTAAAGCGGCAATGTCTGACTTTATAAAACGGCTTATTGTAATCGATAATGTATATTGTAGACTACATCGTCGCTTGCCCATTTGCCCCAACCAGAATAAAACTATAACTATCGTCCCATATGTGTGTAATCTGCTGTGCATAATTGTTGTAAACTGGTCACTTGCCAATGTGCAAACAGAAAAATAATTCCAAAACACTTAACTTGTTGCATCATGTTGATTGTCACACCTCACACGGGAGTCACATAAACAGTAAACATAGTACACATGTATTCATTGTCAGTCAGGCATTTCATAGGTTTTCAAATCCCTCTTCTTTGACGAGACGCTTGTAATTCCCGCAGTTGCACAAACTACGCATCCGAAGGTATTGGGGAAGGTGGCGCTTCCCAACACTGTCGTGCAAAAATAATAACTTAGAGCTCCACTGTATCGGGTAACAGACGATTTCGTATTGAAGTAATAATGTCTCCTGTAACACTGAACACACACTCACTTGGCACACTTGTAGCAACTACACAAGTCAACTTTTTCACCAATTCAGACACGTTTGAAAGCGTATCTTTAATACTTCCACCAATCAAGTGGGTTAGTATGTATCCCAGCGCACGGCAGGGCATTGTACCTACTTATGCGATGTCTGAATTGCTCGAATTACGTGACACGTGTGCTCCATGCACAAGTCCTTTCTCTTCGCATGGTGTCGGTGTTGTCGGATCCCCAACACTAAGCACCACAGAATCACTTCCACAAGTATCTGATGCCTGCGCTTTTATACACCCGATTACCTCCGTGAGTTCTGATGTCACCATTGCCTCAATAGGCGATCTTGCCTCCAACTTGTGACCGAAAGCACGGAAACGAAGTTCCACATATGACCTCATATCCACTTGATTTTCTTTATCTTTCATATCGAAGTATTTGTTTATCTTCAGTTTTGCTTGCTCCTTGAATTTCTTGATTCCGGGCGGGTCGTTTACGTTCGTTTCCAAGTGTTGCTCTAACATTGCTACAGCTGGTCCAACCGCCGATATTGTCACATGCAAAGAGGAACTCATCCAAGCTGTCAAATCATAAAACGGTCGTAGTAGTGAAATTAGATCGGAGACGAAGGGGGTAAGTAAGTGGGTTTTTGAGCATTCCTGTGTGGAAGGATATCACCTACAATGGTGGTTATAATAGCTCCAATTTTCAAAAGTCTTGACAACATTAATTACGTTGACTTCCATCAGGTACATACATCTTGAATGAGTCTCAATATCTTAAGTTTCTTTTCTCGTTGTACAGCCTCCATTTTATCAAACAGGACTTTGCTCTTGTGGAAATGCATTACCAGTTTCTTGCACCGCTCTATGGCTTCATTTACTCCCCGCACATTAAGTCCATCTTGTACAGCTAAGTTCAAAACCTGGCAGAGGCATGGAAATCGTTCAACATGTAAGAAGTCTGCAACATTTGATGTTCGATCTGACATTGTCGCATGTTGCCGCTACCAACTATACTTTCTTTCCCCTGAGTGTTGTCCGGGAAAAGAAACAGCCCCAAGTCTAACACTCTCCAATTCCCATGGATTTGAAATGAAATGTTCAGTCAGACTGATATATGAGCCTTAGAAGTCCATATATCAAGAGTGGCACAGAAGTATGTGATGTTTTTTTTTCAAATAGTTTCTGCACTGTAGCTTTCCTATCGTCGTATAGTTTTGTGATCTCATTGTCCATTGCGTCTCTCGAAGGAACTATGAATCTTGGATTTAATGTGTAAGAGTACTGTAGAAATCCACGGTCATTCACAATAGATACAGGCTGAATATCTGAACATATCATCTCAGCGAGATTCCGTTTACATTGCGCGTATCGAAGACTATCTTTCTTGTAGTATTCTTCTGACCCGAACTCGCATTCACCGACTGCAATTCCTTGCGGAAGCGGAATAAATTGGGATGGGAGTTTGATGCAGTTGAGGATGTCTTTTTTACACAGTTCAACATGGACGCGTGTTTTTTGGCTGGCGGTTCAATCACTGTATCGGAAATGTCTTTATGGTGCTTCTTACAAATTTTTTTTTAAGTTGAACTGGCCACCACCACCTTTCTTTATTTTTTCCTCACATTTTACACATCGGAAAACACCACCTGCACTATTCCTTTCTGAATACAGACACCCATGTAATGGGAAAGAATATTTTGCCAGGTGCGAGTCCCACAATGTCCTGTGGTTTGGTATCATCCTGTACTTATCGCTGCGTTAGAATTACTGGGCAATTCACTAATTTCACTAGACTGAGTATCATTCGACTCTCTAGAAGGCTCGATTATTATTTTAAATTTTAACAACTGGTTAATGCGACATTTCAAACAAACAACCAGTAGGCAGAGTTACAGAATTACAAATGATTTATTTGAAACCATCTGGCATCTGCCAACGGCCCAACACTCAAGTCAGCGAACGTTTGCCATGTGTCATCGTCGTGATTGAAGATTGTTAGTTTGTTACTAAACCAAGCGCGTTCCAATCAGGACATTCTCTGAAGTCGGTGGAATCAAAAGGCAGAGGCGGTAGTCACTGTCGCTTGTTGTCACCGACATCAAAGAATGTATCTGACGAGCTGTTATGAAATCTCACACCAGAAGACCAAACATTTGCGACACTGTATTGAATCTATTGACTGGTGATTGGAGCTTCGGATTTACGTACCAGATAACCCCAGTGCTAAATCTAGACAAACATCTATGTATTAAGGTATCGCGGAACTAAATATTGAAATTAGAGTGAACCGCCGAAATCGGAAATGACGCAATCTCTAAAAATAAACAGCCTGAGGAAAATATATTGTTTCAATAAACGTTTGAAACATTCTATTGACATCTTGCATTATTGTTGAATATTCCTGATAAAAAAGAGGGTGATTTGATGACTTTTGGACCTAAAAAATACAATTTACTTTTTGTGTGTTTTTGTAGGGAATTCCCTGAAAAATATGTGCATGTGACCGGTACTTCCCTTTGTGTCAGTTTTTCTCTCTTACTTGTTGCATGACCCCCTGTTTTCAGATCAGAAAAAGTTGTCTGAAGGGCTATACTTGACAGAGATATTTGAATGTCAAAATTAAAGTGATGCGATCATATTTTTTTCCACCTGAACGTTATAATGGTCGCCTATGGGAAAATATTTAGTTCTGTGATACCTATTAAAGTCTGCGGTCCAAAGCGGCCCAATGACGGCGGTCTGGCCTGGACCGCGGACCGTACCGATTTTTTGCGGTCCGGTCCGCATCCCAAGTCTCCCCCAAAGTTCACTAAATTGGGTGCTAGTCGGTGTGCACCCCATATTTATGTAGTTCCTGCCCTTGGACAATAATTCATCAGCCTACACGGCAGTCCTAGCTGGAAAGCATAGAATCGTTGAACACTTCTATTAATGGAAGTCACTGGTCAATGATGGTCATCCACTGTCTTTGCTTACTATGGCATAAACATTGTTCCAGAACTTTGTTGCAACCATTGCAACAACAGCCTTGTTGTGTGAAGAAAACATTTAATTGTTAGTGACTGATCCCTCTGGATCTATTGACATTACCCTCAAAATCTCCAAATCATTCTCGATCAGTCCATCAACCTGTGACTGCCCTTCTGAGCCTATTGGATATTCAGTCATAACACGGCTGGGTGGCAGGTTATCAAAGAGTCCGCGGTGCTCTTGCATATTTTTTTTGCATAATGGGAAGTAATGAACTTATTTACCTTAATTCGATTATTGTTTTGCCATGGCCACAAGAGCAGAATCCGATTGCCAACACTTCAATAAAAATGTGTTCGAAAACCTGAAATTGCTCTTCGGATCAGTCCAGTTATATTTTGTATAGTCACACCCGATTTCAAACGCACAATGATCGAGGCTTGTATGTTTTCATCCAAATTATGTCTTAGTCAGTGTCTTAACATTACTTTTAGAAGTAGCTGGCTTAAGAATTTGAAGTTATTAATTTTATTTTGAATCTTCTGTTCTCAGTTTTTTATCAGCCAGAACCAGCTGGGAATGCCAAGTTTTAGGGCTCATATTCTGTGGGGCTTCATATTGTCTTTGAAGTGACATTTAGTCTACCGGTATATGTAACTGCCTTCTTTCAATTTATAGGCGAGTAGAAGGTACACATTTTTGACAACTAAAATAGTTTATCACTCTGCCAGTTAATAATCATGTCTGATAAATCAATGATAATGTTAAAGTTTGTTGCTTATGTTCACAAAACTATATGATTTTGAGTTTACCAGCTTTTCCCTAAATACACACCTTCTAAAAGGTCTCGAACAGATAGGCTGTCAGGTAACTCAACTCTTCAACAGGACTTCTCAACAACTCCACTAAGGCTCCGGTATGTCCTTTGTACCAGAAAGAGATTGATTGTTTTTGCAGCAGCAATAGTTTTAAGCCATTACGGATGAGGTACCTGAGCTTTTAACCTCCGTTGTAAAAAATGTTGGTGAAAAAATTGTGTTTCGACCTTTTCGGACAATCAACCAATACAATTTTTTACGACCCCCACACTCCGGGTAGAATAGCAATTAAGCAAGGATTCTTGAATCATGAAATAACATAGCATGTAGCCCAAGAGAACTGTACAGAGACGTTTAGACCACTGCGTGGGGGCATTTTGACCAAGACGTTGGAACGTTTTGACTACTGCGTGGAGACGTTTAAAACAGTCGCGGGGACTTTTTGACCAAAGGCAAAGGCCAAAATGCCCTCACTGGTTGGTCAAAACGTCCACACTCGGATCACTTAATATTGTGCTGTCAATATGGGGCTGTTTTGACCAATGTTGGGGACAGTTTTGACCCCAAATGAGGACGTTTTGACTAATCAATCAATGGTCTGTTTGGGTTGGGATCGTTTGACCAGCACCCATGAAATCTGCAAGGAATCGGGCTGGTGGTTTGGAAGGAAAAGACTCAAACACCACCTTCACTGCGGACAAAAAGTTATCACAAAAGCTCACCATGGCTTTCAGAAAGGTACCCCCCCCCCCCCAAAAAAAAGCAACCCAGATTGATGGATTTTTTTCTTTTAGTATCCGTTTTGACAAGACGCCGGGGGCTCGGGACTGCTCCCAAATCAGCATTGTTTGGGTTCTCTCTTTCTTGAAGGATTCCGAATGCATCCCAAAACTGAATAGGACTCTAGCTTCCTCCCCACCCATCTCTCGCCAAAAGCGATAATTGTGCCTCGCTGGCCTTTTAGGGGATAAATCGGTTCAGCGACGGGGGTTAGGGCTGCGGACCTCAACAAACATTTGTTAGAATATTTTCAGCTCTTTGGAACTTTTTCTGGCCCGTAGCCTACTTGGCAAACTATTTTTTGCTAAAACATATGCCTCCAGGCCGAATTTTGACCTGGAAGCATATTTTGGTTGCCAAAACATAGAAATCTGGGCTCCCAATTTGATTTAGTTCGGAATATTTTTATTGGTCTGTCGAAAAAAAATGATCTGCCCTCCACTCCGGCAAAAATCTATCTGCGCCCCTGCGTCTTTGTGCTGTACTGGTGGCGGCCAACCTCTCGAGGCGTTGTACCTGTTCTGTGTGGTTTCTTTTCTCCGCAGATGGCTGGTGCCCCTGTGGTTGTCCACTCGGACTGCTTGGCTTCCCTCCTACTTTTGGTGATATTCTTGTTCACATCAAATAACAAGAAGCCCCAGATAGCTTGAGATGTTCGCCTGACAAAGTTGTTTAAAAAGGATGGATTCTATTAGTATCTATGGCTAGTTAACACAACAGAGGAATTAAGTCATGTAATTATTTGTAACTCTGTTGCCCATGTCAGTAGATAAAGTATTGAGATTCGTCCATGAAACAATGCCCAGATTCCAGTTATGCAAAAATGGAGCCCAAATATCAACCTAGGGACTTATCTTGAATGTGAAACTCCCCCAAATATTAACTAGGGACTTGATTTGATTAAACCAGGGATGTAAGTACACATGGTCCAAAAAACCTGAAAATACCAGGTGAAGCCAATTTTAAAACTGATTCTATAATAACTAGAAGGGAAAAAAGCCTGAAATGACCAAAAATTTCAGATGAAAAAACCTGAATTCAGGCAAAAACCTGAAAATTTACATCCCTGTTAAACATGGATCTGAGACTTGATTTGATTAAACATGAATCTGAGTGTTGTATATCAAATATCAAAACATTCTGAGCGGGGGGAGGGGGGGGGGGGCAGAGAAGATTTTAAAAGAATATCCCTCTTTTGAATAAAGTTAAAATTCAGACTACAGGGAGCCCAAATATTAACCCAGGGACTTCATTTGAACAAACTTGAAACTGACTATCCTAAAGATATTGCATACCAAATATCGAAATATTCTGACTGGTGGTTCTGCAGAAGTAGATTTTTAATGACTAATTGACTATTCCTCATGTTGCATGAAGGGAAATTTCAAATATCAACCCAGGGACCTGATTTGAATTTGCCCCCACCATGAGCAATGCCGCTGCCAATCAGCAGGATTTCAAATCCTGAGATGCCATGATAGAATGAACCATTAATGAGATTTTCCACTAATAATTAACAACAACAACAAAAAAAAACCCCAAAACAAAACATTTTTTACAGTCATAACAAAATTTATTTAGAATAAACAGTTCAACCCACACAAATTTTAAACTTTCCGGATTCAATCACTTGTACAATACAGTTCATGAGGGAAGGGCATTTCAAATTTTAACCCTTTTTACTAATGTGCTGCATCAAGCGGTGATATCAATTTATTTTACGAAACTGATTTTCATATCAACTAATAACAAAAAATACCAAATCTTTCCAGCTACTGTGAAATTTGGTGTGGAGGAATTAAACTCGGCCCATGGAAAAGGAACTTGGCAGAGATGGGCGGTATTGGACTTTTGAGTTTGTATCGGTTTTTGGTATTTTTATAGGGGCATACCACGGTATTGGTTCGGTATTCGGTTTCAGACTTCACTGAGATTTGCTGATAGTACCAAGGCAAATACAGAATTTGTTTTCTTGTATCATTCTGCCACATAGCAACAACAAAAAAATTAATGCCACTGCCACTGAGCTCAACATTTGCATTCTTTCGCTAACACAAATCATATGTACAGTAATTTTGTGACCTGATCTTAACCTTTAAAGGCCTATATCAGGTTTTTGTGATCTCAGAGCATGTGCCCTTAACATGCCATAATTAGGAAGTCCTGCTGACAATAGACAGATCACATGGGCAGTGACCTCTAGTTAAGTCTTGGCTGCCTTAAAGGGCAGCCGAGACTCGACTAGACACCACTGCTAAACACCTGGGCGCGTTCAGGTTGTAGCCTAGTGGGAGTTTAGGGCAATTGCTCTGGCCCATGAGGGTTAACAAAAATGAAGAGAAAATCAGTCACTTCTTTCATGAAAAAGAACACTTTAACTGCTATCAGACTTCAACATGGGCTGACAAATAGTAAATGTAGACAAATTTGAAAATACAGATGGTTTCGGTATTCAGTGATTGGTTCGGTTCAGTTTTTTGGTATCCCCATGATTTTGGTATCGGTTCGGTTTTTCAGTATATTGCCCATCTCTAGAACTTGGCTCAAACAAACTTGAATCTTAGCCTGGTGCAGAATGTCAATACCAATTATCAAATCACCTCAGCCACTAACTGGTTCAAGAGAAGATTTTAACCCATTACCTAACACGAAAAGCAGACGACACTTGCAAAAAAAATTCTTGAATAACTAATTTTTTTCATTTTTTGTCTCAAAAACATAGGTTATGACCTCAACGAGATCGTTCCAATGAGGGGTCATAACCTATGTTTTTGAGACAAAAAATGAAAAAACAATGAAAATTAATTGGGGATTTTTGAGAATCGCGCTGGCCGGTTTTGGCCGTTACGTTGGGTAAAGGGTTAAACACGAATTTCATGCCCTTTGGGCCAAACTAAATCCTATAACGGAGGAGCAACTGCAGCAACAAAATTTGACATCAGTTGTGTTTATCTCAAACGAAGATGAAAATGTTAAAGTTAATGGACAATGGATTCCAAGTGATGGCAAAGTCTCAATTAAGTAATCCGACATTAACAATGTTTCACTTTGTTGATGATTTTTTAATCTGTTATAGCAGTAAAAATATGAATACTATCGAGCGCAAACTTCAGCTGTGCTTAAATACAATCCAGAAATGGGCAACAGAAAACGGTTTGAAGTTTTCAAAGACCAAAACTAATTATGTATATTTCTGTAAGCCTCGGAAGCATCATCTTGATCCGGAGCTGAAAATGGAAGGTAGTCCTATTAATGTTGTTAAAGAAGTGAAATTCTTTGGTTTATTGTTTGACGATAAACTGAATATCACTTCCCAAATAAAACAACTGAAAGTGAAATGTAAAAAAGCACTTGACATCCTCAAGGTGGTTGGTAGCACTGATTGGGGTGCTGACCAGAAAACATTACTCCATCTGTGTAGATCCCTTATTAGATCTAAATTAGATTACGGTTGTGTGGTTTACGGTTCTGCAAGAAAGTCATATCTCAAACCTCTTGATGCCATTCATAATGGTGGCATTAGAATCAGCCTGGGTGCTTTTAGTTTAGTTTAAACAATATTCTATTCAATAAGTGTCAATTGTTACATAATAGAGGCATCAGTGTATTATCAACTCAAAAATAAATAAACAGTAAGAGAATATAACACAATAAACAGTTACATGGTACAAGGTAAATGAGCGATTTGACAAAAAGCATGTAGCTTATGCTGGTCATCTCCCAAAACTAGACATAGGCAACTTAGGAAGGTGGTATAAAATAGTGTAATGAATGAATATACTGCCGTATTGGGCTTGCGGCTAGGTTTGTTCTTTAATCAGCTTCCCGGTACCAAAACAATTCTGCGCAACTTGAGTAGCCTACGATTCTGAGACGTGAGGTATGAGAACCATGTCAGAAAGTTCTGGGAGTGAGGAGCTAGACCCCCCCCCCCCCCCCAACTCTTCAATACATCACATTGTTTAAACCCTGTTTGTGTACAAAGAAATGTGGAAAGCAGCGAAGGAAGCAAAAGAAGAGAACAGATTATAGAAAGCCAGCTTTCGAACATGACGAAAGGCTTTTAGATTTACGACAATCGTTTGTGGGGCAGCTTATATGTACACCAAATAAGCGACAAGGTAGAGGAAAGCCTTTTGATGGATGCTACAAGAAGGGAAGAGGGACACAGCAGATAATCTTCCTAGTGGAGTTGGAAGGTAAGGTTATTTATTTGTGTTTGGCAGTCATCAGATACGTCCACTTGATAGAATAAAGTTATGCACCTCTTCGAACAGTAGATAATTCTCTGAAGTACTCAAAAGCTCTGAGCCAAAAAAGTATTGATACGTCAACAGGGAATGGGGGTAAACTGATAAACTATCTCGAACGTTTGAATATGTAGGACAAAGCAGAAGGAAATAATCTGGCTCTCTTCCATGCCGCATTGGCAGGAAGAGATGAGAAAGAGGTAATTGGCAAATAAATGAGAATTAAGGTTACTACAACCATGTCTCAACCTACAATGGTAGATTTGGGCTGTTCGAGACTTTGTCCAGCAGTAAAACTTAGGAGGGCGTTGACTTCCCGCGTTTAGATACATTTTAAAGTTGGTCAGTGAAGAGTTATCACGTACGGAAAGAGACAGTTGGTTCCATTGGTCAGTGGTGCTTGGAATGAATGATGACTGATACAGCTGCGTTCTGCAGAATGGGATTCTGTGGTTATGACTTGATCGGAGGTTGTGCGTGAAATTCGACGACATGACTGGAGGGACTTTGTCGAAAATATATGGAAGCGACATGCGATGATACATTTTAAAGAACTGTAACAATTTGTGTTTCCTGCGTCTTTCATGCAGGGGATCCCAACGAGTTTCGGAGTAGAATAAAACAACTGAAAGTGAAATGTAAAAAAGGACTTAATATCCTCAAGGTGGTTGGTATAGAACTGATTGGGGTGCTGACCAGAAAACATTACTCCATCTGTATAGATCCCTTATTAGATCTAAATTAGATTACGGTTGTGTGGTTTATGGTTCTGCAAGAAAGTCATATCTCAAACCTCTTGATGCCATTCATACTGGTGGCATTAGAATCAGCCTTGGTGCTTTTAGAACATCACCAATAGATTCAATGCTAGTCGAAGCGGAGGAGCCTTCTCTTGAGAAGCGCAGAATTAAACTCTCACTCCAGTATGTTTCAAAACTTCTTTCTAATCCGTCAAACCCTGCTTATAACTGTGTCTTGGAACCTCAAAATATTGAATTTTTTAACCCGTCACCTGAAACATATCCCTCCATTGGGAATTATACTCTCCCAAAAAAGAAAGTGTGCATGCTAAAAAATAACACTAAAAAAGATATATATCATTTTCATTCATGGAAATTTTATTCAATCACAGATGAATCAATTTGTGATCAACACGAGAAATTTCATTACGCTACGACGAATACTCTTGGTGCCATGGAGAGTCAAAGACACTAAGGGTCAAACACAAAAGTCACACACTCAATATCTGGTATGACCTCCGTCTGCATCGACTACTGCTGTGCATCTAAGCCTCATGGAAGCGAACAAGTTAGCATGGAAGTGTTGTGGGATGTTGTTCCATATTCTGATAAGCTGTCTTTGGAGTTCCACAAGCGTTGACGTGGAAGCCGGCGTAGCTGACGTTTCATTTCGTCCCATACGTGCTCAATGGGTGAGATATCGGGCGAATTTGCGGGTCAGGGAAGAACATCCACTTGTTGTTGCTGCAGATACTGTTGAACAACACGAGATGCGTGGGGTCGGGCGTTGTCCTGCTGTAGAATGACGCCGGGGTCGTGACGTTGCAGAAATGGGACAACAACAGGTGTAAGCACTTCATCACGATATCTGGCTGCATTGAGATTGCCATCAGTAATGACCAGCTCAGTTCTGTTACGGGCAGTGATGCCACCCCACACCATGAGAGACCCTCCCCCATAACGGTTTCGCTCCACGACACATGGATCTGCGTAGTGTTCGTTTCGACGTCTGTACACACTCTGGCGGCCATCTGATGATGAAAGATGGAAACGACACCCATCTGTGAATAAAACACGTCGCCACCAGTGTAAGGGATGCCCGAGATGTTGTCTGCACCACTGCAGTCGAGCACGACGATGACGTAACGTCAAAATCGGACGAATAGCAGGTCTTCGAGGACGTAAGCCGTATTCTCTCAGCCGGTTGATTACTGTTTGAGGATGTATCCGTCTCAGGTTAGGGATGTTCCTGGCTGTCGTCGTTGCCGTTTGTTGCCGGTTCCGGAGATGGACGACACGGATATACCGATCTTGTGCAGGGGTGGTAACTCGGGGTCTCCCGGAGCGGGGTCGGTCTCGAACGTCATCATATTGTGCATGTCGATGGACTAGCCTGTCTACAGTGTTACGGTGGCAGTTCAAATGCTGGGCAACCTCTCTGTGTGTTCTACCAGCTCTAATCATACCCAGGGCAAGGAGACGTTGATTCATTGTCAATCTTGGCGTGCTAATGTGGAGTCGTTTTAACAGCAGCGCAAGTTTGAATGTGAACGATAGGAAGGCCTTACTTTAGTGTTTAAATACCCAAGGATTCACACTGCTGCATGAGTTTTCAGACTCTCCACGTGCAAAACATGCCTTTTCACAAACGTGCAGCACGTCATTTAACGTCAATGCAATTTTAACGGGGAAAGCTGTTTTTGTGTTCAATATAACTTATTCATGAACAGGTTAACACTCTTTACACCTACGAAATTATTTTTTTGGAGTTTGATCAATTTCTGCAATGCACACTTCCTTTTTTGGGCGAGTATAGAATTAAACCTCATATGGAGTCCGCCAAAATTGAACCAGACAAAATAAAAGATTATCATGGACCACAAACTCCTCCTTGGCATCTTAAAAAGCCAACAGTTATTTTGGACCTAGCCTCTTCTAAAAAATCTGAAACAAATTCCCTGCAGTTCAAGCAGAAATATGCTTTAAGTAAGTCAAAGTACAGTGCATATACAAGGCTCTATACTGATGGATCAAAAGATGGTGACAAAGTATCATCAGCTGTTGTCACTGAACATATCACCTCACTCAGAATACTGAATCAAAGTTCTATTTTCGCAGCTGAAATTAAAGCTTTACAACTCGCTCTTGAGCACATCGAGAATGTACAGGAAAGAAGGTCGATCGATCATCTTTTCTGACTCTCTTTTCTCTTTGCTTGCTTTACTCAACCCCAAATTGAAGAACCCTCTCATTTTGGAGCGTCGTGAGAAGTTAACACCTCTCATGTCTGACCAATATGATGTCCTGTTTTGCTGGTTACCTGGGCATGTAGGTATCGCTGGAAACACCAGAGCAGACAGTGCAGCAAAACATGCTTTAACCAAGCCTCTCACTGATTTTAACATCCCTTTCAGTGACTTCAAACCACAAATCAGTAACTACATCAAATCTGTATGGCAGGCGGATTGGAATGGAGCGACAAGTAACAAGCTCCATCGCTTCCGACCAACTATTTCTGATCACTACCCGTCTTGCAACCGTTGTAGAAAGGATCTTGCAGTTTTGACGTGATGTCATATTGATCACACACGACTTACACATTCCTTTTTGTTAGAGGGTAATATGCGACCAGAGTATGTTCCATGTCAGCGGAACACATTCTTTTACACTGTACTGATTTTAATCATGTTAGAGGGCACTATTTTACTGTCAGATCTTTAAGAAATTAAGAGATTTATTTTATCTTACCAGCCGACAAAAAGTTATCTAATTTTTGAAAGAAATCAACATGTTTAATAAATATTAATCTGTTTTTATTTTTTTAAATTCTCATCCATCATTTATGTCGGTATTACAGGTTGATTTCCATGACTTTTTTGAGCAACTACACTCATTTTCTCATTACTGTGTTCACTCCTCACTTTTATTCCACGTTTCGTATTTCGTTATCTCGTTTTTAACGGCTACGTTGAAAATAATGATATTTTTTTAAAATTAATTCTTTCATCGCCACGATATAGCCTTAGTTGCCGTAAAGCATCAATAAATAAATAATCCGCACAAGTTATTAACAAACCGAGAAGTTGAGAAAAAATTATTTTAAAAAAATTGCAACAAAACCATATAATGGAGCTCGCATTGGAACGTGCAGATTGAGGTCATTCCACTATGTCCTCAACTCAAATGATATGGTTTTGTTGAAATTTTTTGAAAACTTTGAAAAAAGTAAATAAAATAACAAATTTTGTGTGTTTTGGGTAAAGGGCTCAAAAGTGTTTTAACCCTTTGCTTAACACAATTAGGGGTGTCACTCAATATTTTTTCGTGAAAAATAAAAAAAATGTTTTTGTAATAAAGGCCGAGCTTATGATCTGTCACTGGACTGTTCTTATCAAAGATCATTAGCTTTGTTTTGGAAGTGACAAATAAAATTTAAATGGTGCTTTTTGTCTATAGTTATGGACAGAATTGATCGATATGTAAGGTAAAGGGGTTGATCCTTTTTATGGTATGATAGGTTATAAAACAGATTATGAAAAAAACATTGCGGAAGGATAGAAATTGTATTCCCCACTGTGAAGATGCAGAAATTTTCACTTCCACCGTTCACTGTATCAATCAAAATGACGGCTTTCAAAGCATCACTTAAATGTGAATACGGGTCAAATTATCACTGGAAATGATCAATTTGTTCTAAAAGGAAAAGCTGGTGTTTTTGAGTGGATACCGATCATTTCCAGCAATAATTCAACACATATTCACCTTGAATTGATGCATGAAACATGCCTGTCGAATCAGATTGCAAGATGCTATCTTTTCAAAATATCGATCAAATCACTTCTGCGTATAAGCCGTTTACTTTCATGCATCAATTCAATGTTGAAACGAGTGAAATTATCGATAGAAATGATCATATTCTTATAAAAAGCGTTTAATAAAAAGAAAATCTAGTTTTTCAGTGGCTACCGAAAATTATCTCACTCGTGACAAAGACAAATGGTTATTTTAAAATAAACATGTCTCGTTCACTCATGAGATAATTTTCAGTATCCACTCAAAAACACTAGATATTCTCTATATTATTAACTGGTTGAGGGCTAGATTATTTTTGGTGGTCTAAATTTGTTATGCAAAATTTGTTTTATTACAAATTATTGGAGAGTGCCCATGGGCACTCTCCAATAATTTGTAATAGAACAACCTTATATAAACAAAATGTAATTTGCATTTGACTGAACAGGAAACATTAGCAAATGTTGGGTTTTGCTCTGGTATCCTCATTTTTTTTTGAAAACCCTGATAATGGCTTCTTTCACTCAACCTGTTAAATAATGACCCTCACCATCCAGTGCTTTTCGCAATAAATATCACTCAGCATTATTTTTCGTCTCAAAAACGTGAGAGCCTGGTCTCTCAGTGGTAGAGCTTTGGACTCTAAACAGGAAGGTTGATGGTTCAATCCTGACCATCGGTAATTGCATCGTGTGTCCCGAGTTCGATCGATCCCCATCCGGGACGACCCGCGTTGCAAGGCACTTTATCCCGATTGCCTACAAGGGGGCACGATGACGCCGTGTACTGCACGTCGATGGCGCACTTGTCTTCAACTGCTTTAACCCTGCCTGCGCGGACCTTGATCAGAGTTAGGTGTTGAGGAGCCGACAGTTGCTCGCCGATGCATGGTGGTTCTCTGGCTTCCCCCACCCGTAAAACTGTCACGATTAGCCATTGTGTATAGTATGTGACATTAAACACTAATAAATATATATTTATTTATTTGTGTTTAAGGTCACATTTCTGCACAATGGCTAACCATGACCGTGACAGTTTTACGGGTGGAGGAAGCCAGAGTACCCAGAGAGAACCACCGTGCATCGACAAGCAACTGTCAGCTCCTCAACATACCAACTCCACACATGCAGGGTTAGCATTGGTTGAAGACAGGTGCACCATCGACGTGCAGTACGCCTTAATACACAGCGTCACTGTGCCTCCACGTGGGCAATGGGGGTGAAGTGTCTTGCCCAAGGACACAATGCGGTTGCCGCAAATGAACAAATAAATAAATAAATAAATAAATAAATAAATTGCGTTGTGTCCTTGGGAAAGATGCTTAATCTCGATTATCCGCGTGGGGGGCACGGCAGTCCTATGTACTAAGGCATACTGCACACTGATGGAGCACTTGCCTTTATCTGCAGCTTGCTCTGATTGTGCTCGCTGGTACTGTTTCTCTCTAGCTTCCTCCACCCGTAAAACTTCCTGACACGATGTGAATCTAGCTGCTGAATATGCCATTAAACCCCTTTAAACAAACAATCTCAAAATCCTATCTATCTTTTTGATGCCAAAAATTAATTTTTTTTCAGTTCTTCAAGATTTTTTTTTTAAAGTGTCGCAACCCTTTACCCAATGTAATGGCCAAAACGGTCAGTGCTGTTCACAAAAATCATTCAATTTTCATTTTGTTGTCTTAAATATATAGTTTATGGCCCCTCACTGTAATGACCTCGTTAAAAATGAAGACCATAAACTATGTTTTTGACAAAAAGAATGAAACCAGAGGCTCAAGTGAGCCTAAAGCACCCACCTGGCTCACGTTGTCAAGAGATAAATGTGTCAGTAAGTGATCGACAGCGAGAGCAATTTTTTTGATTTGCTATGGCACAACCAAAGGCTGGTTGTAGGAAAGCTTCCTAGGCAACAACCAAGCCCTGTTCTTTGAAGTAACAAAAACGTCTCTGAATGAAATATATCTTTTTCTTGTTTTTAACTCCTGTGGTTCACTCTACCCCATCCCCATCCCCCCTCCACAAAAAAAACAAAACAAAAAAAACAAGAGGCCCCAAGGGGCCTGAGGGCGCTCACCTGACATGGTAGCCTAAATATCAACCCAGAGAATTGATTTCAACAAGTTGCATCTGATCCTCCTAAGAAAAGCTTATACCAAATATCCAAAGATTCTGACCAGTGGATCTAAAAAAAAAATAGAAGATTTTTAAAGAAGATTCCTCATATTGAACTAAGTTATAATTCGGGCTCCCACAGTGAGTCCAAATATGGACCTAGGGACTTGGCTTGAACAAAGTTGAATCTCACTCCCTAAGCATGGTGCATACCAAATATCAAAAGATTCTGCCTGCTGGATCTTGAGAAGATTTTTAAAGAAAATTCCTCATTTTGAACTAAGTTACAATTCAAGCTCCCACAGTGAGCCCAGATATGGACCAAGGGACTTGGCTTGAACAAACTTGAATCTCACCCCCTAAGCATGGTGCATACCAAATATCAAAAGATTCTGCCTGCTGGATCTTGAAAAGAAGATTTTCAAAGAAATTTGCCTGAAATGCATTAACTTCGAATTCGGGCTTCTATAGTGAGCCCAAATATGAATCCAGGGGGCCAATTTGAACAAACTTGAATCAGATCCACCCCACAATGTTGCATAACAAATAACAAAAGATTCTGCCTGCTGGATCTGGAGAAGAAGATTTTTAAAGAAATTTGCCTGAAATGCACTAAGTTCGAATTTGGGCTTCTATAGTGAGCCCAAATATGAATCCAGGGGGCCGATTTGAACAAACTTGAATCAGATCCACCCCACAATGTTGCATACCAAATATCCAAAGATTCTGCCTGCTGGATCTGGAGAAGAAGATTTTTTAAGAAATTTGCCTGAAATGCACTAAATTCGAATTCGAGCTTCTATACTGAGCCCAAATATAAACCCAGGTGGCCGATTTGAACAAACTTGAATCAGATCCACCCCACAATGTTGCATGCCAAATATCAAAAGATTCTGCCTGCTCGATCTGAAGAAGATTTTTTAAGAAATTTGCCTGAAATGCACTAAGATCGAATTCGGGCTTTTATAGTGAGCCCAAATATGAATCCAGGGAGCCGATTTGAGCAAACTTGAATCAGATCCACCCCACAATGTTGCATACCAAATATCAAAAGATTCTGCCTGCTGGATCTGGAGAAGAAGATTTTTTAAGAAATTTGCCTGAAATGCACTAAGTTCGAAATCGGGCTCCTATACTGAGCCCAAATATGAACCCAGGGGGCCGATTTGAACAAACTTGAATCAGATCCACCCTACAATGTTGCATACCAAATATCAAAAGATTCTGCCTGCTGGATCTGGAGAAGAAGATTTTTTAATGTTTTTCCCATTGCCTACAGTGTTAAAAAGTGCTGACTCAGCACTTTTTCAAAGTCCCGAAACTGTACCCTATGATAAAACCGATGGCAATTTTTTTTTACCAATCCTTTCTGTTGGTCCCAAGGAAGCTGCACACCAAATAAAAATTCTCAGTGCCGTGCAGTTTTTGAGATATAGGCGTTTTAATTTTTTTCTATTTTTAGCTCCTGTGGTTCCCACGGGGCTACAGGAAAAAAAATTTCTGCATAAATTAGGTACTTATGACCCAATAAGCCCTCACATAAAATTTGGTTCAAATTGGCCTCTCGGTTTAAAAAATAGAAATTTGGGGTGGGGCCAAAATTTTTGCTCCTCCCATAACATCGCCAAGTATAGACCTACAAACTTCTCTTGAACAAACTTGAGTCTACACCTCAAAAGGAAGCTGCATACCAAATATCAAGTCTCTGCTATTGCTGGTTCTTGAGAAGAAGATTTTTTAAGAATTGGAGCATTTTTGCCCCACCCCTCTGCTCAATATGAGCCGAAACCTAATTTGCCCAAAAATCAAAATGCCGCTATATAACCCCTACTCACATGAAATTTCATTAACATGCGGCCAGCGGTTTGGAAGAAAAAGACCCAAACACCACCTTCACGCCGGACGACGGACGAAAAGTGATCAGAAAAGCTCACCCTGACTTTCAGTCAGGTGAGCTAAAAATCAGGCATAAATGAAGTACTTATGACGCAATTAGATTATTAGATACTACATGACAAATTTGGTTCAAATCTGCCCATTGGTTCTGAAAATAGAAATTTTGAGTGGCGCCCAAATTTTGACAGAGTTCCCTTGAAATACGTGAATCTGCATCACTAAAATAAGTTCCATACCAGAGAGAAGAGGTTTTTTAAAGCATTTTAGGCTTATGGAGCATTAACCCCAAGTCAAGGGGCATAGTAACTTTTTTGGAAAAAAATCAAAAAAGTAAACTCCACCTGCCCGAAGATGGCAGGATCTTCATTTGAACAAAGCAAAAAGGGTATACTCCAAAGATGGTCTGTGCCATAAGCGAATAAATTTGGCCTAGTAGTTTTAAAGAAGACAAATTTCAAATTAGTTGGAGTACAAGAAAGATGATGACTCAGCATTTTCCCATTGCCAAGAGTGTTGAAAACAAGCATTCCCACAACTCCCCCCCACCCCCCCCCCCCCCCCCCTGACAAAACCGAAAGCAATTTTTGGGTGTCCATCTGATTCCACAGGACCTAAGGAAGCTGCATAGCAAAAAACAATATTCTCGTCCGTGCAGTTTTTGAAATAATAATAATGCACTATGCTAAACTTTGAGCTCCCATTGAGAGCCCACATATTAAGCCAATGACTTGATTTGAACAAACTTGAATTTGGCACCCTTAGAGATGTCATATACCAAATATGAAAGGATTCTGACCGGTGGATCTGAAGATTTTTAAAAAAAAAATTTCTCATATTGCCCTAAGTTAAACTTTGGGCCCCAATAAAGGGACCAAATATTAAAACAGGGACCTGATTTGAACAAACTTGAATCTGACCCCCCCCCCCCCCCCCCCACCTCCGAGATGTAATATTAACACAGGGACCCAATTCGAACAAAGTTGAATCTGATCCCCCCTCCCCTCCCCCGCTAGTGATGTTGTATACTGAATATCAAAAGAATCTAACTGGTGGATCTGAAGAAGATTTTTAAAGATTATCCCCAGATTGCACTTATGTTTAAATTCGAGGTCCCATATGGCGTCCAAATATTAACCCAGGGACCCAATTTAAACAAACTTGAATCTGACTCCCCTAGTGATGTTATGTACCAAATATAAAACGAATCTGATTGGTGGATCTGAAGATGAAGATTTTTAAAGCTTATTCCCCATATTGCCCAAGTTAAGATTCAGGCTCCTGAATCGTGCCCAAATATGAATCGAGGTGCTTAATTTGAACACACTTGTATCTGCCCCCCCCCCCCCCCCCCCCATTTTTTTGGTTAGATTTTTCTTCTATTTTCAGCCCCTGGGATTCTCACAGGGCTGTGAAAATTTGTTTGGAGGGCATCAATCAAGTACTTAGGACCCACTTATACTGCATGCCAGATTTGGTTCAAATCGGCCGATCAGTTCTTGAAACACAAATTTTGGGTGGAGCCCAAAATGGGTAAGCTCCCATAGGGAGCCCAAATCTTGACCTACAAATGTCCCTTGAACAAACTTTAATCTTCAACATCAAAGGATGTTCCATACTAAATATGAAGGCATTCTCTCTGGTCGTTCATGAGAAGAAAATTTTTAAAGATATTTTGGCTTTTGGGGCATTAACCAGAGCCAGAAGATGGCAGCTGCTTCATTTGAACAAAATAGAAAGGGTATACTCCAAAGATGGTCTGCAATGTATGTTTGAATTTGGCCCATTGGTTTTGAAGAAGAAGACAAGTTTCCAAAAGTTGACGGAAGATGGATGCCAAATGATGGCAACAGCTCACACTGACTTTCAGTCAGGTGAGCCAAAAAATAGTTATTGAAGAATTTTCTTTGTAAGTGCCTTCTGCATTTTGTGTTAAATGAAGGGTTGAGTGAAACATTAACTCAGACGAGTAACCATTTTATGGCTGTGATCTATTCTAGTATATGGACTACAACTTCTTGTATATTTTGCTATTGCTTATGGATGCTATGTGATACACTGTTGGAGGCACTCAGTGGACTATTTTCGAGGGAAGATCAGCCTTGAAAGCAGTAACCTGGTAACTTTTTCCTGTACATGCTAAAACTACAGGAAAGAAAACAGTCTTCACACTTTACAACACTGCTTGTGTTTTCAAACTGACAGAAAATAATTTTGATATCTCATTATTGCTTATTACATATCCAACTCAGCTCTCTTTAACCCTTTTGCAATACACATACCAAAATTTGTAATTATTTTTTCCTTCTGATTTTTCACAAAATTTCAAGAAAACCATAAAATGTGATTCCTCAGTGGAATGAGCTTAGCAAGCTCGTTCCAATGAGGGTCACATGATTTGATGTGGTTGAAATTTTTTTTAAAAAGAATTTTTTTTCAACTTGTCAATTTTGTAAGTCACTGGAGGGTTAAAATGTAGAATAGTTAAACCCCTCCCACAACTTTTTAAACGAAAGCTACTGCAAAATAATGGAAAATGTTTCGACATTTTGAGAGAGAATTGATAATAATTTGAAATGACAGCAAGCATGGCATTGGAAACAGGTCTCAGATGGCGAGAGGGAGGGGATGGGGGGGATCCACCTCTAGATTTCCAATTGCAACAGAAATTTTATGAATAGTGGTGGTGGCGGTGGGTGCAGGATGGGGAGACACCACCTACCCCTGTTGCAATGCCCCTGATAGCAAGTTCTGGGCTCTACGGTTAAATTATTACCAATTATCTTTCAACTATGGCATAGAGAGGGTTCAAACCCATGCCAAGAGAGTTTCCTTCAGCACCAACCGCCTAGCGAAACTACACTGAACCATGCACACCACTCTACCACCGACATACCCTTAAAGGGAATGCGAGCTAACCAAGGATATGCATGACAAGTACAGAACACATAGATTACTCTATTTTTCAGTTCTCATCATATAATTGCATCACTTAAATCTGGTTCAGTATAGTTTCACCAGGCAGTTGGTACCAAAGGAAACTCTCTCTGCATGGGTTCGAACTCCCACTATGGCATTATAAATAAAACCAGCGTCCTTTCTTGATGCTATGGTACATGGGAAATTTGAAGAGATGTTCTCGCTGATTTCCATGAGGTGCAGTATGTAGAATTAAGTGATGCAATTGTATCCTTAAACTGTTTATTGTTCATTATGCTGATGATCTTAAAATACCTTTTGGAGATACCCTAGTTGTTCACAAAACTTCTGGGTGGTCTGTGCGCTGGCAAGCACTCAGCTGTATGTTATGGCTTCCATTCCACCTGTCAGATGGCTGGTAAACTTTTAGAGGACTAATCTGACCCTGACAACTAATCTGACCCTGACAGGGGCATGGCAAAGAGGGTTAACCCTTTGCCTAATATGAAAAGCTGATGATACATCCAAACAAAATTCTTGAATAACTAATCATTTTCATTTTATGTGTCAAAAACATAGGTTATGACCCCTCATTGGAACAAGCTCGACAAGCTCATTCCAAAGAGGGGTCATAACCTATGTTTTTGACACAGAAAATGAAAAAAATAATGAAAATTATTTGTTGATTTTTGTGAATAGTGCTAGCCAGTTTTGACCGTTACGTTGGGTAAAGGGTTAACACCCCTAATAATTTTTCTACTTGGGACATTTTCGTCTGGATTTGGAGTCTTAGATATCAATTTGCTGTTGCTACTAATTGGGTACTTCATTACATGACTAACTTTGATACTCTTACTTATGTAACACACACAGTCAGTCATACAAATGGCGATGGCTGTGGCATGCGATTCAGACATAATCAATCAGTGGTACGTGTTAATTAAATAAGATCAGGGTGCAAAATTTTTAAAATGACTCTAGCCGGCTGATCGTTCATGTGGTTTGGAGATGGCTAAGCGAACACTCGGCTGTGTAAAAATTCCCAGAAAACTGCTTTTTTTTATCATTAACAAGTATTCATACAGTGCATGGTATTGAAATATATACAGCCTCTCAAGCCAAAAGTCTGTTGGCACTCTCCCATAAATTATATCAAGACAAAAATGTGTGAACAAATCTTGAGGCTGAGAAAAAATTTAGCACTCTACCAGTTAAGTTACTCAGACTTTACCATTCAAGATGCAACATTTGGTTAACCGGTCATCTGTTCGCATATATTTAAATTTGTGTAACCACCACATGAACGAAACAAGCGTTCTCATCAAATTTTGCACACTGAAAGCTTCATCACAACTACCACATGTATATTTTATTTATCCACCAAATATTTGCCAAGTGGAGCAAGACTCCCTTAGACACTAATGGAAAAAATAGGATGAAAACATGAGCGACAGGTGAATAATGAATAACAAGAGGAAAAAGGTCAATTTTATAGTTGGGGAGATAAAGAGAAAGTGTCTGTGGGGGAATTATGAAACAGCATGTGACTGAATGCTGCAAGATTACAGTACAGCCACCATGGACTGGTTACTTTCCACACGTGGACAATATTTACATAGATTCCAAACACTAATTATAGGAATAATCATCAAAAATTTAATTAAAGCACCTTATACAACCCAGCGCTTCCTTAATTAAAATTTTTCTGATGATGATTTTTATTACCTGGTAAACGCGTGCATGAACATCACTGCCCAGGCGTGGATTATGACCAGTCCGCTGAGACTTGTCTGAGCGAAGACAATAGTGAGCACAACAACTGAATAATTTCGTTCTGGGTAACGGCAGACGAACGAAAAAGTTGTGCGTTACGAAGCTCATCCCCCAGTGGGTGAATGACTTGGATGATACCAGATCCGACTTCTCATCGTTTACTTAAGAAACCCGAGATGTCGGAGCAATAGAAGCAGATTCTGCACATAGTTCTGAAGCGTTAACTCATTGCCGTACCTGTATGAATGTTGTCCAGGTAGGCCGACGTTATCGCAGATGAATAAGTTCGGAAATGAGTCATTATCGAGTCCGTTATTCGAGTGAAGGCCCAGGGGGCTAGATTCAGACCGAAGTATATTGCTCGAAACTGATATACGACTCCTATGATAAGGTAGCGAAGATACTTTCTGACGCCTGATGTACCATGGCGTGAAAGTACGCATCTTGAGATCTATGCATGTAGCATAATCGTAGACCCGAATACTCGCTCTGACCGATCGGGTGGACTCCATATATAAACTTGGAGCCACATTCAGCTTGTTTATCCAGTTCCGAATAATGAGTGAACAGAACGAGCCGTCTGGTTTTTGGAACCAAAAAAGGATGGTTGTAGAAACCTGGAAATTCCTGGATTTCTACGATCTCCATTGCGATCATTCCAGAAGAGACCAGACTTCTGATGGAAGCGAGCCTCTATCCTACTGACTTGGCGGAAGCTGAGTCCATCTTGGCAGAGGATTTCGTTTGAGGAACAATTTAGTCCTTTCGAAATCACCCCTTGAATCCAAGGGACATCCGAAATCTATTCCCAAATAATTGAGAAACTCGACTGTCTTCCGCTCACTAGTACACGATAGAGGTTAAAACCATTACCTCCTGATCCTGCGAGGCTTACGGAAGAAGCCATGTCCTCCACGGTCCGCACCTCGCCCCGTCGACCTAGGGACGTCTGACCGTAATTACGGCCCCTATATGAGTCGCTACCCTGACGGTCTCTAGAATAAGACCTAGAGGATGCATAGGAACCTTATAGGAACTTCCCTTGGACGTATTCGTCCCAGAAGTGCCTGTCCTACTCTTCTCTGCTGAATCCGACTATATGGAAGCGAATTTTAATAGCAGATAGTCTAAAGCTTTCTTAGTTAACTGATTATAGACTGCGGAAAGCTTGCCGTCGAAGAAAACTCTCCGGAGACCGGAGCGACTCTGAGAGTTTTTCACCTTACTATCTACACGCGTGGATGTATCCAGGACCGCGTCACGTCTAACCAACTCCATATTGCCACTAAAGGACGGAGTTTTACGTGAGGCCCTTGAAAGAACTCTTAAGGAAATTGTGCATCCTAGAATTCTTTTTCCTTGCGACGTAATGATAACGTTCTGGTAAGGTGATCTGCGTACGATGATGCGTCTAAGCTGACCCTGCTAGATGATATTGTTATTTCCGACATCGTGGTTGGAATTGACATAGACGACAGTAAAAAACAATACTAGGTCCTGACCTGGTCGTCTAGATGCAGAGAACTCTCAGAATGCTCTGTCCTGCCATTTCAAAATATTCATTGAATTGATGAAAGGCAGATGTAGAACATATTGCCGATAAGAAACCTGACCTGCCCATTTAGGTAGCAAGTTAAATAATATAGGGTTATTCCTCAGATCAAATATCCGTGAGACATATCTGGACTATGTCGGAAACTGAGGGATGATGACCCTAAACCGATTAAGAATTCTGTGTCCAGTGGCGCTATCAGTCTCTTATCCGGCAACGCAGCATTTTGGTTCGGAGGAACAACGTTAGATGACAATGCCGGATGCACTCTACAGCAATTATGTTGTTCCAAAAAGGGAAAATACAACTCATCCGTATCCCTTTCGCCATCCTGTCGGACCACTTGTAATTCTTGGTCGTCCGTGTCTGAACCTCGGATAATTCCTGATCCAACAGAGTTACTGTCGGTTGCAGGGATGCTGCGATAATTGTGCTATCTGCGATAGCATGTCCGTAACAGAGGCCTGTGGAGCTGCAGTCTTATAGGATTTAGCCGCTGGAAGCTCCTTGGATGTTCACTCTTGCATACATATAATATGTGAATGTCCGGAGTATGAAGGCCTCGTATCCTTGGCTACCAGATGGTGTGACCTGGTCGCCGTAGAATCCCTGGTCGGCGATGTTGGTTGAATATCACAGGTCATGTAGCCAAGGTGCGGTCGCAAGTGCTGCCGTGAGGATGAGGAAGCCAAAAGAGCAGTCTCTCCGGTCTGTCTATATAACAGAGCGTCCTGAGCGGTGGACGTATGCTCCGACTGAGCAGAGTTTTGTACCACAACATCTGGGCCCAATGTTGTAATACGAGAGAGGAACCTCTCTTGCTCACAGCCCGATGGACCTGGATGAGCTAGGAACCGGACTGACAGGCTTCCTCCGTACCATCCTCGTATCTGTCGTCACTGGGTGTGCACATTGTATTTTATAGTGCTCGCATCACCCAAATCTCCTTCCTGGACCGCAACGGATGAACCCGGGTGCTGAGCCATTCGGTGAATGGTCACGACACCGGGCGAGCTAGCGGACGCCAATGCCGTCGATCCTACTTGTGTCCTCTTAGGCAATTGACGTATCTGTATGAACACTTTACCGCTAGCTCTTCATTTGACTGTGACAACGGAAGCACACTTACAAAGACTTCATGGTAACAATACCTAGTTCATGATACCCTATGAGACCTGTGGAGCCACGGTCCTACGTGAAATATCCGCTGGAAGCTCCCGGGATGTTCATTCCTGCATTTATATAATATATATATGCGAACGTCCCGACTGGAAAGGTTTCGTATCCTTGGCTAGCAGCTGGAGTGACCTGGTTGATGTGTATTCCTTGGTCGGCGAAGCAGGAGCACCAGGGACGTTCAGTCCTGCATTTATATAATATGCGAGCGTCCCCTGGAAATCTGTGGTCACATAGCTAAGGTGCGGTCGTGTGTGTTGACGAGGATGAGGAAGCCAATATAGCAGCCGCGTTGGACTGTCATGTGACGGAGCATCCCGAGCAGGAGGAGTGGACATAAGCTCCGACTATGCGAACAACATACAACAACATTGCGGCACAGATGTTGATGCAAGAGAGAGGGGGGCCTCGGCCTGGACCTGGACGAGCTAGCTACCGGACGGAAGGCTTCCTCCATACTATCCTCGGATGAGTCGTTGCTGGGTGTGCACATCTGAAGTTTTATAGTGCTCGCATCACCCAATCTGCTTCCTTGGACCGCAACGGACTAACCCGGGTGCTGTACCATTCTTTCCTGGTGAATGGACGTGACACCGGGCGGACTAGCAGGCGACAATGCCTTCGATAGAACTAGCTAATTCCCAGCAATTGACGTAATACCTTGAGCACTTCCTGCTAGCCCTACTATTGCAACGACGGAGACACACTTATTAAAGACATCACGGAAACATCACTCTGAATTCTGAAAAAGAAACTGATAGTATATAGTGACTCTACGGAGAGAGGACCATAATGGACCCCTCACCGCTAATAAAATACTGTGACACCTGTCTCCAATGATGTCATATCAATCAACACACACAGAGCTAGAATTAATGCGACTACATTGACTATAAGAAACACAATGAACTTGTGAATTAGAGGAAGATAACCTCGCATTACGAATGAAGAATATTTTTTCCAACCAGAAAAAATATACACCGTCATATTACTCGCACTAACCCTTGAAATAAATATACATATATATTATAATTCATTATAACATTTCAAAAGAAACTAATTTTCAAAAAAAAAAAAATCTGAAAAAATTTTCAGAAGAGCCCAAGTTCCCAATGGGAACCTTGAGCCCAAAGGATCCCAAAAAAGCCTAAGTGTGGACAAAATTTTTTAATGATTTTGAAAAATTAATGTAACACTTACGGACAACATTAATGTATCTTGCTATGAACTAAATTAAGCAGAAGACAAGTAATCACTGTCTGAAGTAACAGTTGTCAACATAAGCAAAAGTGTCAGCAAACCAGAAACATGACTCCAGGCACTGAAACAAACATAGCCCGAAATCAGTATCCAATTTAAACACTATCTGATGCAATACAGAGGCTTCCAGAGAAGAAACTGTAGAACATCAGATGGTAGATGTAGACCAAAATGCCTAAACACCCCTGGGGTGAGGATGTAAACATGGGGAAAAAAACAGAAAATAATTCTATTACCAAGCCAAAACTCCCAAGAAATTTTAGTAATAAACATTACTAAAAATAAGCCAAAAGCATGGGAGAATAGCTAGGGGGGGGGGGGGGGGGGGGGGGGGGGAATAAAGGAAAGGGAGAGAGGAAACACTGATTAAACAATGGAACATTCATAGCAAGAATGACCACAACAAGGTCATGCCTCGAAAATAGGTAACATGAATAATTTCGTAAAATAATTATAAGTTACAGCCCTGAACATTTGTTTCCAGTTTTTTCCTCTCCACCCAGCTCCACCTATTTACACTATATATCCACCATTTCTCTCATAATTATGCGTCTGGCATCATTTAAACTGAGATTTACAAGCACAAATATCAGTCAGTTGTAACTGAATTGAGGGCCAAACAAAGAATGACTTTTGGCGGCAATTTCGAGACCTCCTTGACACTGCGCATACGCAGTGGGGTAAAAGTATGGAGGACCATATAGGACATGTAATTTTTGGTTTTAGATGCAAATTTTGGGGATTGGGGGGTAAAATTTGCGTTTGGCCCTTAATATTTTAGAGTTAGCACCATCTAAGTCTGGGTCATTGGTACAGTATAAAAATATAAATATTTTTAAATAGTGTCCTATTCTATCAAGACGTGTTAAAAATTACTTCCAGTTACATTTCTGTGGGCAGACGGGTTTCGGATTAATTATGTGGACACTGCCGTCCGGCATTATTATCGTTCAGTAATCTTTTCCACAGAAGTCCACAGAACTACATGCCCACAGAAGTCCACAGAAATTGGTATCAAACTGATTTCTGTGGAAACCAGTGGGCACCCACTGTGGACATGTGGAAAAGTGCCCACCCACGGCGACTGTACTGTAGGAGCAGGATCCTCCCAGCATGGATCACTGAGGAACTCCATGTTATAGGAACAGGGTCAGAGGATTGTTCGCCATTATGATGCCATATCAGACTTTGCATTTTCTCGGAGCCGATAGGCCCAGGCCCCAATATCAGCCCCAAGACCCAGGTTATCGTGGCTTTATATTCGGCCCCAACGATTTTTGTCTTGACTTTTTAGCTCACCTGACTGAAAGTCAGGGTGAGCTTTTCTTATCACTCTTCGTCCGTCGTCCTGCATGAAGGTGGTGTTTGAGCTTCTTTCTCCTAAACCACTGGCCACATTTTAATTAAATTTCATGTATATGGTGGTTATATAGGGGCATTTTGATTTTTATCCAAATTAGGTTTCGGCTCATATTGAGCAAAGGTGTGGGGAAAAAATAGCCAAATTTTTTGAAAATCTTCTTCTAATGAACCACCAGTAGCAGAGACTTGATATGTGGTATACAGAGTCCTTTTGAGGTTTAGAATCAAGTTTGTTCAAGAGAAGTTTGTCAGGCATTATTTACCTTCGTTATGGGAGGGGCAAAAATTTTGGCCACGCCTAAGATTTCTATTTTCTGAACCGTCAGGTCAATTTGAACCAAATTTGATATGAGATGATAATGGGCCATAAGTAGTTGATTGATGCAAAAAAAAATTTTCTCATTGCCCCGTGGGAACCCTGGGAGCTAAAAATAGGAAAAACCTTAAAACTGCCATATCTCCAAAACTACACGGCACAGAGAATTCTTATTTTGTATAAAGCTTACTTTTATCCAGTAGAATAGAATGGTTAAAAAAAATCCCTATCGGTTTGATCACAAGGTACTTTTTTCAGGACTTTGAAAAAGTGCTGAGTCAGCACTTTTTAACACTGTAGGCAATGAGAAAAACATTAAAAAAATCTTCTTCTCCAGATCCAGCAGGCAGAATCTTTTGATATTTGGTATGCAACATTGTAGGGTGGATCTGATTCAAGTTTGTTCAAATCGGCCCCCTGGGTTCATATTTGGGCTCAGTATAGGAGCCCGATTTCGAACTTAGTGCATTTCGGGCAAATTTCTTCAAAAATCTTCTTCTCCAGATCCAGCAGGCAGAAGCTTTTGATATTTGGTATGCAACATTGTGGGGTGGATCTGATTCAAGTTTGTTCAAATCGGCTCCCTAGATTCATATTTGGGCTCACTATAGAAGCTCGAATTCGAACTTAGTGCATTTCGGGCAAATTTCTTCAAAAATCTTCTTCTCTAGATCCAGCAGGCAGAATCTTTTCATATTTGGTATGCAACATTGTGGGGTGGATCTGATTCAAGTTTGTTCAAATCGGCCCCCTGGATTCATATTTGGGCTTACTATAGAAGCCCGAATTCAAATTTCGTGCATTTCAGGCAAATTTCTTAAAAAATCTTCTTCTCCAGATCCAGCAGGCAGAATCTTTTGATATTTGGTACGCAACATTGTGGGGTGGATCTGATTCAAGTTTGTTCAAATCGGCTTCCTAGATTCATATTTGGGCTCACTATAGAAGCTTGAATTCGAACTTAGTGCATTTCAGGCAAATTTCTTAAAAAATCTTCTTCTCCAGATCCAGCAGGCAGAATCTTTTCATATTTGGTAAGCAACATTGTGGGGTGGATCTGATTCAAGTTTGTTCAAATGGGCCCCCTGGGTTTATATTTGGGCTCAGTATAGGAGCCCAAATTTGAACTTAGTGCATTTCAGGAAAATTTCTTAAAAAATCTTCTTCTCCAGATCCAGCAGGCAGACTCTTTTGATATTTGATATGCAACATTGTGGGATGGATCTGATGCAAATTTGTTCAAATCGGCTCCCTAGATTCATATTTGGGCTCACTATAGAAGCTTGAATTCGAACTTAGTGCATTTCGGGCAAATTTCTTAAAAAATCTTCTTCTCCAGATCGAGCAGGCAGAATCTTTTGATATTTGGTATGCAACATTGTAGGGTGGATCTGATTCAAGTTTGTTCAAATCGGCTTCCTAGATTCATATTTGTGCTCACTATAGAAGCTCGAATTCGAACTTAGTGTATTTCAGGCAAATTTCTTAAAAAATCTTCTTCTCCAGATCCAGCAGGCAGAATCTTTTGATATTTGGTATGCAACATTGTGGGATGGATCTGATGCAAATTTGTTCAAATCGGCTCCCTAGATTCATATTTGGGCTCACTATAGAAGCTTGAATTCGAACTTAGTGCGTTTCGGGCAAATTTCTTAAAAAATCTTCTTCTCCAGATCGAGCAGGCAGAATCTTTTGATATTTGGTATGCAACATTGTGGGGTGGATCTGATTCAAGTTTGTTCAAATCGGCTTCCTAGATTCATATTTGTGCTCACTATAGAAGCTCGAATTCGAACTTAGTGTATTTCAGGCAAATTTCTTGAAAAATCTTCTTCTCCAGATCCAGCAGGCAGAATCTTTTCATATTTGGTAAGCAACATTGTGGGGTGGATCTGATTCAAGTTTGTTCAAATCGGCCCCCCTGGGTTTATATTTGGGCTCAGTATAGGAGCCCAGATTTGAACTTAGTGCATTTCAGGCAAATTTCTTCAAAAATATTCTTCTCCAGATCCAGCAGGCAGAATCTTTTGATATTTGGTATGCAACATTGTGGGGTGGATCTGATTCAAATTTGTTCAAATCGGCTCCCTAGATTCATATTTGGGCTCACTATAGAAGCCTGAATTCGAACTTAGTGCATTTCAGGCAAATTTCTTAAAATATCATCTTCTCCAGATCCAGCAGGCAGAATCTTTTGATATTTGGTATGCAACATTGTGGGGTGGATCTGATTCAAGTTATATATTTATATTTGGGCTCAGTATAGGTGCCCAAATTTGAACTTAGTGCATTTCAGGCAAATTTCTTTGAAAATCTTCTTCTCAAGATCCAGCCGGCAGAATCTTCTGATATTGGGTATGCACCATGCTTGGGGGGTGAGATTCAAGTTTGTTCAAGCCAAGTCCCTGGGTTCATATTTGGGCTCACTGTGGTAGCCCGAATTATAACTTAGTTCAAAATGAGGAATTTTCTTTAAAAATCTTCTCCAGATCCAGCAGTCGGAATGTTTTGATATTTGGTATGCAGCATCCTTAGGGGGATGAGATTTAAGTTTGTTCAAGCCATGTCCCTAGGTCCATATTTGGACTTACTGTGGGAGCCCGAATGATAACTTAGTTCAAAATGAGGAATTTTCTTTAAAAATCTTCTTCAGATCCATCAGTCGGAATGTTTTGATATTTGGTATGCAGCATCCTTGGGGGGTGAGATTCAAGTTTGTTCAAGCCATGTCCCTAGGTCCATATTTGGACTCACTGTGGGAGCTTAAATTGTAACTTAGTTCAAAATGAGGAATTTTCTTTAAAAATCTTCTTCAGATCCAGCAGTCGGAATGTTTTGATATTTGGTGTGCAGCATCCTTAGGGGGGTGAGATTCAAGTTTGTTAAAGCCAAGTCCCTGGGTTCATATATGGGCTCCCTGTGGGAGCCTGAATTATAACTTAGTTCAATATGAGGAATATTCTTTAAAAATCTTTTTTTTTTTAGATCCACTGGTCAGCATCTTTGGATATTTGGTATAAGCTTTTCTTAGGAGGAGCAGATGCAACTTGTTGAAATCAATTCTCTGGGTTGATATTTAGGCTACCATGTCAGGTGAGCGCCCTCAGGCCCCTTGGGGCCTCTTGTTTAGGGTTGCCACAACTATTCGATTAATCGACTAATCATCGGAAGGTGCTATAGTCGACTATTATTTTTCGTACACAACTATTTTTTTTAGCCATATACATCATGCCACTGAATGATAATATTGGTCTACGAGGGGCACGTAACATTTCTCGGTACCTGTTATCCTTCATATTCATTGTTTATATCACAAACATAGGCAGTAATTTTGACTTTACCCTCACATATTATCTCATGAAATGGACGTTGTCATACCTAAACTCTGCTCTGGATCAAGCTATTGTGAACAAATTGTTGATAATCCATGTTAATTGTTGCCATTTTAATTTTAAAATCCAATAAATTTAATATTGAATGGGAATTTATTGACACTAAATTACTGAAGGAATTTCCATACTTTGAAGTGTTAGCATCATGTGACACAAAGTTGATTATGTCAATGAGGAATTCCTGGTAAACCCAAGTTTTTAGATGAACAGATTGGCTTGAATAAACACCGCAATTTTCATCAAGCGACAGTTTCTAGATCCCCAAAATGATCAAAATGAAAACTTCACAGTACAGACGGTGCCTTGATTTTCACTTGTGTTGTCAGGATATTAAACTGCATTTACCTGTACCTCGCTAAATATTTCCACTGTATATTATGCTTAAAAGTTAGAAATTTAGTGTTAAGAAATTGTAGTTTGTATAATGTCTATCAATTACCTGCACAAAGCCTAAGTCGCCTAACTTTTCACACTAAGTAACTCAGGCATCAACATGATTAACTTCAAGAATCTTGACCAACTGCACACGGAAATCGTGTTGACCCAGCTCAAAGACGGTCCCAAGTGTTTTTTTTCCGAATAAATTATGCTATTATCATTCTGTATTTGCTTGTGTTCATGTGAGTGGTCTTTACCATTTCTGTTAGCCTGCTGTTTAAAATCAGCCCCGAGTTGGTTCCGACCTTTCAAACCTGGGACTTTTTTTAGGGCCCGACCTCTGGACAAAATGCAAAGCCTGCATATCTAACAAACTGGGTTCTAAAAGAAAGGTAACTGCGAATCCATTTATTACCAACTCCCCAAAAGCTATAAAGATGTAATTTAGTCAGTAAAATATATTATGATTAATCGTGTCAACGGCCTAGAGAAATCAATAAATAGAGACAATGTCATATTTTACTTTCTTTATAATTCTCCATACCTATATCTTTAAGAAGCTGGAGAACAGAGTGGAAAGATCCGTGATTTTTTCAAAAACGATATTGATGCTGGTATAAAATGTCAAACTTGTCCAGATATTTAATGATTCTTTCAGACACTAACTTTTATAACACTTTAGAAAAAGATGATAAAATGCTTATTGACCTATTATTCATAGATAGTTGTTGATTTCCCATCTTGAAAACTGGAGTGACTTTGGATATTTTTATCTTTCAGGGGAATATTCCATTGCTAAATGAATTTACTACATGGGTAACAGGTTCAGCAATTATGTCTATAAAACAAGTTGTAAAACCATCGCTGTTCTCAGTCTTTTACTTTCATTTTATATTGGTTATATTTATAACTTTAGAAGAAGCTGTGGGTGTTACAAAAAAAAATTGATGGACAAACTTTATAAAAATAGTACGATGTGACCTGTAGCCTGTGCCAAAGAAATTATAAATTCAAAGTAATTTGTATATTTTTTATACTTACCAATGACCCAGACTAGCTGGCGCTTAACTCAAAATTATTAAGGGCCAAACACAAATTTTGAACCCCCCCAATCCCCCAAATTTGCTTGCAAAACCGAAAATTAAAAGTCCTATCTGGCCCTCCATACATTTACTCTCCGCGCATGCGCAGACGTCAGGAAGTGACCAGAATTGGCACCAATATCATTCTTTGTAGAAGAATAATTCAGCGGGGAGGAATGAGTGCCCACTCATGGGAGGGCCATCTCTGCCTGGGCCATTGGTAAGTATAAAAAATATACAAATTACTTTGAATTTATAATATTTTTACACTGTAAACCAATGGCCCAGACTAGCTGAATCATAAAAAGGCGGACGGCCTAGGACTTCAGAATTAGTAGATCAACATAGTTCCAATCCTGTAATCCAAGGTGAAAGGAAATTAAAATTATTAGGAATTACATGTATGTCTCTCTATACAGTAATAGAGAAGACGTATCATATAAAAAGGAGCCCAGTTCAAGTAATTCAGTAAACTTAGCATGAAGACTATGCTAATTGGATGTAACGAGTTCACAATTTTTAAGGCTAGCCCAGACTAAGCCTCAAAAAAAAGGATGGATTATTTGAGAGTGAGAGAATATCCCCCACAAACATACGCCATATACAATACAAGAGGCCCCAAGGGGCCTGAGGGTGCTCACCTGACATGGTAGCCTAAATATCAACCCAGAGAATTGATTTCAACAAGTTGCATCTGCTCCTCCTAAGAAAAGCTTATACCAAATATCCAAAGATTCTGACCAGTGGATCTAAAAAAAAAAGAAGATTTTTAAAGAATATTCTCATATTGAACTAAGTTATAATTCAGGCTCACACAGGGAGCCCATATATGAACCCAGGGACTTGGCTTTAACAAACTTGAATCTCACACCCCTAAGGATGCTGCACACCAAATATCAAAACATTCTGACTGCTGGATCTGAAGAAGAAGATTTTTTAAAGAAAATTCCTCATTTTGAACTAAGTTACAATTCAAGCTCCCACAATGTGTCCAAATATGGACCTAGGGACATGGCTTGAACAAACTTGAATCTCACCCCCTAAGGATGCTGCATACCAAATATCAAAACATTCTGAAGAAGATTTTTAAAGAAAATTCCTCATTGTGAACTAAGTTATAATTCGGGCTACCACAGTGAGCCCAAATATGAACCCAGGGACTTGGCTTGAACAAACTTGAATCTCACCCCCTAAGCATGGTGCATACGCAATATCAAAAGATTCTACCTGCTGGATCTTGAGAAGAAGATTTTCAAAGAAATTTGCATGAAATGCACTAAGTTCAAATTTGGGCTCCTATACTGAGCCCAAATATAAACCCAGGGGGCCGATTTGAACAAACTTGAATCAGATCCACCCCACAATGTTGCATATCAAATATCAAAAGATTCTGACTGCTGGATTTGGAGAAGAAGATTTTTTAAGAAATTTGCCTGAAATGCACTAAGTTCGAATTCGGGCTTCTATAGTGAGCCCAAATATGAATCCAGAGGCCGATTTGAACAAACTTGAATCAGATCCACCCCACAATGTTGCTTACAAAATATGAAAAGATTCTGCCTGCTGGATCTGGAGAAGAAGATTTTTGAAGAAATTTGCCTGAAATGCACTAAGTTCGAATTCGAGCTTCTATAGTGAGCCCAAATATGAATCTAGGGAGCCGATTTGAACAAACTTGAATCAGATCCATCCTACAATGTTACATACCAAATATCAAAAGATTCTGCCTGCTGGATCTGGAGAAGAAGATTTTTTAAGAAATTTGCCTGAAATGCACTAAGTTCGAATTCAGGCTTCTATAGTGAGCCCAAATATGAATCCAAGGGGCCGATTTGAACAAACTTGAATCAGATCCACCCCACAATGTTGCATACCAAATATGAAAAGATTCTACCTGCTGCATCTGGAGAAGAAGATTTTTGAAGAAATTTGCCTGAAATGCACTAAGTTCGAATTTGAGCTTCTATAGTGAGCCCAAATATGAATCTAGGGAGCCGATTTGGACAAACTTGAATCAGATCCACCCCACAATGTTGCATACCAAATATCAAAAGATTCTGCCTGCTGGATCTGGAGAAGAAGATTTTTGAAGAAATTTGCCTGAAATGCACATAGTTCGAAATCGGGCTCCTATACTGAGCCCAAATATGAACCCGGGGGCCGATTTGAACAAACTTGAATCAGATCCACCCTACAATGTTGAATACCAAATATCAAGAGATTCTGCCTGCTGGATCTGGAGAAGAAGATTTTTTAATGTTTTTCCCATTGCCTACAGTGTTAAAAGTGCTGACTCAGCACTTTTTCAAAGTCCTGAAAAAAGTACCTTGTGATCAAACCGATAGGGATTTTTAATAACCATTATATTCTACTGGATAAAAGTAAGCTTTAAACAAAATAAGAATTCTCTGTGCCATGTAGTTTTGGAGATACGGCAGTTTTAAGGTTTTTCCTATTTTTTAGCTCCCGAGGTTCCCACGGGGCAATGAGAAAAAAAATTATTTGCATCAATCAACTACTTATGACCCATTATCATCTCATATCAAATTTGGTTCAAATCGACCTCACGGTTCAAAAAATAGAAATTTTAGGCGTGGCCAAAATTTTTGCCCCTCCCATAACGAAGGCAAATAATGCCCGACAAACTTCTCTTGAACAAACTTGATTCTAAACCTCAAAAGGACTCTGTATACCACATATCAAGTCTCTGCTACTGGTGGTTCATTAGAAGATTTTCAAAAAATTCGGCCATTTTTTCCCCACACCTCTGCTCAATATGAGCCGAAACCGAATTTGGATAAAAATCAAAATGCCCCTATATAACCACTACTTACATGAAATTTAATTAAAATGTGGCCAGTGGTTTAGGAGAAAGAGGCTCAAACACCACCTTCACGACGGACGACAGACGACGGACGAAGAGTGATAAGAAAAGCTCACCCTGACTTTCAGTCAGGTGAGCTAATAAAACTCCAGCTGTATGCAGGATATAATTACAGAAAAACAGCTTCACTCATAGTTACATACTTATCAAGCTGGAGGAGAGGTAAAAAATCCTCCCCCCTTTCTTTTTAAGGAATCTTCAAAACGAAAGAGGGGAGCGCTCTGGAATCAGTAAAAGCGGTACCAAAAAACAATATAAATATTTGTCGAGCAGGCACTCAGGTATTCAGTTATTATTAATAAATGGTGCTTAATGCCACTTCAGAAGCTAAGGCTATAGCGACAATCCTGGTAATTATTATCATCCGCGATATAACGCACACCTGAGTCGGAATACGCAAATAGGTCAAAAACGGGAGATATAATATATAACATACACATGTCCAATAGAACCACAATGAACGATCTCTAGAAAGTAAACACACTTCCAAGGTAACCCACAGGCGACCACATTGAGGCGTACAATAAATTCCAGTAACAACACTCCCCGACGTGTACTATCCGATACCAATGACAGTATAAACATGCAAATATAAGAGAGTGTAAACAAGGTGTATTCGATTGAGTACCGACATTAATAGAAACCTGGATCTAGAAATGAAAGCAGGTATGATTAACAGGCTCGACATGGACCGCCCCCGAAATAATTCATAATTTCTAAGGTCCATAACAGACAACAATGCATCTGCCTAATAATTCATTATTATGCGCGTGAGCATTGAAATCCCACATGTAATTATCTGAATACCAGTTAACTGGCTAGGCAGCCTCCGAGGTACCCAAAGACTAGCAATTTATTTATGATGAATTATGCGCTCGAATATGACGTACAGACGAACAACCACGGGAAACCAACCAACTAAAAGGTGGATGTACCCATGAGGTAGCCATAGAAAACAACCCAGCTGCCAATCGAGAAGTCATGAAATGCATGTATGTATGTAAACTCATAAGAGGCTAACGGGAAGAAAACTACGTCTTGCTTGGTAATCGCCTCTGAACACATTGGCGGTGGGGTGGGGTGGGGGTTAAAAGTCATATTGAACCCTCCTCACCTGCATTACTTAATCGTTCTTGTGTTAGTCATAAAATAATATAGGAACCGCAATGGTTCCCTCACGTCTAACCAACTCCATTATGTCACTATGGGCGGGGAAGGACGTGAAGAACAAAAACTTTCCCTGATAAAGAAGGTCCTCTCGTGGAGGGAACGTCCCATAACAGACACTTGAGAAGACTGATCCAAGGTTTCTGTGACGACAGAGGTGCTACTAGTAGGATTCACAACGAGACTGTTTGATCTTAAACATAATCTACTGAATCAACTGAATTGGAGGATATGCATATCCTATCATTCATCCCCATGATATCGGCAAAGCATCTACTGCATACGCTCAATGGTCTGGGCATGGCGACACGAACGACGATAACTGATTGTTCCGGTGCATCGCAAACAGATCTATCATGGGGCGATCCCTCTGGTAGCAAATCTGCCCAAACACTCGCTTGTTGAGCGTCCACTCCAATTGCAACAGGCGACCTTTCCGAGAGAGCGAGTCTGCTAGTACGTTCAGACGACCCGGTGTATGATGGATAGAACGATTAACATGATGATTCATGACATTTAAGAAAATCTTCTCCGTTAGTTGGCATAACGGAAATGAATGGGTGTTGCCCTGTTTCCCGATGTATGATACTACTGTCGAGTTGTCAGACCAAATTTGAACATGGACGTCCGTTATTATGTGAATCCAATGTTGTAGTGCTAGCCATACGGACATCATCTCTTTGATGTTTATGTGTTTCTCCTGGAACCAAGGGTCCCAAAGACCCTGACACTTCAAGACTGCAGGACTTAAGATCGCACCCAACCCGTCTGACCCGCATCCGTCATAATCGTGAAATCCGGATCCGGCAGTTGCAGCGGAACTCCCTGAGTTAACCATTGAATATCTGCCTAAATCTGAACCCGTGTTTTACTAGGTCCGTTAAAACAATACTGGTTCAAGCGAAAGCGTTTTCACACTCCAGTTCTGAGTAAAGAATACATGTGCGCAGGTGGCCCATCGGAATGAGATCCACAGCCGCTCCAACAGTCGCATGAATTCCCTCACTATTAATGAGTCTGAGTGTAGACAAAAGTGAGCATAACTGACTAATTTCACTCTGGGTAACGGCAGATGAACCAGATTGTTGCGAGTCACAAAGCTCATTCCCAAGTGAATAGACTTGTACGGAGCTAGATCCGACTTTTTCTCGTTTACGATGAAACCCAGACGTCGGAGTAATAGAAGCAGACTCTGAACCTCGTTCTGAGGAGTAATACTGTTGCCGTATCCGTGTAGAAGGTCGTCCAAGTAAGGGCAGATTCAGACCAAAGCACATTGCTCTGAATTGATACACACACCTTCCCTTGTACAGCTAACTGCAGGTACTTTTATAAAGCTGGATGTACGAGGACATGAAAGTACGCATCTTTAGATCTATGCCTGCCGCATAGTCGATCACTTGAACGCTCACTTTTACGGACCGAATGGTCTCCATAAATAAATTTTTGGAGCTATGATAAGCTTGTTATCCAGCTCAAGTCTATTACCAGTCAGAACGAGCTGTCTGGCTTCGGTACGAGGAACAGGTGACTGTAAAAATCTTGAGAATCCCGATTCTCGACAACCTGTATTGCTTCCTTTGATAAGAGAGCTTATACCTCCGGTAGGAGAAACTCTCTTATGCAAGAATTTGATGGAAGATTTGTCCAACGCGGACAACTTGTTAGTGGGGTTTTTGCTCAAAATGATAGCCCTAAGCCATCAGAGACTACACTTCTCACCCACTGATCTTCTGTGATTATTATCCAGTTTTTTGCGGAGCTTGATAACCTTCCGCCAACTGGCCAGCAATAGAGGTATAAACCATCACCTGTATGACCTGCGAGGCTTACGGGAGGAGGAACCACATCCTCCCCACAAAAAACCTTGTCTCGTCGGCCTATGGGCGTTTGACCTATAGTCCCGATCAGATCTACTTCCCTTTCCCGAGTTGCTATACTGACGACTTCCAGAGCAATTATAAGAGGGTTTCTTGTACCCTCGTGATGAGTTTCCTTTTGACGATTTTGTCTGGAACGCCCTCCTTTACTCTTGTCTGCTGAAGTGGGTCTTTGATTTGCCGACTTCAAAAACTGAGCACTAGATGCTTTCTTAGTATCCTGCTCATAGACTAACGAAAGCTAGTCGTCGAAAATAAAATGTCTGGAAACCGGAGCAACACGGAGAGATTTTCACCTTGTTATATTATCAGTGATGATGACCCAAGGGCAGCATCATGTCTGATTAACTCTAGATTAGCCACTGTTAGGGCAGAGTTATACTTGGTATACATAACTGCCCTGGAAAGAACTCTAAGAGAGGTATGAACGTCCTCAAATTCCTTTCCCTTGAGACGTTGTGCCATAGCTCTTGTAAGGTGATCTGCGTAAGACATAACATCCAAATTTGCTCTATTTGAAGAAAATTGTGTTTGAGCGAATAGTGAGTGATACAGGTAAGGATACCTCTAGATCCTCGGCCTGCTCATCCAAATGCAGAAGAACTCTCTGAACATCTTCTCCGACCATTTTTAAATGAATGTGGTCCAAAAAACGGTATGTATACAGAAGATGAAGATAAGAAACTGCCTTCTTCCTCGCACTCAAGAGGATAAATATGGCGTCGTCTATATGGCCGAAGGCCTGCGACACCTGCATAAACTGAACCGGAAAAGAAAGGACTTCCTCCTTTGTCCGGATAAAGTCTGCGCCTAACGACGCCAGCAGTTTCTCTCTTCTCGTCACAGCATTTTGATTCGGCAGAACAAAATCAGGGTAGTATTGATGAATGAAATGTACTGTTCCGAAAGGGAAGGGTAATCCTCTTCCTTATCCCTTTCACCATCCGAGAGAATCAGTTGTGAATTCCAGTCCATTGCATCTGTGTGAACAGATGACTGGAGCGACCCAGCACTGTCCGACAGCTCAGATTCTGAGTCCGAGGGAGGCTGCATCTGCACTTGCTGGGATGCTGCGATCAGCTGCACAATCTGCGACAGCAAGTTCGTCAGTGAGGCCTAAGGAGGAGCGGTCTTCTGTTTCTTTGCTGCTTGCTGCTCCTGGGACGGTGTGTCAGAGATGGCTTTCTTCTCTCCGCACGTCCCCATGATCGAGGCCTCGTCTCCCTACCTACCGGATGGTCCTACTTCATGGGCGAAGAGTGGTCCCTTCTTTGCATAGCAGGCTGGATATCCAAAGTCGGGTAGCTAGGATGCAGTCGTGTGTGCTTAAATAACGTAGTGGAGGAAGCCGTGACTGAAGCCGAACCTGGCTGCAGACTAGACGGAGCGTCCAGAGCGGCGGGCAGACATATGTTCCATCTCGTGCAAGTTTCCAACCAGAAACTTCATTTCGGCCTTGTGAAACATAGCGGAAGAAGCCTTGACTGAAGCCGACCCCAGTTGCAGACTAAACAAAGCATCCCAAGTGGAGGGAGGACATATGCTCCGGATTGTGCAAGTTTCTCAAAACAACATCTGACCCCAGATGTTGCTAGATTAAGAGAGAGGGGGGCCTCTCCTGCTTGTGGTCTATCAGACCTCGCAGAGTACAAGAACTTGCTGACTTCCTCCCTATTTCTGTCGTCGCTGGGTGAGCTATTTATATTAAAGTGCTCTCTCTACCCAATCCACTCCTTAGACTGCAACCGACTTACCCGGCGTCATGGCACCCACGGATGGAGTACTGCTTCACCGGTCGAGCTAGCTGCTTGCAAGAGATTAAAATCTTTAACAAAAGGCCCTAACTCTTGCAAAAATGAGCACTGCAGCTAGCTCTATATGCTCCACGGAGCGCGACGACGGTAGCACACTTCGATGGGTGTCAGAATATTACCATGTTCATGTTCCTCTGAAATAGAAGCTGACAGAATGAATTAAAACATGGCGAGAGGCTCTGATCCTCAGAACCTCACCACCAACAACGTACTGCGACACCCGACTCTCCAACATAAGTCATCCCAGTGCAACACAAGAATGACAATAGTCCGCAGCGGCAGGAGTGTATTAACTAAAGTCGATATCAGTCCTCCAAACTCCACAACAATATATATATATAACTGAGATACCTGAATAATAGCAATCATAATTAAATGTAAAATATTTTTTGTAAACAAAAAATTTTGAAAAAACGCCCAAGTTCCCAAAGGGAACATTAAGAGCCCAAGGGCATCCCGATAGAGCCTATGTGTGGACAAAATCCAATTTTTTTTTAGCTATACCGGAATAATAATCCATGTATCCTATAGAATACTACAGTAATAGAATATTAAAAACTACCTATATATGAGGACGTTGACAATGTAAACAACGTCAGTGTAAACAAGACATCAGGCACACAAAAAGGCCCAAAGTCAGAACCAATTGAAATGCTATCAGATGCAAAGCTAGATCTTCATACGAAGAAAAAATGATACATCGGATAGAAGATGCAAGACTAAATGGCCTAACACCCCTAGGGTGAGGACGTAAAGCTAGGGAAGAAACAGAATAATATTCTGTAATAATGTTAAACTCCCAAGAAATTTAATAAAAAAATTCAATAAAATTTAGCCAAAAATCTTAAAAGAGTTTAACAGGAAGGGTTCATGGAAGGATAGGGAAGGAATACTTAACAAACAGTGGAATAATCATTTTCAAAAATGATGATGTCAGGCATGTGTCCCAAAATTTGGAAACATAAAATAATTTTATAAATAACAGCCTTGTATCCATCAATTCTTGCATTGATTTGTGTCTGGCATCCTCAAAAAAGATTTTAAAGCACAGATGTCATTTCATTGTTGCTGACTTTAGGTGCCACTCTACAGTTTTGCACAGGGGTGAAATTCTAAACATAGGGCATATGTTGAAACTAAGACCATGTAAAATAGAGATATATTTTTAGTATCAGATATATGATTACATTAGGCTTTTTGTTGAACACGAGAATTTGATGTTTTGGTCCCAAAGTTGGAGTCTGATACATAGGGGTAAATTACCAGATGAATTATGGGAAACAGTGGCTTCGAAAAATTGGCTATTTTTTAAAATGTAATTTTTACATGGGATTGTTACCAGACAAGTAACTAAAAAATGAAACGGAAACATATAAATTTTTTTGGGCATTTTAGAAACAGGGGATGTTCTGCTCCAAGGGTAGGTAGGTGGGGTAGGTGGGAAAATGCTGCTTTTGAGGCTGCTGGGTGGCTGAAAATGACTGGTTTCGTCATTTTTTCATGCAATTTTTCAGGTTGAAGTCTTGCCTTTGACAATAAATTATTCCACCCACATTCCGATTGTTTATTTCTACTTAGTCAGATAGTGTTATAGGTTTTTTGTGGATTTGGGAAATGTAATACATGTTATGGGTTAGATAACTAAGTTACAGAATATTTGCATTTGAAGAGAGTGTATGGAATGTCATGTTTGGAAATGCCTGGAAAACTGTGGAGCGGAACCTTAGGGCCAAACAAAGAATGATGTTTTTGCAAATTCTGGTCACTTCCTGATGTCTGCGCATGCGCGGAGAGTAAATGTATGGAGGGCCAGATAGGACTTTAAATTTTCGGTTTTGCAAGCAAATTTGGGGGATTGGGGGGGGGGGGTTTCAAAATTTGTGTTTGGCCCTTAATAATTTTGAGTTAAGCACCAGCTAGTCTGGGCCATTGGTTTACAGTGTAAAAATATTCAAGATGGCTATTGTGGTGGCCATTGCAGGCAGTTGTGTTCTGATCTAGGTATGAATCTGAACATGCGTATCAAATATGGTTCTGAACGGGAAAAAAACTGTGGGCTGTATAGGCTCCTGCGAAAATTTTATTCAAAATCAGGAATTCGAATATTTTTTAATACACTTCAGCCACAACTATGAATGTTTACAGATTGTAATTGATCACATCATTTTATATTGGGTATTGTTCTGAGAAGTGCAACTGACTTGTAGCGGTAACAGTATTTGTTGTGATGTAACTACAACTGTTGTACAGTTGTAGCTACATCGCTACAGACACTGTTATTGCTACAACTGTTCATTTCAACTTATTATGCTTTATGACCGGTGACCAATTATAAAAACTTCAAGTTTCAAACTTTGAAAAGTTATTCAGCTGTTCAACTTCAATAAATGATTTGTTCCACATGACCACATTATTTTATATTGAGTATTTTCTGTTTGATCACAGTTACTGGATACGTCATCAAAAGCAATGGTTTCTATAAGAATACCCCTGATTATTATATAAACAGAAGTAGAGCAGGCTCCAATTTACAAGCGGATCAACTCCATTCAGCATTGAATTATCGTTTTGGTTTAGTCACCTCATTTTTATTTAAAACAAATGGCTTCACCACCAAATGGAGTTGATCTGTTTTGAAAAAAAGTTTTTTCCAAGAAAACATATGAAAAGTCAGGTATCAGCCAGGTTCATTTAAAATGTTTATTGCTGCAGTTTTGAAGCTACAAAGTGAAAAATTCAAACAGTTTCAATCAATAGCTGGTATATTGGTTTATATCTCAGTTTATAGCATGGGAAGTGGTGAGGCGACACTGTGTGTCTTTTAATAATCAGGGGTACTATTTTAGAAAAACACTTTTCTTTTGACGATGTATCCATTAACTGTGATTCGATTTGAAATTTGATTTGTTTTCTCCTATTCGATTCAATGTTCGATTTGATATTCAATTCGATCAAAGTTGGTAATTCGCAGGTCGCTAGGGCTGTAGCCTGAGCCGAATGACCCGTGCTGAATTAATTGCAGTCTATCCTGAAGATATCAAAGATGGCTGCCATGGTATCCATTATTACTAGCCAATAATTATCAAAATAAGACATTCTCATTTTACAGTCGTCCTACAAAATGTCAGGAAAAGTGATGCAAAAATGTGGCCTAGAACATGTGCTAGAGAAATCCAAGATGGCTACTGTGGTGGCCATTGTGGGCAGCAGACGATGACCATACAAGGACATTTTCATCTAGATATGAAACTGAACACAAAATTTGGAGATGACTGGAAAAGAACTGCAGGTTGTAGGGCATACTGAACAAATTGTAGACAGTGTTTTGAAGAAATCCAAAATGGTGGCCAGTGTGGCCATCTGTAACCAAAGAAGGATGTTTTTTCTCTACTCATCACACTGAGACAACCTGCAAAATTTTTTTAAAATTGCTGCGTAAACTCAACCTGTACCCTTTCCTGAGGAAATCCAAGATGGCTACTGTGAAGGCCATTGTGGATGAGTAGCTGTGACCATTACGTGATATTCTCACATAGGCATGAACCTGAACATGTATATAAAGTTTGGTAATGGATCAGAAAAAACACTTCGGGCTGCAACCCGAGCTGAATGAATTGTCGGCAGACTAACTGACTAATAGACAAGTGCACATGCAATGACAGTAGCTTACCTTAACTTTGTCAAGTTGAGCTAAAAGTGAAGCAATTTTCACAAATTTTATGGAGAAATTGTTTTGCATTTTCCTGGGCCTATTCTAATTGTCTCTGATGTTTGCACATATACCAGTTGACAATTCTAATGCATATATTCTAAACCAATACTTGAAGAAAATACTTTATTTTCAAACACTTTCAAGGCACTGAAATTTCAGGTTTTAAAACCCAAGCCCTTTTAAGCACTTTGATAAAACACACAAATGTTAGCATATATCCACTCTCCAATAAATTATAACTTTTAAACAAATTTTGGCGATAAAAATTAATGTCACACTCAACTACTTATGGGATCAAACTGCTTGCATTCATTGCCATCCGTATCAGATTTATTTATTCCAAAAGACTCTTCTGTTTTGATTTTATTCAGAGCTTTAAAAACTCTTCTTTCTAAAATCAGTTTACTTATTCTGTTACATTCTTCATGGCTGCCAACATCTCTGATATTTCCATCACCTTTCAGTTGGTCAAAACTATTATGTATTGCCTGATCGACTAAAGCTTCACTCAGAGATGTGATTGGTGTGACTTTCCCAGACTTGGAAGCTGCAGTGGCTGCAATAAGATAGAGAAAAATAAACCACATATTAGGCCTAAAAGTTAAAAATCTATTTCTCAGGCCCTCCAACATGATCCTTTTGGCTGCCGCATGCTCTCTTTTTAATAACCAATGCAAACTTAAAACAAGCCAAGACCAATACCGGGTCTGGACCTGCGTCGCTGCATGCAATTGATTACAGAGATGAACAGACTTCAAAGTGTCAGCAAACAGGAAGTGGCTGCACGGCAGATCTGAAAATTAGATACACGATACAACTCATCATTATGAAGCAGCAGGACAAATATAAAATCATTCCCTTTCAAAGAATCCAAGAAAACTTTGACGGAAGAAGTGTTTCTGATGGACTGATGGATGGACGGATTGACGGACGGATGGACTAACAGACAGACAGAGTCGAGCAGTTACTAGACCTGCTCTGCCGCTGGCGACGCAGGTAAAACAAGGGGCCTGATGTGGCCTGAAGCACCTACCTTGAACCGAACATGATATAAACAGGGTCCATAAATGAATCTATATTAAGCAATCCATCTCCATAGGATACATTGTCAATCCTTAAGCCCCTCAGGAGTGACAAAAATAGTCCAAGCATCATGCCTTTTCAGGGCTTACATTTCTACGAGAATCCGAGAATCCATTCTCGCAAAGATTTGCGCAACAAAACCAGCGAGAATCCGTGTAGATTCTCGCTGTACCTCTGCTAGGATTCGCATGAAAAGAATTGAGTCAATTTAACCCTTTACATAATATAGCAGCAGCAAATTAACCAATACAAGGATAACACAAGACCTAAAATATCCTGACACTTTGTCAATAAAATTGTACACATATGGCCGTCATTGGAACCGGCTCAATGAGCCGGTTCAATGGCATCCATATTTGTACGGTTTTATTGATAAATATTGTATATTTTTTTTATAAATTATCAAATTCAGTTTAGATTCTAAAAATTAACAAGAGGCTCCACAGGGCCTGAAGCGCTCATCTTGAATAGAACACAATTTAAACAGAGTCCAAGAATGGGTCTACATTAAGCAAGCCATCTCCATAGGCTACACTGTCAATCCTTGAGTCCCTCAGGAGTGACAAAAATAATCTGGCATCATGCCTTTTCTTCAGTTGATCATAAAGTAAAATGTAGAGCTCCCCTATGAAGCCCCTTGATGTGGATTAATCTTAGTTACACACCTCTAGAGGGTACTGAATACAAAATGTTTAATTCTTCAGCAAAATGGCCAATTCCGGCTCCCATAGAGAGCCCAAATATTAACCCAGGCTCTTGATTTGAACACAGTTGAATCTGACTTCCCTAGAGATTTTGTGTACCGAATATGAAAGCATTCTGACTGTTGGGTCTGAAGAAGAGAAATTGTAAAGAAATTTCTTCGAATTGCACTAAGTTCAAATTTGGGCTACCGTAGCGAGCCCAAATATTAACCTATGGATCCAATTTGAACAAACTTGAATCTGACCCCAACCCCCACAACCCACCACCCCACCCCCCTAGAGATGTTGTATACCAAAATGTGAAAGCATTCTGACAAGTGGATCTGAAGAAGAAGATTCTTGAAGAAATTCCCTCATATTGCACTAAGTTAAATTTCATGTTCCCATATGGAGCCCACATATTAACCTAGGCAATCAAATTGAACAACCTGGAATCTGAACCCCCTAGAGATGTTGTATACCAAATATAAAAGCATTTCGACTGGTGGATCTGAAGAAGAAGATTTTTAAAGAAATTTCCTCATATTGCACTAAGTAAAAATTTGGGCTACCATAGTGAGCCCAAATATATACCTAGGGATCTGATTTGAACAAACTTGAATCTGACCCCCTTAGAGATGTTGCATACTAAATACAAAGCATTCTAACTAGTGGATCTGAAGAAGAAGATTTTTTTAAATTGCCCTCCAGATTGAACAAAGATAAAATTTGGGCTTCCATAGGAAGCCCAAATATTAACCTAGGGACGTGGTTTGAACAATCTTGAATCTGACCCTCATAACAATGATGTATACCAAACATTAATAGATTCTGACTGGTGGTTCTGAAGAAGAAGATTTTTAAAGAATATTCCCCATATTACCCTATGTTAAAACTTCGGGCTCCTGTAGAGAGCCCAAATATGAACCAATGAGCTTTATTTCAACAAACTTTTATCTGACCCCCTATGAACGCTGTATACCAAATATCAAAAGATGCTGATGATTGCTTCTGGAGAAAAGATTTTTTTTAAATTTTTGCAAATATGCTGACTCAGCATTTTTTCGATGTCCATTACAGAACACCCTAACAGAACACCCTAACATAACCGATGGCATTTTTTTTTACCATTCAATTCTACTGGTCCTAAGGATACTTCATACCAAACAACAGCTCTCTGTTCCATGTGGTTTGGGAAATACGAGCGTTTGAAAATATTTCTATTTTTAGCTCCCAGGGTTTTTTTTGCATGGGTCAAGTACTTATGACCAAATAATACCACAAACCAAATTTGGTTCATACCAGACCATCTGTTCAGAAAATAGAAATTTTGGGTGGGGCCAAAAATCTTACCCCTCCTATTGCAAAGCCAAATATTATTTCACAAACTTTGTTTGATCAAACTTGATTCTACACCTCATATGGAAGCTCCATAGCAAATATCAAGTCATTGTACACACTGGTTCTTGAGAAGAAGATTTTAAAAATATTTTGGAGCATTTTCCTCTACTCCCTCCCCATGGGGCAGGGCATGTTGATTTGAACAAAAATGAAGTGCCCCTTTGGGACCATCACTCACACAAACTTTCACTTGAATTGGCCCAGTGGCTTTGGAGGAGAAAACCAAACATGGTGTTGACGGACGATGGACGGAGAGCGATGAGATTAGCTCAGCCTGACTTTGTCAAGATGAGCTGAAAAGCAGTGTCGGGTAAATGACCAACGTGTATTATCAGTACACAACGGGTTCAGCCATGATGACCCGATGGGATCCTGGAACACACATATCAGCTATGTATTCTCGCAACCATTTTCACGAGAATCCAAATGTATTCTCCCAAATTTAGATGAAATATAAACCCTGCTTTTCTTCAGTTGATCATAATGTAAAATGTGGAGCTCCCCTATGAAGCTCCTTCATACAACCTATGTGGATTAATCTTAGTTACACACCTCTTGAGGGTACTGAATACAAAATTCTAATTCTTCAGCTACATGACCAATTCTGGCTCCCATACAGAGCCCAAATATTAACCCAGGCACTCGATTTGAATAAAGTTGAATCTGAGCTCCCTCAGGATGTTGTATCCCAAATATGAAAGCATTCTGACTCGTGGATCTGAAGAAGAAAATTTTTCAAGAAATTTCCTCATGTTGCACTAAATTAAAATTTGGGCTACCATAGCGCGCCCAAATATAAACCTACGAATCGGATTTGAACAAACTTGAATCTGATCCCCCCCAGAGATGTTGTATACCAAATATGAAAGCATTCTGACTGGTGGATCTGAAGAAGAAGAGGATTAAAGATATTTCCTCATATTGCACTAAGTTAAAAATTGAGCTACCATTGGAAATCTGACTCCCGTAGAGATGTTGTAAACCAAATATGAACAGATTCTGACAGGTGAATTTGAACAAACTTGAATCTGACCCCCTTAGAGATGTTGCATACTAAATACAAAGCATTCTAACTAGTGGATCTGAAGAAGAAGATTTTTTTAAATTGCCCTCCAGATTGAACAAAGATAAAATTTGGGCTTCCATAGGAAGCCCAAATATTAACCTAGGGACGTGGTTTGAACAATCTTGAATCTGACCCTCATAACAATGATGTATACCAAACATTAATAGATTCTGACTGGTGGTTCTGAAGAAGAAGATTTTTAAAGAATATTCCCCATATTACCCTATGTTAAAACTTCGGGCTCCTGTAGAGAGCCCAAATATGAACCAATGAGCTTTATTTCAACAAACTTTTATCTGACCCCCTATGAACGCTGTATACCAAATATCAAAAGATGCTGATGATTGCTTCTGGAGAAAAGATTTTTTTTAAATTTTTGCAAATATGCTGACTCAGCATTTTTTCGATGTCCATTACAGAACACCCTAACAGAACACCCTAACAGAACACCCTAACATAACCGATGGCATTTTTTTTTACCATTCAATTCTACTGGTCCTAAGGATACTTCATACCAAACAACAGCTCTCTGTTCCATGTGGTTTGGGAAATACGAGCGTTTGAAAATATTTCTATTTTTAGCTCCCAGGGTTTTTTTTGCATGGGTCAAGTACTTATGACCAAATAATACCACAAACCAAATTTGGTTCATACCAGACCATCTGTTCAGAAAATAGAAATTTTGGGTGGGGCCAAAAATCTTACCCCTCCTATTGCAAAGCCAAATATTATTTCACAAACTTTGTTTGATCAAACTTGATTCTACACCTCATATGGAAGCTCCATAGCAAATATCAAGTCATTGTACACACTGGTTCTTGAGAAGAAGATTTTAAAAATATTTTGGAGCATTTTCCTCTACTCCCTCCCCATGGGGCAGGGCATGTTGATTTGAACAAAAATGAAGTGCCCCTTTGGGACCATCACTCACACAAACTTTCACTTGAATTGGCCCAGTGGCTTTGGAGGAGAAAACCAAACATGGTGTTGACGGACGATGGACGGAGAGCGATGAGATTAGCTCAGCCTGACTTTGTCAAGATGAGCTGAAAAGCAGTGTCGGGTAAATGACCAACATGTATTATCAGTACACAACGGGTTCAGCCATGATGACCCGATGGGATCCTGGAACACACATATCAGCTATGTATTCTCGCAACCATTTTCACGAGAATCCAAATGTATTCTCCCAAATTTAGATGAAATATAAACCCTGCTTTTCTTCAGTTGATCATAATGTAAAATGTGGAGCTCCCCTATGAAGCTCCTTCATACAACCTATGTGGATTAATCTTAGTTACACACCTCTTGAGGGTACTGAATACAAAATTCTAATTCTTCAGCTACATGACCAATTCTGGCTCCCATACAGAGCCCAAATATTAACCCAGGCACTCGATTTGAATAAAGTTGAATCTGAGCTCCCTCAGGATGTTGTATCCCAAATATGAAAGCATTCTGACTCGTGGATCTGAAGAAGAAAATTTTTCAAGAAATTTCCTCATGTTGCACTAAATTAAAATTTGGGCTACCATAGCGCGCCCAAATATAAACCTACGAATCGGATTTGAACAAACTTGAATCTGATCCCCCCCAGAGATGTTGTATACCAAATATGAAAGCATTCTGACTGGTGGATCTGAAGAAGAAGAGGATTAAAGATATTTCCTCATATTGCACTAAGTTAAAAATTGAGCTACCATTGGGAATCTGACTCCCGTAGAGATGTTGTAAACCAAATATGAACAGATTCTGACAGGTGAATTTGAAGAAGCTTTTTGAAGAAATTCCCTCATATTTTACTAAGTTACATTTCAGGTTTCCATATGGAGCCCAAATAACCCAGGCACTCAAATTGAACAAACTTGAATCTGCCCCCCCCCTTCCCCCCCCCCCCCCCCCCCCCCCCCCCCTGAGATGATGTATACCAAATATGAAAGCATTCCGACAGATGGAACTGAAGAAGAAGATTTTTAAAGAAATTTCCTCATATTGCACTAAGTTAAAACTTGGACGACCATAGCAAGCTCAAATATACACCTAGGGACCCGACTTGAAGAAACTTGAATCTACCCTGCATTGAGCCCAAATAAGAACCAGGGGGTTTCATTTTAACACACCTGTATCTGCTCCACCTCCCCCCTTGCCCCCCCTCCCCCCACCCCCACCCTGGATGTTGTACACCAAATATCAAAAGATTCTGACCATTGGTTCTGGAGAAAACATTTTTAACAAAACCGACGGCATTTTTTTTATAACATTCTATTCTACTGGTCCTAAGGATGATTCATACCAAATAACAGTTGTCTGTTCTGTGTGGTTTGGGAAATATGGGAGTTTGAAAATATTTCAATTTGTAGCCCCTATGGTTCCTATGGGGATGCAGGAATTTTTTTTTTTTTTTGGAGCATTTTTCCCACCCCCCTCCCTATGGGGCTGGGTAAGTTGAGTTGAACAAAAATGCAATGTCCCTTTGGGACCATCACTCACACAAACTTTCACTTGAATTGGCCCAGTGGTTTTGGAGAAGACCAAAACATGGTGTTGATGGATGACGCACGGACGACAGATGGAGAACGATTAGATTAACTCAGCTTGACTTTGTCAAGGTGAGCTAATAAAAACTGAATGGTTTACGTCTGATATCTTATTCAAGTTAATAAAATTGATAAATTCTTCACTTGTCAACAAGGTTTTGCAATTCTTTAGCCCACCGACATGCAATTTTACAAAAAAATGGCCCTAGAAACAAATGTTCTACTTTGTGAGGCCTTACAAATGTTTCGTTGATGTCATTTTCTGATAAAAATGAAAGTGTCAATGACACTGTAGCTCAACTTGTTAAGACATGTACATGTATAGTATGTGACACAGCTATGACAAACATCTAGGTAATGACCTGATAACAAAGGTACATATAAAGTATTGTAACAGTCTGTACATAAATACTGACCGTAGCCTGTAACAAATGTATAGGTAAAGTATTGTAAAGGTGGGTGACAGTCAGATGCTAAACTAGAAAAGAAATCTTTGAGTCCAAGAGTGGGCCTGACTGAACCTCAAAATATTTGTTCTCATAGCACAGTGATAACAAAGGCACCCCAAAACTCACTCGTTCCTGTCCCAAGGTGAAAACAAAGGTACCCAAGAAGTTTTGTGAAGATCAGTTCATAAATACGAGCTGTATAGAAGTTGTGACAAAAAACCGATTGGACCTAACTTCGGTACAAAATGGTCACTGGCAGCCATCTTGAATTTTGGACTGCACCCAGAAACGTGTACATAAAACTACGCGCGTCTAGGATACAATTCAGTGTTAAAAAAATTCGAGCTCACCCTAAAAAAACGTTAAAATCTTGTACACATACACGATTTTAACACTAAATCCTATGGAGATGTACATGTACACGTACACGTACATGTACAGATGAGCTTGTATTCTCAATTATCACCTACTGACCTAATTTCGGTACAAAATGGCCACTGGCAGCCATCTTGAATTTTGGACCGCACTCAGAAACACTCGTTCACGTCCCAAGGTGATAACAAAGGTACCCAAGAAGTTTCGTGAAGATTGGTTGATAAATACAGCCTTCAGCCCTAGCCGTATTGGCATGTGCACTTACAGTGTATAAGTAGCACTGAATAAATCAAAGTTCATCTAATTTGCATAATTTTTGCACGAGAAAAAAAACAAACCTGTACTATATGTGATGTATTCCATGTTACTAAACATTCATACAAAAATTTATTCAAATCAGAACTTTCATACAGAAGTTCTGTACAAAAGACTGATTGCACTAATTTTGGTACAAAATGGCTGCGGGTGGCCATCTTGAACTTTGGACCACACCCCAAAACACTCGTTCTCATCCCATGGTGATAAGAAAGGTACCCAAGAAGTTTTGTAAAGATCGGTTCATAAATACAGCCTCTAGCCGGAGGCGTATAGAAGTTGTGTACAGAAAACTGATTAGACCTAATTTCGATACAAAATGGCCACTGGCAGCCATCTTGAATTTTGGACCGCACCCAGAAACACTCGTTCTCATCCCAAGGTGATAACAAAGGTACCCAAGACGTTTCGTGAAGATCGGTTCATAAATACAGACTCTAGCCTGAGCCGTATTGACATGTGTACTTACTGTGTGTAAGTAGCACTGAAAACATCAAAGTTCATCTAATTTGCATAATTTTTGCACGAGAAAAAAACCCGTATTATATGTGGTGTATCCCATGGTACTAAACATTCACACAAAAAATTATTCAAATCAGCGTTTTAATATTGAAGTTCTGTGCAAAAATCTGATTGCACCTAATTTTGTACAAAATGGCTGCCATCGGCCATCTTGAATTTCAGACCGGACTCAAAAACACTCGTTCTTGTCCCACGGTGATACCAAAGGTACCCATGAAGTTTTGTAAAGATCAGTTCATAAATACGGCCTCTAGCCCAAGCCGTATTGGCATTTGCACTTACAGTGCTGAAAGTAACACGAAATACATCAAAGTTAGTCTAATTTGCATAATAAACGCACAAGAAAAAAACCCGTATTATATGTGATGTATCCCATGGTACTAAACATTCATACAAAAAATTATTCAAATCAGCGCTTTCATATGGAAGTTCTGCGCAAAAATCTGATCGCACCTAATTTTGTACAAAATGGCTGCCAGCGGCCAACTTGAATTTCGGATCGGACCCCAAAACACTCGTTCTTGTCCCATGGTCATAATAAAGGTACCCAAGAAGTTTCATAAAGATTGGTTCATAAATACGGCCTCTAGCTTGAGCCGTGTGGATGGACAGACGGGCAGCTGGCCATGGCATAAGCTCAAATTTGGCTTCGCCAAAGTTGAGCTAATTATGCCTATTAACCCCTTACCCAATGCATAGGATCTCAAAATTTGTTATTTTAATTATTTTTTTTAAATTTAAAAAAAAATTTCAACAAAACCATAATTGACTCATTGCAATGGGGCATCACATATCATTTTGTTCGATTTTTTTTAACTGCTCAATTTGTAAATTACCCAGGTGGATGCACCCAATTTGTTAGGTAAAAGGTTGTCACTTTATTAACACTTTACTTAAAACAAGCTGATAAAACTTAAACTCTGAACCATAGTTTTTGCACTCTCTGACTTGAATGAGCTCAACAAATTCAATCAAATGAAGAGTCACGATTCAGGTTTTGAAAAAATTAATTGCCGCATTTATTATTAAATGAAAGTGTCAATGACACTGTAGCTCAACTTGTCAAGACATTTACATGTATAGTATGTGACACTGCAATGACAAACATCTAGGTAATGACCTGATAACAAAGGTACATATAAAGTATTGTAACGGTCTGTACATAAATACTGGCCGTAGCCTGTAACAAATGTATAGGTAAAATATGGTAAAGGTGGGTGACAGTCAGATGCTAAACTAGAAAAGAAATCTTTGAGTCCCAGAGTGAGTCTGACTGAACCCCAAAATATTTGTTCTCATAGCACAGTGATAACAAAGGCACCCCAAAACACACTCATTACTGTCCCAAGGTGAAAACATAGGTACCCAAGAAGTTTCATGAAGATCAGTTCATAAATACGAGCTGTTTAGAAGTTGTGACAAAAAACTGATTGGACCTAAGTAGGTGATAATTGAGAATACGAGCTCACCTGTACATGTACGTGTACGTGTACATGTACATCTCCATAGGATTTAGTGTTAAAATTGTGTACGTGTACAAGATTTTAACGGTTTTTTAGGGTGAGCTCGAATTTTTTTAACACTGAATTGTATCCTAGACGCGCGTAGTTTTACGTACACGTACATGTACCGTTTTGATTGAAATCTGCAGATGAGTTTTCCTTGTAGGATTCAGTGTTAAATTGCGAGCAAAAAAAACGTTTTGAGAGTTCGAACTCATCGTCTTGTCGATTCTAACAATCCGCATCCGTACACGATTTTAACACTGAAACCCTATGGAGAGTGTTAAATTGCGAGCAAAAAAACGTTTTGAGAATTCGAACTCATCATCTTGCCGATTCTAACAATCCGCGTCCGCACACGATTTTAACACTGAAACCCTATGGAGGCGTACACGGAGATCCACTTGCAGATTTTAGGTCGGAAATCGACTCGCGTGAAGAGGTGATGTTTGAATCCGCAAAACCCACTGTAGCGTTTCTCGAAGTGAGACTGGCGCACGTTATTGCGAGGTGATCTCAACGAGCACTTGATGGAAATGTTTTGAACGAAGAGTGTTGTCGTCGGTGTGTTAGAAATTCGCGAGCCCGCTGTCACGTTTTTGATTGATATATATAGGGCAGAAAAAAATATAAATAAATAGTTATTTAAAAAAAATAAATATATCAAATCGAATAGATAATAAAAACGTAAATCATGAGCGATTCTCAGGATATTAGAGTGAGGTTTCTTTTAAAAATGCTGATGAGAGCCTACGCATTCTGCATGAACGAACAACTAGGTCGTCTCTTGTTAGAACGATGCGTCGGATGTCGGGATCACCTAGACTTCGATCACGAGAATCATTCGTGTCTGTGGATGGAAAGGGAAGATATGGTCGTCAAGTATTTCGAACCGGTGTTCGAACGCGTTCAAATCAATGAAGTGATCGCGTTTTGGAAGAGATTACTCTACTGTAAGAATCGAAGCAAGCCCACAGATTCGGAAGAACAGAAATTGGCGCGTAAAAGTCTGACTTTACGAGATAAGGGATGCATCTTGAAATTATTGTTCAACGAAGCATACGCCTAAGTTTTCTCGTTGATATAAAATAAGGGAGAATAGAAAATAAAAATAAATACACACATAAATTTTTTTTCTAATATTAGAAAGAAAAAAACAAAAATGAGAACCAGAAATAAATTGTATCCGACGTTAGTGGACGACGAGGATGAGAAGCCGATCGACGTTTTGCCGACGGCGCCGTCGCTAGAAGAAAGAGAAAGAGGAGAGAGGTATCGCATCGATCAAATCAATAGAATCCAAGAGTATCTAACTCGAGAGAGAGATTCTCACCGTTCTCTCAAGAAGAAGTATTCGCGTTTCGTGACCTTCGTCAACGCGATCGACACGACACTCATCACAATTTCCATGGGTTTACACGCGGCCGGCATCGGATTGTTGTTGACCGCGGTTGCCATTCCGATCGTGTTGACCGTAGAAGGAGTGGCCCTCGCCGCCGGATTGTTTAGCACGCTCGGAAACTTTTTGAGTAGGAAATTATATCTGAAGGCAAGGAAACACGACAAGATTCGCGTCTTGGCCGACTCCAAGATCGATACAATATCCAAAATGATCTCTATGGCGTTGAAAGACGGTAGGATATCGGACGGAGAATACTTCGCGATATTGAGCGAGAAAACGAAATACGATGCCATGAAAAAAGCCATGAGAATCAAGACTCGTCAGATCATCAAGGAAGAGATGAAGGATTCTCTCGTGGAAAAGGGGAGGAAAGAGGCCAGGGAGGAATTCAGTAAGATGATAGAACTCAAGAGCAGCGATTGAAAAAAAAATATATATAATAAGAACAGAATTTTTAAAAAAAAAATTAAATTTATATATAAAATAAAAAAACGAAATTAATTTAAATAACTCTTAAAAATGTATTGCGTAAAGTGTAAGAGAGTTACCGTGATGAGTAATTCTCGAGAAGTGCGAACTAAAAACGACAGACAGATGCTTCGCGGAATTTGCGACGTGTGTGGTTCCGTCAAGACACGATTCGGCAAAAAAAAGAACGCGAGCAAAGGTAAAGGCATCGTGAATAAAATGATCAATAATCTACCTTTCGAAATGCATCTGCCCGGTCACAGTTTCACGGGACCCGGAACGAAATTGAACAAGAGACTCAACGCCGATCTGACACCCAAATCTTGGAGCAAACCTGTGAATAGGGTGGACGCGGCCGCGTATGATCACGATCTGTGCTACGCCGGACATCCCGACACCAAGACTCGCAATGACGTCTGTGACAAAAACATGTTGGGGAAATTGAGAGGCATATCGAATCCGATCAGGAGAGAGAAGATGGAACGTTCGCTGGTCGGCAATCTGATCGGTGCGAAACGTCGATTCGGATGGGGCGTTCAAAAAAAAAAAGCGCATCTGAAAAGAAGAAGAAACGATTATTGACGAGCGAATTGGCCGAGGAGTTACACAAACCCATAGTGCGTAAATTTCGAAAGAGAAGGGTGTTCGTGAAGGGTCTGGATGATATTTGGTCTGCCGACTTGGTCGACATGAGATCGTTTTCGAGGTGGAACGAGGGCGTCAAATATCTATTGACGGTCATCGACGTGTTTTCCAAATACGGTTGGATCAGAGCTTTGAAGAATAAATCGGGACCTTGCGTCACCAAGGCTCTGAAGAGCGTGTTCGACTCGTCTTCTCGAAAACCGAGTAAATTGTGGGTGGATAAGGGAAAGGAATTCTACAACAAGCATGTTCGTCGATTGGTAGACCTCTACTCGATCGAAAACGAAGAGAAAGCCAGTGTGGTGGAACGTTGGAATCGAACGATGAAGGAAAAGATGCACAGATACTTCACGGCGAATTCGACCAAGAAATACATATACGCTCTGAACGGTCTGGTCAAAGATTACAACAACACGCGACACAGATCGATCAAGATGACTCCCGCGGAAGCTAGCGATCCTCGAAACGAAAAATGGGTCTACGCGAATCTATATCCTGAGAGATCTAAGATCAGGAAGAAGTCTAGAACACCGAAATTTGTGGTCGGTGATCGAGTGAGAATTTACGCTTATAAGAAGCACTTCGAAAAGGGTTATACTCCTCAATGGACCTCGGAAATCTTCGTGATAATCAAAATATTTCACACCGATCCGGTGACTTACGAAATCGAAGCTTTGGATGGAGAAGAGATCATCGGAAAGTTTTACGAACAACAATTACAGAAGACGAAGTTTTGATGAAGAAAACAAAATTTTTTTTATTTACTCTCTTTAACATTTTCTTGTTTACACACATATATATAAGAGAGAAAAAAATAATAATAAAAAATAATTAAAAACTATTTTTAGATAAAGAAAGCAAGTTAATTAATAAACAAAAAACTAAAAATTCTTTAAAATAACAAATATACTAGATATAGCACAAAGCATAGTGAAAGATGAAAGTATTCAAGAATATGAGGTTCACGAATACGAACCGGTAACCGGAACGAGTTTGAACAATGCGGGAGAGATAAGAATCAACGTCGAAACTCAAGATTTATTCGTACATCCTAGCGAGAGTTACATAGTGGTGCAGGGACGTCTCACCAAGGAAGATGGGAGCGACTACGCCGCCGACGACATGGTTACTCTTGCCAATAATGGCATCATGCATCTATTCAGTAACATAAAATACATGCTATCCGGACAAGAGATAGAATCTGTGTTTCATCCCGGTCAGGCCACCACGATGTTCGGACTCTTGACGTATCCAGATGATTTTTCGAAATCCAGAGGACTTAATCAGTTGTGAGTGAAAGACACCGTAGGCCCTGCTAGCGCAGGCGCCGCCTTGATATTCGACTACGTCGTCAAGACGTCCAGACCAAAAGGAACGTTTTCGTTCAGGATACCTTTGAAACACATCTTCGGATTTGCGGACGATTACAACAAGATCATGTACGGATTCAAACACAATCTGACGTTGATTCGAAAAGGAAACGACGACGCAATAGTGAGACTCACTGCGACCGATGCGGTTAAGATAACTCTACACAAGATATCGTGGTTCGTTCCGCACGTGGAGCCTTCGATCGTGGAGAAAGCGCGTCTCTACAAGATCATAGAATCCAAGAGTAAATTACCTGTGGGATTTAGAATGAGACAGTGCGACACGGCTAGCATTCCTCCCTCCACGAATCACTTCGATTGGAGATTGACGGTGAAATCCGCTTCCGAGAGACCGCGTTTCATCGTGGTTGCGTTTCAGACCGATAGGGACGGGTCTCAGGAAAAGAATGCGTCGCTGTTCAATCACTGCAGTTTGAGAAACATGCAAGTGTTTCTGAACGCCACGAGTTATCCAGCAATCGATTACAACGCGTCGTTCGACAAGAACGATTTCTGCAGACTGTACGGCGACGCTGCTAATTTTAGAAAGAAGTATCACGGTCTAGACAAATTGATGAGCAATCCTAACATGTCTCCCAGCGAATACAAGTCAATGTATCCCATGTTCGTATTCGACGTCAGTAAACAGAGTGAACGACTCAAGAGTAGCGTGTTAGACATTCAGATCAAGATGCAATTCGATAGGAATGTGCCGAGAAAAACCGAATTACAATTCGAATCGGATGGAAATAAGATGTCGATCATTCGATGAGAGACCAGTGTGAAAAAAAAATAAAAAACAAAAAAAAATAAAAAGTAATGAGTAATTATTAAAAACAAAAAAAACAAAAAAAAATAAATAAAGTAATGTGATCTAGAGAGATTGAACATCTTTCTAAATCTCATTACTTTTTTTTTTTTTGTTTTTTTTGTTTTTAATAATCACACATTATTTTTTTAATTCATTATTTTCCACGCGTTCACTGTTTGTTCAAAGAATCTAGTTCAATCAGTAGACTCACCACGGAAGTGGCGGCTTCGGGATTATTGGTTTTCGTAACGAAATTAATCCTGTCTCCGGCGTTCACTTTGAGAGGCGTGCCGAACGTGCTAACATTCGCGTGTTGATTCTCAGTCTTTTCGACGTTGTATCTCTTAGCGCTCTCTACACCATTCACCATGAGATTGACGACCGCTCTGTTATTCAAATCCGAGGAAGCCAGACTCATTCCAAGGATTTCACCTCCCAACGGCATGGGTAATCCCACCTGACCATGTTTCGATCCGCTACCTCCATTTCCGAAAGACCACTCAGCTTTTCCTTCATCTATGGTGCCGGCCTCTTCGGCCCACACAGTGATCAATTGTCTAGCATATTTGACTTTCTCCACTACTGAAATCAGGGTGCAGGCATCCGTCATGTTCACGGGATCCGGTAGATTCGTGAGCGCGTGTCCACCCATGTCTAGTTTACCTTCCATGATGTCACCCTTTCTCCAGACTGAGTTGTCGTCCACGTACTTTCTGCTGACCCCGCTGGAATCGAATTCGGGATCGTGACTGAGTCCGAATAAACTGTGACCGTTCATGTCGATGCCACCCTCCATGGTTCCGCCAGATTGTTTGTTCAGGTAGAGATCGTCCACTTGCGATTCTAGGTATTCTTGTGATTGTATCACGGCAGAATCTACGTAGCCTTTGTTGACTGCGGTTGAGTCCGCATGCGTGTTGTCAATCTTCGACAGATTCAATATCTTGTTGAATCCCGCATTCAGATCCGATTTCATTTCTCGTCTGTCAGACTTTCTCTGTTCCAGATCTACGTAGTGTTTGGTCGCCACGTCCTTGGGATTCGTGGGAGTAGCCACGTTCGACAAGAACGATTTCTGCAGACTGTACGGCGACGCCGCTGATTTTAGAAAGAAGTATCACGGTCTAGACGAATTTAAGAGCAATCCTAACATGCCTCCCGGCGAATACAAGTCGATGTATCCCATGTTCGTATTCGACGTCAGTAAACAGAGTGAACGACTCAAGAGTAGTGTGTTAGACATTCAGATCAAGATGCAATTCGATAGGAACGTGCCGAGAAAAACCGAAGCCTTCGCCCTGGTCCTGTCGGACAGAGAATTACAATTCGAATCGGATGGAAATAAGATGTCGATCATTCGATGAGAGACGAGTGTGAAAAAAAAAAAAAAAAACAAAAAAAAATAAAAAGTAATGAGTAATTATTAAAAACAAAAAAAACAAAAAAAAATAAATAAAGTAATGTGATCTAGAGAGATTGAACATCTTTCTAAATCTCATTACTTTTGTTTTTTTTGTTTTTTTGTTTTTAATAATCACACATTATTTTTTTAATTCATTATTTTCCACGCGTTCACTGTTTGTTCAAAGAATCTAGTTCGATCAGTAGACTCACCACGGAAGTGGCGGCTTCGGGATTATTGGTTTTCATAACAAAATTAATCCTGTCTCCGGCGTTCACTTTGAGAGGCGTGCCGAACGTGCTAACATTCGCATGTTGATTCTCAGTCTTTTCGATGCTGTATCTCTTATCGCTCTCTACACCATTCACCATGAGATTGACGACCGCTCTGTTATTCAAATCCGAGGAAGCCAGACTCATTCGAAGGATTTCACCTCCCAACGGCATGGGATATCCCACCTGACCATGTTTCGGTCCGCTACCTCCATTTCCGAAAGACCACTCAGCTTTTCCTTCATCTAAGGTGCCGGCCTCTTCGGCCCACACAGTGATCAATTGTCTAGCATATTTGACTTTCTCCACTACTGAAATCAGGGTGCAGGCATCCGTCATGTTCACGGGATCCGGTAGATTTGTGAGCACGTGTCCACCCATGTCTAGTTTACCTTCCATGATGTCACCCTTTCTCCAAACCGAGTTGTCGTCCACGTACTTTCTGCTGACCGCGCTGGAATCGAATTCGGGATCATGACTGAGTCCGAATAAATTGTGACCGTTCATGTCGATGCCACCCTCCATGGTTCCGCCAGATTGTTTGTTCAGGTAGAGATCGTCCACTTGCGATTCTAGGTATTCTTGTGATTGTATCACGGCAGAATCTACGTAGCCCTTGTTGACTGCGGTTGAGTCCGCATCCGTGTTGTCAATCTTTGACAGATTCAATATCTTGTTGAATCCCGCATTCAGATCCGATTTCATTTCTCGTCTGTCAGACTTTCTCTGTTCCAGATCTACGTAGTGTTTGGTCGCCACGTCCTTGGGATTCGTGGGAGTAGCCACGTTCGTTATCTTGTTAGAATTAGCGTTCAATTCGGAGTGCATCGTTTTCTGAACGTATCTATATCTCAGGTGTTCGTTGAATCTCGCGTGAGAGTCGTCCGCGTATTTCTTGGTCGTGGCATCGGTGGGATCTACGGGATTCGCAGCGTTCACCAAACGTTTGGATTTCAGATCCAGATCGTCAGTCATGGTTTTATCCACGTAATTATCTAGCAGGATTCGTTCGAAATCGGCGTTCCCCCTGTCGACGTATTTTTTAGTCGCAGCATCTGCGAGATCTATCGGCTCGGGAAGATTGTAGAGCTTCTTATCGTTCATGTTCAACGGTTCTTCTCGAGGTTCGTATCTCCGAACGTAACGTTCGTCCAAGTTGGCAATGTCGTAACCATCGTCGACTTCGAACGTCTTCCTCTTCTTTCTTGGGTTGACTTTTTCGTTGTCACTTCTACCAAATTTATCGACTGGCATGTTGTTGTGGGATTTTTTGTTTTTTAGAAAAATATGTTCAAACGCAGTTTATTAAAAATGAACTATGTTATTTTATTTTTCGTTTTTATTTGATTAAAAAATTTTTTAAAATAATTTTTTATCTTTATTGAGAATGTCTTGAAATTGATCTCCTTCAGACCATCTCTTGAGAATGTAGAAACACAGGTGACCGCAAAACACTTGATGTGGTGATTGCACTTGTTCTGTGTTATAACGAACCATCGATTTGTTGAAATAGTTCTTTATTTCTTTTGGCGGCGAGATTCCGTAGCTGTCGAAATAATAATTTTTCTTCTTCCCGTTCTTCATCCACGCCACCCAGTGAGTGCCTTCACCCGATGAATCGTCTAGATTTAAAATTCTGCATTCCGATTGTCGAGGTCTTCTCTTCGGTAAGGCATCTCTGGAAAACACTCCTAGAAAATCTTTGATTTTCAAATCTTTTGCCGCATTCAACAGATCGATGTTGTATAGGGGTTCGTTAGGTAAGTTGACACCTTCTACAGATATCTTTATTTTCTTATTCATAATGCGTATATATTTTTTTTTATTTATTTTATTATAATTCACTAAAAAATGACGTTATTTTTTTCTCTTTTTTTCTCTTTTTTTTTAAACTAACATTCTCGATGTCTCTATCGTTTTCTATAATTTTGATTCCATCTAATTCTTCTTGATTTTCTGACCTCTCGATGTCACTATCGATTTCCATAATATTGAATCTGTCTAATTCCTCTTGATTTTCTGGACACTCGATGTTACTATCGATTTCTATAATTTTGAATCCGTCTAATTCCTCTTGATTTTCTGGACACTTGATGTTACTATCGATTTCTATAATTTTGAATCCATCTAATTCCTCTTGATTTTCTGTAATCCTATCATCCACAATCGTATCTAGAATCTAATCATCCATATTCATATCGTCTATAGTTAGATCCGCAGTCCAATATCCAAGTGCCAAAGTGCTTATTTTATCATCTAACACGAATCTCTTATCGTCGTCGACCGTCAGCGAAATCTTGTTGACTATTTCGGTATACAAATCGTGATTTTCGCTTCGAATCGATTTCATAGTCTTATACACCGGACCACTTCCTAACAGACAATCTTTATACTCTTGGAAAGAGATGTTTTTCTTCACCACGCAAGCTTTAACTCCTTTGCACTTCTTGATCTCTTCATCATCTGCTAGACGATAAGCATACAGTTTGGGTCTCAAGCCCACGAATTCGACGATTTGTTTACCACCGCTCTCGTCCTTAAATTTACCCAACACCTTCTTGTTGTCGTTCGATTGAATGTTGGACGGGTGATCGACGGGATAATTGCTCGTGTCGAACCACTCGACCACGTCTTGAGATATATCTCGGTAGACGTCTTTCGTCTCTATCTCGTAAACTAAACTGTCTGTGTCGGTGAACAGTAGTTTGGCTTTATCACCAAATTTTCGTTTGACGTAATCGTAGTGAAACTCGTACATCAATCGCTTGCTGATATCTAAGATGATCGGTCCGAAATAATACGGTTTGTCGAACTTCAGGTGCGTCTTTTGCATGTGAACGGCCACTAGATTTTCGTCAAATATGGTTCGGTGTTTGTAAATGGGTTTTGCCACTAATGATTTAGCTCTCTTCTCAGACGTGACGAGTCGAACGTCGGTTCTCTTCCTGATGTTTTCCATCGATTTACCGTACACGCAGTTGTTCATGAGTTTGAAGGAATCTTTTTCGAAATCGTTCTCGGCTCGAGTTCTGAGATTCGTGTTGAGATTGATGTATTTTTTCATCCAAGGCTCTTTGTCGAATCCAATGATGCGATGTATGTTGACAAATTTCATCCCGTAATCGACGTACTGTTTCAAATTCTCGCTGTAGACGACGTAGTTACGTTTGTTAAATAAATTGGGAATGAGTTTTTCCTCATCTCCCTCGTTCGGTTCCATTCGTTCAGGAGCCAGTGGATAATCGTTGTGTAGATCGTGTAATTCTTTCGGATAGTTCAAATCGACTTCTAAAATGCAAGGATAATCTCTCCATTTTTGCATCTCTTCCGGTTCCTTCACCCATTCGAAATTTCCAATCGGTAAAGGATGACTCATAGCCCAACCGTACAGATTATTAGTGTCCCAATACTGTATGTATTTAGTCGACCGTTTCGAATCGAAACCTTCTTTCATGTAGGGATTGTTAGCCTCAGAATGTCTGTGAGAGATCATCGAGACGCCACCTCTCGCAGCCCTTTCGAACATGAGCAACATGTCCACGTCGGATAATAATTCCAATTGGACTTCGGTGGTCTTCAACAGAGCGTCCCACGCCAAACCGGGTGCGGTGAAATACCAAGCGGGATCCAGATCGTAATTTCGACAACAGAAGTCTCGAAAATTTTCGAACACGTCTGCCAAGAGTAGAACGTCGGTCTTCAGATAGAGATCGTGATAATCTCTCATGGTTTTCATATCGAATGATTTCCACACGTTTTTAGCGTGTTCGTAATTCTCGTCGGAAATGTCTGATTCATATAATTTCGAATAAAAATCTTCTTTCGAAGGTAGTGTGGTGTCTTTCGAATCTCTTTAGATCGTTCATGTAATCGTAAGGATAGACTCCTTTCCTCAACATGACGTCTACTCGTTCTTCGAAATGTTCGCTCATGATTTTAAATTTATCCTTGCTCATGTTATCGACTAATTTTTCCAGAGCGGTCGACATGAATTTATAACTGTTGATGAAATGTATGGCTCTACGAATGAATTTCGTTTTTTCTTCCAAAGTCTCTCCGTCGATTACTCTTTTCTCCTCCATGAGCTTCGATTTCGTGATGGAAATGTATTTTTCTTCGCTGTTCGCGATGCAATTTAATTCTTCGTGTGAGGTGCAGAGATTTTTCACGAACAGATGACTGTCGTAACCCGAGAGATTGTGAAACATCACCGGATAGAAAACAGCGTCTCGATATTTTAAATTACACTTGCTGTGAGCCGGACCACGATACAGACCCATGTAATGATCGTGGTCTCTGACCTTCCTATTTTCCTTCGAATTCTCGTCGAACGATTGTTTGCATATGTGACATTCGGTGGCTCTGTTATTTTCGTCCTGCTGCTCTCGCGTGATGATCATTTCTGCCGGAGTTTTGAATTGTCGTATAACATTTGAAGTTTCCATTCTAACTCTTCCACGAACCTTTGAGCCACGTCGTCGTCTTCATACTGTTTCGTGTAGGTGAAGGGACCCATGTCGTGTTGCGAGTCGAAAGTGCATTTCATGTAAATGCAATAGCCCGAAGGTATGTGTTTTTGATATCTTTCGACGTAACTTTGAAGAGCGTTGGGTTGACAGGAACTCATTTTCGCGGTGAAACATTCGAAATCGGCGTACACGACGAATGGTACTTTTAACCTTCTATTGTGATTTTCAAACTTCACGATGGTGTTGGGTTTGGGCATTTCGACGGCGACACCTTGATTTTCGTTGCAATATTCCTGATGTTTCGCCAATGAGTCTTCGCTGTGAAACACGTTCATGCAATTGTAACATAAAGATATCTTTCTGTTATGATTATTATTTTGTTTCGACAGTAATCGACTCGGATGTTTAACCCAACAATAATGACGATTGTCACCATTCGAAATCAATAATAAAATAATCGTCTTTTCTCTTCCGAGATACGAAGTCAGTCTGAGAGGATGGATCTTTCGTTTTTCGTCGTCGTATCCCAAGACGTTCACTGCAACGGTGGGATTTTGAGCCTCGAAACATTCGATGTGTTTTAACTGCGTTGGAAAAGTCACTCCGGTCCAATCGAGATTTTTAGAAGTTTCCTCGTACTGAGAAACTCTATCGGAGTTTATTTTGACAGGGTATAAAGTGGATGTGACTGCCCATTTAAAACACTGATCATCGATATTTTTCACGTTGATCACGGCGTAATTCTTAGCGAGGAAATACGGTAATTTCACGTAGGAAGACCCTTTCAACAAATTGTTTTTAGTTATGTGAATTTCGAGTTTCAACACCTCATCGAACGTCCAATTACTACCTTCATGTTGATAATTCGCGAGAGATGTCAACATCTTGTCTTTCATCTTTTCGAAAACGTCTGATAAATCTGAACCTCGAAATACGGGTTCGACATTAGATCTGAAATATGCATTTTTCACGATGCTCTCGCCGGACTTCACGTCGATTTTATTTATCACGCAATGGAGTATCATCTTAATTTTTAGTCCCACGTTCATGTATTTGCGAAACAAATCCAATACCTTTTTCTTCACCCGTTCCATGAACAATTTCGGATCAATTTTCTTCAACGAGGGAACCACGTCGAAAGTTTTAAAAATGCCTTTGATCGCACTCTCCCGTTCCACGGACTTCGATTGAAATAGTTCTGCGGCGAGTCGCACTAGATATTCTTCTCCTTTCCCTTCGTCTATTGCTCGTCAAAGTTCGTCCGATATATCTCGTTTGCCTAGAATCTGATGTGCATCACTCGTTTTCGTTTTTCTTTTCTTTTCTTTGGAAACTTGAAGTTCTTCAACGGCTTTTCGTTTAGTCGTCTTCTTATTTTTCACAATCGAAACGTTTTCGTTTTTTTTCGACGTCGGCATTTCGATTCCTTTTACTATGTTTTTCTTCTTCTCATTTTTCACAACCGATGCATTTTTTGACGTCGTTGCTATCGGCATTTCGATTCCTTTTACTATCTTTTTCTTCTTCTCATTTTTCACAACCGATGCATTTTTTGACGTCGTTGCTATCGGCATTTTGTTTGCCTTTCCATCATTTCGCAAATGTTTCTGTATGACTTCAATCGTTTTTGATTTAGTTCTATGATTTCTGAAATGTGAAATTTTTAATAGTTTACAAATCTCGTTTAACTGAGGTATGGTTTTCTCATTTAAATTTTCCAATTTTTTTTTATCTGTTTGTTTCATTTTGTAAGAATATATTTTTTTGAATTTTGTATTTTAAATAATTTGTTTAAAAAGTTTTGTTTTTTTAATGTGAAAAAAAAATTTTTTTTGATGAAATTAATCAATTTTTTTATGTTCTTTAACGTTAAAAAAAAAAAAACGAGAAAAAAAGGATGTTAAAAATTTAACTTATATATATAAAGAGAAAAAAAACTTTTTAAACAAATTATTTAAAATACAAAAATTTAAAATATACATTATTTGCAAGAATTCGTAAAACAAAAAAACCCAAATAATCGATCATGACGATAACATCCACGAAGGAATCTCGACATAAACGTCAACGTTGTTTAATAAATCGTCATTCTCCAAAAAACCAAGAAGAAAAAAATCGTAATTTATATTTACGCGTTTCGAAAGAAAACGATACGATTTGCGATAGAAAATCGAATCGTAATACTATTAGCAAACAAAAATTAATCGACAATGTCGTTCGAACTATTAAAAAAGAAGGTTCAAGACAAATAGAACTCTTACGACTTTTACGCGAAGTCTCGCACGAGGTTCAAAACAAATTTCCATGAAGCAGACGCGTGTTCATGTCACCCGATTCCTTCTCAATAGATGATGATAACTGCAAGATGCGAAGGCTAATTTTTAAACGTTCGATGTCTTGCTCGTTCTAAAAACTCGTGAAAAAAAATTAAATTAATACGAAAAAAAGGATGTTAAAATTTAACTTTTATATATATTTAAAGAGAAAAAAAACTTTTTAAACAAATTATTTAAATACAAAAATTTAAAATATACATTATTTGCAAGAATTCGTAAAACAAAAAAAACAAATAATCGATCATGACAGCAACACCTAAAAGATGCGAATTGAAATTGAAACGAATCGAAGCGTGTACGAAATTAGGTTTTAAAATCTATACATTACAACAACACGATCCCATCGAATTGAACGAGGTCGAGACGATGGGCTTAGAGCGCTACTACGACAAATATCATATGTGTTTGAAATTGGATGAAGCCATGCTCGTTTTGTTTTGCGAGTACCAAAGCGATCTGGAGAATAATATCATCGTCGCCGAAGACAGAAAATTCGACAAGGACGATTTGTTGTTGTTCTTTAGAAATTACATATATCCAATAATCTCACTCGAACTCCTGGACAAATCGGGTGGTGAGAGCGCGTTCACCGATGTAAAAAAACTTAAAAGAGTAAAGATAAACATACAAGACATTTTCGTAAGTGAGAAAATGACGCATGTCAACATGCTAATAACAGACTTGGAAATATAAACAATAGAGAGATTGATTTTAGCAAAGAAGAAGGAAAAAAAGTAATGAGATCTAAAAGTGATCTCATTACTTTTAACAAAAAAATTTTTCACATTAAAGAAATTAAAATTAAAAACTTTTGTTTTTTTTGCTCTTTATATATATATAAAAAAAACCTTTTTTTTAAAACAAATTATTAAAATACAAAATTTAAAATATACATTATTTGCAAGAATTCGTAAAAACAAAAAACCAAATAATCGATCATGAGGACAACAACACCTAAAAGATGCGAATTGAAATTGAAACGAGTCGAAATGAATAAGAAATTCGGTCATAAAATCTATAGATTACAACGACACGATCCCATCGAATTGAACGAGGTCGAGACGAAGGGCTTAGAGCACAAATACGACAAATATAAGATGCTTTTGAAATTGGAGGAAGCCGCACTCGATTTGATTTACGAGTACCAAAGCGATCTGCAAAACATCGTCATCGCCGAAGATAGAGAATTCGACAAGGACGATTTGTCGTTGCCCTATGGAAATTACATATTTCCAAACATCCCATTCGAACTCGTGGAGAAATTGGGTGGTGAGAGCGAGTTGACCGATGTAAAAAAACTCAAAAGAGTAAAGATAAACATTCAACATGTTTTCGAAAAAGGAGAAGACACGAGTGTCAACATGCTAATAACGGACTTGGAAATATAAACAATAGAGTGATTGATTTTTAGCGAAGAAAAATGAAAAAAAAAAAGTAATAAGATCATCTTTAGATCTCATTACTTCCTTTTTTTTTTTGTTTTCCTTCTTCTTCACTATCACCATATATTATAATAACGTTTCCTTTTCTCTCAATTTTCAGCGTCGATTCTTCTTCTTTTTTTCTTTTTCTTTGTGATATGATACGTTTATAACAACATTTTTGTTTATCCGAATCATAATTATGAACGAATGTTGTGCATCTCTTGGTAACACTCGCATCATCACCATTCTCTTCAGAAGGTAGTGGTGACGGTGGAAAGAGTTGTCTCATTCTCAACCGTCTATCCCGCGCTCTATCTATCTCTTTCATTAGTTCTTTCCTTAGATATCCATCATTAGCGTCTAACCATTTTTTTATTTTTTCTCTCTCTGGCTTGCGATGTTCGTCATTATCGTCAAATTGTTTCTCCACCGTTTCATCCAGGTGATAAATTTATTTCTCCACCTTTTTACCCATTTTAAATATATTATTTTATACTTTCTATGATTTATATTTTAAATAATTTTATATTATAATAACATATTCAAAATCGGTATATTCTTAAACGGCGAATTCTCACCGAGCAACAAACCCTTGCCGAGTCGCTCAACGTTCCGTCCACTCTTCAGATAGAGACCGTTTCCTCTCAGAGAGTTGCCACCTCTAACGGGTTCCAGATACAATCCTTTACCGCTGTCGTCTACGTGGACGCGACACACGGCTCCTCCCTTCTTCAAAAACAGTCCGCTGCCTCCCATTAATTTCTCAACTGCCGAACTAGCGAGTCCCGTGAGAGCTCCCACGCCGAGAGTCTTTCCGAGAAAGGGTAGCGCCTTTGCAGCGAAGGGTAATGCTTTTGAGGCGATTCCTGTCAATAGCGGTAGGAAACCGCCTTTCATTCTCAAATTGTATCTCAATTGAGCGGGACTCAATCTCACCGTCAACCCTCTTCCATCGCGAATCGCTTTCTCCATCCTTTTGATTTGACTTCTGGTCCAGGCGATCGAATCCTGACTGCCTCTCATCAGATCTTCGTGAGTGAATTTGAATCTCACCGCCTCGCCTTGAGTTGTTAACGCTCTCTTAAGTTTCTTCCTGTGTCCTGCGGATATGTTCACGTTTTTAACCACGTATTCTGTCATAATTCTGTTTTTTAAAATATATTTACTTCAATTGTTTCTTGTTTAATAATTATATTAAAATAATTTTGTAAAATTAATATTGCGTTTATTTTATTTTTGTTATCTATATATATACACAATTTTTTTGCTTTTATATTTCACTTATGTGAAATCATATCGTCACTCTCTCTCCTCGAAGATCTAACAGTTCACCATTTTGATCCGTCAACGTGGTTTTGAGACTATACAACGTGTCTAAAATCACTGGTAGATAAACTAAATTTCGAGGTCGCTCCACGATCTTATAACCCGGCGACACGTTTGGAAAGAAGGAATAGATCGTCGGTTGAGCGCTACCATTCACGTAGCTTCCAGCAATCACGTCCACGTTCACCAGAATGCTATTGACTGCGAGAATGTCGACCGTATTTTCGGATGCCGATTGGCCTCGATACACCTTTCGATCGAATCCCAACATCTTGCCTATAGAATCGTCCATGTTGAAATCCACTCGAAAATTATCTTCCAAATCCAACATCGTCTGTAAGGTATTAGGATTGGGAGCGAGTCTGATCTTGTTGCTTCCCTTTCCATCCGTCTTCATTCGCGTCTGAATGTAATTGTTCAAATCGTCTATGTCGTAACTCCCTTTGGGAATTCGAATCTCCAACCAATCCACTCCGTCGGAATACTTGAACGAGTTATTCTTTTCGGTGACGTTGGGAAAGGAATAATAAGTCTCCAGATTCACCAACGCCATCTCGTATCTTTTCTCTCTATTCAATTCGATGGAAGGTTCGAATTTCATAGCGAATCGAGTCGAATCGCCACTCACCACGATTTGAATGGATTGTTTTGCAGCCGTATTCTCGGCTATTCGTTCTAACAATTCTCCATGTTCGAACATTATATTTAATTTTTTTTTTTTTTTTATTCAAAACTAATTATTTGAAGATTTATTATTTTCTAAATTTTATTTTCACGCTCTATCTTATTATTATCATCAGAAACATAAAACTTGTCGAATCCACACCGATATTTTCCGCGATTAAATTCGCTTGTCAAATCGATCACGACGAAATTGTAAAGTCCACCATCCCAAACCCTCTTGCAAACTCTCCTGAATTCCACCGCGCTCATGTCGTTTGTGATGTGATCGCCGTAGATGTGATTGAGATTCTTGAGATCTTGGCGAAAGAGACATAGAAAATTAGAGTTCTCCCTTATCGTCTGTCTGGGCAATCAAAAATAATTCTGCGACAGGTAGAAACAGTCCACGTTGCTGTGTCGACCCCTAACGTAATACGATTCGCATCGGTTCTGTCTCTCCAAAAGCAGATCGTCGAAAATCATGAGATTCTTAGCTTCCGATTTCAGTTCTCTTGGATCCGGAACGTCGCTAGCGTTCTCATAAAATCGACACTCGACGTTCGAAGATGCATTTCTCTTCATCAGTTCCATCGCCGCACCGTCCAAAATGGTCGAAAGTGGAGCTTCGCTCTTGTCGAATTCCTCCCTACTGTCAAAGATTCTGGCTATGACATCCTTGGGCAATCTACGATCCATGCACTCTCGAAGCAATCTGTACTCGGGTTGAAACAAGCTCTTGCCAAACACAAACAATCTGTCGTAATCCAACCAGTCAGGTCGGGACAACAGATTCATCAACAGATTGGTCTTTCCACACTTCGATTTTCCCACTATCAAACCTTTTATGCTTTTGGGAAAGAACTCGTTATTCGACCTCTTGGTCGCGGCGTTGTTCCAAGACATATCTTTAATGTTCATCTTTGTTTTATTTTTTTTGTTTGTTATTTTAGATTCTTTTCAAACGCAAATGTTTTTTAATGTTTTTCAAACTCTGTTTTTAATGTTATTATTTATTTATATCACACCGTCACGAGTTCTCTTCAATCCGGATCCACTTGTCATTTTGGCTAAATCTTGTATGGGCACCACAGCATCCTTAAAATATTTCCAACTTTTCGGCGTTCGCTCTAACGCAGCTCGCTTCGCCGGCGGACTGATCAACTTGTCGATCAACGCGTCGGCTGCCCTCTTGCCAGCCACAGAAGCTATCCTACCACTGGCTTTGGAAGCGGCTTTCTTACCAGCATCAAAAGCCGTCTTCTTACCGACCTCAAACGCGGTCGATGCGAGTTTTCTACCCGCATCGCTCGTGAACGCTCGCATTATAGAATCGACGATGCCAGAACCGCCTTGAACGTATGTTCTGATGTATCCCCTGTTCTTTATCACCAACATATTTTATTTTTATAATATATTTTGTTTTTTCACTGGTAAATCGTTTTGTTGTTTTTAAATACTTTTATTATTCTAGTGTAAGAATTTACTGTTTTATTTTTGTTTGTTTGTTTGTTTCTCTCTACTTATTATATACACATCAATCCTTCAATTCGTTCATCAGCCTTTTATAGTGGTTTTTATTCAAAACCTTCTGTCTTAACAATTCGTCACATATAGCAACTATCTGATTATCTAATCCTGTGTTACCAGCCCGTCTGCTCGCCATCAACAAACTCAATCTCTGAGACAGAGCGTCAGAATCGCTCGGAAGAAAAGTGGTTTTCACCCCTTTGCCAGTCACCGATTCGATGAACTTCTTGTTCATATCCCATATGGGTTTCACCACTTTCGTCCACTTGTAACCTCTGTTGGCTTTGGGTCTCGTCTCTCTGGCATCGTTATTTCTCTTCATGGCGTGAGTTTGAACTAGAATGTCGCCGTAATTGTCGAAATCCTGATCCGTGTAATCGCCGGGCTTGTCGTAAAGGAGCAATCTGCGCAGCCCATCAGTCAATTCATATCTGTTCGAACCCACGATCAATTCATCATCGCCAATATCTACTTCTGTGTCTCCTACAAAAATCCTTCCCTCCGAATCCTTATAAAATCCATACGACTGATCTCTCTTACTGCCATCATCATCAGACGATGCGACGCTACTAGTGGTGATAGTCGAAGCTGTGTCATCGCTCTCGCTCGAATCTGTTTGAATTCCCGTGGGAACGTAATCCGGTGTAGATTGAACGGAATACCGATTTCCAAAACTAGGAGGCAACGAACCCATTCTCAAAGAACTCTCCTTTATGGGTCTCAATTCTTCGACTATCTCCTTCCTGCTTCGCTCTTGTCCCTCCGTCACAGGTTTAAATATTTTTGTGGCTTCGCGTTTGAGTTCCATCTCACCAAGACGTCTGCTCCTATCAGCAGACTGAATCCCCTTCTTAGCACGCTCAAACTCTTCTAAAATTCAATCTCGGTGTCTAGAATCCATCTGTAAAAACATCTTTCGTTTTTAATTGTTTATTATTTTCAAAATTAAATGTTTAATTATATTTTTATGTTTTAAGTAATAAAAATCTTTCCGTCTTTAATATAATAAACTCACTGTTAATTGAATTGGTGAAGTTTAAGAATACGTTTAAACAGTACATGACAAACCGGTTTCTGATTTAACGCATTTTGACAGTAGTTTTTACATTTTGTCAAAAGATCTCCATTCACACATCAAACAACCATTCACTCAGTGACGAATTAAGAGAGAATCCCTTTGATGACTGTTAAACAGTTTCAACTAACAAAAGAAAACTAATTTTAACGCTGAGAACTTATTCATCTCTCTCTGATTGCTATCATGAATATATTTAAAATTTACCACTCAAAAACCTAATTGAGCGGAAAATGCGTTTTAAACATTCCACTAAGTGTTTGACTCTTCGAACAATATCCCCCAAAACTCAATTTCTATTCGTCTCATTCAAGACAAAACACAAATATCTATTACAGATCGACTCTTTCAAACAATATCCTCCAAAACTCAATTTCTATTCATCTCATCAAGACAAAACACGAATGTCTATAATACAGACCATATTCATAATCGACTCTTTTTGAACAAAAACCTCATTCAATCATAACGATAACATGTATTAGTTTTACTTCAGGAAGACGTGACAGCAGGCTCGCGAATTTCTAACACACCGACGACAACACTCTTCGTTCAAAACATTTCCATCAACTGCTCGTTGAGATCACCTCGCAATAACGTGCGCCAGTCTCACTTCGAGAAATGCTACAGTGGGTTTTGCGGATTCAAACATCACCTCTTCACGCAAGTTGATTTCCGACCTAAAATCTGCAAGTGGATCTCCGTGTACGCCTCCATAGGGTTTCAGTGTTAAAATCGTGTGCGGACGCGGATTGTTAGAATCGGCAAGATGATGAGTTCGAATTCTCAAAACGTTTTTTTGCTTGCAATTTAACACTCTCCATAGGGTTTCAGTGTTAAAATCGTGTACGGATGCGGATTGTTAGAATCGACAAGACGATGAGTTCGAACTCTCAAAACGTTTTTTTTGCTCGCAATTTAACACTGAATCCTATGAGGAAAACTCATCTGCAGATTTCAATCAAAACAGTACATGTACGTGTACATAAAACTACGCGCGTCTAGGATACAATTCAGTGTTAAAAAAATTCGAGCTCACCTTAAAAAACCGTTAAAATCTTGTACACGTACACGATTTTAACACTAAATCCTATGGAGATGTACATGTACACGTACACGTACATGTACAGGTGAGCTTGTATTCTCAATTATCACCTACTGACCTAATTTCGGTACAAAATGGCCACTGGCAGCCATCTTGAATTTTGGACCGCACTCAGAAACACTCGTTCTCGTCCCAAGGTGATAACAAAGGTACCCAAGAAGTTTCGTGAAGATCGGTTGATAAATACAGCCTCTAGCCTGAGCCGTATTGACATGTGCACTTACAGTGTATAAGTAGCACTAAATAAATCAAAATTCATCTAATTTGCATAATTTCTGCACGAGAAAAAAACCCATACTATATGTGATGTATTCCATGTTACTAAACATTCATACCAAAATTTATTCAAATCAGAACTTTCATACAGAAGTTCTGTACAAAAGACTAATTGCACTAATTTTGGTACAAAATGGCTGCTGGTGGCCATCTTGAATTTCGGACCACACCCAAAAACACTCGTTCTCATCCCACGGTGATAACAAATGTACCCAAGAAGTTTCGTAAAGATCAGTTCATAAATACGGCCTCTAGCCTGAGTCGTATAGAAGTTGTGTACAAAAAACTGATTAGACCTAATTTCGGTACAAAATGGCCACTGGCAGCCATCTTGAATTTTGGACCGCACTCAGAAACACTCGTTCTCGTCCCAAGGTGATAACAGAGGTACCCAAGAAGTTTCGTGAAGATCGGTTTTTAAATACAGTCTCTAGCCCGAGCCGTATTGACATGTGTACTTATTGTGTGTAAGTAGCACTGAAAAAATCAAAGTTCATCTAATTTGCATAATTTCTGCACGAGAAAAAAACCCGTATTATATGTGATGTATCCCATGGTTCTAAACACTCACACAAAAAATTATTCAAATCAGCGCTTTCATATGGAAGTTCTGTACAAAAATCTGATTGCACCTAATTTTGTACAAAATGGCTGCCATCGGCCATCTTGAATTTTGGACCGCACTCAAAAACACTTGGTCTTGTCCCACAGTTGTCCCACGGTGATACCAAATGTACGCAAGAAGTTTCGTAAAGATCGGTTTATAAATACGGCCTCTAGCCCGAGCCGTATTGGCATTCGCACTCACATTGCTGAAAGTAACACTAAATACATCAAAGTTAGTCTAATTTGCATAATTTACGTACGAGAAAAAAATCCGTATTATATGTGATGTATCCCATGGTACCAAACATTCATACAAAAAATTATTCAAATCAGCGCTTTCATATGGAAGTTCTGCGCAAAAATCTGATTGCACCTAAGTTTGTACAAAATGGCCGAACTTGAATTTCGGATCGGACCCAAAAACACTCGTTCTCATCCCACAGTCATAACAAAGGTACCCAAAAAGTTTCGTAAAGATCGGTTCATAAATACTGCCTCTAGCCCGAGCCGTATTGAATTGTTGACGGACAGACGGACAACTGGCCACGGCATAAGCTCAAATTTGGCTTCGCCAAAGTTGAGCTAAGAAAACATAACATCTTTCTTTAAAAAGTTTAAACAGAAAGTAATGAAGTTTCAGCCTCACACAAATTTTGTCAAGTTCATCTGACTTTGAGTAATTCATCACAACAACAGCGAACCATTTTTTTTTAACAGGACTGGTGTTATCCTCTACCAAGTTTGGTGATCAAAGATGGTACATTTGTACCATTTTCTTTCTACAGCACGTCGCCTGAATGCTAGACTGTTCTATGTCCTGTATGGGACATAGAACAGTCTAGCACTCAGCCGATGAGCTCTTGTGACCCTGTGACCTTCTTGACATTCAAATCATTAGGTACATAAAACCTATCCATGTACCATACATGTGCAGATTCATGATGAAAGATACAGTATCTTTGTTTAGAGCACAGACACTCATACCCATGATTTTTGTGACCCATGACCTAAACCTCTAATCACCAAAAACAATCGGTGTTCTAACAAGTACATTTCCTGTATGAATTATGGTATTCAAATATGTGACCGGTTGTATTTTTTTTTCAAGTGCAAGCAGACTAACATTAAATTTTGTGACCCAGGGACCTTGACTTTTGACCTTCAAAAACATTAGGTGTTCAGATCTTACTCCCTTTCCTGTACCAATTAAGGTGATAAAAAATGTATTCATTTTCTTTCTCGAGTTTCAGCACACATTCACACACACACATGCTAGTGAATGCCCTACCCATATTTTTTACTAGGGCAGGGGAAGGAGAGGAGGGTAGTAATAAATTACCAAAGTCACATTGATGTGTCACATGATAATATCCAGATTCTTTTTCTGCATTCATTTCACACAACTGTAATCCAAACACTGTCTGTTCACCAAAGTATTTGTCAGTATGATCTTCATAATATTTTGGATCAAGACGTTGAAAAACACCTGAAAACAGAAAAAGGGAAATCATAGAGAATAAATGTTGACATTAAACCACGAAACTAGACATGTTTTGACATCATAACCTGCTGGGCTTATGACTAGTACATGCAAAGGTGGTTCCAGCTTTGCCAGAGCCATGTCATAATACAGCATTGAGCAAAGACTGAATTTATGAATTTAGATGATCAGGAAAGCTTGCGCAGATATGGCGGCTCATATTCTGTCAATACTGGCATAACTATAACTTTTTGGCCGTACAGAATACGACACTGGCACTTACAGTACGTGGAGAGTGGATTGTAACTAAATCACCCATGGAGTGGAGTTATCACCCAAGCTATAACTTTAAAATTGCGTACATATCGACAAAAAACACAAGCAATGTGTCAGCCAATGGACCTCCGGGTTTAACCCGGAGGTCCATTGGCTGAAACTTTGCTTGTGCTGGTTATGCTTTGCAACAACTTTGAAATTATTGCTTGGGTGGAATCTCCACTCTGTGGGTGATTTAGTGACAATACACTCTCCACGTACTGTATTTAAATCTCATAACTCAACATGTAAGTATATTTGTTTATATAATTACTATTTTTCTGGCAGCAAATTACTCTCCGAATGAGAGCTCAGAGTTGAGGAAAACACGTGTTTCTGGTGCAATGTTTGTGAAATTTTCCTGGGGGAGGCCTGGATCCCCACCGGCAAGAGAGGGACACCCCCTCTTGCACATACCCCCTACTCGCAGCTTCGCGGCTCGGATGATGCCTCGCATCATATGGTCAATTGGCACCCCTCCCCCACCAATTTCCAAATTTCTGGATCCACCCCTGCACATGTACATATAATTTGCTCAACAGAAAAAACAAAATTTAACATATAAATAGTCCAAATGTCAAACAGTTTTGACCTCATTGACACAATTGAAATTTTGGCACTGAGGGTTAGCAAAATGTCAAACTATTTTAGAGCCAATCAATGAGGTCTCCAGAGGGTGAATTTGCTGATGCTATCCTATACAATGGGCTAAAATCACCAAATTTATCCTCTGGGTACAGTAGAACCTGTCTCTTGAGAGACCACACCTTTTGCCAAGCAGAAGTGGTCTCTCAAGACAGGTGGTCACTCATTAGAGGTTGTTGGGAATAAACCTTAATAACAATACTTTGGCCGGCCGCTGATTTTTCACGGTTCTCGGGTGAGAAGGCCTTGGTTATCCCTGTGCTTCCAACTGCCTCCCTATTCCCATGCTTCTTCTATCCTCCCAACACTAGGAGACAAACTGCTTGAAGACATCCCTTACCCCAACCGTATGAGGGGGTGCGTAATAGCAAATTTACATGTGAATTATTTCACAATTTATTCGGATTATATTTGGTGGAAATGTGGCATAATTATTGATGCCTTTCACAACTTATAAATTATGGTTACAAACAGATAGTGTCAAGGAAATTTAATTTTTTTTTTTTTTTCTTGAATTTCAAAATTATTCCCTGGGGAAGGCACTGTGTCCTGTACAATGAGAGGGCACCACTTCTCGTAGTAGCCCTCCATCTCGCTGCTACACGGCTCGGATGATGCTACACATCATATTCTGTACATCCCTGAAACAGATGCCAAAGGCATGAGCGATGGTACATGGTTTGGGGGAGTGGGAGGCCTTCCCCCCCCCCCAAAAAAAAAAAAAAAAAAAAAAAAAAAATGGAAATCAGTTATTAAATGGAGACTTCTGGCGGCTATTGAGATGAAAAAATCACGTTCTTTTTAGGCTGTTAGGATAACGTTTTTAGCCTGGGAGAGGTGTGTCGATCGCCTGACTGAGCCAAAGCTGGACATTATTGTTTTCTGTTGAATTTGAGATCTACAGGTGGTTATAATTATGATTAGGCTAAAATAAATTTAAAAATAATTGAAAATGTTGATTACAGTTCCTTGTTTTTCCTCAACCATGTCATGTGCAGATCGAGGTGTTAAAACAGATGTTTGTTTGGAGGATAAAAGCTTCTGTTGCTTTGTCGTGCCACCCAAATGTTATTTCACACCTTGTGTAAGTAGTGGTTAATTCAATCTACATGTACTTTAATTTATTCCTTTAATCAATCATTAGTTTAGTTGCATAGTCCTAAAACATAACAATTCAGCTGAATGATTTGTTAACAGAGAGAGAGAAAGAGAGAGAGAGAGAGAATATTGCAATTAAGTTTATATCTGATTTGTTTTTGTTTAAGTAATCACTGTGGTGACCCAGAAAAGGGTTCCTGCACAGTCAATCAGGAAAATTAGTCTATTTTTAGCACAACTGTTACACAACCGCAATCAGCAATACTGGTGTCAATTTTAAATGATACACATAATGATACTTTATGCAAAGTGTTCTCTTTCTATCAGTATTTTCAAATGAGTTATTTTTATAATAATTTAAAGCTGTACCTTGAAAAGATTTTCTGTTTTTGTGTCTGTCAGGTTTTGTTTCAATAGAAAATAATTTCAGTCACACTTTAAGTAAAAATAAGCTTACCAGGGTGTTTTAGTTTGCTTAATCCTCTTTGATTTTGTCACATTTGAGCATATAATGGACATAAACTAAGTTTGTTTTTTTAACAATAATCTTTATATTTTCAAAGGGATCTTGATATAAATTTCTCAAGACTTGAAGAGTAATAAAAATGAACAACAAGAGGCCCCAGGGGGCCTGACAGTGCTCACCTGACATGGTACCTTAAATATCAACCCAGGGAATTGAGTTCAACAAGTTGATTCTGCCCCTCCTAAGAAAAGCTTATACCAAATATCCAAAGATTCTGACCAGTGGATCTAAAAACCAGAGGCCCAAGTGAGCCTAAAATGCTCACCTGGCTCAAATTTTCAAAACTGATGAGTGTATCAGTAAGTGATCAGCAGCAAGAGCAATTTTTTTTGATTTGCTATGACACAACCAAAGGCAACTTTTTTGGCCATTCATTTCTGCTGTTCCTAGGAAAGCTTCCTAGCAAGCTCTGTTCTGTGAAGTATTAAAAAAAAACAACCGAACAAAATTTTTGTTTTGTTTTAAAATACTGTGGTTCTCTCTAGCCCCCCACCCCCACCCCACCCCCCCACCCCCAAATTTTCTCATATTGCTCGAAGTCAAACTTTGGGCTTCAATAAAAAGCCCAAATATTACCCCAGGGACCTGATTTGAACAACCTTCAATCTAACCCTCCCAGAGGTGTTGTACACCAAATATCAAAAGAATATGACTGCTGCATCTGAAGGAGATGATTTTAAATGATAATTCCCCATACTGCACTAAGTAAATATTTGGGCTCCCTTGGTGAACCCAAATATTAACCCAGGAACTCGATTTGAACAAATTTGAACCTTACACCTCTAGAGATGTCACATACTAAATATGAAAGGATTCTCGCGAGTGGGTTTGAAAAACAAGATTTTTAAGAAATTTTCTCATATTGCACTAAGTTAAAATTTGGGCTCCAGTAAAGAGCCCAAATATTCATCCAGGGATCCCATTTGATCCCCCAAGGATGCTGAATACCAAATATCAAAACATTCTGACTGCTGAATCTGAAGAAGATTTTTAAAGAAAAATTCCTCATATAGAACTAAGTTATAATTCAAGCCCCCACAATGAGCCCAAATATGAACTTAGGGACTTGGCTTGAACAAACTTGAATCTCACCCCCCTAAGGATGCTGCATACCAAATATCAAAACATTCCAACTGCTGGATCTGAAGAAGATTTTTAAAGAAAATTCCTCATTTTGAACTAAGTTATAATTTGGGCTCCCACAGTGAGCCCAAAAATGAACCCAGGAACTTGGCTTGAAAAAACTTGAATCTCAACCCCCTAAGGATGCTGCATACCAAATATCAAAACATTCCAACTGCTGGATCTGAAGAAGATTTTTAAAGAAAATTCCTCATTTTGAACTAAGTTACAATTCAAGCCCCCACAGTGAGCCCAAATATGAACTTAGGGACTTGGCTTGAACAAACTTGAATCTCACCCCCCTAAGGATGCTGCAAACCAAATATCAATACATTCCAAATGCTGGATCTGAAGAAGATTTTTAAAGAAAATTCCTCATTCTGAACTAAGTTATAATTTGGGCTCCCACAGTGAGCCCAAATATGAACCCAAGGACTTGGCTTGAACAAACTTGAATCTCACCCCACCTAAGGATACTGCATACCAAATATCAAAAGATTCTGATTGGCAGATTTGAAGAAGAAGATTTTTAAAGAATATTCCTCATACTGCACTAATTTAAACATTTGGGCTCCCACAGAGAACCCAAATATGGACCCAGGATTTCAATAAACATGTGACACAATCTTTCAAAGATGTTATATGAGAAATTTGAAAGCTTTTGGAGCAGTGGTTTAGGAGAAAAGTAGTCTTAAATGTTTTTCCCATTACCCATAGTGTTAAAAAATGCTGACTCAGCACTTTTTCAAAATCCCGAAAAAGTACCCCATGATAAAACCGATAGCAATTTATTTAGACCATTCCATTTGGTTGGTCCTAAGGAAGCTTCACACCATATAAGAATTCTCAGTGCCGTGTAGTTTTGGAGATAAGGGCATTTTAAATTTTTTCTATTTTTAGCTCCTGGAGTTCCCATGGGGCGAAATGGGAAAAATCTTTTTGGCATAAATTAAGTACTTATGACCCAACAAGCCCTCATATCAAATTTGGTTCAAATCAGCCTCTTGGTTTGGAAAATAGAAATTTTGGGCGGGGCAAAAATTCTTGCCCCCCCCTCCCCCCATAACGAAGGTAAATATAGCTCCTCAAACATCTCTTGAACAAATCAGAGTCTACACATCAAAAGGAAGCTGCACACTAAATATCAAGTCTCTGCTACTGCTGGTTCATGAGAAGAAGATTTTTTAAGATTTAAGCACACTTTTTGGGTGTGGCCCTACTGAGGGGCGAGGCAACTTGATTTGAACAAAATCAAAATGTAATGTCATAACAAACTATTATCTCAAATTTCAATTAAATTGGTTCAGCGGTTTTGGAGGAGAAGATGCAAACACCATTTTCACGGACGAAGGACAGTGAGTGATCACTATAGCTCGCCTGACTTTCAGTCAGCTGAGCTAACAATGTAATTGAAAGCCAATTAATATAGTTTTCAGACAATCTACAGAGAAAGATATTTGTCATACATGTGTATGATTTCAGATATTAAGGTTTCAGGGGACAATTGTCCTGACAATTTTACTGTTGGGCAGACGTCCTGGTTACATTTTTGAACTATTGATTTCTGTTCACATTGCATTGATATTAATTGATTTTAATACTCTGAAATTGCAAAAACTGATTTTCTGGTCTTTCAAAACAGGTGAAAAACTGAGTTCGTACCACAGTTTTGTGGTCTCTCAAGGCAGGTGGTCTCTCATGACAGATGGTATCTCATGACAGGTCCATTATATAGTGAAACCAATCGGTGCATGGCCACAGTGGTCTCTCAAGACAGGTTTTACTGTACCTCTGTTTTGGCTTAAGACTTCGATTCAGACTGAGGTTCACTGAGGACGCATTTGGTCATGTAACCCTGCTTTCAGGGTAGCATCACCAAATTCACCCTCTGAGGACCTAATTCTGCAGATGACATGCTTACTTCCAGGCTTGGAGACAATCAGGAGTTGAAGATTTGAGAGCACAATATATGTAACTGTTAATATCTTGTCTGCTATATTGTCTTATATTGCAATAAGTTAAAATTTGGGATCCCACAGGCAGCCTAAATATGATGCAAGGGACTTGATTTGAACGAATCTGAACCTCCCAAGGTTGCTGCATATCATATATCAAAAGATTCTGACTGGTGGATCTGAAGATTTTTAAAGGAATTTCCCCATATTGCACTGAGTTAAAATTTAGGTTGCCAAAGGGAGTCCAAATATGAACCCAAGGACTTGATTTGAAGAAACAGGAATCTGACCCCATGAAGGTTACTGCAAACCAAATATCAAAAGATTCTGACTGGTAGATCTGAAGACGGTTTTGAAAGAATATTTGTCACACTGCATTAAGTTAAAATTAGGGCTACCACAGGTAGCCCAAATATGACCCCAGGTACTTGATTCAAACAAATGTACGCTGCATATCAAATATCACAAGATTCTGACGACATCCATATCCCCTGCCAACTTTTATGTTATGATGGGAATTAGTGTTGTATGGTTAACCGGTTTTATAAGTCGGTTTTGGTTTTGCTTGAAAACCGAAACCGAAACCGTGTAACTGGTAAATGAGTACGGTTTCGTTTTTTTCCTAAAATGTCGGGAAGAGATGTTTTCTTTATTCAGCTTGCACTAACAATGTCTGAAATGTCAAGCTTTGTCAGGAAATAACAGTGTCGTCAATGCACGCCACATTCTGGGTGCAAAGAGGCCACTGCAGCATGTCCAGATCGCTCGAGAATTATGTATGACAAGTTGTCAATCACAAATCGTTGACGTAAAAATGGGTTGTGTTTTCTGTGAGAATGACAAAACAGACAGCCAACACGCCTACATTTCACTGATTACAGGAAATACCTTGCGCAATTGGCTTCGTTTTTGAACAGGTTTATTTGACATAGTCAATCAGTTTAATTAAAATTACTTGTCTACAATCTGTTGGACAGGGAATAATATCATATCAGAAAAAGGTCTTGGTATTTCATTGTCGTATTCAAAAATAACATTTGTCATGGATTGCCCCACGACGTGCATCGGATGTTGTCTGTTGCCTCCCTTGATGTGCTTATCTGGGAAGAGGTTTTACTGCAATTCAGTTTTGGGAACGTTCCGACCCGAGACGATTTGTCCTGAAGGCTTTGGCCCACTAAAACGCGAAACCGCAAGTTCTTATTCTATTTAGTTCAATATATGAAGGCCAAAACGTCTTGAACCGAAACGTCCCGAGGCCGAAACGTCCCAAGACCGAATCGTCCATATCCACGGGAATCGGGATAAAGCTGCGTTCCATAATATCGCTGTCAACATGCCACGGTTGCATTCCCACACAACTTACTTTAAGGGGGCCAACCAAAGGAACAAATCAGCGGTAGAAATAGAAATTGAAATGGCAAGAGGCAAACGCAAAAAAGTTACAATATATAACAGTACACCAGTGAATTTGTGAAATCAATTCCGTTGAGCTAAAACCATTGCGTGCGCGAGGTGGGGGGAGGGGGGGAGGGGGAGGGGGGAGACAATAGGTATTTGGTAAAGTGGTTCGTTTTGAAGCCCAGCCAGCTACAAACAATATGACTTTCCCATTCCAGGCTGACATGAAATGATTGCTGATTATTTTACTAGGGTGGGTGGTGGCACTAGTCACCACTGTGTGTGTGGGGGGGGGGGGGGGAGGGGGGTATTGAAAAGAGTACATACATCAGTTCATAGTCAAATATGTTAGGATGGGTGTCAAGGTGACCCACTTGGCAACGCTTATTATTTGCAATGCCTGGTAGGGTCATTTTGTTAGGCTGCCCAGGGCCCACCTAGGAGTGAGCACTGAACAGAGCGCTGGGAAATTGTGAATTACCTCTTTTCACACCCATGTGTTAATATCAATTCATCATAGACTCTCTATGCCTGAACTTAAAGACCAGAGGTGGGGGGGGGGGGGGGCAGGGGCATGTGCCTAGAATTGGTGAGTGGTGATATTCTACGAACACTGTTACATTTTATTTTCTTTTATATTATTTTGTTTTGATAATGCCTGCCATTTATACACTTAGCACAAATGCTAGTCAATGCCAATTAAATCATCATTCAAAATATGACAGTATGGGCATTATATCGACACTACATAGTTTCTGTTGGAAACTGCAGATGTCTTACTATAAAAAACCGAAAACCGACCTATAAACCAAGTTTTTTTTAAATAACCGATCCGAAACCGAACCGACACAAGAAAAATAAAACCGCACAACACTAATGGGAATAAGCATATGAGGTGATGAAGGCAGATGAAAAGATGGATGTACAAACATTGAATTGTGAATGGACTTATTTATTTATTGGTGTTTAAGGTCACATACTTCTGCACAATGGCTAATCATGACCACAACATGGAGATAAAGTCAAGGTCAGTCAATCGTTTATACCCCATGCTGCCTATTTTAGAAGACTCCACCCCAAGCATTAGTGTCTGGGTCTTATTTTACCAGTGAAACAGGGCTTGTTTACCACAGAAAACAAACACTGCTTCACTTCCCAGGGTTCTTGCAAGGGGGTGTGAATGGACTTCATTAGACAAGGTTAAATACCTCATTTGGTTTCTTGCAATTGAAGGAACCATATGGAAACTTCAAAGGAGAAGAAATCAAAGTACATAAAGGGATATAACTGTGATGGAAATTTTCATAACATCTTAATCAAACCGGACATATTAGCAATGTAACTTGTCAAACAGTTTGGAGGAGGAGTTAAGCAGACAAGCATTTGTGACAGAAATTTTGCTATACCAAGGGCTGTAACCACTCAAAATGTCTGCAAGCATAATGAAAAGACAGTTGCATGGAAACAAGCCATCACCAGAAAAAGATCTAGACAAATATACAGTACAGAAAGGTCAATAATTCTGGTAAAAAAAATCCGGACCAATATCATTATTAACCTGGACATGTCTTCATACTCAATAATGTCATACAATAAATATCATTTATTTCTTTTATCGCAACTGAAGATATCCTCCAAAAACCTGAAATTTTACAGAAATTCAGAAGAATTCTAAGTACAGAAAGGGCAATAAATCTGGTAAAAGGATGCATACCAATCTCTTTATCGACCTGTACATGCATTCATGCCCAATAATGTCACTCACCAAATATCATTTAATTTCTTTAATCGCAACTGAACATATCTTCTAAAAACCTGCAATTCTGGTAAATTCAAAGTCCACAAGGGCTATAACTCTGGAAAAATTATTTGAATCGAAACTTTCTTTCCATATGCACATGTACACATCATATTCATACTGCACACCAAGTTTCGTAAAAATCCAATGAAAAATGCAGAGGTTAAATGGACAAACATTTGTGACAGACATTTTGCTATTATCAAGGGCAGTAACCACGCAAAATTCGTCTCCTCGAAAATTCCTGATCATATGCCCATCTATACTTGATACTGATACATCAGATGACTATGTTTTGTAAAAATCCAATAAAAAATGTAGGAGGAGTTAAGCGGACAAGGATTTGTGATGGAAATTTTCCTATTTGCAATGGGTGGAATGGTTACACTGTAATCATGCAAAATTCGTCACATTGAAAATTCCTGACCAAGTGCACATCTACATTTGATACTGATACTTCAGGCCTAGTTTCGTAAAAATCAACTGAAAATTGTAGGAGGAGTTAAGCGGACAAAGTTTGTGATGGGAGGATGGACTGGTGAACATCATTTCAATATCCCCCTCCCAATTTCGTCGGGGGGGGGGGGGATAATAATCTTAAGAAGAAGCTTTTTAAAGAATATTCCTCATATTGAACTAAGTTAGGGAGCCCAAACATGACCCAAGGGACTTGATTTGAACAAACGTTAATCTGCCCCACTAATGATGTTGTATACCAATCATCAAAAGATTGTGATTAGAGCCACTGAAGAAAATTTTAAAATAAATTTCCTCATATAGTACCTCATTTTGCACTAAGTTAAAATTTGGGCTTCTGTATGGGGCCTAATAATAGCAGAGAGACTTGAATAAAGTAGAATCTCATTGCACCCCTTCCTCATCTCCCCTCCTTTGCTGTATACCAAATACAAAACAAATCTGACTAGTGGATAGCAAAAAGGAAATTTAAGAAAATTATCCCTCGTATTGCATTGAGCTGCCCATGGAAACACAAATTTTAACTTAGACCAATATGAGGAAAATTCTTTGCAAATCTTCAGATCTACCTGTCGTAATCTCTTGATATTTGCTACACACCACCTTTTGGTCATCAAAAGTCAGGGCATTGATGTTCATTCAAGTCAAGTCCCTGAGGGAGCCCAAATTTTAAGTTAGTGCTGTATGGTGAATATTCTTTAAAAACCTTTTTTAGATCTAAAAATCTGAATCTTTTGATATTTGGTTAGTGAGGTCAGATTTCAGCTTGTTTATATCAAGTCCCTGGGTTCATGTTTGGGCTCCCTATGGGAACCAAAATTTTAGTTTATTAGAGTAAGAGGAAAATTCTTAAAAAATCATCTTCACATCTACCTGTCATAATCGCCTGATATTTCATTTATCACCATACAGCATGACTTGAATGAACATCAATGCCCTGACTTTTGATGACCAAAAGGTGGTGTGTAGCAAATATCAAGAGATTACGACAGGTAATTTAAAGAAGGCAAAGAATTTGCCTCATATTGGTCTAAGTTAAAATTTGTGTTTCCATGGGCAGCTCAATTATGAACCCAGGGACTTGATTAGAACAAACTGGAATCTGACCCCACTGGGGATGCTGCAAACCAAATATCAAAAGATTCTGACTGGTGGATCTGAACAAGAAGGTTTATAAAATATTCCCCATACTACAGTATGTTGAAATTCTGGCTCTCAAAGGAAGCCCAAATATGACCCCAGGGACTTGATTTGAATAAAATTGAATCTGAACCTTCTAAGGATACTGCATATCAAATAACAAAAGATTCAGACTTATGGATCTGAAAAAGAGTGTTTTTTAAAAGAATATTCCTCATATTAAACTAAGTTGAAACTCATGCTCCCAAGGGATCCAAAATATGACCCTAGGGACTTGGTTTGAACACACTTGAATCCGAACCTCCTATGGATGCTGCATATCAAACCACAAAAGATTCTGACTGGCAGATCTGAAGAAGGAGATTTTTCAAGATTATTATTCATATTACACCATGTTAAGGTACGAGTTTCTAGTATTCATATAGCACTAAGTTAAAGTTCGACTTACCCCCTGTGGGCATGGCAAATTTAATTTAACAAACTTGAACTGACATATAAGGGGATCATGCATATCAAATTTGGTTCAATTTGGTCAAGTGCTTTGAGAGGAAAAGTCAACTAGATGGTGTCACTTGTGTGCAAAGCACACTATAGTGTATCCCCGCATTTGCATCCTTGACTTTGTATGAATGCTTGATACAAAGATGAAATGTATTATATGACACACTAAAATCATATTGAGTGGCACAGGTGACACAGCTTCGTGCACACCTACAGACTCCACTGCAACATTTGGGCATGGTTTTAGCATTTCGAATTACATACATGTACCCTGGGAGCCTTTCGCCGGAAACGGTCTAAGAAAACATGAAAGTGGCAACGGTGGCACCCCAAAAATCCGAAACCTTCGTGCACATCTACAGACCCTACTGCAACTTTTGAGCATAGTTTTAGCATTTCAAATTACATACTCTGGGAGCTTTTCGCCGGAAATGATCTAAGAAAACACCAAAGAAAAACGGTGGCACTGCCACGTAGCATCTGAAAAATCTGAAACCTTTGTACGCATCTACAGATCTTACTGCAACATTTAAGCATGCGTTTAGCATTTCGAATTACATACCCTAGGAGCTTTTTCGCCGGAAACGGTCTAAGAAAACACAAAAGTGGCAACGGTGACACAGCCACTTAGCAGCAAAAAAATCCAAAACCTTCCTATGCATTTACAGACTCTACTGCAACATCTCAGTATGGTTTTAGCGTTTTGAATTACATACTCTAGGAGCCTTTTGCCGGAAACGGTCTAAGAAAACACGAAAGTGGCAATGGTGGCACAGCCACGTGGCACCTGAAAAATCCGAAATCTTTGTGCATATCTACAGACCCTACTGCAACATTTGAGCATGGTTTTACCATTTCGAAATACATACTGTAGGAGCCTTTCGCCGGAAATGGTCTAAGAGAACATGAAAGAGGTAACGGTAGCACAGCCACGTGGCACCCCAGAAATCCAAAACCTTCGTGCGCATCTACAGACCCAACTGCAACATTTGAGCATGGTTTTAGGATTTCGAATTACATACCCTAGGAGCCTTTTGCCGGAAACAGTCTAAGAAAACATGAAAGTGGCAACAGCACAGCCACTAGGCAGCTAAAAAATCTGAAACCTTCGTGCACATCTACAGACCCCACTGAAACATTTGAGCATGGTTTTAGCATTTCGAATTACATACCCTAGGAGCCTTTCGTCGGAAACGGTCTAAAAAAACACAAAAGTGGCAACGGTGGCACAGCCACGTGGCAACTGAAAAATCCGAAACCTTTGTGCGCATCTACAGACCCCACTGCAACATTTGAGCATGGTTTTAGCGTTTCGAATTACATACCCTAGGAGCCTTTTGCCGGAAACGGTCTAAGAAAACACAAAAGTGGCAACGGTGGCACAGCCACGTGGCACCTAAAAAATCTGAAACCTTCGTGCACATCTAGAGACCCTACTGCAACATTTGAGCATGGTTTTAGCGTTTCGAATTACATACCCTAGGAACCTTTCGCCAGAAACGGTCTAAGAAAACACGAAAGTGGCAATGGTGGCGCAGCCACGTGGCAGCTGAAAAATCCGAAGCCTTTGTGCGCATCTACAGACCCCACTGCAACATTTGAGCATGGTTTTAGCGTTTCAAATTACATACCCTTGGAGCCTTTCGCCTGGAAACGGTCTAAGAAAACACAAAAGTGGCAATGGTGGCACAGCCACGTGGCACCTGAAAAATCCGTAACCTTTGTGCGCATCTACAGACCCCATTGCAACATTTGAGCATGGTTTTAGTGTTTCGAATTACATACCCTAGGAGCCTTTCGACGGAAACGGTCTAAAAAAACACGAAAGTGGCAATGGTGGCGCAGCCACATGGCAGCTAGGAGCCTTTCATCGGAAACGGTCTAAGAAAACACAAAAGTGGCAACGGTGGCACAGCCACGTGGCACCTGAAAAATCCGAAACCTTTGGGCGCATCTACAGACCCCACTGCAACATTTGAGCATGGTTTTAGCGTTTCGAATTACATACCCTAGGAGCCTTTCGCCGGAAACGGTCTAAGAAAACACAAAAGTGGCAACGGTGGCACAGCCACGTGGCACCTGAAAAATCTGAAACCTTTGTGCGCATCTACAGACCCTACTGCAACATTTGAGCATGGTTTTAGCATTTCAAATTACATACCCTAGGAGCCTTTTGCCGCAAACGGTCTAAGAAAACACAAAAGTGGCAACAGTGGCACAGCCACGTGGCACCCGAAAAATCGGAAACCTTCGTGTGCATCTACAGACCCCACTGCAACATTTGAGCATGGTTTTAGCGTTTCGAATTACATACCCTAGGAGCCTTTCACCGGAAACTGTCTAAGAAAACACAAAAGTGGCAATGGTGGCACAGCCACGTGGCACCTGGAAAATTCGAAACCTTCGTGCACATCTACAGACCCCACTGCAACATGTGAGCATGGTTTTAGCATTTCGAATTACATACCCTAGGAGCCTTTCGCTGGAAACGGTCTAAGAAAACACAAAAGTGGCTACGGTGGCACAGCCACGTGGCACCCGAAAAATCCGAAACCTTTGTGTGCATCTATAGTCCCTACTGCAAGATATGAGCATGGTTTTAGCATTTCGAATTACATTCCCTACGAGCCTTTCGCCGGAAACGATCTAAGAAAACACGAAAGTGGCTACAGTGGCACAGCCACGTGGCACCCGAAAAATCTGAAACCTTCGTGTGCATCTATAGACCCTACTGCAACATATGAGCATGGTTTTAGCATTTCGAATTACATACCCTACGAGCCTTTCGCCGGAAACGGTTCAAGAAAACACAAAAGTGGCTACGGTGGCACAGCCACGTGGCACCCAAAAAATCTGAAACCTTCCTGCGCATCTATAGCCCCTACTGCAACTTCTGAGCATGGATTTAGCGTTTCGAATTACATATCCTACGAGCCTTTTGCCGGAAACGGTCTAAGAAAACACAAAAGTGGCTACGGTGGCACAGCCACGTGGCACCCGAAAAATCCGAAACCTTCGTGCGCATCTATAGACCCTACTGCAACATCTGAGCATGGATTTAGCATTTCGAATTACATATCCTAAGAGCCTTTTGCCGGAAACGGTCTAAGAAAACACAAAAGTGGCTACGTTGGCACAGCCACGTGGCACCCAAAAAATCCGAAACCTTCCTACATATCTACAGATCATTTAGCAACACCCTAGTGTAATTTTAGAACTCCGAATTACATAGGTTGGGACTATTCAGCAAAAAAGTGAAAAAATAACGCATTTTTTAAGTGGCTCCACAGAAGCCACTTGGTGGCACAAAAATTTAAAAGTTGTATTTTTGGGTTGCACAGACCCTATCGAACAACTGTAGAAAGTTACAGCGTTTCGAATTACAAAACCGGACGTACGGAAGTACGGCCATATGGACGTACGGTCGTACGGACATACGGTCGTATGGACGGAGATCATGACAATATCCCCGCATTTTTTAAAATGCGGGGATAATAATGTCAAGCTCACACTGAACAGACGGATGACAACAGAGGAAACGTTATTACTGAAGCTTCCCTTGAGCTTCGCTCAGGTGAGCTAAAAATTTACTTAAAAATAAAGCAGGAAACTTCCTGAAACTTTGGGACCTGAAGTGTATTGTTCATCTTTTTTTGTTTATTATATCATTCACCTTCATTTTTTTGCTTTGCATAGTTGCCAAATGGAACATAGTGACAGGAATCATTTAGAAGAAATTTGTTTACAGATGAGACATAGTTAACAATTTGAACCCTGATGGTATATTCCATGCCAGGTAAGGGCCATCAACTGCAGGGTTCTTAATGATATCAGAAAATCAAATTTAAGCCCTATTTCAGCACTTTTCATGGACTCTGACCACAATTTTCAAGGATTGTTATGATTTTGATATGAACTTACAATACCTTAGCAACATAAAGAATTTCAGCCTCAAGGACCTGACCTCTGGAAAACCCAATTAGCTAGATAAATATCATCCCTTGAGTTCAACAAGGAGCCATCTGCAATGCTAAAGCATCGCATATGATGCCTTTTTGCACTCAAGGGACATTATAGAGATCAAATAAAGGTGATTCCTGACCAATTTTGTGACACTGCATGTATGTGGGGTGGGTAATCCTAAGACTTATTTTCATTGAGGTTAGAGGTAAACTGAATTTAAGTACTTTTCAAGGTGAGTGATGGAAAATCAAGTACTTTTTCAAGGGGAGTGATGGAAAGTTAAAAAATTTATAGTAATTTATATATTTTTTATACTTACCAATGACCCAGACTTAGCTGGTGCTAACTCTTTAAATTTCAGGGCCAAACACAAAGTCCCCCCCCCCCCCCCCCCCAATCCCCAAAATTTGCATCAAAATCACAAAAATCCATGTCCTATATGGGCCTCCATACTTTTGTCCACTGCGCATGCGCAGTGTCAAGGAAGTACCAAAATTGGCGCCAAATCTTCATTCTTACAAACCAGTGCCTGGTAAGTGTTATGTAATCAGCGGGGAGGTATGAGTTCCCAACTCATGGGAGGGTCATCCCCATCTGGGTCATTAGTAAGTATAAAAAATATATAAATTTTTTAACATTTTTATACTGTACCAATGACCCAGACTTAGCTGAATAGAAAAAAGGCTGGAGGGCCTAGGACATAAAGGAAAATCCAATAGGCTCAATTACATATAAACAGAATTATCCCCGCAAGGAGAAACTGGATTTACATGTATCTTTCTTGTTTATACAAAATAAGAAAGACACAATACAATTCCGTAAATGAGCACAATAACATCAATGATCTCTATTAACATCCAGTATAACCCATTATACTAATTCTTTAAAGGAAACCCAATAAATAAAGATAGGCCAGAGAATGAGACTCTTTCTACTCATTTAAAAGTGTCCGAGGAATGTATATTAATGCTTGTAGGACACGTGACATATACAAATGCTTCACACCGAGCTACACTTTAAAAATATTACAGAAATGAGATAAACATTAGCTTTACACTTTAAAACTATCCCAGCACCGACTCGGAATTACTGACTACAGAGGAGGTATTCCCTTGCTTTTCACTAAAAAGCAGGTGATATAAGAGAACACGATACCCCCAAACCCCCACCCCCCCCCACCCCTACTTCCCCTTGCTCTGGGTTAATCACCCCAGAACGAAGAGGACAGCAGGACAGAGTCACTGCTGGAACAGAAAGCCTGCATGACTATAGTTGCAACTGATTAGTGGACGACATTCTGAGCAACAGATAACCAACGCAGGTTGCCAGAAACAGACTCAATATTTCTAATGTAAAAATTTGTGAACGTAGAAGGCCGAGACCAGTATGCAGCCTTCATCAAATCGGTAATAGCAATACTATTAGCATAGGCCCAAGATGTAGACAGCGACCTAACTTCATGCGCCGAAATCTTAAGCACAGACTGCTGAGTAGAAGATAATTTTTCATAAGCAGTACGAATAGTCAATTTAATCCACCTTGAAATAGAATGGACTGTGATGTCCCTTCTATTAGGCAGCAGAGACAGAAAGAAACGTTTTTGTCCCTTTCTGATAAACTCAAATCTACGTTTGTAAATACGCATAGCTCTAACTGGACATAGCAAAGGCCTATGGCCGTCTGAGGATGGAAGAGCCTTAATAACAATAGGTTCAGGGTACTTATTAGGAGCCTATTCTTAGCCAAAAAAACAACTTTAGTAGTCAAAGTAATAGTATTACCAACACTACGATAGTGAGAATCATCAACAGATAGTGCATGAAGCTCACTAACTCTTCTAGCAGAAGAGAAGGCTAAGAGAAAAGCTGTCTTATAAGATAAGTATTTGAAGTCTACTGTGTCAAGGGGTTCAAATGGCGCTTCTTTTAGCTTCAGAAGAACCCAAGCTAAAATCCACTCAGGAATTAACCTAAGGGTTCTAGGTATATTTATCGAAAAGTTTTTAACTAACTTTGATAAAGAGACATTAGATCCAATTTGTAAGCTATCATGATGAGCGTAAGTATCCGATAGCATAGACCTATAACCCTTAATAGTTATTGGCTGCAGTTTGATCTCGCCAAACAAATAGACCAAAAAATTAGCAATGTCTGGAATGAAGGGATCATAAATATCAACAGAATGATCCCTACACCAACGAGAGAAAACCTCCACTTAGCAGCATAATTTAGTGAAGAGGAGGTCCTCCTACAGTTAGAAATTGCGTCCACTGCTCGTCCTGTAAAATGCTTGCCATGCAAGAAGGACCGCACAACGGAAATACGTGAAGGTTGAGACCTTGCGGGTTGTAATGCAGTGTGCGCAATTTCCCCTGCGAAAGAAGGTCCTCCCATAGAGGAAGCTTCCGAGGAATGTCCCACAACAAACACCTGAGTAGATTTATCCATGGTCTCTGGGGTGACAGAGATGCTTCCAACAGAATCTTGCAGTGAGATTGCTTGATTTTTAGCAATATCTGTTGAATCAAAGGAGCTGGAGGATATGCGTATTCTATCATTCCATCCCAAGAGATCGAGAGAGGGTCTACTGCAAATGCTTGAGGATCTGGGCATGGCGACACATACGTCTGCAACTGATTGTTGAGATGTGTCGCAAACAAGTCTATCATAGGACCATCCCATTGGTAGCAGATCTGACTGAATACTCGTTTGTTGAGAGTCCATTCTGACGGCAACATATGACCTTTCTGAGAAAGGGAGTCCGCTAGAACGTTCAGACGACCCGGAATATGACGGACCCACAGAAGAACCTGATGCTCTAGGACAAACAGAAGGATTCTTTCCGTTAAGTTGAACAACTGAATGGAATTAGTGCCTCCCTGGTTCCGAATATACGCTACTACTGTCGAATTGTCGGACAGAATTTGAACATGTGAATTCTGAATAATGTTCATCCAATGACGTAGCGCAAGCCAAATTGACATCATCTCTTTGATGTTTATGTGCTTGTTTAGGAACTGCAGATCCCAAAGACCCTGGCACCTCGAATCTGTTGGGCTCAAAGTTGCGCCCCAACCTGTTTGACTCGCATCCGTCATAATCATAAAAATAGGATCCAGCAGTTGCAGCGGTACTCCCTGAATATCTGCCCAACTCTGAATCTCTTGTTTTACTTGATTCAACAAGACGATGTTCGTTTCGAGCGAATGAATCTTCACACTCCAATTCTAAGTAAAAAATATCTGGAGTCGACAAGTGCATAGGCGCCCCATCGGAATAAGATCCACGGCGGCTCCGCTCAAACCTATCAGTCGCATGAATTCTCTCGCTATTACTACATCTGAGTGAAGACAAAAAGCGAGCGTAACAACTGACTAATTTCCGCTCTGGATAACGGCTGACGAACCAGTTTGTTGTGCGTCTTGAAGCTCATTCCCAAATGGGTGAATGACTTGGACGAAACGAGATCTGACTTCTTTTCGTTTACTATGAAACCGAGATGTTGGAGCAGATGAAACAGACTCTGAACATCGTTCTGAAGCGTTAATCTGTTGCCGTACCTCTGAAGAATGTCGTCCAAGTACGCCGACATTACTGCAGATGAATGAGCTCGGAAATGAGTCATTACCGAGTTCATTATTCGAGTGAAGGCCCAGGGCGCTAGATTCAGACTGAAGCACATTGCTTGGAACTGATAAACGACTCCTAGGACAGCGAAGCGAAGATACTTTCTGAACGCCGGATGTACCATGATGTGAAAGTATGCATCCTTAAGATCTATGCTTGCAGCGTAATCATTCACTTGAATGCTCGCTCTTACTGATCGAATGGTCTACATATAAAATTTTGGAGCCACGATCAGCTTGTTTATCCAGCTTAAATCTATAATTGGATGGAACGAGCTGTCTGGTTTTGGAACCAGGAACAGGTGACTGTAGAAACCGGGAGATTCCTGGTTTTCTACGAACTCTATTGCGTTCTTCTCCAGAAGAGATTGGACTTCTGATAGAAGCGAACTTCTCTTCTGAAGGTTTGACGGAAGCTGAGTCCAACGTGGATTTCGTGTTAACAGAGGTTTTTCCTTGAAGGACAGTTTTAGACCTTCCGAAATAACTCCCGGAACCCATGGGTCGTCCGAAATTGACAACCAATTGGTTAAGAATCTCAACAGCCTTCCGCCCACTGGAGCGCAATAGAGGTTCTAACCATCACCTCCTGGACCTGCGAGAGGAAAAACTACGTCCTCCCCGACCCGCACCTCGACCAATCGACCTTGGGGCATCTGACCAGTTGTCTCGGCCAGCATTACGACCCCTACCTGAGTCGCTACTCTGACGGTCTCTGGAGTAAGACGTAGAGGCTTTCTTAGAACCTCTATAGGAACTTCCCTTGGACATACTCTCCCCAGAAGTGACTTACTCCTCTCTGCTGAGTCTGTTTTTTTTAAACAGACTTAAAGAGCAAAGACTCCGAAGCTTTCTTAGTAATCTGATCATAGATTAGCGAAAGCTTACCATCAAAGAGAAGCTCTCCTGAAACCGGAGCGACTCGATGAGAGTTTTTCACCTTAGAATCCACTCTTGTGGATGAAGCCAGGGTAGCATCACATCTGACAAACTCCAAATTTGCCACTGAAAGGGTGGAGTTATATGTGGAATATGCTATAGCCCTCGAAAGAACTCTCAAGGAAGTTTGAACATCCTGGAATTCTTTTCCATCGAGATGTTGTGATAACGCTCTGGTGAGGTGATCTGCATACGATAAGGCGTCTAAACTGGCTCTGTTAGATGAGATTGTCATCTCCAACGTACTGGAGAGAATCGACACAAGACGCCGGCAACGACAACTCCAAGCGTTCTGTCTGGTCGTCTAGACGCACAGAAACTCTCGGCACACCCTGTCCTGCCGTTTCAAATCTATTTCTACTGTTGATGAACGGCAGATGTAGAGCATGAGACGATACGAAACTGGATGTGTCAGTCTTAGAGGCTAGCCTGAATATAGCGTCATTCAGCAATTCAAATGTCCGTGAGACATTTCTGGACTGGGCTGGAAACTCAGGTGCGACGTCCTTATCCTGGCCGAAAAAGTCTGTGTCCAGTGACACTATCAGTCTCTTATCTGGAATCGCAGATCTCTGGTCTGGAGGAACAACTTCTGGAAGGTGTTGCCGGATGAAATCTACGGCCACCTTATGTTGTTCGGAAAAGGAAAATTCCAGCTCCGCTGATTTCCTTTCACCATCCGACTGGACCAAATGTGAATCGCGGTCGTCCCTTTCTGACACTGCAGGGGAGCGTACCGACCCAGCTTCCTCAGATAGTTCCTGATCTGAAAGAGTTTCTGAAGGCTGCAGGGATGCTGCGATGAGTTGTGCTATCTGTGATAGCAAGTACGTCACGGAGGCCTGTGGAGCCGTGGTCTTGCGTAGTTTAGCTGACGGAAGCTCCTGGGACGGTAGCTCTTGCATAATTCTTTTATGCGAACGACCTGACTGGCAAGGCCTTGTGTCATTGGCTACTGGATGGAGTGACCTGGTTAACGTGGAATCCCTGGTCGGCGAAGCAGGCTGGATATCTGTGGTCACGTAGCCAGTGTGCGGTCGTGTGTGCTGACGTGAGGATGAGGAAGCCAGTAGACTAGCCGTGCTGGGCTGCCTATGCGACGGAGCGTCCCGAGCAGGAGGAGTGGACGGATGCTCCGACTGACGAACGTTATGTACAACAACATCTGGGCCCAGATGTTGTGGTAAGAGAGAGGGACCTCTCTCGCTCGCGGTCCGGGTAGACCTGGACGAGCTAGCTACCAGACTGTCTGGCTTCCTTCGTTCCATCCTCTGATCCGTCGTCGCCAGGTGTGCGCGACCCGAGTTTATAGTGCTCGCAACACCCCTTCTCCTCTCCTGGACAGCAACGGACGAACCCGGCACCACATCACCCACTTTTCGAGTGATAGCTTCATTGGGCGAGCTAGCTGGCGACAAAGTCATCAATCCTACTAAAGATCTAGGCATTTGTCATATTTTGTTGAGCACTTTTGCCGCTAGCTCTTCATTTGATTGTGACGATGGTAGCACACTTCCTGAAGACATCATAGAAACATCACCCTGTTCTTGTTCCTCTGAAAAAGAGACTGAAAAACTAGAGTGACCCTGTGGCGAGAGGACAGGTATGGACCTCTCACCTCTAACAATATATCGTGACACATGTCTCCAACGTTGGTCATCCCAATTGGCACACACTGAGCAAGAATTAGTGCGAGTACATTGACTACAGCAAATACAATGAACATGAGAATCAGAGGAAGACTTCCTCGATTTACAATTTGAACAATATTCTTTCATATTTTGTAAAAATATTAAACAGCCATCGTACTCGCACTAACCCTTGAAATACAAAGATAAATAATAATAATATAATCCATTACAAAAATTTCGAAAAATAATTCAAAAGAAAAAGGATGGGCCCAAGTTCCCAAACGGAAAGATGAGCCCAAATGGATCTCAAAAAAGCCTAAGTGTGAACAAAAATTTAAAACATATCTAAAAATTAACGTTACACTTACGGACAATATTAATGTATCTGGCTATGGACAAAACCTTATAGAAGACAAGGAATCACTGTCAGAAGTAACCATTGTCAACATAAACAAAAGTGAATAAAAACTGGAAACAAGACTCCTGGCACTAAAAATATGGCCCGAAATCAGTAACCAATTTTAAACACTATCCAATGTAAAACAGAAACTTCCACAGAAGAAACTGCAGTACATTGGATGGCAGATGCATGACCAAAATGCCTAAACACCTCCAGGGTGAGGACGTAACCATGGGGAAAAACAGAATAAAGATTCTGTTACTATGCTAAAAACTTCGAAGAAATATCAGTTAAAAAATTTTCAAAAATTATGCCACAAGCATGGGAGATTAGCTCGGGGGGTATCAAGGAAAAGGGAGAGAGGAAACACTGAACAAACAATGGAGATTTCATAGCAAGAATGAAAACATCAGGCTCATGCCCCGAAATTAGGGAACATGAAATAATTTTGCATAAAAGTTAAAAAATTTATAGTAATTTATATATTTTTTATACTTACCAATGACCCAGACTTAGCTGGTGCTAACTCTAACAAAACCAGGGCCAAACACAAATTTTGCCCCCCAATCCCCAAAATTTGCATCCAAAACAAAAAGAAATCATGTCCTAAAGGACCTCCCTACTACGCCTCTACTGCACATGCGCATGCGCAGTGACGCAGACGTCCCGAAATTGGCGCCAATTATCATTCTTACTGGCAGTGCCTGGTCAGCGCTATGTACTCAGCGGGGAGGCAAGAGTTCCCAACTCCAGGGAGGGCCATCCCTGTCTGGGTCATTGGTAAGTATAAAAAATATATAAATTACTATAAATTTTTTAACATTTTTATACTGTACCAATGACCCAGACTTAGCTGAATAGTAAACAGGCTGGAGGGCCTAGGACATAGAGGAAAATCCAATAAGCTCAACTATATAGTAAAGAGGTAACCCCTTAAGGAGAAAAGGAGTATTAGGCTTTACATGTATCTTTCTTATTTAATATTAAATTAGAAAGATACACTAACCTTAATAATTGAGCACAATAACATTCATGTTCTCTATTAACATCCAGTATATCCCTTATACTAATTATTTTTAAAGTAAGCCAATAAATAAAGTAGTCCAGAGAATTGAGACTCTTTATAGTCATTTAAAAGTGTCCGAGTATTGTATATTAAAGCCCGTTTGACACTTGACATATACAAATGCTTCACACCGAGCTACACTTTAAAAATAAGACAGGAATGAATTTTAACATTAATATTACACTTTAAAACCATCCCGGAAGCGACTCAGAAATACTGACTTGGAGGAGGCATTCCCTTGCTTTTCACTATAAAGCAAGTGACCTAAGGGAACACCCCCCCCCCCCCCCCTTCCCCTTGCCCTGGGTCAAATAGCCCAGAGCGAAGAGGGCAGCCGGACGGAGTCACTGCCGGAACAGAAAGCCTGCATAACTATAGTTGCAATTGTTTAGTGGACGACATTCTGAGCAACAGATAACGGACCTAAACAATGCAGGTCTCCAGAAATGGACTCAATATTTCTGAGATAAAAATTCGTAAATGTGGATGGCTGAGACCAATAAGCAGCCTTCATTAAATCTGTAATAGCAACACTATTAGCATAAGCCCAGGAAGTAGAAAGAGCTCTTACTTCATGAGCAGAAATCTTAAGCACAGACTGCTGAGAAGAAGATAAATTTTCATAAGCAGTACGGATAGTTAATTGAATCCATCTAGCAATAGAATGGACCGAAATGTCCTTTCTATTAGGCATCAAAGACAGAAAGAAACGTTTCCGTCCCTTTCTGATAAACTGAGATCTCTGTTTATAGATACGTAACGCTCTAACAGGACAGAGTAAAGGCCTACGCCCGTCTGAAGACGGAAGAGCCTTAATAACAATAGGTTCCAGATATTTATTAGGAGCCTGATTCTTAGCTAAAAAACCCACATTAGTAGTGAAGGTGATAGTGTTCCCGACACTACGATAGTGAGAATCATCCACCGACAGTGCATGAAGCTCACTGACTCTTCTAGCAGAAGAGAAAGCTAAGAGAAAAGCTGTCTTATAAGATAAGAATTTGAAATCTACTGTCCCAAGAGGTTCAAATGGCTTTTCCTTCAATTTAAGAAGAACGCAAGCTAAATTCCACTTAGGAATTAATCTAAGAGTTCTGGGTCTATTTATCGAAAAGTTTCTAACCAACTTAGATAAAGAGACATTAGATCCAATTTGTAAACTATCATGATGTGCATAGGTATCAGATAACATAGACCTATAACCCTTTATAGTAACAGGCTGCAGTTTGATTTTGTCAAACAAGTATACTAGAAAGTTTGCAATGTCTGGTATAGAGGGATCGAATATACCTACAGAATGATCCCTACACCAACAACGAAAAACCTTCCACTTAGCCGCATAGTTTAGCGAAGAGGAGGTCCTCCTACAGTTAGAAATCGCGTCCACTGCTCGTCCTGTAAAGTGTTTGCCATGCAAGAAGGACCGCACAACGGAAAAACGTGAAGGTTGAGACCTTGCGGGTTGTGATGGAGTTGGCGCGATTTCCCCTGCGAAAGAAGATCCTCCCGTGGAGGAAGCTTTCGTGGTAGGTCCCACAAGAGACACCTGAGTAGATTTATCCACGGTCTCTGTGGCGACAGAGATGCTACCAACAGAATCTTGCATTGAGATTGTTTTATCTTTAGCAATACTTGTTGAATTAACGGCACTGGAGGATACGCATATCCTATCATTCCGTCCCAAGGGATCGACAGAGCGTCTACTGCAAATGCTCTTGGATCCGGACACGGAGACACATACGTCTGCAACTGATTGTTGAGATGTGTCGCAAATAAGTCTATCATTGGCCGTTCCCATTGGTAGCAAATCTGATTGAATACTTGTTTGTTGAGAGTCCACTCCGATGGCAACAAGCGACCCTTTCGTGAAAGGGAGTCTGCTAGCACATGCAGACGACCCGGTATGTGACGGACCGAAAGAAGAACGTGATGTTCTAGCGCAAACAGAAGGATTCTTTCCGTTAGATTGAACAACGGAACTGAATGAGTGCCTCCCTGATTCCGTATATACGCCACTACTGTCGTATTGTCGGATAGGATTTGGACATGAGCATTGTGAATAATGTCCATCCAGTGACGTAACGCAAGCCAAATTGACATCATCTCCTTGATGTTTATGTGCTTGCACAGGAATTGCGGATCCCAAAGACCCTGGCATCTCGAATCCGTTGGGATTAATGATGCACCCCAACCTGTTTGACTGGCATCCGTCATAATGGTAAAACTCGGATCTGGCAACTGCAGCAGAACTCCCTGAGTTAACCACTGAATGTTTGCCCAAGTCTGAATCTCTTGTTTCACTTGATCTGACAAGAGAACGTCTACATCGAGCGAATGAATTTTCACACTCCAATTCTGAGTCAAGAAAATTTGAAGAGGACGTGTGCGTAACCGCCCCATCGGAATGAGATCCGCGGCGGCTCCGCACAGACCTATCAGTCTCATAAATTCTCTCGCTGTGACTTTGTCTGCGTGCAGACAATAGCGAGCGTAACAACTGACTAATTTCGCCCTGGTTAACGGCAGACGAACGAGATTGTTGTGCGTCTCGAAGCTCATTCCCAAATGAGTGAATGACTTGGACGGCACCAGAGCCGACTTCTCCTCGTTTACTATAAAACCGAGACGTCGGAGCAATAGAAGAAGATTCTGAACATCGTTCTGAAGCGTTAACTCGTTGCCGTACCTCTGAAGAATGTCGTCCAGGTAGGCCGACGTTACCGCAGACGAATGAGCTCGGAAATAGATCATTACCGAGTTCATTACCCGAGTGAAAGCCCAGGGTGCTAGATTCAATCCGAAGCACATCACCTGGAATTGATACACCACTCCTAGGACTGCGAAGCGTAGGTACTTTCGGAATGTCGGATGTACCATGACGTGAAAGTACGCATCTTTGAGATCTATGCTTGTTGTATAATCGTTCACCCGAATACTCGCTCTGACCGACCGAATCGTCTCCATATAAAACTTCGGAGCGATGATCAGCTTGTTTATCCAGCTCAAATCTATGACTGGACGGAACGAGCCGTCTGGTTTCGGAACCAGAAACAGATGGCTGTAGAATCCTGGAGATTCCTGGTTTTCTACGATCTCTACCGCGTTCTTCATTAAAAGGGACTGCACCTCTGATAACAGAGCGTCTCTTTTCTGCGGATTTGACGGAAGATGAGTCCACTTTGGACTTCGAGTTAATGGAGGCTTTCGTTTGAAGGATATCTTTAGACCTTCCGAAGTCACTCCTCTCACCCAAGGGTCGTCCGTAATCGACGCCCATTCTTGTGAAAAGCTCGACAACCTTCCGCCAACCGGTACGCGATAGAGGTTTAAGCCATCACCTCCTGGACCTGCGAGGTCTGCGGTAGGAGAAACCACGTCCTCCATGACCCGCACCTCGCCCCGTCGACCTCGGGGCGTCCGACCGATTGTCCCGGCCTGAAGGACGTCCCGAACGAGAGTCGTTACCCTGACGGTCTCTCGAATAAGACCAAGAGGACGCACCGGAACCTCTATAGGAACCTCTCTTGGGCGCATTAGACCCAGAAGTGCCTGTCTTATTCTTGTCTGCTGTATCCGACTTCTTAGAAGCAGATTTGAACAACAGAGAATCTGAAGCTTTCTTTGTAATTTTATCATAAATAGCAGAAAGCTTGCCGTCAAAGAGAAGTTCTCCTGAGACCGAAGCGACTCTAAGAGAGTTCTTCACCTTAGTATCCACTAGTGTGGATGTAGCTAGGGCTGCGTCACGTCTAACCAACTCCAGATTTGCCACTGAAAGGGCGGAGTTACACGTGGAATAAGCTACTGCCCTTGAAAGAAGTCTTAAAGAGGATTGTATATCCTGAAACTCTTTCCCTTGAAGGCGCAGTGATAACGCCTTAGTAAGGTGATCTGCGTAAGATAAGGCATCTAAATTGGCTCTGTTAGACGCAATAGCTGTTTCCAACACCGCAGTTGGAATAGAAGCCGACGACGGTAACGATAGCTCTAAGTCTTCCGCCTCGTCGTCCATACGCAGAGGAACTCTCGGGATACCCTGTCCTGCTGTATCGAATTTATTCCTTGCATTAATGAAAGGAAGGTTGAGAGTATTAGCGGACAAGAAACCTGCTTTCCCCGTCTTGGAAGCAAGTTTAAATATAGCGTCGTTCAATAATTCAAATGTTCTTGCAACATTATTGGACTGCGACGGAAACTCGGGAGCGATGTCCCTGAACCGCTCAAAAAATTCAGAGTCCAATGACGCTATAATCCTCTTGTCCAGAACCGCAGCAGTCTGGCCCGACGGAACAACTTGAGGGAGAAAGTGCCAGATGAAGTCCACGGCAGCTTTATGTTGTTCCGAAAGGGATAGCGCCAAGTCATCCGTATTCCTTTCACCATCCGGTCGGACCTCATGATGTTCCCGGTCGTCCGCCCCCGATGCTTCGGCGGAGCGTACCGACCCAGCGCCGTTGGATAATTCTCGATCCGACACCGTTTCTGTCGGCTGCTGGGATGCTGCGATAAGCTGTGCTATCTGCACAAGAATGTACGGCGTCGAGACCTGCGGAGGCGCAGTCTTTCGCTGCTTCGCTGAGGGCAGCTCCGCATCAGATGGCTCCCGCATACTTTTCCTATGCGAACGTCCGGAGTCCATCGGTCTCGAATCCCTGGCTGCCGGATGGTGTGACCTGGTCGCCGAAGAATCCTTGATCGGCGAAGCTGGTAATATATCGGCGGTCACGCAGCCAAGGTGCGGTCGTGTGCGCTGACGAGAAGAGGAAGCCTTAACAGTCTCCGCGGACTGCTTATACAACGGAGCGTCCCGAGCGACGGACGTATGCTCCGCTAATGACACATTTTGTACCACAACATCTGGTCCCAGATGTTGTTGTACGAGAGAGGGGCCTCTCTCGCTCGCAGCCCGGCTGGACCTGGATGAGCTAGGAACCGGACTCAAAGGCTTCCTCCGTTCTCGCTTACTATCCGCCGTCACTGGGTGTGCATCTATTATGTTTATAGTGCTCGCATCACCCAAAATTTCCTCCTGGACCGCATCGGACGAACCCGGCTGCCGAACCATTCGGTGAATGGACGCTACACCGGGCGAGCTAGCGGACGACATTTGTCTAATCTCCATGAGCTCTTTTGCCGCTAGCTCTGAATTCATTTGTGACGACGGATGCACACTTGTAGAAGATAACATGGAAACATCACCCTGTTCTTGTTCCTCTGAAATAGAAACTGAGAGAGTAGAGTGACCTTGCGGAGAAAGAGCCGGCATAGCCCTTTCTCCAGAAACAACATATCGTGACACACGTTTCCAATGTTTCTCATCCCAATATTCACATATAGGACAGGGATTAATGCGAGAACACTGACTACAATTAATACAATGATCATGAAAGTCAGAGGAAGATTTCTTCCTATTACAATTTGAACAATGTCCCTTCATTGTGAAAGGACAACAACAAGTCCTAGTTACTCGCAAAAACCCCTGACATAAAGATACATAATAACATGATCCATTAATAAATGAAAAAACAATTGCAAATCAAAATAATTTTGAAAAAATATTTTTTCAGCGAAGCCCAAGTTGCTGAAAAGTAACGTTGAGCCCCAATGGATCCGATCGCAAAGTGTGGTCAAAAATTTTAAATTTATATTAAATAATTAATGAGACACTTACGGATAATATAAATGTATCTTATAGTGAGATAAACTACAGCAACGGCAAACAGCCCCCCTCAAAAAAGGCTGTTGCCAATGTAAACAAACAGTGTAAAACACCAGAAAACATGACTCCAGGCACTGAAAAAACTGGCCCGGAATCAGTCATCAAAATTACACTCTATCTGATGCAAAACAGAGACTCCCAGGGGAGAATCTGCAGAACATCAGATGGAAGATGCAGAACACAACGTTATACACCCATGGGTGAAAACGTAACTATGGGGAAAATAACAGAAAACATTCTGTAACCAAGCAACTCTCCCAGGAAATTTTAGAAATGAACTTTCTCAAAAATATGCCAAAAGCATGGGAGAATTGCAAGGGGGAACTTTAGAAGGCTAGGGGAGAGGAAACACTGAATAAGCAGTGCAACATTTAGCAAGAATGACAACAAGAGGCCCATGCCTCGAAAATAGGCAACTTAACATAATTTCATCAAAAAATTTTAAGTACAGCCCTGATTATTTTTTGTCACTTCTTTTTCCTCTCCTCCTTCTATCCTCCTTAGAATCACATTTTCTCCAAAAATTACGTGTCTGGCATCCTTTAAACTGAGATTTACAAGCACAAAGATCAGTGAGATGTTGACTGATGAAGGGCCAAACAGAGAATGATAATTGGCGCCAATTTCGGGACGTCTGCGTCACTGCACATGCGCAGTAGAGGCGTAGTAGGGAGGTCCTTTAGGACATGATTTCTTTTTGTTTTGAATGCAAATTTTGGGGATTGGGGGGCAAAATTTGTGTTTGGCCCTGGTTTTGTTAGAGTTAGCACCAGCTAAGTCTGGGTCATTGGTACAGTATAAAAATATTATAAGTTACAGCCCTGAACACATCCTTCCACTGTTTCTTCCTCTCATCCTCTTATTTCATCCTTTGATCCACCATTTCCTTCATGATTTTGTGTCTAGCATCATTTTAACTGAGATTATAAGCACAGATATCAGTGAGATGTTACTAATTTCAGGGCCAAACAAACAAACAAATAATGAAGATTTTGCGCAATTTCAGTACTTCGTTGACACTGTGCATGTGCAGTGGACATAAGTATGGAGGACCATATAGGACATGGATTTTTGGGATTTTGATGCAAATTTTGGGGATGGAGGGGGGGGGGGGCAAAATTTGTGTTTGGCCCTGAAATTTAAAGAGTCAGCGCCAGCTAAGTCTGGGTCAATGGTAGAGTATCAAAATATCAAGTACATTTCTTCAAAGCTAGAAAAAATTTCAAGAACTTTTCAAGCAAGGGGCCAAAATTCAAGGACTTTTCATTTGAGTGGGAACCAGACCTGTTAACCTCTGAAGGTGACTGTCAGTGAGAGTTTGATGAGCTCTCAGTGAGATTTGGATTAGTGTTGTGCGGTTTTATTTTTCTTGTTTCGGTTCGGTTTCGGTTCGGTTATTTAAAAAAAACTCGGTTTATAGGTCGGTTTTCGGTTTTTTATAGTAAGACATCTGCAGTTTCCAACAGAAACTATGTAGTGTCGATATAATGCCCATACTGTCATATTTTCAATGATGATTTAATTGGCATTGACTAGCATTTGTGCTAAGTATATAAATGGCAGGCATTATCAAAACAAAATAATATAAAAGAAGATAAAAGGTAACAGTGTTCGTAGAATATCACCACTCACCAATTCTAGGCACATGCCCCCCTCCCACCCCCAACTCTGGTCTTTAAGTTCAGGCATAGAGAGTCTATGATGAATTGATATTAACACATGGGTGTGAAAAGAGCTAATTCACAATTTCCCAGCGCTCTGTTCAGTGCTCACTCCTAGGTGGGCCCTGGGCAGCCTAACAAAATGACCCTACCAGGCATTGCAAATAATAACAAGCGTTGCCAAGTGGGTCACCTAGACACCCATCCTAACATATTTGACAATGAACTGATGTATGCACTCTTTTCAATACCCCCTCCTCCCTCCCCCCCCCCCACACACAGTGGTGACTAGTGCCACCCACCACCCACCCTAGTAAAATAATCAGCAATCATTTCATGTCAGCCTGGAATGGGAAAGTCATATTGTTTGTAGCTGGGTGGGCTTCAAAACGAACCACTTTACCAAATACCTATTGTCTCCCCCCCCCCACCTCGCGCACGCAATGGTTTTAGCTCAACGGAATTGATTTCACAAATTCACTGGTGTACTGTTATATATTGTAACTTTTTTGCATTTGCCTCTTGCCATTCCAATTTCTATTTCTATCGCTGATTTGTTCCTTTGGTTCGCCCCCTTAAAGTAAGTTGTGTGGGAATGCAACCGTGGCACGTTGACAGCGATATTACGGAACGCCGCTTTATCCCGTGGATATGGACGATTCGGTCTTGGGACGTTTCGGCCTCAGGACTTTTCGGTTCAAGGCCTTCATATATTGAATTAAATAGAATAAGAACTTGCGGTTTCGCGTTTTAGTGGGCCGAAGCCTTCAGGACAAATCGTCTCGGGTCGGAACGTCCCAAAACTGAATTGCAGTAAAACCTCTTCCCAGATAAGCACATCAAGGGAGGCAACAGACAACATCCGATGCACGTCGTGGGGCAATCCGTGACAAATGTTATTTTTGAATACGACAATGAAATACCAAGACCTATTTCTGATATGATATTATTCCCTGTCCAACAGATTGTAGATAAGTAATTTTAATTAAACTGATTGACTATGTCATATAAACCTGTTCAAAAACGAAGTCAATTGCGCAAGGTATTTCCTGTAATCAGTGAAATGTAGGCGTGTTGGCTGTCTGTTTTGTCATTCTCACAGAAAAAATAACCCACTTTTACGTCAATGATTTGTGATTGACAACTTGTCATACATAATTCTCGAGTGATCTGGACATGCTGCAGTGGCCTCTTTGCACCCAGAATGTGGCGTGCGTTGATGACACTGTTATTTCCTGACAAAGCTTGACATTTCAGACATTGTTAGTGCAAACTGAATAAAGAAAACATCTCTTCCCGACATTTTAGGAAAAAACCGAAACCGTACTCATTTACCAGTTACACGGTTTCGGTTTTCAAGCAAAACCAAAACCGACTTATAAAACCAGTTAACCGTACAACACTAATTTGGATGCTTGTCAGTGAGATTTTTGCATGCGGCCAATACATCAATATTTTCCTTGTTATGGCTCCCACTGTCCCACACGGGCATCCACCCCCCCCCCCAACCCAAATGCATTATATATTTCATTTTATTAATTTATTTTAACACTGTTAATGGTACATACAAATATGAATATCACTGGTTTCAAGCCCCCGCACCCCAGGGACAATGATCCCCCCCCCCCCCCCCTCCACACACACACAAATTTTATGTGAGTGGATGCCTATCTAGCCTTTGCCTGTACCAACCCCCCCCCCCCCCTCCCCTCCTCAGTCCAACCATTTTTCCTTGCTCATGCAAGCCCATCCAGGGGCTTCAAAACATGGAGGCTGAAACATCTTGGGCTAAAACGCCCCAGAACCAAAACAAGCATTCCTTCTTCGTTCATGCCATTTATTCATGTAAATTCTTTGTTCAGTCTGTACATTTTTAGTGAGGAAATATTCATTCTTATTATCTTTTGACAGGTTTTATTGTACAATAAAAAATATAGAACCTTAGTGAGCACGCTCACATACCCCACACGCCCCGATATTTCAAGCTCTAATCATTTTTTTTAAATAAACATAGATTCTAGGAATACTACAGAAAACAGTGTTCTGTAGTTTCAACGGTATTGAAAGAATTCAAGCAGAGAAAAAGCCCGGAAAACTGTAATTTTGATGAACTTTTCAAAGTCTATGGGGGCCGTAATTTTGGTAAAAATCAGTGAAGTGGAACAAAACCCAAACTTGTTCTGTAGGCCACCATGTTAGACTAACATATCAAAAATCAGCTCAATATCTGGAAGCGTGTAGGAAAAAAGTCCGGAAGACTGTAATTTTGATGAACTTTTCAAAGTTCAAGGGCCGTAATTTCGATAAAAATCAGTGGAGCAGAACAAAATGCAAACTTGATCTGTAGGCCACCATGTCAGACTAACATACCAAACATCAGCTCAATATCTGGAAGCGTGTAGAAAAAAAGTCCGGAAAACTAATTTTAATGCATTTTTCAGAGTTCAAGGGTCGTAATTTCGGTAAAAAATCAGTGGAGCGGAACAAAATGCAAACTTGTTCTGAAGGCCACCATGTTAGACTAACATACCAAAAATCATCTCAATATCTGGAAGCGTGTAGGAAAAAAGTCTGCAAAACTGTAATTTTGATGAACTTTTCAAAGTTCAAGGGCCGTAATTTCGGTAAAAATCAGTGGAGCGGAACAAAATGCAAACTTGATCTGAAGGCCACCATGTTAGACTAACATACCCAAAAACAGCTCAATATCTTGAAGCGTGTAGAAAAAAAGTCCGGAAAACTGTAATTTTGATGAACTTTTCAAAGTTCAAGGGCCGTAATTTCGGTAAGAATCAGTGGAGCGGAACAAAATGCAAACTTGATCTGTAGGCCACCATGTTAGACTAACATACCAAAAATCAGCTCAATATCTTGAAGCGTGTAGAAAAAAAAGTCCGGAAAACTGTAATTTTGATGAATTTTTCAGAGTCCAAGGGCCGTAACTTCGGTAAAAATCAGTGGAGCTGAAAAAAATGCAAACTTGATCTGTAGGCCACCATGTTAGACTCACATACCAAAAATCAGCTCAATATCTGGAAGCGTGTAGAAAAAAAGTCCGGAAAACTGTAATTTTGATGAATTTTTCAGAGTCCAAGGGCCGTAATTTCGGAAAAAATCAGTGGAGCGGAAAAAATGCAAACTTGATCTGTAGGCCACCATGTTAGACTCACATACCAAAAATCAGCTCAATATCTGGAAGCGTGTAGAAAAAAAGTCTGGAAAACAAGTAGGACTGACGGACGGACCAGTCAAAACCATTAAACCCAAGCAACTTCGTTGCGTGGGGTATAATTACTCAATGCTAACAATACATATCGTTTTGTTTAAAAAAAACCCACCTGTTGTTGCCTGGTACAATGAAGTTGTGTGTGATTGTGGTAATTTCGTTTTCGTTTTTTTATTCAAAAAAATATTTGAACTGTGTTTTGTATTACTCACATTAGAGAAGGTGCCCTCAGTATTCATAACTCCCATTGTGAAAAAAAAATACAAACAAAATAATCCTGTTGGTTCAAAATGAAGGCAAAATACTCTGCTGGAGCCTGGGCATGATTGTTCTGAATCTGTTTGTACATAAGTAAGGGGAGCTAACTTAATTCTTGTGAAATCTCACAACAGATTTTTTTTCAGTTTTCAACAAATTTTCAATTATATTTTTTTTACACAAAACGGATAAATTTGGTATGAATCATAACAATAGTATATATAAAAGTTCAGCTGAAGTTAATTATACTTGAGAGATTATGTTTTTATTTAATTTATATTTTGAGTTTATATATTTTTGATTTCTTTCACGTAACCACGACAGTATGAGAATATATTTGAAATACAATGCAACTTGTTTAATTTTCAAAATAGAATAAGACAACTATTTTTGAAAAGTGTCAAATCGGGAGAAAATAGGATGTGACCGTGAGAGTGTGAGTTGGTGCTTCAAACCGGGAGACTCACGGTGAAACTGGGAGAGTTAACAGGTCTGGTGGGAACCCTGAACTGGTAGAGTTTATATTCGTTACTGGGGGATGACAAATCAATATTTTCAATGTGCAGCCCTGTTACACCCTATAATGTTGCAACTCTGTTATGAACTCTTCAAAATGTAACTTTAATGTAACTTTTTCTGTTGCATAATGTTATAAAAATCAATGCATAATTGTACAATTTTTTCAGCACATAATATTAACCCTTTACCTAACGTAACGGCCAAAACCAGCCAGCGCTATTCACAGCACTATTCACAAAAATCGCCAATTAATTTTCATTATTTTTTTTCATTTTTTGTCTCAAAAACATAGGTTACGACCCCACTCGTCGAGCTTGTTCCAATGACTGGCCATAACCTACGTTTTTGAGACAAAAAAAAGAATTATTCAAGAATTTTTTTGCAAGTGTTGTCTGCTTTTCATGTTAGGTAAAGGGTTAAACAAATTAATCGATAATGTTATAACTTTTAAAAAACTCGAATCATGGGTAATTTATAGTGTTATGGCATCAAGTTCAAGGGGCTATGATGTGACAATTTGTTGATTTATGTAGAACTAATGATAATTGTGCTCATTGTATTGAAGGTGGCTATGTGTGGATGGATTGTGTTGTGCTCTACCGGACAGTCTGGGTCACAGAAAAAGTACATGTAGCTTTAAAACTGGATTCCAGAAAGGGTACAGCACATAAAGATTGATTTCCCTCAAATGGAAATGTACCCGGCTATGAACTCTTCAATTCTGAAACATTAATGTAGATGGATGGATTATTGGGTCTTTCTGAGACTTTCAACAGCTAAAGTCATATTGTGTTGGTGATGGTTTTATGAGACCACCCCATCAATCCGAGCAACATTTTTTTACATTTCACTAGCCTTCAATAAGCAATAATTGCAAACACAATAAAGGCAAGATAACAAATAAGAGGAAGAACAAAAGTTACAGGTTGCTGGGGTGGTCTGGAAGGGTATGAAAGAGTGAAAGTGTCAGAAGGAAGGGTTGGTTAGCAGAGTATGACAGGGTGTAGTGGATGGCAAAGGGTATCAGAGAATGAGGGTAGGAAGTGTGGGTGAATACCATACATATCACGGAAAGGGGACTGAGATAAATGGGGCAGGAGATGTGGTAAGTATAAACACACGCCAATACAAAACAAGAGACTGTAATCGCTCATCTGGAAGAACTACATATCCCTCAATTATTCTAATCAGAATCAAAGAATGCAGCTGGCTGCCATGTTCCTTCATCTGAGCGAAACAGAATGATGATTGTTTTCAGAGGACTTTCCATACATTATTTGTGCTAAGTTTGGTTCACAATGGCCAAGTAGTTTCGGATAAGAAGATAAGAAAATGTGATTTTACATAGGGTTTACATAGTAACTATGAGCCGCAATTGAGTCATGTTTGCAACCCGATCATCATTAAATGAGGAATGTTGGTAGAGGGTGTCCCAGTAAGCATGTGAAGTTTCAAAACATTTGGCCTTGTAGTTTCAGAGCAGAAGATTTTTGAAAATCTACCAATCAGAATCAAAAAATGCCACTGGCAGCCATGTTTTTCATCAGACAGGAACAAAATGATAAAAGTTTGTAGAGAACCTCCCACTGACCATTCCTGCCAAGTCTGGTTCACACTGGTTCAGTATTTCCAGAGAAGATGAAAATGTGATTTCCCATAGGGTTTCCATGGTAACTATGAGCCACAATTTCAGCCATGTTTGAAACCTGATCGAACATTAAATAAGGACCACTGGTAGAGGGTGTGCCAGTCATCAATCATGTAAAGTTTCAAAACATTTGGCCTTGTAGTTTCAGAAGAAAAGATTTTAAAAAATCGAACAAACAGAATAAAAAAAATGCTCCTGCCAGCCATGTTTTCATCAGATGGGAACAAAATGAGGATTGTTTGTAGAGGACCTCCCACAGACAATTCCTGCCAAGTTTGGTTCACATCCGCTCATAGGTTCCAGAGAAAAAGATGAAAATGTGAAAAGTTTACAGGTGATGGACGTCAAGTGATGGTAATACCTCACGTGTCACTTTGGGCCAGGTGAGCTAAACAGAAAGAGCAAGGATCAAAACACATCCCTTAAATAGGCTACAAGATGGTTGATAATCATCATTCTCCACCTCATAATCTTTGCTCGATTGACACCACTGCCTCCAAAACATGTAATCCCAAATACACCACCTCCTCCACCTTCACTAGACTATCATACAATCCAGTACTACACTCTTATAATATTTTCCCATAACTTTCTCTCCACAATCACCTCAATATCTTAATCCCTGTGCCTCTTCCTCCTCATCCTGATCCCTACCTTTCCCCTTTCAATCCCTGTTGTCCCCACTCCTCTTCCTATCCCCTCCCCAACCTCCTCATAAGGCCTGCCAAGTGTCTCCACCACCTACACTCTCACCTTCACCACCTCCTGCACCATCTCTACCACCTCCACCATTTTTTTTGTTCAATTTTAACTTTTAGAAGAACTTTTACCAAAATAAACAAATAATAGGATTGTGTAAAATCAATGGAAACATGCAAACATTGGGATTTACTAGCTCAATTGGCAAAACTGAGAACCCAAAAGAAAAATCTCGCGAGATTCCAAAGCGGCTAAAAAAACCGCCAAAGATTGGTCATTCCCTAAGGTGATACCCCTGAAGCAAGTGAGTGCATATCACCATGGTGATGGTGTCAGGAGATGGGTTTCTGGAGCTACCTGAATGTATGTCACGTGACTAAGTCCCCTCAAAATTAGTCTGGGTGGGGGGGGGGGGGGGGGGGGGGGGTCAACCACTTTCAGAGTAGATGAGTTCATAGTTGGGTAGATTTCCACTTGACAGGTGATCTCAAGGGAAACCACTCTATGTTATGTAACCTCTCTGCTATCCAGTTTCAAACCATATATGTACTTTTTCTGCGACCAAGACAACCATTTGGCATAATACATGTGGTAAAGGAACGTCCATAATCATGACATTTTGCTCCATCCACCTCATTCCAATGACCTCCCTCTCTTTCTCTTTCTTTCTCTCTCTCTCTAGATACTAGTCCAAAAATACCGAAGATGTCTGATTGCAGAACACAATCCATCCATACATAGCCACCTCCAATACAATGAGAACAATTATAATTAGTTAAGCATAAATCAACAAAATGTCGCATCATAGCCCCTTGAAACTGATGCCATAACACTATAAATAAAAGCTCACTCAGCCACTCGTATCGCGAAAAAAAAAGTGTGCAAGTCGAGGTATTTGAAATGACAGTGTCAATGACACTGTAGCTTAACTTGACTGTGTGTAGTGTTTGATGAAAAGGATAACGTTCAATGTTTATGAAAGGATTATGGAATAAGACAAGAATTGTGATAATTGAGAATATGTTCATTTCTGTTCCCTATATGGTATGTTTTCAATAAGAATAATTTGAGGTGTAGACTGTGCTAAAGAATTGAGGCCTGGGTTAATGTTGCCCTCACAGTTAATGTATATCAACCACAGTTAACATGTTACAGTAAAATCATTCCAAAACGTGTCATCCTATCAAGTTACAATGAAATCCCTTCATAAAAACAACCTGCAGACAGTGCTAAAGGAATCTAAGTCGCATGACCAGGTGGTGGTAACGGATGACCGATCGTGACCAAAATAGGACAGTCTCATCCAGACAACATACCGAGTTATCCTTCCAAGTTATATTGAAATAGCTTCATAAATATGAAATGTTGACTGTGCTAAACAAATCTAGGTCAAGTGCGTGTGAAGCTGTCACGGTTGACCGATCATGGCCAAAATAGAATGTTCTCATCTAGACATTATACTGAGTCATCCTACAAATTTGCAATGAAATCCCTTCATGAATGCAAGCTGTAGTATGGGTGAAAGGAATCTACTTTACGCTCCCCTGCAGACGACAAGGTTGACTGAACCTGACCAAAATACGACATTCTCATATAGACATTATACACAGTCACCCTATGGAGTTACAATAAAATCCCTTCATAAGTTCGGTCTGTAGACTGTGCTAAAGGTTTTCGGATTTTGGGCTCGAGTAGCCATAACTGCCGACTGATCACGACCAAAAGGGGACTTTCACAGCTAGACATTATATGGAGTCTTTTTACCAAGTTACAATGAAATCCCTTCATCAATACAACATGTAGAATGTGCTAAAGGTTTTCGGGCTCGCATAGCCATCACGGCTGACCGATCGCGACCAAAAGGGGACATTCTCATCTAGACATTATACAGAGTCAAATATGACCTGTAGACTGTGCTAAAGGTTTTCAGGTTTCGAGCTCACGTAGCCATGATGGTTGACCAAAACGCAACCAAAAGGGGGACGTTCTCATCTAGACATGATCTCGAACCTGCATATGAAATTTCGTGATCGGACAAGAACTACAGGGTGTATGCTAAAGAAAATGTGAACATACTGACAGACTAACACACACTTGATGGCAATAGCTTATCTTGACTTTGTCAAGTTAAGCTAAAAAATGAAAAATTTAAAGTAATTTGTATATTTTTTATACTTACCAATGGCCCAGACCTAGCTGGTGCAACCTCAATAATACCAAGGGCCAAACACAAATTTTAAACTCCCCCATCCCCAAAATTTGCATACAAAACCAAAATTTGAAAGTCTTATCTGGTCCTCCATACTTTTAGTACTGCGTATGAACAGTAAACAGGAAGAGACCAGAATTGGTGCCAAGCATCATTCTTCCTAGTTGTGCCTACTAATGTTATAAATCATGGGGGAGGGAGGAGTGCCCACTCATGGGAGGGCTATCCCCGTCTGGGCCATTGGTAAATACAAAAAAAAAATACAAATTGCTTTAAATTTTTCATATTTTTATACTAGAACCAATGGCCCAGACTCAATAGTGGAAAGGCTGGAGGGCCTAGGACTTAAAGGAATAGCAGACTAAATTTCTGCTCCAAAGCCTGCAGGAGGACTCCCAAAGGTGAATAGGAGATTAAAATATGAGGAATTACATATATCCCTCTCTATACAATAATAGAGGACATACCACCAAAATAAAATGAGTAATATGCAAGTGAATCCTTATTACTTAGCATAAACGATTACGCTAATTGGGTGAAACGAGTCCCCAATTTTAAGGCTAGTCCAGAATAAGACGCTTAAAATTAGGAAAAGCATGTACGAGAGTTGGAGACTAATGTCCACAGACACACGCCGTATTCAATGCAACGAGCTGTACATAAAAGATCTGTATTATCTATAGACAATAACAGCTTCACCCATAATTACACACTTACTATAAGACCAGATGAGGTATGGAGAAATCACTCCCCACCCTCTTTTGTGAAGGAAATTAACCTTCAAAACAAAGATGAAAGTGGCCTGGAATCAGTGATAAAGCAATACTGAAGAATATCAGAAAAGAAACCTAAAAGAGGATTCCCCTCTGAGAAATAAGAGGTGGACTGAAGTATATATATTCGCCCAAAAGGATCCCGGTTACTAAAATCTTCTAAATGTATACCGCATCTGGAATATGGAGGTAGGACGAGAACCGGTGATATTAATATGTACAACCTTAAACCTGTCCAATCGAATCCCAATGGAAAGTTATCTGAGAGAACTCATATGCTTCAAAGCCAACCAACACTGGCAGGTGACCACGTTCCAGTGTACAAGTAAATCCCCAAAATGAACTTCCAAATTGTAACTGTTCAATCTACTAGAATGAGAGAGTAGGATTCCCCTTTGTGTACTGCTTCCGGTTGAAGACTGGATTCAGAACCTGGAACGGGATATGATTAAAAAACCCATCAAGGACCATTCCAATTAAATCATTGTTCCCTAGGTCCATTAAAACCAATGACTGTTTGGAGAAAGAATATACCACTCTGAATAATGAAGCCAAAAATAGAGAACGTATGCATAGATGGCATGTAGGAATGTTAGAAAATTTATAGTAATTTATATATTTTTTATACTTACCAATGACCCAGACATAGCTGGTGCTAACTCTTAAAATTCTAGGGCCAAACACAAATTTTGCCCCCCAATCCCCAAAATTTGCATCTAAAACCAAAAGAAATCATGTCCTGAAGGTCCTCCATACTTTGCCCTCACTGCGCATGCGCAGTGTCAAGGACGTCCCGAAATTGGCGCCAATTATCATTCTTACAAGCAGTGCCTGGACAGCGCTATGTACTCAGCGGGGAGGTATGAGTTCCCAACTCCTGGGAGGGCCATCCCCGTCTGGGTCATTGGTAAGTATAAAAAATATATAAATTACTATAAATTTTTTAACATTTTTATACTGTACCAATGACCCAGACATAGCTGAATAGTAAAAAGGCTGGAGGGCCTAGGAAATAGAGGAAAATCAAATAAGCTCAACTATATAAATAGAGTCAACCCCTCGAGGAGAAAAGGAGTATTAGGCTTTACATGTATCTTTCTTATTTTATGATAAATTAGAAAGACACAGCACCCTTCATAATTGAGCATAATAACATTCATGTTCTCTATTAACATCCAGTATAACCCCTTATACTAATTATTTTTAAAGTAAGCCAATAAATAAAGTTAGTCCAGAGAATTGAGACTTTTTATATTCTCTTAAAAGTGTCCGAGGATTGTATATTAACGCCCGTTTGACACGTAACATATACAAATGCTTCACACCGAGCTACACTTTAAAAATATGACATGAATGAATTTTTAACATTAATATTACACTTTAAAACCATCCCGGTAACGACTCAGAATTACTGACTCCGGAGGAGGAATCCCCTTGCTTTTCACTATAAAGCAGGTGACCTAAGGGAACACCCTCCCCCTTCCCCTTGCCCTGGGTCAAATCTGGGTCAAATAGCCCAGAGCAAAGAGGGCAGCAGGACGGAGTCACTGCCGGAACAGAAAGCCTGCATAACTATAGTTGCAACTGTTTAGTGGACGACATTCTGAGCAACAGATAACGGACCTAAACAATGCAGGTCTCCAGAAATGGACTCAATATTTCTGAGATAAAAATTCGTGAATGTGGATGGCTGAGACCAATATGCAGCCTTCATTAAATCTGTAATAGCCACACTATTTGCGTAAGCCCAAGATGTAGAAAGAGCTCTTACTTCATGAGCCGAAATCTTAAGCACAGACTGCTGAGATGAAGATAGATTATCATAAGCAGTACGGATAGTTAATTGAATCCATCTAGCAATAGAATGGACTGAAATGTCCTTTCTATTAGGCATCAGAGACAGAAAGAAGCGTTTTCGTCCCTTTCTGATAAACTGAGATCTTTGTTTATAAATACGTAAAGCTCTAACAGGACAGAGTAAAGGCCTACGCCCGTCCGAAGACGGAAGGGCCTTAATAACAATAGGTTCCGGATATTTATTAGGAGCCTGATTCTTAGCTAAAAATCCAACATTAGTGGTAAAGGTAATAGTGTTCCCGACACTACGATAGTGAGAATCATCCACCGATAGTGCATGAAGCTCACTGACTCTTCTAGCAGAAGAGAAAGCTAAGAGAAATGCTGTCTTATAAGACAAGAATTTGAAATCTACTGTCCCAAGAGGCTCAAATGGCTTTTCTTTCAGTTTAAGAAGAACCCAAGCTAAATTCCATTTAGGAATTAATCTAAGAGTTCTGGGTCTATTTATCGAGAAGTTTCTAACTAATTTAGATAAAGAGACATTAGATCCAATTTGTAAACTATCATGGTGTGCATAGGTATCAGATAACATAGACCTATAACCTTTAATAGTAACAGGCTGCAGTTCGATCTCGTCAAACAAGTATACTAGAAAGTTTGCAATGTCTGGTATGGAGGGATCAAAAATATCAACAGAACGATCCCTACACCAACGATGAAAGACCTTCCACTTAGCCGCATAGAGGTCCTCCTACAGTTAGAAATCGCGTCCACTGCTCGTCTTGTAAAATGCTTGCCATGCAAGAAGGACCGCACAACGGAAATACGTGAAGGTTGAGACCTTGCAGGTTGTGAGGAAGTTGACGCGATTTCCCCTGCGAAAGAAGATCCTCTCGTGGAGGAAGTTTTCGCGGTAAGTCCCACAGCAGACACCTGAGTAGATTTATCCTCGGTCTCTGTGGAGACAGAGATGCTACCAACAGAATTTTGCATTGAGATTGTTTTATCTTTAGCAATATTTGCTGAATTAACGGCGCTGGAGGATACGCATATCCCATCATTCCGTCCCACGAGATCGATAGAGCGTCTACTGCATATGCTCGGGGATCCGGACATGGTGACACATACGTCTGCAACTGATTGTTGAGTTGTGTCGCAAATAAGTCTATCATTGGCCGTTCCCATTGGTAGCAAATCTGATTGAATACCTGTTTGTTGAGAGTCCATTCTGACGGCAACAAGCGACCCTTCCGTGAAAGGGAGTCTGCTAAAACATTCAGACGACCCGGAATATGACGGACCGAAAGTAGAACTTGGTGTTCTAGAACAAACAGAAGGATTCTTTCCGTTAAATTGAATAACGGAACGGAATGAGTGCCTCCCTGGTTCCGGATATACGCCACTACTGTCGTATTGTCGGACAGGATTTGGACATGTGCTTTCTGAATAATGTTCATCCAATGTCGTAATGCAAGCCAAATTGACATCATTTCCTTGATGTTTATGTGCTTGCTTAGAAATTGCGAATCCCAAAGACCCTGGCACTTCGAATCCGTTGGGATCAATGTTGCGCCCCAACCTGTTTGACTGGCATCCGTCATAATCGTAAAACCCGGATCCGGCAACTGCAGTGGAACTCCCTGAGTCAACCACTGAATGTTTGCCGAAGTCTGAATCTCTTGTTTCACTTGATTTGACAAGAGAACGTCTATATCGAGCGAATGAATCTTTACACTCCAATTATGAGTCAAGAAAATTTGGGGAGGACGAGTGCGCAACCGCCCCATCGGAATGAGATCCGCAGCGGCTCCGCACAGGCCTATCAGTCTCATGAACTCCCTCGCTGTGACTTTGTCTGAGTGAAGACAATAGCGAGCGTAACAACTGATTAACTTCGCTCTGGTTAACGGCAGACGAACAAGATTGTTGTGCGTCTCGAAGCTCATTCCCAGATGAGTGAATGACTTGGACGGCACCAGATCCGACTTCTCCTCGTTTATAATAAAACCGAGACGTCAGAGTAATAGAAGCAGATTCTGCACATCGTTCTGAAGCGTTAACTCGTTGCCGTACCCCTGAAGAATGTCGTCCAGGTAGGCCGACGTTACCGCAGACGAATGAGCTCGGAAATGTATCATTACCGAGTTCATTATTCGAGTGAAAGCCCAGGGTGCTAGGTTCAATCCGAAGCACATCACCCGGAATTGATATACAACTCCTAGGACTGCGAAGCGTAGATACTTTCTGAATGTCAGATGTATCATGACGTGAATGTACGCATCTTTGAGATCTATGCTTGTAGCATAGTCGTTCACCCAAATACTCGCTCTGACCGATCAAATCGTCTCCATATAGAACTTCGGAGCGACGATCAGCTTGTTTATCCAGCTCAGATCTATGACTGGACGGAACGAGCCATCTGGTTTCGGAACCAGAAACAGATGGCTGTAGAAACCCGGTGATTCCTGGTCTTCTACGACCTCTACCGCGTTCTTCACCAGAAGAGACTGTACTTCCGATAAAAGAGCATCTCTTTTCTGCGGATTTGACGGAAGCTGAGCCCATTTTGGACTTCGAGGTAATGGAGGCTTTCGTTTGAAGGATATTCTTAGTCCTTCCGAAATTACCCCACGGACCCAGGGGTCGTCCGTAATCGACGCCCACTCGTCTGTAAAACTCGATAACCTTCCGCCCACCGGAACATGATAGAGGTTCAAACCATCACCTCCTGGACCTGCGAGGCCTGCGGAAGGAGAAACTACGTCCTCCACGACCCGCACCTCGGGACGTCAGACCGGTTGTCTCGGCCCGAATAACGTCCTGTACGTGAGTCGCTGCCTTGACGGTCTCTAGAATAAGACCTAGAGGACGTATAAGAACCTCTATAGGAACTTCTCTTGGGCGTACTTGCCCCAGAAGTGCCTGTCTTACTCTTATCTGCTGTATCTGACTTTATGGAAGCGGATTTAAAAAGTAGAGAATCGGAAGCTTTCTTAGTTATCTTATCATAGATTGCTGAAAGCTTGCCGTCGAAGAGAAGCTCTCCGGAGACCGAAGCGACTCTGAGAGTTCTTCACCTTACTATCCACACGCGTGGATGTAGCTAGGGCTGCGTCACGTCTAACCAACTCCAGGTTTGCCACTGAAAGGGCGGAGTTATACGTGGAATAAGCTACTGCCCTTGAAAGAAGTCTTAATGAGGATTGTATATCCTGGAATTCTTTCCCTTGAAGACGCAATGATAACGCCTTAGTAAGGTGGTCTGCGTATGATAAAGCATCTAAGCTTGCTCTGTTAGACGTTAATGTCGTTTCCAACGTCGCGGTTGGAATAGACATAGACGACGGTAACGACAATTCCAAGTCTTCCGCCTCGTCGTCTAGACGCAGAGGAACTCTCGGTATGCCCTGTACTGCCGTTTCGAATTTATTCCTTGAATTGATGAAAGGCAGATTGAGAGCATTAGCGGACAAGAAACCAGCCTTGCCTGTTTTGGAAGCAAGCTTATAGATAGCGTCGTTCAATAATTCGAATGTTCTTGTGACATTATTGGACTGTGTCGGAAACTCAGGGACGATGTCTCTGAACCGCTCAAAGAATTCTGTGTCCAATGACGCTATCAGTCTCTTATCCGGCATCGCAGCAGTCTGGCCCGACGGAACAACTTGTGGAAGGTAATGCCGGATGAAATCTACGGCGGCTTTATGTTGTTCCGAAAGGGATAGCTCCAAATCCTCGGTATCCCTTTCGCCATCCTGTCGGACCTCATGATGTTCTCGGTCGTCCGTACCCGATGCTTCGGCGGAGCGTACCGACCCAGCGTCGTCGGATAATTCTTGATCCGACATAGGTTCTGTCGTTTGCTGGGATGCTGCGATAATTTGTGCTATTTGGGATAGCACGTCCGTCACTGAGGCCTGTGGAGTAGCGGTCTTATGCTGCTTAGCCGCTGGAAGCTCCGTGTAAACTGACTCCTGCATATTCCTCTTATGCGAACGTCCGCAGTCTACAGGCCTCTTATCCCTGGCTACCGGATGGCGTGACCTGGTCGCCGTGGAATCCCTGATTGGCGAAGCTGGCTGGATATCCTCGGTCACGTAGCCAAGGTGCAGTCGTGTGCGCTGCTGAGAGGATGAGGAAGCCTTTTGGACAGTCTCTCCGGACTGTCTATATAACGGAGCGTCCCGAGCGGCGGACGTATGCTCCGAATGCGAAACATTTTGTACCACAACATCTGGTCCCAGATGTTGTTGTACGAGAGAGGGGCCACTCTCGCTCACAGCCCGGATGGACCTGGACGAGCTAGGAACCGGACTACTAGGCTTCCTCCGTTCTCTCCTCTTATCCGCCGTCACTGGGTGTGCACCTTGAATATTTATAGTGCTCGCATCACCCAAATCTCCTTCCTGGACCGCAACGGATGAACCCGGCTGCCAAACCATTCGATGAATGGACGCTAGACCGGGCGAGCTAGCGGAAGTCAACGCCGTCGATCCTACTAGGGACCTCTTAGGCAATTGCCGTATCTCCATGAGCACTTTTGCCGCTAGCTCTTCATTTAATTGTGACGACAGAGGCACACTATTGGAAGACATCACGGAAACATCACCCTGTTCTTGTTCCTCTGAAACAGAGATTGATAAACTAGAGTGAACCTGCGAAGAAAGGACCGGCATGGCCCTTTCCCCGCTAACAACATACCGTGACACACGTTTCCAATGTTTGTCATCCCAATATTCACACACTGAACAGGAGTTAGTGCGAGTACACTGACTACAATTAATACAATGATCATGAAAGTCAGAGGAAGATTTCCTCTTATTACAATTTGAACAATATCCTTTCATAGTGAAAAGAATACAAAAAGTCCTAGTACTCGCACGAACCCCTGAAAACAAAGATACATAATAACATGATCCATTAACATAGAAAAAATAAATGAAATGAAAAAGAAATTTTGAAAAAATATTTTTTCAGCAAAGCCCAAGTTTCTGAAAAGTAACGTTGAGCCCCAATGGATCCCAAGCCTAAGTGTGGACAAAAATTTCAAACATATTTTTAAAAAATTAATGCAACACTTACGAATAATAATAATGTATCTTGTAATGAAATAAACTAGTACAAAGACAAAAAATCCCCCTCCACAGAGACTGTTGCCAATGTAAACAAGAAGTGTATAAACACCAGAAACATGACTCCAGGCACTGATAACCCTGGCCCGAAATCAGTTACCAATAATACACTATCTGAGGCAAAACAGAGACTTCCAGGGAAGAAACTGCAGAACATCTGATGGTAGATGCAGAACACTACGCCTAAACACCCATGGGTGAGAACGTAAACATGGGGAAAAGAACAGAATTCATTCTGTTACCTAGCTAAATCTCCCAAGAAATTTTAGTAATAATATTACTCAAAAATATGCCAAAAGCATGGGAGAATAGCAAGGGGGGACTTAAAGGAAAAGGAGAGAGGAAACACTGAACAAGCAGTGAAACTTAATAGCAAGAATGACAACAACAGGCCCATGCCTCGAAAATAGGCAACTTAACATAATTTCATTAAAAAATTTTAAGTTACAGCCCTGAATATTTTCTGTCACTCATTTTTCCTCTCCTCCTTCTATATCCACTTTAGATCCATCATTTCTCTAATATTTATGTGTCTGGCATCATTTAAACTGAGATTTACAAGCACAAATATCAGTCAGATGTGAACTGATGAAGGGCCAAACAAAGAATGATAATTGGCGCCAATTTCGGGACGTCCTTGACACTGCGCATGCGCAGTGAGGGCAAAGTACGGAGGACCTTCAGGACATGATTTCTTTTGGTTTTAGATGCAAATTTTGGGGATTGGGGGGCAAAATTTGTGTTTGGCCCTAGAATTTTAAGAGTTAGCACCAGCTATGTCTGGGTCATTGGTACAGTATAAAAATATCCATTACTGATCCAAATAGCCCAAAATTCAAAGCTCTTAACTGATACTGAGCAAGAATTTAAGAGAATCTATTCAAGAAATAAGTCTGCCTAATGATTAATACATATTAAACATGCAACCAACAGAATCCTGCATGTACCCTAACCTGAATGCAGCCTGTATCATCGGCGTAACCAGAGCGATACAAAATATAACCAGGAAACTGAAGGAATAAAACAACGTTAATATGATTTTATAACATGAGGAAAAAACTCATATGTTATAAAAGAAGCAGCCAACTCTGAACGAAACTTCTCAAGAGTGGACTAATTGCCATATTTTTAGAATGTCACCCAGATAAGCCGACATGCCTGCCGCACAGGTTACACAAACACTTGCAATATCAACTGAATGTATTCATGAAAAAATTCGGAATCCAAAAACTGTCTAGAAATCATATGCTCGTATACGAATTGTAAACGAAAAACCACAGGAAGCAAACCAACTAATGAGTGGATGTGCCCCTGAAGTTGCTGTTAGAACAAAAACTATCCACCAGTCGAAGAGCAATGAAAGACTTGAATATAATTGAATGAATATGAGGCTTACGTGAAGAGAACTACATCCTGCCCTGTAATTGCCTCTTAACATATTACTTGAATTGTTAGATAAGTATGGCCAGTGCAGTAATACTAAAGCTTGGAACTGCAAAAAATTCCTTTTTTCAACTATAGGAAAAAGGAAACCTAACGCTACATTCCCGAAGCTATACTCCTGCTGCTATTCTCAATAAAAGAGCAATAACTGCGAATAGAAGCTTATCATAACAAAATAACTGGTCAAAAACCAAGCATGACCAGTTTCTTTTTTGACCCGGTGCGACTCGTAAAGCTCTCATCCTAGTCATCTAGAATAGTAGAAAACCGTAGGGCTTCATCATGTCTGACCAACCCCATATTGCCACTAAAGGATGGAGAGGAACGTGATGAACATGGCACTATTGCAAGGAATGCACCCAACCCGACGATGTATTCCTTGAAATCAAGACTGTATGCCAGGGCCCCCAAAGAATACACCACATAGACATAATATCCATAATCCTCCGAGTGGAATCATAATCCACAACGATAGATTGGACATGAAATGAAGCGGGCGACGAAAAACTAAGTTCCAGCACCTGATCATCTCCTTATGCCTCATTCTGATTATTGCAGGAAACATATTCCTGAAAAAAGGAACTAACGACAGGCACCAGAAAGAACACTCATAATTTCTCACTAGGCTAATATGGCATCATCAATAGGGCTAAATGCCTCAGACAACTAACACAAAAAACACTGTTAAGGAGAGAATATCTTTCCTTATAACGGTACCTTGTCTGACAGGACAGTGGTCTCAGCCTAGATGACGCGGCTAAAGATCTTCCTATCCATGAAGACAATTATATGGCTGTAACTGCGGTCATGGAAGTTCACTAAATGGAGACTTACTATGTATGTTAGCCGCTAATGATAAGAGACAAAAAAACGCTCATAATTCTAACTAGGCTACTATGGTGTCAACAATAAGACAAATGTCTGTGACACCTAAGAATACAACACCGAGAAGGAAAAAAACATACTCTTTCCTTCTAGCAGTCCTATTCCCCAAAAGACAGCAGTCTCAGCCTAGCTAATGCAGCTTAGAAGTCTTCATCTCTGTGAAGACAGATATCTCTGCGTAACTTGCGACTTTTGAAAGGTCACTAAACGGAGACTTACAATGTTTGTTGCTCAAGTTAAGGAAAAAAGGCCACTCTTAATACTAATATGGTGTCAACAAAAGGACTAAAAGCCTCAGACACCTAAGAATACAACACTGTGAAGGAAACAATGTACTCTTTCCTAGGGTTGGGAAGATACACCAAATTCACGGTACAAAATGTATCTAGGTACACAAGTCACGATACGATATGTATCTGGATACATATCTTGATATTTATCCTGGCATTGAAGCCATAGTTAAGATCACAGGGATAATGGTGGAGCCAGCAATTCATAGTTGGGAAGCACAGATACATTATGGAGGAGGGAGATCAATTTCAGCCCTTCCCTCCCCTCCCCCCCCCCCCCCCACCCAATTTCCCATATTCTATCACGTACTGCACTGACTGGTCACACGTATCTGAGCTCATACTCTGGCATAAGCCCATCAATAACTTCTGTTAGCAACGATGGTACTGTTCATTAATAGAGTCATAGATTACACTAATGTAATCGCTACTGGTATGTAATATTGCTTTCAAGTTGGTTTTATCTGCTGCTCATTCTGTGTCTCTTTTCCATTAGTTTGTTTTTGTTTTCTGTCTTTTTTTCTTTCTTGTCATCTTTTTCCCTGGTTCTCTTACTTTTCGCTTCCTACCCAACAACGACGATGAGTTCAAACAATATTTTACTCAGTTTTAGCAACCAGCTAAATACTTGGCTATTTTTGAAATGTTCCAGGAGACGGCTTATATAAGGTAAGTGCTTTCTGCCGAATCCTCTCCTTTGATATTGTCAGCTATTTCTATATGTCTTGTTATAATGCATACCTTCTATTATAAATTCTGTACAGTTAATGTAATATTATCAATCTCTTGTATGTATTATATCATGTTCAATTCTGAATAAATATTCTTTAAACTAATAACATCAAATGTGAGTTATCAAGTGGCCCCTCTGAGTCTTAGCACATCCTTCTACCTTTCAGTTTTAGAATAAAGATGATTTTAGTGCTGGTAATTATGACGAAAATAGGTAAGAAGTCATCTGATGATCACGACAACTAACCTTACCAAATACATAAAAAGGCTGGAGTACCCCGGTCCCATAGGATGGCAATGGAAGTTAAAAAATGTATAGTAATTTATATGTTTTTTATACTTACCAATGACCCAGACTTAGCTGGTGCTAACTCTTGAAATTCTAGGGCCAAACACAAATTTTGCGCACCCCCCCCCCAACCCCCAAAATTTGCATCAGAATCCAAAAATTGAATGTCCTATGTGGTCCTTCATACTTTTATCCACTGTATGCGCAGTGTCAAGAAGTACTGAAATTGGCGCCAAATCCTCATTCTTACAACCAGTGCCTGGTAAGTGTTATGTAATCAGTGGGGAGGTATGTGTTCCCAACTCATGGGAGGGCCATCCCCGTCTGGGTCATTTGTAAGTATAAACAAGACCAATACCGGGTCTGGACCTGCGTCGCTGCATGCAATTGAATCGGCAAACAGGAAGTGGCTGCATGGCAGATCTGAAAATTGCATACACGATACAACTGATCATTATCAGGCTCCAGATGAAATATAAAATCAATCCCTTGCATAGAAGCCGAGAAAAATTTGACAAAAAATTTCAATGTTCAGTGAAATTTCAAAGTATCGGCAAACAGGAAGTGGCTGCACGGCAAATCTGAAAATTGCTTACACGATACAACTCATCATTATGAAGCTGCAGACCAAATATAAAATCAATTCCTTGCATAGAAGCCGAGAAAACCTTGACGGAAAATTTTAAAAATTTCAATGTTCAGTGGGTACAGTAAAATTTCAAAGTATCGGCAAACAGGAAGTGGCTGCACGGCAGATCTGAAAATTGCTTACACGATACAACTCATCATTATGAAGCTGCAGACCAAATATAAAATCAATTCCTTGCATAGAAGCCGAGAAAACCTTGACGGAAAATTTTAAAAATTTCAATGTTCAGTGGGTACAGTAAAATTTCAAAGTATCGGCAAACAGAAAGTGGCTGCACGGCAGATCTGAAAATTGCTTACACGATACAACTCATCATTATGAAGCTGCAGACCAAATATAAAATCAATCCCTTCCATAGAAGCCGAGAAAACCTTGACGGAAAATTTCAATGTTCAGTGGGTAGAGTAAAATTTCAAAGTATCGGCAAACAGGAATTGGCTGCACGGCAGATCTGAAAATTGCTTACACGATACAATTCATCATTATGAAGAAGCAGACCAAATATAAAATCATTCCCTTTCATAGAAGCCAAGAAAACTTTGACGGAAAAAGTGTTTTGGACGGACGGATGGATGGACGGACGGACGGACTGACGGACGGAGTTGAGCGGTTACTAGACCTGCTCTGCCGCTGGCGACGCAGGTAAAAATATATAAATTACTATAAATTTTTTAACATTTTTATACTGTACCAATGACCCAGACTTAGCTGAATAGAAAAAAGGCTGGAGGGCCTAGGACATAAAGGAAAATCCAATAGACTCAATTACATGTAAACAGAATTATCTCCTCCAGGAGAAACAGGCTTTACATGTATCTTTCTTGTTTATACCAAAGAAGAAAGACACAATACCATTCCGTAATTGAGCACAATGACATCAATGATCTCAATTAACATCCAGTATAACCCATTATACTAATTTTTAAAGGAAAGCCAATAAATAAAGATAGTCCAGAGAATGAGACTCTTTATACTCATTTAAAAGTGACCGAGGATTGTATATTAGCGCTCGTATGATGCGCGACATATACAAATGCTTCACACCGAACTGCACTTTAAAAATATTACATAAATGAGATAAACATAGCTTTACACTTTAAAACCATCCCGGAACCGACTCGGAATTATTGACTCCCCCCCCAGAGCGAAGAGGACAGCAGGACAGAATCACTCCCGGAACAGAAAGCCTGCATAACTATAGTTGGAACTGTATAGTGGACGACATTCTGAGCAACAGATAACGGACCTAAACAATGCAGGTCAACAGAAATGGACTCAATATTTCTAAGATAATAAAAATTTGGTAATAGCAACACTATTAGCATTAGTCCAAGATGTTGACAGCGCTCTTACTTCATGCGCCGAAATCTTAAACACAGACTGCTGAGTTGAAGATAATTTTTCATAAGCAGTATGAATAGTTAATTGAATCCAACTTGCAATAGAATGGACCTAACTTAGATAAAGAGACATTAGATCCAATTTGTAAGCTATCATGAGCATAGGTATCCGATAGCATAGACCTATAACCCTTAATAGTTATTGACTGGAGTTTGATCTCGTCAAACAAGTACACCAGAAACTAGCAATGTCTGGAATGGAGGGATGATGCATATCAATAGAATGATCCCTACACCACTGAGAGAGAAAACCTTCCACTTAGCAGCATAATTTAGTGAGGAGGAGGTCCTCCTACAGCTAGAAATTGCATCCACTGCTCATCCTGTAAAATGCTTGCCATGCAAGAAGGACCGCACAATGGTAATACGCGAAGGTTGAGACCTTGCGGGTTGTGATGCAGTGTGCAATATCCCCTGTGAAAGAAGATCCTCCCGTGGAGGAAGCTTCCGCAGAATGTCCCACAACTGACACCTGAGTAGATTATCCATGGTCTCTGAGGTGACAGAGATGCTACCAACAGAATCTTGCAGTGAGATTGCTTGATTTTAAGCAATATCAGTTGAATCAATGGAGCTGGAGGATACGCGTATCCTATCATCCCGTCCCAAGAGAGCGTCTACTGCAAACAATCGAGGATCTGGGCGTGACGACACATACGTCTGCAACTGATTGTTGAGATGCATCGCAAATAATTTTATCATAGGACAATGCCATTGGTAGCAAATCTGATTGAATACTCGTTTGGTGAGAGTTCATTCTGACGGCAACATGCGACGTTTCCGAGAAAGGGAGTCTGCTAGAATGTTCAGATGACCAGGAATATGACGGACCGACAGAAGAACTTGATGCTCTATGACAAGCAGAAGGATTCTTTCCATTAAGTTGAACAACTGAATGGAATGAGTGCCTCAATGGTTCTGAATATACGCTACTACTGTCGAATTGTCAGACAGAACTGAACATGCGAATTCTGAATAATGTTCATTCAATGACGTAGCGCAAGCCAAACTGACATCATCTCTTTGATGTTTATGTGCTTGTTTAGGAACTGCGGATCCCAAAGACTCTGGCACCTCAAATCCATTGGGCTCAAAGTTGCGCCCCAACCTGTTTGACTCGCATCCGTGATAATCGTAAAAACCAGATCCGGCAGTTGCAGTGGTACCCCCTTAGTTAACCACTAAATATCTGCCCAAGTCTGAATCTCGTTTCACTTGATTGGACAAGACAATGTTTGATTCGAGCGAATGAATCTTCCACTCCAATTCTGAGTAAAAAATATCTGGAGTGGCCGAGTGTGTAGTCGCCCCATCGGAATGAGATCCGCGGCGGCTCCGCACAAACCTATCAGTCGCATGAATTCTCTCGCTGTTACTACATCTGAGTGAAGACAAAAGCAAGCATAATGACTGACTAATTTCGCTCTGGTTAACGGCAGATGAACAAAATTGTTTTGCGTCTCGAAGCTCATTGCCCGGTGGGTGAATGACTTGGACGGCACTAAATCCGACTTCTTTTTGTTTACTATGAAACCAAGAGGTCAGAGCAGATGAAGCAGACTCTGAACATCATTCTGAAGCGTTAACTCGTTGCCGTACCTCTGATGAAAGTCGTCCAGGTAGGTCGACGTTACCGCAGTCGAATGAGTTTGTAAATGAGTCATTACCAAGTTCATTATTCGAGCGAGTGGAAGCCCAGATCGCTAGATTCAGACCGACGCACATAGCTCGGAACTGAAAAACGACTCCTAGGGCAGCAAAGCGAAGATACTTTCTGTGCGCTGGATATACCATGACGAGAAAGTATGCACACTTGAGATCTATGCTCGCAGCATAATCATTCACTCGAATGCTCGCTCTGACCGATCGGATGGTCTCCATATAAATTTTGAAGCCACGATCATCTTGTTTATCCAGCTCAGATCTATAACTGGACAAAACGAGACGTCTGGTTTTGGAACCAGGAACAGGTGACTGTAGAAAGCTGGAAATTCCTGGTTTCCTACAACCTGTATCACGTTCTTCTCCAGAAGAGACTAGACTTCTGATAGAAGCAAATCTCTCTTCTGAAGATTTGACTGAAGCTGAGCTAACATGGAGATCGAGTTAACAGAGTTTTTCCTTGAAGGACCATTTTAGACCTTTGGAAATAACCCCCTACACCCATGGTTCGTCCGTAATTGACAACCAATTGGATAAGAATCTTGACAGCCGTCCGAACACTGGAATGCAATAGAGGTTTAGACCATCACCTCCTGGACCTGCGAGGCTTGTGGGAGGAGAAACTACGTCCTCCACGACCCACACATCGCCCAGTCGACCTAGGGGCATCTGACCAGTTGTCTAGGCCAGCATACGACCCCTACCTGAGTCGCTACTCTGATGGTCTCTGGAGTAAGACGTAGAGGCTTTCTTAGATCCTCTATAGGAACTTCCCTTGGACGTACTAGCCCCAGAAGTGCCGGCCTTACTCCCCTCTGCTGAGTCCGACTTTCGCAAAGCGGATTTAAAAGGCAGAGAGTCTGAAGCTTTCTTAGTAATCTATTGATAGATTATAGAAAGCTTACCGTTGAAGAGAAGCTCTCCGGAGACCGGAGTGACTCGAAGAGAGTTTTTCACCTTACTATCCACTCTTGTGGATGCAGCCAGGGCCGCATCACGTCTAAGTAACTCCAGATTTGCCACAGAAAGGGCGGAGTTATACGTGGAATATGCTATGGCCCTCAAAAGAACTATCAAGGAAGTTGAAAATCCTGGAATTCTTTTTTCGAGACGTAGTGATAACACTCTGGTAAGGTGATCTGCATAAGATAATGCATCTAAACTGATTCTGTTAGACGAGATTGTCGTCTCCAGCGTACTGGAATGAAACGACAGACGCTGGCAATGACAACTTCAATATTTCTGCCTGGTCATCTAAAAGCAGGGGAACTCTCGGCTCACACTGTCCTGCCATTTCAATTCTATTTCTATAATAGATGAAAGGCAGCTGAAGAGCATGAGATGATAAGAAACCGGATTTGCCAGTCTTCTAGACTAGCTTGAATATAGCGTCAATAAGAAGATCAAATGCCTGTGTGACATTTCTGGACTGGGTCGGAAACTCAGGCACAATGTCCCTACTCCGGCCGAAAAAATCTGTGTCCAGTGACGCTATCGGTCTGACTCTCTTATCAGGTAACGCAGCACTTTGGTCTGGAGGAACAACTTCTGGAAGGTGTTGCCAGATGAAATCTACAGCCACCTTATGTTGTTCGGAAAGGGAAAATTCCAGCTCCGCTGATTCCCTTTCACCATCCGACTGGACCACATGAGAATCTTGGTTGTCCCTTACTGACTCTGCAGGGGAGCGAACCGATCCAGCTTCCTCAGACAGTTCCTGTTCTGAAAAGTTTCTGATGGCGCTGGGATGCTGTGATGAGTTGAGCTATCTGTGATAGCAAGTCCGTCATGGAGGCCTGTGGAGCCGCGGTCTTATGTAATTTAGCTGCTAGAAGCTCCTGGGATGCTAATTCCTGCATACTTCTTATGCGAACGTCCCAACTGGAAAGGCCTCGTGTCCTTGGCTAGCGGATGGCGTAACCTGGTCGATGTGGAATCCCTGGTCGGCGAAGTAAGCTGGATATCTGCGGTCACATAGCCAAGGTGCGGTCGTGTGTGCTGACGTGTGGAAGAGGAAGCCATTAGACATGCCGTGCTGGACTGTCTATGCGACGGAGCGTCCCGAACAGGAGGAGTGCAGGGCTTGCCTTGAGTTGGGGCTGATCAGCCCAGGCCCCAAGATCAGCCCCGAGGAGCACATGCTGGGGGCCTTTTTTCAAGCCCCGACATTTTCCACAAAAAAGCACTAACAATAATGGACAAAATGGAAAATCAGCCCCGAAAAGGCCCCGACCTCAATATGTGGGGCACTTTTTTTAGGCCCCAACCATTTTACTCAAGGTGAGCCCTGGTGTGGACGTATGCTCCAACTGACAAATGAACGTATAACGACATCTGGGCCCAGGTGTTGTTGTAAGAGAGAGGGGCCTCTCTCCCTTGCAGTCCAGGTAGACCTGGATGAGCTAGCTACAGGACTGACTGGCTTCCTCCGTTCCATCCTCTGATCCGTCGTTGCCGGGTGTGCGTGATCCGAGATTATAGTGCTCGCAACACCCCTTCTCCTCTCCTGGACCACAATGGACGAACCCAGTGTCACAATCATTTTGTGAATGATTGCTTCAGCGGGGGAGCTAGCGGGCAACAAGTGACCGTCGATCCTACATGGGACCTCTTAGGCACTTGCCGCGTTACGTTGAGCACTATGCTGCTAGCTCTTCATTGCGACGACGGAAGCACACTTTTGAAGACATCACGGAAACATCACCCTGTTCTTGTTCCTCTGAAAAAGAGACTGAAAAAACTAGAGTGACCCTGTGGCGAGAGGACTGTCCTGGACCTCTAACCACTAACAATATACCGTGACACACGTCTCCAACGTTTGTCATCCGAATCGGCACACACTGAGCAAGAATTAGTGCGAGTACACTGACTACAGCAAATACAATGAACATGAGAATCAGAGGAAGACTTCCTCGATTACAATCAAAAAATATTCTTTCATTCTGAAAAAATATTAAACAGTCATCGTACTCGCACTAACCCTTGAAAACAAAGATACATAATAATAATATAATCCATTACAAACATTTCGAAAAATAATTCAAAAGAAGAATTTTCTCAAAAATTTTTCAAGCTGAGCCCCAGTTCCCAATGGGAACGATGAGCCCAAATGGATCCCAAAAAAGCCTAAGTGTGGACAAAATTTTTAAAACGTATTTAAAAAATCTAAATTTTATAGTAAATTTCCTTTCTTATTATACCTACCACAATTGTTTACTACAGGCTTGCACTACAGTGGAAGTCCCTAACTCGGATAAAATACTCTCTATTTTTGTCTTTCCCAAGCAAGTTGGGAAAGAAAAGTGGTGCAAAAGCACCAATAAAAATAAGCCAAAACTGGGTCGAGTGCAACCGGCGCAGACCCAGTACGGGACGCTCTCTCCCAAGTACAACTCCACGACTTCCATTGCCAGTGCGCATATACCGTCTCTAAAGACTCATTCTTTTTGAATCCGTAAACGTTAGAATTATGTGATCAGCGGGGAGGAAAGATTCTTTACCCGTAAAGAAGACGGGAGGGCCTCCATGTAAACAATTGTGGTAGGTATAATAAGAAAGGAAATTTACTATAAAATTTAGATTTCTTATCAACCTACTCACAATTGTTTACTACAGGCTGAATAGACAAAAGGCTGGAGGGAATCGCATAACCAACCCCCACATAACCCTAGTGCACTGGAACCGTGAAGAAGAAGGAAGAGGTCCCGAGGCTTATCAACCATAATGTCGCAATCATTGGTAAAGGACAATGAAAAGAGACATACGAGCCTGTGTGACACACAGACAGAAAAAGGGCAGTAACAGCACAAGTCTGAAACTGACCTTCAAGAAGCCTAATGGCTATGGCAGACAACAGCCTGAGCAGAAGAAAGAGGACCCAGGGCAAAAAGGTCCTCCGACTGCTCCTGCAACTGGCGCAAATAAAAGGTGGAGAAAGTAGAAGCATTTCTCCAGTAGGCTGCCTGCATAACATCCGACAACTTGACGGAGTTAGAATAAGCCCAAGAGGTAGACAGTGCCCGCAACTCGTGGGCAGAAATACGATTGGTAATACAATCGCCGGCTGCTAAACGACTATAAGCCGTACGAATAGCAAGACAAATCCATCGAGAAATGGATTGAGGAGAGATCTTCTGTCGACCCGGAATGAGAGACAGAAAAAAACGTTTTCTGCCTTTCCGTATGAAGCGTGTCCGATCAAGATAAATGCGAATAGCACGGACCGGACAGAGCAAAGGGCGAGTACCCTCAACATAGGGAAGAGCCCTGATACAGATAGGAGGAGGAGTAGTATCTGGTAACTGATTCTTAGCCAAAAAGGAGCAATCAGTGATAAAAGTAACACTGTTGGGAGAGCTCCTAAAAAAGACCGGGTCAACCGAGAGGGCGTGAAGCTCACTAACCCGTCTGGCCGAAGCAAATGCCATCAGAAAAGCCGTCTTATATGTGAGAAAATGCATATCCACCTGGGATAAAGGTTCGAACGGCGCCCCCCCCCCCCCCCCCCCCCCCCCCCAAGCAAAGCAGCACCCACGAAAGATTCCATCGTGGAGTAAGCTGCAAAGTCCGAGGCCTTTTCAAAGAAAAGTGCCGAACAAGCTTGGAGAGGAAAGGATTAGTGCCGATACGACGCTTCCCCACATAAGAAAAAGTCTCTGAAAGCATAGACCTGTAACCCTTGATGGTAACAGGCTGGAGACCCCGAGAATCAAACAGATATACCAGAAACTCCGCAATCTGTGAAATCGAAGGATTGGCATAATCAACAGAGTGATCAGCACACCATCGACAGAAGACCTTCCATTTAGCTGCATAAGCTAAACCAGCGGAGTGCCTCCTTGAAGAAGAAATGCACTCCACTGCCCGTCTCGAAAAACCTCTACGGAGGAGACAGGACCTGACAAAAGATATGCGTGAAGGCACAACGAAGTCGGGTCGACGTGAAACCTCCTCGGGCGACCTTGACAAAGAAGGTCGCGACGTAGCGGGAGACGTGCCGGAACCGCCGCCATCAGCGAGCGGAGCTGATTGATCCACACCCGCTGAGACGACAGGGGAGTGATCAGAATGATTCGACAACTGCAGGTTCGAATTTTGGCGAGAACCTGAGGAAGAATCGGAACCGGCGGGAAGGCGTAGCCGACTAGACCGTTCCAATCGAGTGACAGAGCGTCCACGGCAAAAGCCAGAGGATCTGGACACGGGGACACGAAAGTGTCCACCTGATGGTTCCAACGAGTCGCAAAGAGGTCGATGTGGGGACGTCCCCAGAGATCGCAAAGCGACTGGAACACTGCCCTGTGAAGCATCCACTCGGTGGAAATAACCCTGCCCTGTCGGGACAGGGAGTTGGCTGGGACGTTCAGACGACCAGGAATGTGACGAACAACCACTCTGGCGTGAACATCCTGAGCGAGCAGTAGAAGATCCCGAGCTAACTCGTACATCGGAAGCGAGTGCGTGCCGCCCTGGTTCCGAATGTAAGCAACCACTGTCGAATTGTCGGATAGTAGAAGGACCTGGCGATTCGACAGGTGAGGGATCCACTGCCTGAAACTCAGAAGAAGAGCAAGAAGCTCCTTCTGGTTGATGTGTAGAGCTGCTTGATCCTGGTCCCACATCCCGTGTAGGGAAAGACCGAGAGGATCCAACGTCGCACCCCATCCGAGATCGCTGGCATCTGCCGTCAGAACGCGATCGGACGTGGGTAAGTCCAGTGGAACACCCTGCGTAATCCACTGAACATCTGTCCAGGGAAGAAGGTGAGGATACAGAGAGTCCGGAAACGGAAGCACCTGATCCAGAGAATCTACATTCGACCTCCAACGACTGAGCAGAAAGTGTTGGAGAGGTCTGACACGCAGCCGACCTAGAGGAATGAGATCCGTCACCGAACCGCAGAGACCGATCAGCTGGAGAAAACTCCGAGCGGTCGTGGACCTGGACTGGGACAGAGTCAGAGCAAAAGCTGAGAGAATCACAGCCTTGGCCTGGGGAACAGCCACCAAATTGAATTTGGTTTGGAAAGACATCCCCAGATGACAAAACGACTGAGAAGGGACCAGGTCCGACTTCTCCTCGTTGACTCTGAATCCTAGCAACGTGAGCAAGCTCAACAGAGTGGCGACATCTGATTCCAGTAAGGCAGCATTGGAATGCCTCTGGAGGATATCGTCCAGATATGCCGAAGTAGTCACCCTGGACTGTGTGCGATGGAACGCTATCCCATGCGACATCAGTCTGGTGAATGCCCAAGGAGCCAGGTTGAGGCCGAAAGGCATGGCCTTGAACTGGTAAACTCGCCCCAGAAAAGCGAACCTGAGATACTTCCGTGACGCCCGATGCATCGGAACGTGGAAGTAAGCGTCTCGCAGGTCGATGCTGGCTGCGAAATCTCCCCGGTGAATTGATTGGCGGAGCAACCTGAAAGTCTCCATGCTGAACTTGGGAGCAATGATAGACTGGTTCAGGATACTCAGATCGATAACCGGTCGGAGTCGGCCGTCCTTCTTCGGCACCAAGAACAGGCGGGAATAGAAACCCACTGACTGAACGTTCTTGACGACCTCGATCGCCCCCTTTGCCAGGAGATTGGCAATCTCCGTGGACAAAAGTTCCCGACGTAAAACGTCTGAAGGAACTGTGGTTGGAAGAGGCACCCTTGACAGAGTGGGGTGCCGTCGGAAGGATATGCGCAGCCCGGACCAAACAACATCTAACACCCATGGATCGGATGTGATGGTGGTCCAATGGTTCGCAAACTCTGCTATCCTTCCTCCAACCTGGGACGAGTCGAGGTGAGGACCTTCATTTCGAGCCCCGACGAGGCCTGCGAGAGGAGAAACCACCTCCTCTGCTAAATGAAGAATCCTGAGACTTCCCTCGATTCTGCCGACCCCTACCTTTACCCCGTGAGTAAGAAGTAGAGGCGGCGGCAGAAGGACCAGCCTTTTGCTTCACAGAGGAAGCAGAGGGTACTTGTTAGGCTTGGAACGGCCCTTGCCTCACCGAGAAAGCTGATCAAGCTGACGAAACAGCAGCTGATCTTTGGAATGACGTAGAACGTCATCCCGGACCGTCGACACGGAACCATGGAAAAGTTGCGGACCTGCCAAAGAAGCAGATCGAAGAGTAGCACGCTGCTCCTCGGGAAGGGATCGTCCTGTGTCCAGCACAGCGTCCCTTCGAACTAATTCCAAATTAGCCGTGTTACAGGCATGCGTGTGAGTTAGGTGCATAAGCGCTTTGGACAGCACACGCAAAGGAGCCTGTACCTAGTCAAACTTATCTGGAGGCAGATAAGCAGCCAAAGCTGAGATGACGTGATCTGAGAGAGAAAGCATGCCAAGCATCTCTCTAGATAAGCCCAACGTGGACTCCAGAGTCGTCATTGGAATGACGGCAGACTTGTGCTTGGAAAGCCCGAGGGAAGTGGAGTCCTGATCCAGAACCGTCAAAGCCTGGCAGACTGACGGATTGGCGGAATCGTAGGAACGATAACGCACAGGAGGCAAAAAGGTGTCAACCCTGGTGAAGAACAAAGTCTTCAAAGCCTTGGAATTCAGCTTGGCATCCAATGCTGAAAAAGCTTCAACCACCTGTACCGACTGGCACGGTCGAAGGCGCCCAGAGGCAGGTTGCTCCATAGGCTGTTGGCGCGCGACCGATGATCGCGGCCAGGCTGACACTGTCGGCTGGTTAGCAGGTTTGAGCTCAGGCAGAAACCCAAACACAAAGTCAAGAGCCGCCCCCAAGTCCGAAGACTGCTGGCCCTCGACCTCAAGCATGTCGGACTCCTCCCCAGAGTCGGAAGACACATAGCCCATCGTGGGCAAACCAGCCGACGCCTCCCATGGTGTCGGGACACCAGAGGAATCGGAAACCGGCCTGTTTCCAATCCCGGGAGGCGGCGCCATAGGAGGCACCTGGAAACCACCCATAGCCTCGTTGGAAGCAACAGGAAGGCTCTTAGAAAGAACCTGAGTGAGTAAGGAGAGGGCCTCCCTAAGCTCACTGCCTGTACCGACCGGTTCGACAGGGGAGCGAACCGGCAAAGTGGCTTCACCTCTGACCCTCTTAACCAGCGAAGGGTCACGATCCTCCAAAACACCCGATGTGGGACGACGGGCGGCAGCCGAAACATCTGAAGGCAGACGTGTATAGGGGTACGATGCACCCCGAGGATCAATATGGCGAGAACTCATGAGAGTCACCGCGGACCTCTGCGGGGCAGAAGGTCCAGGCTGCACAAAAGGCGTTGGTCCCCCAAAACTGGTCGTATGACCAGAGTGAGTAGACGGAAACGCCACGGAGTTCATAGTGTTTCCACTACGAACATCCGAATCCAAAGACACAACTGTGGTGCTCGACGGCGAAGAGACCACAGCGATGGGCTCAGCCGGCAGCCCCTTCCGACTTCGCCGAGTTGAAGTCAGGGAAGGCTGAGGCCGATATTCCACGTCTACAGTATCGGACAGTCCTGCAGTCCCCTGCAGTGAAAAGCCGAGGCCGGCTGAAACAGACAACGAAGCAGACGGACCAGCAGCAGTAGTAGATATGTCGAGAGTCGTTGAGGCTGGTGAAATAGTGGAGAGAGCACACCGGCTCGGCTCCGAAGGAGGAGTCACAACCCTAGTGACAGCCTCAGATGTCGACTGGAGGGGGACCATAGTCCCGGAACCAGGCATCTCTACACCAGAACACTCAACGGCTCCTGCAGTATCCACCACAGGAAAAGACTGCACATCCCCCACGGAGGAGGAATAACTCTCACCAGACAAAGTCGGCTCAGGAGGCCCCGAACGACCACGTTCTCCTTTCCCGCGGGAGAGGGAGGCACGGCCCTGAGAACGAACGACACGGTTTACTGACGCCCAGAAGGTGGAAGACCATGTTCCACAGACACCACACTGCCGCTCGGCCGAACACCCATTACAGGAGGAACAAGACGAATGTACATCGTCCACATGCTTTGGCAGCAGACACTGCCCACAAGGAATTGTCCTGGGCATGAGAGGAGCAGAGAAGGTGAGATCAGAAAACAGAACACCCCCAAAGAAGAGAGAAAGGTGACAGAAACAAAGACCCCAGACGGTCGACCGGGAACCACACAACAGGAAGACTACTCTCAAAAGAAAGAAGAAACACTGTAGGAGTGGTACCCCGCTGACACCTAACTCTAACACAATTAGAAAATTTGCAAAAAAAAGCATTAACAATAATTGTGAAAAATCTAAGTCCGAACCGCGTGGCACGCGAAATTCGCGCGCGACTCGAGAGAGAGCAAATAAATATACATTATGGACATATAATAGAAAAGAGAATATAAAACACTGTTCCTGAGAATACAAAGGATACACTGCGGTATAATGAATCAGGAATCATCAAACATCGAGCTGGTGAAACACTGATAAGCGTGCAAAAACATCTCGACACGAAGCAGATTTTAAAAAGAATGAGTCTTTAGAGACAGTATATGCACACTGGCAACGGAAGTCGTGGAGTTGTACTTGGGAGAGAGCGTCCCATACTGGGTCTGCGCCGGTTGCACCCGACCCAGTTTTGGCTTATTTTTATTGGTGCTTTTGCATCACTTTTCTTTCCCAACTTGCTTGGGAAAGACAAAAATAGAGAGTATTTTATCCGAGTTAGGGACTTCCACTGTAGTGCAAGCCTGTAGTAAACAATTGTGAGTAGGTTGATAAGAAATAATGCTACACTTACGGACAATATTAATGTATCTGGCTATGAACAGAACTAAATAGAAGACAAGTAATCACTGTCAATAGTAACCGTTGTCAACGTAAACAAGAGTGAACAAAAACCGGAAACAAGACTCCAGGCACTGAAAATATGGCCCGAAATCAGTGACCAATTTTAAACACTATCTGATGTAAAACAGAAGCTTCCACAGAAGAAACTGCAGTACATCGGATGGTAGATGCATGACCGAACGCCTAACCACCCCTAGGGTGAGGACGTAACCATGGGGAAAAACAGAATAAACATTCTGTTACCAAGCTAAAAACTCCCAAGAAATTTCAGTAAAAAAATTACAAAAATTATGCCAAAAGCATGGGAGAATAGCAAGGGGGGTATAAAGGAAGGGAGAGAGAAAACACTGAACAAATCGTGGAAATTTCATAACAAGAATGTAAACATCAGGACTATGCCCCGAAATTAGGGAATATGAAATAAATGTGCATAACAATTATAAGTTACAGCCCTGAACACATCCTTCCACTGATTCTTCCTCTCATCCTCTTATTTCATCCTTAGATCCACCATTTCTTTCATGATTTTGTGTCTGGCATCATTTTAACTGAGATTTATAAGCACAAATATCAGTGAGATGTTACTGATTTCAGGGCCAAACAAAGAATGAGGATTTTGCGCCAATTTCGGCACTTCCTTGACACTGCGCATCCGCAGTGGATAAAAGTATGGAGGACCACATAGGACATTGAATTTTTGGATTTTGATGCAAATTTTGGGGATTGGGGGGAGCAAAATTTGTGTTTGGCCCTAGAATTTGAAGAGTTAGAACCAGCTAAGTCTGGGTCATTGGTACAGTATAAAAATTTATATCAGCGATTGAGACATGTTCTTACAGTTCATGGTTCAACTTCCACTTCGCAATTTTCAAATCGATTCACCCGGCGAAAAAAGTCATGGAAGATGATTACAAAGAATAACTGGTGAACATCAAGGGGGCTAATTAATAGGCACTGACATCGTAGAAAACATGAGTGAAGTTTTGTGAACTGCTTTGAAAACACTCGTAAAATGGGGGCTACAAATTTATTATTTTGCATAACCAATGAATGTTCATAATAAATTGGTGTATTGTTACACTGTTTATTTGTGGTTTTACCATTTTTGAATCAGAATGTTGGATGAGCACATAAAATATTGAATCGCACCATGCGAGAGAAATTTCAGTGATTAGATCGCACCTGGGAGATCTTGCTTCACAAACAGTGATGTGAACACAAACAAAAAATACCCTTATTTAATAATCGGTATTCAGGTGTACCCCGGTGTTAAATTCTGAATTGACGGGTATTTGAGTTGGCCAAATCACCCAAGCCTAAAATGTGATGTGTTGAATGTATTGAGAGTGAACGAGTTGAATTTCAAGGTTGGTGACCGGCCTTTATAGTGGTATCGCGATACAACAAAATTTGGATGTCTGCCTTTCTTATACTATTTGCTAGGCCAAGGGTGGCGTCGTTAAGCAGGCTAAAGGCCTTCAACTCCTGAGTAGAATGACCTGGGAAGGAAAGAACCTCGTCTTTCCTTTGCATGGTACCCTTATCGAGGGACGAAAGCTGTTTTTCACCTAGCAAATGCAGACTTTGTTCAGATGGAACAAGATCTGGAAGAACTGATGAATAAAATTCATAGTCTTCATGTGCTGTTCTGTGAGGGATGGAGAATCGTCCTCCATAGCCCTCTCACCATCCGAGTGTTCCATCTGAAAATCATGGTCAACACCATCTGAAGGAACAGATGACTGGACCAAGCCAGCACTGTCCAACAGCTCACTACTGGAAACTGTTGATGGCTGAACATGCTACTACTGGCATGCTGCGATAATCTGCTCAATCTGTGACAGCAGGTCTGTGAATGAGGCTTGTGGAGCAGCGGTTATCCGCTTCACCATATGCTGCTCACAGGATGGGGATCTGATCCCAGGTCTTTCAACACAGGTTAATCCAACTTCGGTGGTGATGACTGGGAACGCTTCTATGGAATAGCTTGAACATCCAAAGTCGGACAATTAGTCTGCAGTCTGTGCTTCATCGAGGAAGAAGCCCTGGCTGCAGAGTGGAAGTAGCATCCCGGACTGCAAGCGTGAACGGACGCCCCAACTCACTAAAGTTTCTCAAAATGGAAACAGTCCATCCCGACAGCTGATGGAACGGAGAAGGTTCTCCAACTCGCAATCTGACTCCAGATCTTGCCAAGCATTTCATTGAGAAACTTGCAGGCTTCTACCACTTAGCATGCTTTTCCATGGAAGAAGAGGAAGCTGTAACAGCAGGCGACCCCAGCTGAAGTGTGGAAGGAGCATCCCGAACTGCAAGCGAGGACAGGGTCTTTAACTCAATGAAGTTCCTTACGACAGAAACAGTCAACCGCGACTGCTGACAGGACAGAGAGTGTTCTGCAACTCGCGATCTGACCCCAGATCTCACCGAGGTTTCCGTTGAGAAACTTGTAGGCTAATCCCCTTTTGTGTGCGCTTCCATGTAAGAAGAGGAAGATATAACAGCAGCCTACCCCAGCTCCAGAGTGGAAGGAGCATCCTGAACCGTAAGCAAGGACAGGTGCTCCAACTCACTGAAGTATCTCACAACGGAAACAGTTAACCCCCGCCGCTGATGGGATGCAGAAGGTTCTCCAACTCGTGATCTGACTCCAGATCTCGCCAAGTGTTCCGTTGAGAAACTTGCAGGCTTCTACCCCTTAGCATGCTTTTCCATGGAAGAAGAGGAAGCTGTAACAGCAGCCGACCCCAGTTGAAGTGTGGAAGGAGCATCCCGAACCGCAAGCGAGGATGGGGGCTCCGACTCAATGAAGTTTCTTACGACGGAAACAGTCGACCCTGACTGCTTACAGGACAGGGAGTGTTCTCCAACTCGCGATCTGACCCCAGATCTCGCCGAGTTTCCCATTGAGAAACTTGTAGGCTAATCCCCTTTTGCGTGCACTTCCATGTAAGAAGAGGAAGCCATAACAGCAGCCAACCCCAGCTGCTGAGTGGAAGGAGCGTCCTGAACCGTAAGCGAGGACGGGTGCTCCGACTCACTGAAGTTTTTCCTGGCGGAAACAGTCGACACCGACCGCTGATGGGACGCAGAAGGTTCTCCAACTTGCGATCTGACCCCAGATCTCGCCAAGCATCCCGTAGAGACACTTTCAGGCTTCTTCCCCTTTAACCGTCGTTGCTGGTTGAGCTTTTGTTTTTGAGGTGCTCACTCCACCCACGTCTACACTTCTCAACCACAAAGGACCTACCCGGCGTCCCGGCTCCCACAAGTTGGGGAACTGCTTCACCAGTCGAGCTAGCTGCATGCAGAGGATTAAGAGAACTAACTAGATACCTCAATCCCCTGCTAATAATCATGAGCACCTTGGCAGCTAGCTCTGTTTAGCCATTTATTTAAGGCCCCACAAAGTAGATATTTTGTTTCTCAGACCATTTTTTCGTAAAATTGGGTGGTGGTGTATTTTGTCCCTAGAGTGCACGAGGGGTTTGCAGTGCTAAAGCATTGCAAAGCCTTATTGTACTCAAAGACCAATTATCAATTTTAAAACTTTGGGTAAAATTTCTGACATAAAACATTTAATTTTTATGCTTTTGCATTGTTATAAAAAGAGAGTATGCAGCAGACAAAAAGACCATGCAGTAAGTAAGATTTTGAACTTTTTTGGGCCTCATCAGATATTTTTCAGAAAAGCATCACAAGTAACAAAGAGATTTGTGCAAAAGGGTCATACTTGAAGAGAAAATGGTAAATCACAGAAACAAAGGTAAGTGCATCAAACTTCATTCAGAAGCTGAATACAATGAAAAGTTTTATGTGAGTTATTGGAGATTGCCAATAAGCTTTCTCCCGCAAATTATAATGAAATCAATTTTTACGAACAGAAACTTTTGTTTGACCATGTATATTGGGAAGAAGTGAATAATAATGAATCGAGGCCCAAATATGGGCCTCTGGAACATTTCTACAGAGCTCATATGTTGGTTTCTAGGACTTCACCAAACCACTCATATAATATTTTCAAATATTTTAAAGGATTTGCCATACAGCATGTTCAAAGTTAAGTTTTTCGGCTGAGGAAACATCAAGATTTTCTAAAGCTGAAACAGTTAACCGATTAATCAATGATCAACATCTTGATCAATCCAAAAAGTAATTGATCGATTAACCATTACTTTTGAACTACTGTATTATATGGGTTAACAAAGCAACAAACTTGCTCCAAAACAGGCAAATATTGTCACATTGACTCACATCAAATATATGAGAGAGAGTAAATCATGCAAGTTACTTGCTGTCATACTTGTTTACTTGCATGATCATCATACTGTGTCAGTGGCTGGAAATGGTTATTCTTAACCCTTTACCCATGTGGATAGCAGACGATACTTGCAAAATAAATTCATGAATTACTCAAAAATTTCAATTTTTGTCTCAAAAACATAGCTTATGACCCCTCATTCGAACAAGCTCAATGAGCTCGTTCCAATGAGGGGTCATAAGCTATATTTTTGAGACAAAAATTGAAAACATAATAAATCTGAATGGAGATTTTTTTGTATATAGGCCCAGTTGGTTTTGTTTGTTATGTTGAGTAAAGGGTTCATGCTGTAAATCATCAACGGTATGGCAATTATTCCGATATCTATTTGGACAAGTCACTAATCGGTTAACCAAGGTTAATCTACGTGATTAAACAATCAAGAAAATGCCTTAACCGTTTCAGCTCTAACATTTTCATGCCTTGAAAATTCATTTTCAAATTCAATAATTTTCAAGGCTTTTCAAGATCAATGGAAACATAAATAAACTTGGATAAACTATTATTCCATACTAGAGTGATGTCACGCATGCAGCCCGACTGTCCCAGGAATGGCAATACTTAGACGAAAAATAGTCGGAGCCATTTTTTGTTAACAGTTTACCTAACAAATCTGCCATATCTGCACTCGTGATATACAAAATTTGCTATTCAAATTATATTTTTTCATTTCTCTACTTCAAAACATACCTCCTGACCTATTATTTATTTATTTATTGGTGTTTAAGGTCACATATTTCTGCACAATGGCTAATCATGGCCACGACAGTTTTACGGGTGGAGGAAGCCGGAGTACCCGGAGAGAACCACCGAGCAACGGCGAGCAACTGTCAGCTCCTCAACATCAAACTCCACACAAGCAGGGTTAGCATTGGTTGAAGACAGGTGCACCATCGACGTGCAGTACGCCTTTGTATACAGTGTCACCGTGCCCCCACATGGGCAATGGGGGTGAAGTGTTTTGCCCAAGGACACAACGCGGTTGCCGCAGGTAGGATTCGAACCGAGGACCTCTCAGCTTGCAGCTCCTGACCTATTAATGGAACAAACTTGATGAGCTTGTTCCAATAAGGAGTAACAAGTAAGCCATGGTTAGAAGTAAATAAAAAATGAAAAAGTTAAAAAATTTATAGTAATTTATATATTTTTTATACTTACCAATGACCCAGACTTAGCTGGTGCTAACTCTAACAAAACCAGGGCCAAACACAAATTTTGCCCCCCAATCCCCAAAATTTGCATCCAAAACAAAAAGAAATCATGTCCTAAAGGACCTCCCTACTACGCCTCTACTGCGCATGCGCAGTGACGCAGACGTCCCGAAATTGGCGCCAATTATCATTCTTACTGGCAGTGCCTGGTCAGCGCTATGTACTCAGCGGGGAGGCAAGAGTTCCCAACTCCAGGGAGGGCCATCCCCGTCTGGGTCATTGGTAAGTATAAAAAATATATAAATTACTATAAATTTTTTAACATTTTTATACTGTACCAATGACCCAGACTTAGCTGAATAGTAAACAGGCTGGAGGGCCTAGGACATAGAGGAAAATCCAATAAGCTCAACTATATAGTAAAGAGGTAACCCCTTAAGGAGAAAAGGAGTATTAGGCTTTACATGTATCTTTCTTATTTAATATTAAATTAGAAAGATACACTACCCTTAATAATTGAGCACAATAACATTCATGTTCTCTATTAACATCCAGTATATCCCTTATACTAATTATTTTTAAAGTAAGCCAATAAATAAAGTAGTCCAGAGAATTGAGACTCTTTATAGTCATTTAAAAGTGTCCGAGTATTGTATATTAAAGCCCGTTTGACACTTGACATATACAAATGCTTCACACCGAGCTACACTTTAAAAATAAGACATGAATGAATTTTAACATTAATATTACACTTTAAAACCATCCCGGAAGCGACTCAGAAATACTGACTTGGAGGAGGCATTCCCTTGCTTTTCACTATAAAGCAGGTGACCTAAGGGAACACCCCCCCCCCCCCACCCCTTCCCCTTGCCCTGGGTCAAATAGCCCAGAGCGAAGAGGGCAGCCGGACGGAGTCACTGCCGGAACAGAAAGCCTGCATAACTATAGTTGCAACTGTTTAGTGGACGACATTCTGAGCAACAGATAACGGACCTAAACAATGCAGGTCTCCAGAAATGGACTCAATATTTCTGAGATAAAAATTCGTAAATGTGGATGGCTGAGACCAATAAGCAGCCTTCATTAAATCTGTAATAGCAACACTATTAGCATAAGCTCAGGAAGTAGAAAGAGCTCTTACTTCATGAGCAGAAATCTTAAGCACAGACTGCTGAGAAGAAGATAAATGTTCATAAGCAGTACGGATAGTTAATTGAATCCATCTAGCAATAGAATGGACCGAAATGTCCTTTCTATTAGGCATCAAAGACAGAAAGAAACGTTTCCGTCCCTTTCTGATAAACTGAGATCTCTGTTTATAGATACGTAATGCTCTAACAGGACAGAGTAAAGGCCTACGCCCGTCTGAAGATGGAAGAGCCTTAATAACAATAGGATCCGGATATTTATTAGGAGCCTGATTCTTAGCTAAAAAACCCACATTAGTAGTGAAGGTGATAGTGTTCCCGACACTACGATAGTGAGAATCATCCACCGACAGTGCATGAAGCTCACTGACTCGTCTAGCAGAAGAGAAAGCTAAGAGAAAAGCTGTCTTATAAGATAAGAATTTGAAATCTACTGTCCCAAGAGGTTCAAATGGCTTTTCCTTCAAGAACCCAAGCTAAATTCCACTTAGGAATTAATCTAAGAGTTCTGGGTCTATTTATCGAAAAGTTTCTAACCAACTTAGATAAAGAGACATTAGATCCAATTTGTAAACTATCATGATGTGCATAGGTATCAGATAACATAGATCTATAACCCTTTATAGTAACAGGCTGCAGTTTGATTTCGTCAAACAAGTATACTAGAAAGTTTGCAATGTCTGGTATAGAGGGATCGAATATATCTACAGAATGATTCCAACACCAACGACGAAAAACCTTCCACTTAGCCGCATAGTTTAGCGAAGAGGAGGTCCTCCTACAGTTAGAAATTGCGTCCACTGCTCGTCCTGTAAAGTGTTTGCCATGCAAGAAGGACCGCACAACGGAAAAACGTGAAGGTTGAGACCTTGCGGGTTGTGATGGAGTTGGCGCGATTTCCCCTGCGAAAGAAGATCCTCCCGTGGAGGAAGCTTTCGCGGTAGGTCCCACAACAGACACCTGAGTTGATTTATCCACAGTCTCTGTGGCGACAGAGATGCTACCAACAGAATCTTGCATTGAGATTGTTTTATCTTTAGCAATACTTGTTGAATTAACGGCGCTGGAGGATACGCATATCCTATCATTCCGTCCCAAGGGATCGACAGAGCGTCTACTGCAAATGCTCTTGGATCCGGACACGGAGACACATACGTCTGCAACTGATTGTTGAGATGTGTCGCAAATAAGTCTATCATTGGCCATTCCCATTGGTAGCAAATCTGATTGAATACTTGTTTGTTGAGAGTCCACTCCGACGGCAACAAGCGACCCTTTCGTGAAAGGGAGTCTGCTAGCACATTCAGACGACCCGGTATGTGACGGACCGAAAGAAGAACGTGATGTTCTAGCGCAAACAGAAGGATTCTTTCCATTAGATTGAACAACGGAACTGAATTAGTGCCTCCCTGATTCCGTATATACGCCACTACTGTCGTATTGTCGGATAGGATTTGGACATGAGCATTGTGAATAATGTCCATCCAGTGACGTAACACAAGCCAAATTGACATCATTTCCTTGATGTTTATGTGCTTGCACAGGAATTGCGGGTCCCAAAGACCCTGGCATCTCGAATCCGTTGGGATTAATGATGCACCCCAACCTGTTTGACTGGCATCCGTCATAATGGTAAAACTCGGATCCGGCAACTGCAGCGGAACTCCCTGAGTTAACCACTGAATGTTTGCCCAAGTCTGAATCTCTTGTTTCACTTGCTCTGACAAGAGAACGTCTACATCGAGCGAATGAATTTTCACACTCCAATTCTGAGTCAAGAAAATTTGAAGAGGACGTGTGCGTAACCGCCCCATCGGAATGAGATCCGCGGCGGCTCTGCACAGACCTATCAGTCTCATAAATTCTCTCGCTGTGACTTTGTCTGCGTGCAGACAATAGCGAGCGTAACAACTGACTAATTTCGCTCTGGTTAACGGCAGACGAACGAGATTGTTGTGCGTCTCGAAGCTCATTCCCAGATGAGTGAATGACTTGGACGGCACCAGATCCGACTTCTCCTCGTTTACTATAAAACCGAGACGTCGGAGCAATAGAAGAAGATTCTGAACATCGTTCTGAAGCGTTAACTCGTTGCCGTACCTCTGAAGAATGTCGTCCAGGTAGGCCGATGTTACCGCAGACGAATGAGCTCGGAAATAGATCATTACCGAGTTCATTACCCGAGTGAAAGCCCAGGGTGCTAGATTCAATCCGAAGCACATCGCCCGGAATTGATACACCACTCCTAGGACTGCGAAGCGTAGGTACTTTCGGAATGTCGGATGTACCATGACGTGAAAGTACGCATCTTTGAGATCTATGCTTGTTGCATAATCGTTCACCCGAATACTCGCTCTGACCGACCGAATCGTCTCCATATAAAACTTCGGAGCGACGATCAGCTTGTTTATCCAGCTGAAATCTATGACTGGACGGAACGAGCCGTCTGGTTTCGGAACCAGAAACAGATGGCTGTAGAATCCCGGAGATTCCTGGTTTTCTACGACCTCTACCGCGTTCTTCATTAAAAGAGACTGCACCTCTGATAACAGAGCGTCTCTTTTCTGTGGATTTGACGGAAGATGAGTCCACTTTGGACTTCGAGTTAATGGAGGCTTTCGTTTGAAGGATATCTTTAGACCTTCCGAAGTCACTCCTCTCACCCAAGGGTCGTCCGTAATCGACGCCCATTCTTGTGAAAAGCTCGACAACCTTCCGCCAACCGGTACGCTATAGAGGTTTAAGCCATCACCTCTTGGACCTGCGAGGCCTGCGGTAGGAGAAACCACGTCCTCCACGACCCGCACCTCGCCCCGTCGACCTCGGGGCGTCCGACCGATTGTCCCGGCCTGAAGGACGTCCCGAACGAGAGTCGCTACCCTGACGGTCTCTCGAATAAGACCAAGAGGATGCACCGGAACCTCTATAGGAACCTCTCTTGGGCGCATTAGACCCAGAAGTGCCTGTCTTATTCTTGTCTGCTGTATCCGACTTCTTAGAAGCAGATTTGAACAACAGAGAATCCGAAGCTTTCTTTGTAATTTTATCATAAATAGCAGAAAGCTTGCCGTCAAAGAGAAGTTCTCCAGAGACGGAAGCGACTCTAAGAGAGTTCTTCACCTTAGTATCCACTAGTGTGGATGTAGCTAGGGCTGCGTCACGTCTAACCAACTCCAGATTTGCCACTGAAAGGGCGGAGTTACACGTGGAATAAGCTACTGCCCTTGAAAGAAGTCTTAAAGAGGATTGTATATCCTGAAACTCTTTCCCTTGAAGGCGCAGTGATAACGCCTTTTGTAAGGTGATCTGTGTAAGATAAGGCATCTAAATTGGCTCTGCTAGACGCAATAGCTGTTTCCAACACCGCGGTTGGAATAGAAGCCGACGACGGTAATGATAGCTCTAAGTCTTCCGCCTCGTCGTCCATACGCAGAGGAACTCTCGGAATACCCTGTCCTGCCGTATCGAATTTATTCCTTGCATTAATGAAAGGCAGGTTGAGAGTATTAGCGGACAAGAAATCTGCTTTCCCCGTCTTGGAAGCAAGTTTAAATATAGCGTCGTTCAATAATTCAAATGTTCTTGCAACATTATTGGACTGCGACGGAAACTCGGGAGCGATGTCCCTGAACCGCTCAAAAAATTCAGAGTCCAATGACGCTATAATCCTCTTGTCCGGAACCGCAGCAGTCTGGCCCGACGGAACAACTTGAGGGAGAAAGTGCCAGATGAAGTCCACGGCAGCTTTATGTTGTTCCGAAAGGGATAGCTCCAAGTCATCCGTATCCCTTTCACCATCCGGTCGGACCTCATGATGTTCCCGGTCGTCTGCCCCTGATGCTTCGGCGGAGCGTACCGACCCAGCGCCGTCGGATAATTCTCGATCCGACACCGTTTCTGTCGGCTGCTGGGATGCTGCGATAAGCTGTGCTATATGCACAAGAATGTCCGGCGTCGAGACCTGCGGAGGCGCAGTCTTTCGCTGCTTCGCCGAGGGCAGCTCCGCATCAGATGGCTCCCGCATACTTTTCCTATGCGAACGTCCGGAGTCCATGGGTCTCGAATCCCTGGCTGCCGGATGGTGTGACCTGGTCGCCGAAGATTCCTTGATCGGCGAAGCTGGTAATATATCGGCGGTCACGCAGCCAAGGTGCGGTCGTGTGCGCTGACGAGAAGAGGAAGCCTTAACAGTCTCCGCGGACTGCTTATACAACGGAGCATCCCGAGCGACGGACGTATGCTCCGCTAAAGACACATTTTGTACCACAACATCTGGTCCCAGATGTTGTTGTACGAGAGAGGGGCCTCTCTCGCTCGCGGCCCGGCTGGACCTGGACGAGCTAGGAACCGGACTCAAAGGCTTCCTCCGTTCTCGCTTACTATCCGCCGTCACTGGGTGTGCATCTATTATGTTTATAGTGCTCGCATCACCCAAAATTTCCTCCTGGACCGCATCGGACGAACCCGGCTGCCGAACCATTCGGTGAATGGACGCTACACCGGGCGAGCTAGCGGACGACATTTGTCTAATCTCCATGAGCACTTTTGCCGCTAGCTCTGAATTTATTTGTGACGACGGACGCACACTTGTAGAAGATAACATGGAAACATCACCCTGTTCTTGTTCCTCTGAAATAGAAACTGAGAGAGTAGAGTGACCTTGCGGAGAAAGAGCCGGCATAGCCCTTTCTCCAGAAACAACATATCGTGACACACGTTTCCAATGTTTCTCATCCCAATATTCACATATAGGACAGGGATTAATGCGAGAACACTGACTACAATTAATACAATGATCATGAAAGTCAGAGGAAGATTTCTTCCTATTACAATTTGAACAATGTCCCTTCATTGTGAAACGACAACAACAAGTCCTAGTTACTCGCAAAAACCCCTGACATAAAGATACATAATAACATGATCCATTAATAAATGAAAAAACAATTGCAAATCAAAATAATTTTGAAAAAATATTTTTTCAGCGAAGCCCAAGTTGCTGAAAAGTAACGTTGAGCCCCGATGGATCCGATGGCAAAGTGTGGTCAAAAATTTTAAATTTATATTAAATAATTAATGAGACACTTACGGATAATATAAATGTATCTTATAATGAGATAAACTACAGCAAAGGCAAACAGCCCCCCTCAAAAAAGGCTGTTGCCAATGTAAACAAACAGTGTAAAACACCAGAAAACATGACTCCAGGCACTGAAAAAACTGGCCCGGAATCAGTCATCAAAATGACACTCTATCTGATGCAAAACAGAGACTCCCAGGGGAGAATCTGCAGAACATCAGATGGAAGATGCAGAACACAACGTTATACACCCATGGGTGAAAACGTAACTATGGGGAAAATAACAGAAAACATTCTGTAACCAAGCAACTCTCCCAGGAAATTTTAGAAATGAACTTTCTCAAAAATATGCCAAAAGCATGGGAGAATTGCAAGGGGGGACTTTAGAAGGCTAGGGGAGAGGAAACACTGAATAAGCAGTGCAACATTTAGCAAGAATGACAACAAGAGGCCCATGCCTCGAAAATAGGCAACTTAACATAATTTCATCAAAAAATTTTAAGTACAGCCCTGATTATTTTTTGTCACTTCTTTTTCCTCTCCTCCTTCTATCCTCCTTAGAATCACATTTTCTCCAAAAATTACGTGTCTGGCATCCTTTAAACTGAGATTTACAAGCACAAAGATCAGTGAGATGTTGACTGATGAAGGGCCAAACAGAGAATGATAATTGGCGCCAATTTCGGAACGTCTGCGTCACTGCGCATGCGCAGTAGAGGCGTAGTATGGAGGTCCTTTAGGACATGATTTCTTTTTGTTTTGGATGCAAATTTTGGGGATTGGGGGGCAAAATTTGTGTTTGGCCCTGGTTTTGTTAGAGTTAGCACCAGCTAAGTCTGAGTCATTGGTACAGTATAAAAATTCTGATGTTTCAGAAAAATAATTTGTACTGTTGGCTTCAACTTGTGTTAGGTAAAGGATTAAAGATGCAGTACATAAAGCAATGTTGGGCTATATGAGTCGATTTTCTTTTTTGCATGTAATAACTCCCAATCTTTCAAAATGCATTTTGGGAATAATTGCCTGAGTGACACGTTTGTGTGTGTGTTTGTGTGTGTGTGTGTGTGTTTGTGTGTATGTGTGTGTGTGTGGGGGGGGGGGAGGGAGGGGGAGGGAGTTGTGGAACCTATATTGAAACCTGACTTGTATTACTAGCTGGAAAATACACATATCAACTTTGGTTGAAATCAAATAATCCAAACTGGAGTTATCAGTCGGAAACCAATTGTTTACAGACAGATGGATGGACCGACAGATGGACAGACGAAAGTCATGACTGTAGCCCTGACTATAAACAGTCAGGCTAAAAATACATTTTGTACCAAAGAAGAAATATTGCATGAATGGCCCTGGGTGAGGAGGAGGTGGGGTGGGGTGGGGGGTGAGGGGTGGGGAGAGTGGGGGTGTGTTAGGGGAGTCCATTTTATTTTTTTTTTCACATGTGGTCAGTCGGTCTAAATCCTTCAGAATGCATTTTGAGCAGAGAAAAAAAAATACCTGACTGATACCATGGGGGTGGGGGTGGGAGGGGGTGGGGGTGAGGTGTTTGTCTGGGTTTTCAACCACAAACTTTAACCAGAACTGTAAAAAAGCATTTTTGATGAAAGAAAAAAAAAGAGCCTAATTGGCCCCCCAGGGTGGAGGGGGGGGGGGGGGGGGATTACGTGAGTTTAAAAAAGGTTCCAGATGTAGTGACTGTAAATAGTTCAAAATGCATATTCAAGAGAAAAAAAAAGCCTAATTGGGAGGGGGGGTAAATTTCTGTCTGGATTTTTAACCACAAACTTTAACCAAAACTGTAAAAAAGCATTTTTGACAAAAGGAATAAAAAGGTTCTGCATGTAGTGACTGTAAATAGTTCAAAATGCATACTGGAGGAAATAACAAAAAAAAAAATGGGGGGGGGGGGGGGGGGGGGGGAGAGGGCGGTGGTGTTTGTCTGGGTTTGTAACCAAAACTGTAAACAATCATTTTTGACGAAAGAAAAAAAAGGGCCTAATTGGCCCCCGGTGGGGTGGAGGGTTGGAGTTGGGGGGGGGGGGGGGGGGTACGTAAGTTTAAAAAATATAAAGTAACATGACAATCGGATAGATATTTTTTGAGTTATCTCATGCCAAAGCAGTCCTTAAAATTTAGCGTGCGCGATCGCGCGGCGCGCGTAGTGCGCGGGCAAATTAAAATTATCGTGCGTTATATAAAGTGCGCGCAGGGTTAAAAAAGTAGCGCTTGTACAATTTTAGGTAGTTCATTGAGATATTGGCCGGTTACTGGTTAACAACTTAACAACAGATAATTTATATTGCAACAACGTAACGTCATCAAAGCCGTTGAGTTCGACTTCTGTGACAACAGCTCACGATGCCATGTACGCGGCTTCCTGTCTGTTGTTTGATGTGGAGCATGTGTCGGCAGTGCACTCTTTGATCTCAGATCTCTTATCGCAGGGGATCACGTGACATTCGGCGACCGATTCTCCACTCATTCATTGTCTTTGTCATTACTTCTCGAAAACATGGACACGGACGAGTCTGTCTCTGATTATCAGTCAAAGGGAAAAACTGTGGGGGTTGAAACCTTCAAGAAATGGAACGTTGGTTCACTTATAGGATACCGCACAGGGAAAATCAAGGGCCGTGAGGTAGTCACGGGGGTATGGTGCAAGACCTGCGCAAAACACATTGATAAAATCAAGCGGTCCGGTATATTAAAGGGACAAATGCTGATTGAAGACAATGGGAAAAAATATTTATGCTCAATGACGTTGGCTTTCTCGAACCTCCATCTTATTCCCCCCCCCCCCCCCCCCCCCCCACCACCACCCTTTCTCTAAAATCAGAATATAAAATAAAATAAAAAATGGGAACGAATATTTATGTTGAACGACGTCCCTCTCATATAAGTTCGTGGAATATGGGAATAAATAATATTTATGCTGAATCAGTGAATGTTGTTGGCTTTTTCGGACCTCCGGCTTATATCTCCTCACCACCACCCTTTCTCTAATACTCAGCCAAAGACATCTCCGCGAGTTGACTGTTGAAAAGAATCTGCAAAATCTCTGATGTTATTTGTCATAAATTGATGTTACGTAATAAAATCAATAAAAAAATTGTATACGAGTTGGTTTTTCATCTAATTCCACTAGAGGAGGCGAATAAGCTGGAGGTCCGAAAAAGCCCGCCCGGGTCCGAAAAGGCCAGGGTCCGTCTCCGAATAAGCCAAAGTCCGAATGAGCCGAGGTCCGAATAAGCCGCATACCCCCAACAAGAACGTTGAAAGTTTCAGAAAGAAACCGTTACCATATTCATTTTGCTAGGTTGAACATCCGCAGGGAAATACCCGGATAATAAACCATCATCATTTTAACAAATTAAAGTGTTTGAACCATGTAATTTGTCGTAACATTTTATTACGCACGAGTTTGTGCAGTTTATTTAGTTTAACTCGAAATGTCAAATCACTCGATCTTATACTTGTGCGAAGATACTACCTTCTGTCCCTTTACAAACCAACACAAGTTAGGCCTATATATTGACGAATGCTTCCGCCTCCGGAATGCATCAGGGTGATTAAATCTACTTGGTTTGTTCCCCGAGGCAAATCAGCGACACTTGTCTTTTTCAAATTCACCGGAACGGAAGATTTATTATCACAGGACGCTATTTATAGATTTTTGAAATGGCTCGACTGGGATTCGAGCCCGTGCCGGCAGACTTCCCCACGGCACTAACTCGCCTAGCAAATCAATACCAACGCCCTAGACCACTCGGCCACCGGCAGAGTGGTCTAGGGCATTGGTATTGATTTGCTAGGCGAGTTAGTGCCGTAGGGAAGTCTTATGTGTTATGTTGATTTTTGAAATGGCTCGACTGGGATTCGAGCCCTTGCCCACTGCCGAAAGACTTCCCTACGGCACCAACTCGCCTAGCAAATCAATACCAACGCCCTAGACCACTCGGCCATCGGCAGAGTGGTCCAGGGCGTTGGTGTTGATTTGCTAGGTGAGTTGGTGCCGTAGGGAAGTCTTGTGTGTTCTGTTGATTTTTTAAATGGCTCCACTGGGATTCGAGCCCGTGCCCAGTGCCGAAAGACTTCCATACGGGACCAACTGACCAACTCGCCTAGCAAATCAATACCAATGCCCTAGACCACTCGGCCACCGGCAGAGTGGTCTAGGGCGTTGGTATTGATTTGCTAGGTGAGTTGGTGTCGTAGGGAAGTCTTGACGAGTAAAGTAGTTACCGTAGGTCGGGCATTTCCAGGTTCGTTTCGGCTCTCAGTTCAAATTATTGACATCGATCACGTGATGTTTGTCATGTGCCGCCTACAATCTTTTTCTGCCAGGGTAAAGTCATTCGTCGTAAGGTAAATAGAAGATTATGTCCACCATATGTCTGCGAATATCGGGAAAATATTTCATGAGTGGGACGTGTTAGTATCATTTTTTGCGAGCCGCTATAGCTACGAGTAATGCCACCATCGTCGGTACGGTTCAAAATACGAAGTATTCAGTAGTAATTGTGGTGAAAAATTATTAGGTTTTTTGACTAAGTCTCGTCATTCGGAAAGCGCGGGCAGCCTTCAAACCACAAGCGCGATACATAGCGCACGTGGTGTTTTCTAAATTTTAAGGACTGCCAAAGAGATTGGAGGAATTTTCAATTTGAAGGATAAAGGGGGTTAATATCTCCGGATCAAATTATCAGATTTACACCAAAAAGTATACAGCTCAGCACATTAGTAACCTGAACACAATTATAAAGTAATTTGACAATCCAAGCGATATTTTTCAAGTTATCAAATGCCAAAGGGATTGCGGGAATTTTCAATTTGAAGGATAAAGGGTTAATATCTCAGGATCAAAATAACAGATTTACACCAAAAACTATACAGCTCGGTACATCAGTGACCTGAACACAAATATAAAGTAACTTGACAATCCAAGCAATATTTTTCAAGTTATCGAATGCCAAAGGGATTGGAGGAATTTTCAATTTGAAGGATAAAGGGTTAATATCTCAGGATTAAATTATCAGATTTACACCAAAAACTATATAGCTCGGCATATCAGTAACCTGAACACAAATATAAAGTAACTTGACAATCCAAGTAATATTTTTCAAGTTATCGAATGCCAAAGGGATTGGAGGAATTTTCAATTTGAAGGATAAAGGGTTAATATCTCGAGATCAAATCATCAGATCTACACCAAAAACTATACAGCTCGGCACATCAGTAACCTGAACACAAATATAAAGTAACTTGACAATCCAAGCAATATTTTTCAAGTTATCAAATGCCAAAGAGATTGGAGAAATTTTCAATTTGAAGGATAAAGGGTTAATATTTCGGGATCAAATCATCAGATTTACACCAAAAACTATACAGCCTGGCAAATCAGTAGCCTGAACACAAATATAAAGTAACTAGACAGTCCAAGCAATATTTTTCAAGTTACCGAATGTCAAAAGGATTGGAGGAATTTTCAATTTGAAGGATAAAGGGTTAATATCTCAGGATCAAATTATCCGATTTACACCAAAAACTATACAGCTCAGCACTTCAGTAACCTGAACACAAATATAAAGTAACCTGACAATCCATGCAATATTTTTCAAGTTATCGAATGCCAAAGAAATGGATATGGATGCCGGATGGACAGACGGACGGACGGATGGACAGACAGACGAATGGACAAAGGATGGACGAACGACGGATGGTCACCCCGGATGCTGGCATTATGTTTACCATACATAGTATGGGTACACATAAAAAGGTTCCGCATGTAGTGAATGTAAATAGTTCAAAATGCATACTGGACAAAAGAAGAAGAAACAAGCCTAATTGGAGGGGGTGGGGGGGGGGGGGGGGTAGGGGTGTTTGTCTGGGTTTTTAACCACAAACTAGGAGTCATCCTACCAAGCTACAATGAAATCCCTTCATAATTATGGCCTGTGGAATATTCTAAAGGTTTTCAGGCTTCGGGCCTCTGTCGCCGTCACAGTTGCCCAAAAGGGGGCGTTCTCATGTAGACATTATATGAAGTCAACCTATCAAGTTACAATGAAATCCCTCCATAAATATGACGTGTAGACTGTGCTAAAGGTTTTCGGGTTTTGGGCTCGGGCAGTCGTGACGGTTGATAGATCATGCCCAAATGGTGAAATTCTCATGCAGACATCATACAGAGTCAACCTATCAAGTTACAATGAAATCCCTCCATAAATATGACGTGTAGACTGTGCTAAAGGTTTTCGGGCTTCGGGCTCGGGCAGCCATCATGGTTGAATGATCGCAACCAAAAGGGGCATTCTCATCTGGGCATCATGTGGATTGATCCTACAAAGTTACAATGAAATCCCTTCAAAAATATGACCTGTAGACTGTGCTGAAGGTTTTCGGGCTTTGGGCAGCTGTAGCCGTCACAGTTGCCCAATCACGTCCAAAAGGGGACTTTCTCATGTAGACATTATGTGAAGTCAACCTATCAAGTTACAATGAAATCCCTCCATAAATATGACCTGTAGACTGTGCTAAAGGTTTTCGGGTTTTGGGCTCGGGCAGTCGTGACGGTTGATAGATCATGCCCAAATGGTGAAATTCTCATGTAGACATCATACGGAGTCAACCTATCAAGTTACAATGAACTCCCTCCATAAATATGACCCGTAGAGTGTGCTAAAGGTTTTTGTGTTTTGGGCTCGGGCAGTCATGACAGCTGATAGATCAAGCCCAAATGGGGAAATTCTCATCTAGACATCATACAGAGTCATCGTATCAAGTTACAATGAAATCCGTCCATATTAAACATGACCTGCAGACTGTGCTAAAAGTTTTTGGGTTTCGGGCTTGGGCAGCCATCACGGTTGACAGATCATGCCCAAACGGGGAGGTTCTCATCTAGGCATTATACAGAGGCATCCTACCAAGTTGCAATGAAATCCCTTCATATATACTACTAATTAGACTGTGCTAATGGTTTTTGGGTTCTGGGCTCGGGCAGCCATACCGGTTGACCAATCACGACCAAAAGGGGACGTTCTCATACAGACATGACCTAAAACCTGCATATGAAATTTCGTGACGATCAGACAAGAACTTCCGGGTATAGCCTGTACCTGAAGGTTGAATAAAAAAACTTTAACCACAAACTTTAACCAAAACTCCAAATGTCAACTAAACAGGAAAAAGAACCCCACTTGAACCTTCAGTAAAAAACTTTAACCACAAACTTTAACCAAAACTCTAAAAGTTAACAGACGGACAGACGGACAGGCGGACGGACGGACAGACAAAAGTCATTACTATAGCACTCACTGTGAACAGTCGCGCTAAAAATCAGAAAAATCTGAATGTCAAATGGCATTAAAATGTAGCTTGTGTTTTGCCTGAATTAAAACTTACTTATAACACATTCCATTATTTAGAGTGACACATAGGTAGTGCAGCATAAAAAGTGCAACTCTCCCAATAAATTCTGGGAATGTTCTAAGTTATAAGAAGACAATTATAATATTATCCACTTTGTAAGAAAACAAACATACTTTTCCTATGTGGTACCTTTGAGAGCTTCAGTATTGTCAAATGTGGTTTGAAACCTCTTTTGTCAGTTGTTCTTATTGAATGCTTCAAAAAACATTGTTCTGTAACATCTATAATAAACAATATAAATTATATTAATACTCCTGTTGAAACTTTACCCAACCTAAGTCACAGAAACACCTTTCGACCCATGAGGCTACTAAAACAACAAGAGCACACGTATCGCTGAAGCAATACAATGTCCCCTACCAGACTAATGAGCATTAATAATTATACAAATGTTATAACCTAGATGTGATCAGCATGAATTCCGTGGAAGCATTTCCAAAAAAAGTCCAGAAAACTGATATTTTGGTGCTTTTCCATATTTCCAAGGGCCATAACTCACACAAGAATAATGCAATCAGCATGAAACTCAAACTTGATCTGTAAGTCATCGTTCTATAGTAGGTTACCAAGAATGAAATCATTTGGTTGAAGCATTTCCCAAAAAAGTCCGGAAAACTAAAGTATGACTGACAGACTGACTGACAGACTGACGGATGGACAGAATGCAAATGAAACTTGATCTGTAAGTCATCGTTCTATAGTAGGTTACCAAAAATGAAATCATTCCGTTGAAGCGTTTCCAAAAAAAGTCCGGAAAACTAAAGTATGACCGACAGACTGACTGACAGATTGACGGATGGATAGACAGAGTGTAAATGAAACTTGATCTGTAAGTCATCGTTCTATAGTAGGTTACCAAAAATGAAATCATTCCGTTGAAGCGTTTCCAGAAAAAGTCCAGAAAACTGATATTTTGACGCTTTTCCATATTTCCAAGGGCCATAACTCACACAAGAATATGGCAATCAGCATGAAACTCAAACTTGATCTGTAAGTCATCGTTCTATAGTAGGCTACCAAAAATGAAATCATTCCGTTGAAGCGTTTCCAAAAAAAGTTTGGAAAACTGATATTTTGGCGCTTTTCCATATTTCCAGGGCCGTAACTCACACAAGAATAATGCAATCAGCATGAAACTCAAACAAACTTGATCTGTAAGTCATCGTTCTATAGTAGTTTACCAAAAATGAAATCATTCCGTTGAAGCGTTTCCAAAAAAAACTCCGTAAAACTGATATTTTGGTGCTTTTCCATATTTCCAAGGGCCGTAACTCACACAAGAATAATGCAATCAGCATGAAACTCAATCTTGATCTGTAAGTCATCGTTCTATAGTAGTTTACCAAAAATGAAATCATTCTGTTGAAGCGTTTCTAAAAACCTCCGGAAAACTGATATTTTAGTGCTTTTTCCCATATTTCCAAGAGCAGTAACTCACACAAGAATAATGCAATCAGCATTCAGAAACTCAAACTTGATCTGTAAGTCATCGTTCTATAGTAATTTACCAAAAATGAAATCATTCCGTTGAAGCGTTTTTAAAAAAACTCCGGAAAACTAAAGTGTGACTGACAGACTGACAGACCGACAGACTGACAGACCTAGAGACTGATGGATGGACAGAGTGCAAACCTAGAGTCCCCTCCGGCGATGCCAGTAGGGGACTAAAAAATACTTACTCTTAGGCACCCCCCCATCATTGAAAATCTGTCTCATAACTCTTTTTTTTTTTAACTGGAAATCTGTTCACTGATACTATTTTGCACTTGCAGCACTAAAAATTTAACCAACTATATCTTGTTCTGCAGAACTCACAAGCTTTGTTGAACAAGCTATAGTTGGTTCAATTTGTAACTGCAGTATGGGAAATTTTGATAAAAGCGTTAGTTTTTCCACAGAGCACAGTACAAGTCAAAATAAGTTGTTGCATATCCACAATAAACTAAGTATACTGCTGCTCCTGCACTTATAAGATCAGAATCTGACCTCATTTTCTGAAAAGCTCTCAGTGAGAGCTTTCCAGAAAATGAAGTCAGATTCTGGTTTTTCAGTGTAGGAAGAGAAAGATACATAGTTTATAGTGGTTATCCTACAACTTATTTTGACTTGTACTGTAGTGTAAGGACTTAAATTACAAATTCCAATTATTTTCAAGACTATTTTTGTTGATTATCAGATAAAAGCCTCCCACTCTCATCATAAAGTTGGGGATACAATTTAAAAACATTCTTTTTTTTTCGATAGTGCCAAGAAGAAAGAATCCAACAAGCTTGTTCAAATAAGAAACAAGCTGTGTTTGACAAGAAAAAAGAATAGTTAGAGAAGGCAAGCTTTGATTTTATATAGCACACGGGGCTGCTTGAGCTTTTTTGGGCTGCCAATTATCCAGTCTATTTTTTTAAATAAAAGACATCTGCTCTACATTTATACTGATAAACTCCCATCAGCCTAACTTATGAGCAGCCTTATTTAGCCTCAACAATAAGAGTACGAAAAAACCTGCGAACACTTGACAGAGCTTAAAAAACACTGGTGGAGTGTATCACCCTGTTTTAACCTTAATCAAATATTATGGGTCTGTGAAGTTTCAAAATATGATTTGATTCAAAATTGACGTGATGAATCGATTTGATTTAAGTTGCACCAATTCAGAAATTTTCTAATCACGGAGATGTTCTCAAAATCCTACAAAGTGTCTCTCTTTTCTTGAACTTTTTTTTAACAATTTCAACACAACAGGAGACCTGATGATATAAGAGTTGAAAGAGGTTCCACTTCTAAAAATACTTTGATTCTGTTTGGAATATTCCATTTTGACTGATTTTCCCAAATATACGAGTTGCCATTACATACAATAATTGAGTGGAGCCTGACAATATTGGTTTTCTTACACTTGTAAGAGGTGCGACATCTCCAACTGGAAGAGCACTGAGAGCTTGATTCAAGATTCGATATCCTCTGGTCAATTCAATTCGATCCAAAATTTAAGATTTGCAGGGCCCTGCAAAAACAGCCAAATCTGCCGAGTGTTATACATAGAAATCCCCTTACAATTTTGTTTCTGTTTTTCGTTAAAATTTCAAAATATAAGTTTATGATCTCTAACTGGAGCAAGTCCATAGATCATGTTGTAATGAGAGGTCATAGCTATTTTGAAAGTGAATCGTTGAATTACAATTTTTTATATGGAGGGGGGGTGGGGGGGGGGGGAGGGGGGAGATAGAGGTGAGAGAAGTATAATATTGTGTCAGCCTCTATTGGTGTCAGTGTCAAATAAGCAGTTAACAGTTCTTATGAAGGAGAGATGTATTAACTGGTAGAGTGCTGGAAACCCATATTTGGGCTTTATTCTGAAGTGTTGGTACCACAACTTAAAGGGTTCATATTCTGTGGATGTTCCACATATCGCCTTTGAAGTGAATTATTTAGTGTGTTAGGATTTACCTTGTTACAATTTATGGGAGAGTGCCTATTGGCACTCTCCCATAAATTGTAACGAGGCAAAAAAATGTGAACAAATTTTAATGACCAAAAATAATTCAGCACTCCACCAGTTAAAGATCAATGAGTTTGGCATTACTCTTCTTGGAATTAACAGCTGTCAACAGTACATTGATTATACACATACTTCTATAAATATTCTCATTCCTGAGGAAGCCACACTCAAAGGTTTATTGAATACAGTAAGACTTCATTGGGAGTGGAGTGGCTCACTGGTTAGAGCACTGAACTTCAAACTAAAATGTCCATGGTTTGATCCTAACTGGTAGTAATTGTGTTGTGTCTTTGGGAAAGGAACTTAATCCTGATTGCCCATGATGAGGGAGGGCAGTCAGGCCTGGCATTCTTTAGGAGTGCTGCATGCCTAGAAAAAATTGAGGAGGGCAATTTTTTGCCCCGCTTGATTTTCTGGAATGCCAGACAAGTTGGAGACTGCCGTTAAAATCTATTATCATTTGACAATGTTGCATTGATTCACAATAATTAATGACCCATTCTTTTTGATACATTTTGAGTGTAGAAGACAGTCACATAAGAATTGAATGCAACATTTTTAATAAAGATGTGTGTGCCAATTGTTCCACTATGTAGCTGAATGTAGTACAATTTTTCAGTCACAATAGTAATACCTTGAACTTGAAGTGAATATAACCAAAATAGCATACAAGTATACGCATTAAAAATTGGCCAGTGGGGCATGGTAGACGAACAGTGGTGCTGAGTACTGAGATGCACAGTATGTTGATGGTGCACTTGGTGTCAGCCAATAAATAAATAAATGAACAAGAGGCCCCAGAGTGACTGAGGGCGCTCACCTGACATGGTAGTCTAAATATCAAACCAGGGACTTGAGTTGAATAAGCTGCATATGCCCCTCCTAAGAAAAGCATATACCAACTAGATGAAGAGATTGTGCCCACACAATACACAGGATTTCCGTTCTATTTTCAGGCAGAAAAACCTTGTACCCTACATGCGAACAGTTGAACGGAGGAATGTATGAATGGACAACCAGAGGAATGGATGGATGGACAGATGGATGGATGAATGGGATGGATGGACATGGGTAAAACAATATCCCCCACCCTCCAACTTTTAGTCATGGGAACATAATAAATAGTGTTGAAAAAATGAAAAAATGTAAAGTAATTTATATATTTTTTATACTTACCAATGGCCCAGACTAGCTGGTGCTAACTCAAAGATATCTTGGGCCAAAGACAAATTTTGCCCCCCAATCCCCAAAATTTGCATGCAAAACCAAAAATTTGAAGTCCTATTTGGCCCTCCATACATTTACTCTGCGTGCATGCGCAGATGCCAGGAAGTCACCGAAACTGGCGCCAACATCATTCTTTGTAAAAAAAATTATAGTATAATAATTCAGCGGGGAGGTATGAGTGCCCAGTACTGCCCACTCATGGGAGGGCCATTCCCGTCTGGGCCATTGGTAAGTATAAACAAGAGGCCTGTCACGCCTAGAGAGCTCCGCTTAGAATAATTGATGACACACCGTCTATTGATAATACATATTGTTATGAAGTTTGGTGTAAAAATATTCAGCGGTTCAGAAATTATGGCTTGGACAAACAAATATCAAAAATATCTTAAGATTTTCTTGATCCTGTGACCTTGACCCTGTGGATTTACAGACCGCAGAATAATTGATGACACACCGTCTATTGATAATACATATTGTTATGAAGTTTGGTGGAAATATATTCAGCGGTTTAGAAATTATGGCTCGGACAAATAAAATGTTGACGACGGATGGACGGAGAGACGGACGACGGACAAATCAGTATAAGAAAAGCTCTGCTGACTTTGTCAGCGGAGCTAAAAATATATAAATTACTTTAAATTTTTTCATATTTTTATACTGTATACCAACGGCCCAGACTAGCTGAATCGTAAAAAGGTGGAGGGCCTAGAACTTCCGAAATAATAGATCAACATAGATCAAATCCTTCAATCCATGATGAAGAAGATTAGAATAATTAGAATTTACATGTATATCTCTTTTATACCATAATAGAAGAGACATATCCTAATAAGGATCCCAATTACGTAAATCCTAAATCTGAGCATGCTAATTAGGATGTAACGAGTTCACAATTTTTAAGGCTAGCCTAAACTAAGGCCTAAAAATTAGAATGGCATATTTGAGAATGAGAGAAAATTGCCCATAAACCTACGCCATACAATAATACTACAGCTGATTGCCGAATATAGTATGGACAAAACAGCTTCCTTCATAGTTACATACCCAATAAGCCAGAGAAGTGGAGAAAATGACCCCCCCCCTGCCCTTTTTTGAACATATCTTCAAAAGAAAGAGGGGAGAGCTGTGGAATCAATAAGTGGTACCAGGAAACAATATAAATAAATATCGATCAGGCACTCGGGAATTAATTCATGAATAATAAATGGTGCTTAACGCCGCTTCACAAGCCAAGGCTATAGTGACGATTTTGGTAAATAACATTATCCGGTACAAAATATGCACTGCAGATGGCGTATACAGATACGACAAAATCACTGATATAATAATATAACATACACATATTAAAGTGAGATACGATGAACAATCTCTGCAGAGAAAACACGCTTCAAAAATCATTCACAGGCGGCCTCTGTACAATTAAATCTGGTAAGAACACTCTCCAACGTGTACTATTTGGTATTTACAACTATAAACACGAGAGAATATGTGATTTGAGAACCGACAAAATAGAGACCAGGATCTAGAAATGGAGGTAGGTATGATTAACCAGCTCCAACAAAGACCGCCCCAGAAATATATAATAATTTCAAGGTCCACCAAAGTGATAGAATAATAAAATATTGCGCGAGTGCATTAAAATCCAGCCTGTAATCATCTAAAAAACCACTAAGTGGTTATGCAGTCACTTATGAACTCAAATAGCAGCAATTATGATGATTTAATAAGTGCTTGTATATTAAAAATCAGGGAGACCTAGCTGAGCATACCTTGGAACTTTCCGCCTTCCTCCTTTCCATCGCCGCAGGGTGAGCATGATTGGATTTTATAGTGCTCGCTACACCTTTATTCTCTCCTCGACCGCTGCGGTCATATCCGACGTCATGACACCCATATTCTGAGTGAAAGACGCACTGGTTGAGCTAGCTGGAGACAAGGTTGTAAACCCTATATTCTAAGGTCTAGGCCCTTGTCTTATATCATTGAGCACTTTTGCCGCTAACTCTGATTACTATTTAAATGCGACACACCCGGTGTCACGGTCCTCATATTCAAGAGTAACCGCTTCACCGGCGACAGGGAACTGAAACTACTCATCACGGTTTATAGCCCTGTGCAATATAAAGAGCACTTTAGCCTTATGTAGAGGAAGCCGTAAGACTAGCCGACCCCGGCTGCCTATTAGACGGGACGTCCCGGACAAGAGGCATGGACATAAACTCCGACTGACGCAAGTTTCTACCAATAACATCTGGCCCCAGATAATGCTGTAAGAGAGAGAGAGAGACCTCTCTCTTGCTCGTGGTCCTGGCAGACCTGTACGAGCGTACCTCAGAACTTGCCGGCTTCCTCCTTTCGTCATCGCTGGGTAATAATTGTATATAAAAATGCTCGCCCAAACACCCCAAGGGTGAGGATGTAACCATGGAGATATACAGAATAATCTTCTATATAATACGTTAAACTCTCAAGAAATTTTATAAAAAATTTCAATAAAACAAGCCAAAAAGCTTGGGAGGTTAACTAGGGGGATCAAGGGAAGGTAGGGAAGGAATACTAAAGGAAACAGTGGACAAATCATTATCAATCAATGATGACGTCAGGCCCATGTCCCGAAATTGGGGAACATGAACTACTTTCTATAAATATTATAAAATTACAGCTCTGAACGTTTCAAACCACCGTTTCTTCCTTCCTTCATCCAGTTGAGTCCTTAGATCCACCGAAATAACCATTGATTTGTGTCTGGCATCATTAAAACTGAGATTTAAAAGCACAGATGTCAGTTTGATGTTATCTGACTGAAAAGCCAAACAAAGAATGATTTTGGCGACAGTTTCGGTGACTTCCTGGAGTCTGCGCTCGGAGAGTAAATGTATGGAGGGCCAGATAGGACTTCTAATTTTCGGTTTTGCATGCAAATTTTGGGATTGGGGGGCAAAATTTGTGTTCGGCCCTAGATATTTTTGAGATAGCACCAGATAGTCTGGGCCATTGGTATACAGTAAAAAAATATTAGTCGACTAGTTGTTGATGCTGATATTGCCCAAAGTCAACTCTGGATTTCCACGTCAACTAGTTGGAACATGTAGTATTTCCTATAAAACATTACAATCTAACAAAATTCCGATGTAAAATCTACTGGGGAAGATTTAAAATGATTGTCAGTTGATCTGTTCAGAGAGTGAAACCAACAACACTCATAATAATGAGATAACCGACACAGACTTTGAGATCAAAGTAGACGTGAAAGTTAAATGTGTTGTCTTGGCTCCTTTGATTGAACTCGCTGAGTCTGCACATGCCTGTTAACGGCGAAGTTATTTGGACTTGTCTTCATAATACCATACAATAAAATTTCTATTATAGAGAGATTCCCATGCCATTTAATTTATTACTTATCAACCGGCATCAGTAAAGTGTGCAACAACTGGAGAAAAATATTCAACTTCAGCGGTATTGGCAGGCCAAAAATATGCTTACAGAAATTGCCCCTCTCTCGGCATTGCATTCAGGTGCCGAAAGCATCGGATACTCGCTCAGCACACGCAATTTGAGAGGGGGGGGGGGGGGGGTGGGAAACTACTTTGAAATTGAAATGTGCCATCAAAAGGAGCCTTCTGGTGGCTTTTTGGGACCAAATGCAATTGTTTTTCTGGACGGAAAAAATGTTCACTCTTTGACATGTTTCAAATTGCACCGAAATCCCAGTTTATCGGTAGATATTTCGTCGGTTTGTTTATAAACATGATAATGATGGGCTTCTCTGGTTTGCATATTCTCTATTCTGGCATGTACTAACCCTGAATTATTATTGAGGCAATTCAAAGTCAATTTAAAGAGGTTAACAATGTTAGTATATTCAAATTATTCTTCTAACTCTTTTTATTGCTCCATAGTATAATCATATTTGCATATTAAATAAACTTTCCTTGAAACAACCAATGACAAAAATCTCCCTATTCGGCATGACATTGAAATCACCAGAAATAAAATAAATATCAAACGACCAAAATGATAACACACTTTACTTAAATGCAATATCTACGTATCTGCTGGCCACTGTCAATAATTTCTATGTATATGTTTGAATGGAATTAAAAAATGAATGTGTCAAGCACACTGTAGCTCAACTTGACAAACTTGAAGTTGGTAAGTTATAAGTGAAATGGCAAAATTGAAGATCATTGGTTTCAATGTTATTTGGTGAAACTTTAACGTAACAGCATTGTGTATACACAACGTCAGAGCAATCCATGCATTTTTAAATGTAAACTATAAGGCTGGTTAAAGGAAGAATGCTGATACACAAATGCAGTAAGTTTAAAGGTCATTGAAGTGGCAACTTTTTTCACAGAAATGAATGCTAATCGATAGCTCTTATCTAGATGTCTCGCCTAATCAGCACACCAAGTTCAAAAACAATCCTATGATAAATGTGCCCTGTAGGACATGTCAAAGAAGAATGTTGATGCACAAATGCAATAAATTCAAAGGTTGTTGCCAACAGCAACAGTTTTTGATGGAAATGAAAAGAAATTTGATAGCTCCTATCTTGGTCACCCTGAATAAGCATACCAAGTTTCAAAACAACCCGATAATGAATGTGCCCTCTGAGGAAGATGTTAATGCACAAATGTACAAATGTTAATGCTAGTGGCAATGTTGTTTTTTTTTAATTTTTTTTCTGGAAATTCATAAATATGCCCTGTAGAGAGAGCAAAAGGGATAAGTTGCTGCACAAAAGCACTAAGTTCAAAGGCTGGGGCTAACAACAATTTTTTTATGGAAATGAAAGAAAATCAAGAGCTCCCATCTAGGTCACCCTGAACATGCATACCAAGTTTCAAAGCGATACAATCATATATGTACAATGTAGGGCATTTTTTGACGGAAAAGAAAGAAAATTGATAGCTCCATCTAGAGGTCACCCCAAACAAGCATACAAGTTTCAAAGTGATCCAATCATAAATGTGCCCTGTAGGGTGTGCCAAAGGGAAATATTGATGCCTAACTAAACTAAGTTCAAAGGTCGGTGCTAATGGCAAAATTTTTCAACGGAAATGGAAGAAAATCGATTGCTCCCATTTAGAGGTCACCACAAATAATCATACCACATTTCAAAACAATCCAATCATAAATGTGCCCTGCAGTGTGCCAAAGGGAAGTATTGATACACAACTGCATCAAGTTCTTCAAAGGACATTGCCAACGGCAGAAAAGGAAAAGGAAGAAAATAGTTAGCTGCCATCTAGAGGTCACCCCAAACAAGCATACCATGTTTCAAATCAATCCAATCAAAAATGTGCCCTGCAGTGCGTGACAAAGGGAAATACTGGTACATGACTGCACTAAGTTCATCAAAGGTAGTTGCCAACGACAGCTTTTTTGACAAAAATGGTCGAAAATCGATAGCTCCTATCTAGATGTCACCCCAAACAAGCAAACCAGGTTCAAAGCAATCCAATCATATATGCACCCTGTAGGGTTTGCTAAAGAGAAATATTGATGCCTGACTAAATTAAGTTCAAAGGTCATTGCCAGCGGCAACATTCTTTTACAGAAATTGAAGATGAAAGTATCAATTACACTGCAGCTCAACTTGAACTTGGTAAGTTATAAGTGAAATGGCAGAACTTAAGATCATTGGTTTCAATGTTATTTGGTGAAACTTCAACATAACAACATTGTGTGTGCATGTCAGAGCAATCCATGCATTTTTAAATGTAAACTGTAAGGCTGGCTGATCATAAATGTGCCCTGCATGGTGTGTCAAAGGGAAATATTGATGCATAACTGCACTAAGTTCTTTGCCAGCAGCAACATTTTTTTGACGGAAATGGAAGATGAAAGTATCAATTATACTGTAGCTCAACTTGAACTTGGTAAGTTATAAGTGAAATGGCAGAACTGAAGATCATTGGTTTCAATGTTATTTGATGAAACTTAAACATAACAGCATTGTGTGTGCACGTCAGAGCAATCCATGCATTTTTAAATGTAAACTGTAAGGCTGGCTAAAGGAAGAATGTTGATACACAAATGCGGTAAGTTTAATAGTCATTGTAATCCTATGATAAATGTGCCCTGTTGGACGTGTCAAACAAGAAATTCAAAGGTTGTTGCCAACAGCAACAGTTTTTGATGGAAATGAAAAGAAAAACGATAGCTCCTATCTTGGTCACCCTGAATAAGCATACCAAGTTTCAAAACAACCCGATAATGAAAGCGCCCTCTGAGGCATGCCAAAGGAAGATGTTAATGCACAAATGCACTAAGTTTGAAGGTTATTGCTAGTGCCAATGTTTTTTTCATCTTTTTTTTCTGGAAATTCATAAATATGTCCTGTAGAGAGTGCAAAATGGATAAGTTGCTGCACAAATGCACTAAGTTCAAAGGCTGGTGTTAACGACAATACTTTTTTTATGGAAATGAAAGAAAATCATTAGCTCGCATCTAGAGGGTGCTCCAAACATGCATACCAAGTTTCAAAGCGACACAATAATAAATGTGCCCTGCAGGGCATGCCAAAGGAATATATTGATGCCTGACTAAATTAAGTTTGAAGGTTGTTGCCAAGTTAATGCAAACATCATCTTTTGATGGAAATGGAGGAAAATTTACAACTCCCATCTAGAGGTCACCCCAATCAAGCATACCAAGTTTCAAAGTGATCCAAGCATAAATGTGCCCTGTAGGGTGTGACAAAGGGAAATATCGATGCCTAACTAAACTAAGTGCAAAGGTCATTGCCAACGGCAACATTTTTTGATGGAAAAGGAAGAAAATTTATAGCTCCCATCTAGAGGTAACCCCAAACAAGCATACCAAATTTCAAAGTGATCCAATCAAAAATGTGCCCTGCAGTGTGTGCCAAAGGAAATTGTGGATGTACAAATGGAGAGACAGACGTATGCCGCCAGACAAGAAGTGACAGCAATTGCTCAGCTAAAAATCGATAGCTCCCATCTAGATGTCACACCAAACAAGCACACCAGTTTTTGAAGTGATCCGATCATAAATGTGCCCTGTAGGGCATGTCAAAAGAATATATTGACGCCTGACTAAATTAAGTTCAATGGTTGTTGCCAGCGGCAACATTTTTCGACGGAAATGGAAGAAAATTGATAGCTCCCATCTAGAGGTCACCCCAAACAAGCACACCAAGTATCAAAGTGATCCAATCATAAATGCAAACATCATCTTTTGATGGAAATGGATGGAAAATTGACAACTCCCATCTAGAGGTCACCCCAATCAAGCATACCAAGTTTCAAAGTGATCCAATCATAAATGGGCCCTGTAGGGCATGTCAAAGGAATATATTGATGCCTGACTAAACTAAGTTCCAAGGACACTGCCAACAGCAACATTTTTTGATGGACATGGAAGAAAATTAATAGCTCCCATCTAGAGGTTACCTCAAACAAGAAAACCAGGTTTCAAAGCAATCCAATCATGAATGTGCCCTGTAGGGTGTGCTAAAGAGAAATCTTAAGGACTGACTAAACTAAGTTCAATGGTCCTGGCCAGCAGCAACAAGTTTTGACAGAAATGGAAGAAAATCGATAGGTCCCATCTAAACATCACTACAAACAAGCATACAACGTTTCAATGTGATCCGATTATAAATGCGACCTGTCTGGTGTGCAATAGCTCAGCTTGACTTCGTCAAAACTGTTGTACACTATACTTGCACCAATGACATTTTTCGACTGTAGGTCAAGATTTGGGGCTTTCAGTATCAATACATGAAACTCTAACACAATATTCATTAATATTCAGGACCCATCATCACCAATGGTGAAGCACTGTAAAATGTTCATCAGTTTATCAAATGTGTTTTTTTGCTGAACTGGAACTTGCCACTTGTTCCACATTTATACTGTCCGATATATCTATTTCTACAAATAATTTTGAAAGCTTGAACTCCAAAATCGGTTTTAAATACACAGTTGAAGTCGGATGGAAATTTACGGTTACAATGAACTAAATGAGCGACTTTTACACGATAAAATTTGGAGGGTTGCCATAATTTTTTAGGGTCAGTTGTGTTACCCTAAACTCAGGGTTTTTGGGTTTTTTTTTTTTTGGGGGGGGGGGGGGGGGGTCTTACATTTTACAACATTACACCCTCAGCATTTTTTTTGTCAACGATGTGCATTTCATATCCTCGGTATTGCTGAATGCCGTGGGCCAACTGCCAGGACTGAATTATTGCTATGTAAATCTTGGCGGCAGAAAGTGGGGTGCTGACTAGTCAACTTCAACTCGACTTTTGGGTGTTGACTAATCTACCCCAGAATCATCCCAGAGTCTTTTCAACACTAATAAATAACCAAGAGGCCCCAAGGAGCCCTTAATCGCTCACCTGACAAAGTGGTTCAAAGAAGTATTTGGGTGTCACATTCAGTTAGACATGGTTCATCAAAACTACAAAGGAATGAAGTGATGAAAAGAAAATTTTATGGGAAAACACTAAGAAATGGATTGGTCCATGCAATGCTCTAAATTAAAATTTGGGCCCCCATAGAAACCTAAATGAAAGTGTCAATGGCACTGTAGCTTAAGTTAACTGTATGTAGTGTTTGATGAAAAGGATAATGTTCAATGTTTATGAAAGGATCATGAAATAAGACAAGAATTGTGATAACTGAGAATAAGTTAATTTCTGTTCCATGACAAATTCCACACACATATATGGGACTTGATAATTATCTATAATTAGCTAATCTAACACATGGCTCCTTGATGGTGGGAAGAAATATTAAAAGCAATGCTATCAACATCTACTGAGTATGAAAATAATTTGTCAGATATAATCTGATTTGGATTACCTCTGCTGGTGATGGTCAGTTGTTTTAATGAGTTTGATGGCATCAACAGCAACTTGGTCAGAGCTGTGACAATGAGGTGTTGATGACCTGACATGACAAACCAAAGATCTGTAGTCACAGTTCCTTTACAAGATTAACTTATACCTATGTGAAGAATGAACAGCTTACATAGAATTTAGATTCTGACTGGTGGATCTGAAGAAGATTTTTAAAGAAATTTCCTCATATTAAACTAAGTTAAAATTCAGGCTCCCCTTGGGGGCCCAAATGTAAACCCAGGGACTCGATTTGAACAAACATGAATCTGAGATCCCTAGAAATGTTGTATACCAAATATGAAAGGATTCTGATTGGTGGATCTGAAGAAGAAGATTTTGAAAAGAATATTCCACATATTGCACTAACTTAAAATCCAGGCTCCAATAGAGAGCCCAAAAATTAACCCAGAGACTCGATTTCAACAAACTGGAAACTGACCCCTCTAGAGATGTTGTCTACTAAATATGAAACTAGAGGTACAATGAGCAAGCTCACAAAATGATACCCCTCGAATGTATAAGTTAGATTATCTCCCCTTGGAAATGTCAGAACGGAATTATATTGCTTCATGCACATCTTCATATGGAGTTCTTCCATTGTGTAAAGTTTCATGAAAATTCGTCAAACGGTTTAGGAGTTGCGCTTATAAGGATGGACAGATGGATGGACGGACAGGGGGGGGGGGGAAGGAAGGGGGGGGAGGTGAGTATATAAATAAATAAATCAATAAATAAATAAATAAATAAATAAATAAATAAAACCCAATTGACTAACAAACAACACTGATCATAAAAATATTCAATCTGGCCCCGGGGGGGGGGGGGGGGGGAGGAGAAGGGGGGGGGGAGTATAAAGATTCTGACTGGTGGATCTGAAGAAGAAGTCTTTTAAAGAACATTCTTCATACTGCACTAAGTTAAAATTCGGGCTCCAAAAGAGAGCCCAAATATTAATTAAGGGGCCCTATTTGAACAAACTTGAATCTGACCCCCCTAGAGATGTTGTACACCAAATATCAAAAGATTTCAACTGGTGGATCTGAAAAAGATTTTTAAAGAATATTCCACATATTGCACTAAGTTAAAATTCAGGCTCCAATAGAGAGCCCAAATCTTAACCCAGGGACTCGATTTGAACAAACCTGAATCTGACCCCCCTAGAGAAGTTATATACCAAATATGAAACGATTCTGACTTGTGGTTCTGAAGAAGATTTTTTTGAATTTTGGAAACAAATTTATGGGTGCTATCAGATTTACGCCCCTTGTGGTGCCCCCCGTGGGCAACTTTATTTGAACAAATTTGAATTGACATATGATAGGGAGCATGCACACCAAATTTGGACAGAAATGGAAGAAAATCGATAGGTCCCATCTGAACGTCACTCCAAACAAGCAATTTGGTAGAGTAGTTTGTGAGAAGTCGATAATGTTAAGTTTATGCCGGCCGGCCGGAGCCGGAGAGATGGAAAGTGATTAGTAAAGCTCCCCTTGATCTTCACTCAGGTGAGCTATTAAATAAATAAATAAATAAATAAATAAATAAATAAATAAATAAATAAATAAAACCCAATTGACTAACAAACAACACTGATCATAAAAATATTCAATCTGGCCTTCGTAAATGATTGTCACACACTATCCTTCCAAGCTTATTACTGATTTTTAATTCTAAGTGCCAATATGAAGTGTAAGTATACCTGCAATATTGTGGAGCTCATCAAGTTGATCCCCAGGATCTATTTCTGCAAACAGCACTTTTTTGTTGAAATGTCCCAGATTTTTTACATCAAGTTTGAGGAGCTCAGATACATATAAGGGTTGAAGCATATGTACAGTATCTTCTAAAGCTTGCTTTGCCCTGGAAATAAATTGAGTTTTTATATTTACTTTGCAGGAATTCAACCGAGTTTGTATTCAATGAATTAAGTCAGAAATGTTTTTCCAGGAAATGGGATGTAAAATGAAAGTGTCAATGACATTGTAGTTCAACTTGACAAACTTGAACTTGGTAAGTTATAAGTGAAATGGCAAAATTGCAGATCATTGGTTCCAATGTTATTTGGTAAAATTTAAACACAACAGCTTTCTGTGTGCACAACATCAGAGTAATCCATGCATTTTTAAATGTAAACTGTAAGGCAGGCTAAAGGAAGAATGTTGATACATAAATGCAGTAAGTTCAGAGGTTATTGTAAACGGCAACTCTTTTTCACAGAAATGAATGCTAATCAATAGCTCTTATCTAGAGATCCCACCTAATGAGCACACCAAGTTAAAAAAAAACAATCCTATGATAAATGTGTCCTGTAGACCATGTAAAAGAAGAATGTTGATGCACAAATGCAATAAATTCAAAGATTGTTGCTAACAGCAACAGTTTTTGATGGAAATGAAAAGAAAATCAATAGCTCCGATCTTTGTCACCCTGCATAAGCATACAAAATTTCAAAACAACCTGATAATGAATGTGCCCTTTGAGGCATGCCAAAGGAAGCTGTTAATGCACAAATGAACTAAGTTTGAAGGTCATTGCTTGTGGCAATGGTTTTTTTTTATTTTGATGAAAATTCATAAATATACCCTGCAGAGAGAGCAAAAGGGATAAGTTGCTGCCCAAATGAAGTAAGTTCAAAGGCTGGTGATAACGAGAATAATTTGTTATGGAAATGTAGCTCACATCTAGAGGTCACCCCGAACACACATACAAAGTTTCAAAGTGATCCGATCATAAATGTGCCCTGAAGGGTGTGTCAAAGGGAAATATGGAGGTCTGACTAAACTAAGTTCAAAGGTCAGCAGCAACCTTTTTCGACAGAAATGGAAGAAAATCGATAACTCCCATATAGATGTCACCACACACAAGCAAACCAGGTTTCCAAGCAATCAGATCATAAAAGTGCCCTGCAGGGTGTGTCAAAGGGAAATATTAATGCTTAACTGCATAAAGATTTTACTAAGTTCATCAAAGGTTGTTGACAACGTCAACTATTTTTGATGGAAATGGAAGAAAGTTAAAAAATTTATAGTAATTTATATATTTTTTATACTTACCAATGACCCAGACATAGCTGGTGCTAACTCTTAAAAATCTAGGGCCAAACACAAATTTTGCCCCCCAATCCCCAAAATTTGCATCTAAAACCAAAAGAAATCATGTCCTGAAGGACCTCCATACTTTGCCCTTACTGCGCATGCGCAGTGTCAAGGACGTTCCGAAATTGGCGCCAATTATCATTCTAACAAGCAGTGCCTGGTCAGCGCTATGTACTCAGCGGGGAGGTATGAGTTCCCAACTCCTGGGAGGGCCATCCCCGTCTGGGTCATTGGTAAGTATAAAAAATATATAAATTACTATAAATTTTTTAACATTTTTATACTGTACCAATGACCCAGACATAGCTGAATAGTAAAAAGGCTGGAGGGCCTAGGACATAGAGGAAAATCCAATAAGCTCAACTATATAATATAGAGTCAACCCCTCAAGGAGAAAAGGGGTATTAGGCTTTACATGTATCTTTCTTATTTTATGATAAATTAGAAAGATACAATACCCTTCATAACTGAGCACATTAACATTCATGTTCTCTATTAACATCCAGTATAACCCTTTATACAAATTATTTTTAAAGTAAGCCAATAAATAAAGTTAGTCCAGAGAATTGAGACTCTTTATATTCTTTAAAAGTGTCCGAGGATTGTATATTAACGCCCGTTTGACACTTGACATATACAAATGCTTCACACCGAGCTACACTTTAAAAATATGACATGAATGAATTTTTAACATTAATATTACACTTTAAAACCATCCCGGAAATGACTCAGCATTACTGACTCCGGAGGAGGAAATCCCTTGCTTTTCACTATAAAGCAGGTGACCTAAGGGAACACCCTCCCCCCCACCCTTCCCATTGCCCTGGGTCAAATAGCCCAGAGCGAAGAGGGCAGCAGGACGGAGTCACTGCCGGAACAGAAAGCCTGCATAACTATAGTTGCAACTGTTTAGTGGACGACATTCTGAGCAACAGATAACGGACCTAAACAATGCAGGTCTCCAGAAATGGACTCAACATTTCTGAGATAAAAATTCGTGAATGTGGATGGCTGAGACCAATAAGCAGCCTTCATTAAATCTGTAATAGCAACACTATTTGCGTAAGCCCAAGATGTCGAAAGAGCTCTTACTTCATGAGCCGAAATCTTAAGCACAGACTGCTGAGAAGAAGATAAATTTTCATAAGCAGTACGGATAGTTAATTGAATCCATCTAGCAATAGAATGGACCGAAATGTCCTTTCTATTAGGCATCAGAGACAGAAAGAAACGTTTTCGTCCCTTTCTGATAAACTGAGATCTCTGTTTATAAATACGTAACGCTCTAACAGGACAGAGTAAAGGCCTACGCCCGTCTGAAGACGGCAGCGCCTTAATAACAATAGGTTCCGGATATTTATTAGGAGCCTGATTCTTAGCTAAAAATCCAACATTAGTAGTGAAGGTGACAGTGTTCCCGACACAACGATAGTGAGAATCGTCCACCGATAGTGCATGAAGCTCACTGACTCTTCTAGCAGAAGAGAAAGCTAAGAGAAAAGCTGTCTTATAAGACAAGAATTTGAAATCTACTGTCTCAAGAGGCTCAAATGGCTTTTCCTTCAGTTTAAGAAGAACCCAAGCTAAATTCCACTTAGGAATTAATCTAAGAGTTCTGGGTCTATTTATCGAGAAGTTTCTAACTAACTTAGATAAAGAGACATTAGATCCAATTTGTAAACTATCATGGTGTGCATAGGTATCAGATAACATAGACCTATAACCCTTAATAGTAACAGGCTGCAGTTTGATCTCGTCAAACAAGTATACTAGAAAGTTTGCAATGTCTGGTATGGAGGTATCAAAAATATCAACAGAATGATCCCTACACCAACGACGAAAAAATCTTCCACTTAGCCGCATAGTTTAGCGAAGAGGAGGTCCTCCTAAAGTTAGAAATCGCGTCCACTTCTCGTCCTGTAAAGTGCTTGCCATGCAAGAAGGACCGCACAACGGAAAAACGTGAAGGTTGAGACCTTGCAGGTTGTGATGAAGTTGACGCGGTTTCCCCTGCGAAAGAAGATCCTCCCGTGGAGGAAGCTTTCGCGGTAGGTCCCACAACAGACACCTGAGTAGATTTATCCACAGTCTCTGTGGAGACAGAGATGCTACCAACAGAATCTTGCATTGAGATTGTTTTATTTTTAGCAATACTTGCTGAACCAACGGCGTTGGAGGATACGCATATCCTATCATTCCGTCCCATGAGATCGATAGAGCGTCTACTGCAAATGCTCTTGGATCCGGACACGGTGACACATACGTCTGCAACTGATTGTTGAGATGTGTCGCAAATAAGTCTATCATTGGCCGTTCCCATTGGTAGCAAATCTGATTGAATACTTGTTTGTTGAGAGTCCACTCCGACGGCAACAAGCGACCCTTCTGTGAAAGGGAGTCTGCTAGTACATTCAGACGACCCAGTATATGACGGACCGAAAGTAGAACTTGATGTTCTAGAGCAAACAGAAGGATTCTTTCTGTTAAATTGAATAACGGAACGGAATGAGTGCCTCCCTGATTCCGTATATACGCCACTACTGTCGTATTGTCGGACAGGATTTGGACATGAGCTTTGTGAATAATATCCATCCAATGACGTAACGCAAGCCAAATTGACATCATTTCCTTGATGTCTATGTGCTTGCTTAGGAACTGTGGATCCCAAAGACCCTGGCATCTCGAATCCGTTGGGATCAATGATGCATCCCAACCTGTTTGACTGGCATCCGTCATAATCGTAAAACTCGGATCCGGCAACTGCAGCGGAACTCCCGGAGTTAACCACTGAATGTTTGCCCAAGTCTGAATCTCTTGTTTCACTTGATCTGACAAGAGAACGTCTATGTCGAGCGAATGAATCTTCACACTCCAATTCTGAGTCAAGAAAATTTGGAGAGGACGAGTGCGTAACCGTCCCATCGGAATGAGATCCGCAGCCGCTCCGCACAGACCTATCAGTCTCATGAACTCCCTCGCTGTGACTTTGTCTTCATGAAGACAATAGCGAGCGTAACAACTAATTTCGCTCTGGTTAACGGCAGACGAACGAGATTGTTGTGCGTCTCGAAGCTCATTCCCAGATGAGTGAATGACTTGGACGGCACCAGATCCGACTTTTCCTCGTTTATAACAAAACCGAGACGTCGGAGCAATAGAAGCAGATTCTGCACATCGTTCTGAAGCGTTAACTCGTTGCCGTACCTCTGAAGAATGTCGTCCAGGTAGGCCGACGTTACCGCAGATGAATGAGCTCGGAAATACATCATTACCGAGTTCATTACCCGAGTGAAAGCCGAGGGTGCTAGGTTCAATCCGAAGCACATCGCCCGGAATTGATACACCACTCCTAGGACTGCGAAGCGTAGATACTTTCTGAATGTCGGATGTACCATGACATGAAAGTACGCATCTTTGAGATCTATGCTTGTAGCATAATCGTTCACCCGCATACTCGCTCTGACCGATCAAATCGTCTCCATATAGAACTTCGGAGCAAAGATCAGCTTGTTTATCCAGCTCAAATCTATGACTGGACGGAACGAGCCGTCTGGTTTCAGAACCAGAAACAGATGGCTGTAGAATCCCGGTGTTTCCTGGTCTTCTACGACCTCTACCGCGTTCTTCATTAAAAGAGACTGCACCTCCGATAACAGAGCGTCTCTTTTCTGCAGATTTGACGGAAGTTGAGTCCATTTTGGACTTCAAGTTAATGGAGGCTTTCGTTTGAAGGATATTCTTAGACCTTCCGAAATCACCCCTCTCACGCAAGGGTCATCCATAATCGACGCCCACTCTTCTGAAAAACTCAACAACCTTCCGCCAACCGGAACACAATAGAGGTTGAAGCCATCACCTACTGGACCTGCGAGGCCTGCGGGAGGAGAAACCACGTCCTCCACGGCCCGCACCTCGTCCCGTCAACCTCGGGGCGTCCGACTGGTTGTCCCGGCACGAAGGACGTCCTGCACATGAGTTGCTGCCTTGACGGTCTCTTGAATAAGACCAAGAGGACGCACCGGAACCTCTATAGGAAACTCTCTTGGGCGCATTAGTCCCAGAAGTGCCTGTCTTACTCTTATCTGCCGTATCCGAATTTTTGGAAGCGGATTTAAACAGCAGAGAATCCGAAGCTTTTCTTAGTAATTTTATCGTAGATTGCAGAAAGCTTGCCGTCGAAGAGAAGTTCTCCGGAGACCGAAGCGACTCTGAGAGAGTTCTTCACCTTACTATCCACGCGTGTGGATGTAGCTAGGGCTGCGTCACGTCTAACCAACTCCAGGTTTGCCACTGAAAGGGCGGAGTTATACGTGGAATAAGCTACTGCCCCTGAAAGAAGTCTTAAAGAGGATTGTATATCCTGGAATTCTTTCCCTTGAAGACGCAGTGATAACACCTTTGTAAGGTGGTCTGCATAAGATAAAGCGTCTAAACTGGCCCTGTTAGACGTAATTGTCGTATCCAACACCGCGGTTGGAATGGCCGTAGACGACGGTAATGACAATTCTAAGTCTTCCGCCTCGTCGTCAAGACGCAGAGGAACTCTCGGAATACCCTGTCCTGCCATATCGAATTTATTCCTTGCATTAATGAAAGGCAGGTTAAGAGCATTGGCGGACAAGAAACCAGCTTTGTCTGTTTTGGAAGCAAGCTTGAAGATAGCGTCGTTCAATAATTCAAATGTTCTTATGACATTATTGGACTGAGACGGAAACTCAGGGACGATGTCTCTGAACCGCTCGAAGAATTCAGTGTCCAATGACGCTATCAGTCTCTTGTCAGGTACCGCAGCAGTCTGGCCCGACGAAACAACTTGAGGAAGGAAGTGCCGGATGAAATCCACGGCAGCTTTATGTTGTTCCGAAAGGGATAGCTCCAAGTCATCCGTATCCCTTTCGCCATCCGGTCGGACCTCATGATGCTCCCGGTCGTCCGCACCCGATGCTTCGGCGGAGCGTACCGACCCAGCACCGTCGGATAATTCCTGATCTGACACCGATTCTGTCGATTGCTGGGATGCTGCGATAATTTGTGCTATCTGAGCTAGCACGTCCGTCATCAAGGCCTGTGGAGTAGCAGTCTTTCGCTGCTTAGCCGCAGGAAGCTCCGCATCAACTGACTCCCGCATACTCTTCCTATGCGAACGTCCGGAGTCTGCCGGCCTCGTGTCCCTGGCTACCGGATGGCGTGACCTGGTCGCCGCAGAATCCCTGATTGGCGAAGCTGGTAGAATATCCGCGGTCACGTAGCCAAGGTGCGGTCGTGTGCGCTGGTGAGAGGATGAGGAAGCCTGAGCAGTCTCAGCGGACTGCCTATACAACGGAGCATCCCGAGCGACGGACGTGTGCTCCGCTTGCGACACATTTTGTACCACAACATCTGATCCCAGATGTTGTTGTACGAGAGAGGGGCCTCTCTCGCTCGCGGCCCGGCTGGACCTGGACGAGCTAGGAACCGGACTAGAAGGCTTCCTCCGATCTCTCCTATTATCTGCTGTCACTGGGTGTGCACCTTGTATGTTTAAAGTGCTCGCATCACCCAACATTTCCTCCTGGACCGCAACGGACGAACCCGGCTGCCGAACCATTCGGTGAATGGACGCTACACCAGGCGAGCTAGCGGACGACAGCGCCGTCGATCCTACTCGGGACCTCTTAGGCAACTGTCGTATCTCCATGAGCACTTTTGCCGCTAGCTCTGCATTCAATTGTGACGACGGAAGCGCACTTTTGGAAGATAACATGGAAACATCACCCTGTTCTTGTTCCTCTGAAATAGAAACTGATAGACTAGAGTGACCCTGCGGAGAAAGGACCGGCATAGCCCTTTCTCCACTAACAACATACCGTGACACACGTTTCCAATGTTTGTCATCCCAATATTGACATATTGAACAGGAGTTAGTGCGAGTACACTGACTAAAATTAATACAATGATCATGAAAGTCAGAGGAAGATTTCTTCCTATTACAATTTGAACAATATCCTTTCATTGTGAAAAGACAACAAGTCCTAGTACTCGCACAAACCCCTGAAAACAAAGATACATAATAACATGATCCATTAACATTGAAAAAACAATTGAAATTCAAAATAATTTTTGAAAAATATTTTTTCAGCGAAGCCCAAGTTTCTGAAAAGTAAAGTTGAGCCCCAATGGATCCCAAGGCTAAGTGTGGTCAAAAATTTTAAAATTATTTTAAATAATTAATGCAACACTTACGGATAATAATAATGTATCTTGTAATGAGATAAACTACTCCAAAGGCAAAAAGTCCCCCTCAAAAGAGACTGTTGCCAATGTAAACAAGAAGTGTATAAACACCAGAAAACATGACTCCAGGCACTGACAATACTGGCCCGAAATCAGTTATCAACAATACACACTATCTGATGCAAAACAGAGACTTCCAGGGAAGAATCTGCAGAACATCAGATGGTAGATGCAGAACACAACGTCTAAACACCCATGGGTGAGAACGTAAACATGGGGAAAATAACAGAATTCATTCTGTAACCAAGCTAATTCTCCCAAGAAATTTTAGTAGTAATCTTACTCAAAAATATGCCAAAAGCATGGGAGAATAGCAAGGGGTGACTTAGGATAAGGAGAGAGGAAACACTGAATAAGCAGTGCAACTTCATAGCAAGAATGACAACAACAGGCCCATGCCTCGAAAATAGGCAACTCAACATAATTTCATTACAAAATTTTAAGTTACAGCCCTGAATATTTTCTGTCACTCCTTTCCTCTCCTCCTTCTATATCCTCCTTAGAATTACCATTTCTCCAATATTTATGTGTCTGGCATCATTTAAACTGAGATTTACAAGCACAAAGATCAGTGAGATGTTAACTGATGAAGGGCCAAACAAAGAATGATAATTGTCGCCAATTTCGGAACGTCCTTGACACTGAGCATGCACAGTAAGGGCAAAGTATGGAGGTCCTTCAGGACATGATTTCTTTTGGTTTTAGATGCAAATTTTGGGGATTGGGGGGCAAAATTTGTGTTTGGCCCTAGATTTTTAAGAGTTAGCACCAGCTATGTCTGGGTCATTGGTACAGTATAAAAATATCGATAGCTCCCATGTAGAGGTCACCCCAAACAAGCATGCCAAGTTTCAAAGCGATCCATTCAAAACTGTGCACTTCAGGGTGTGCCAAAGGGAAATATTGATGCATAACTGCACTAAGTTCATCGAAGATCATTGCCAACGGCAACATTTTTTGATGGAAATCGCAGAAAATCAATAGCTCCCATCTAGATGTCACCCCAAACAAGCATACCAAGCTTCAAAGCAATCTGATCATAAATGTGCCCTGTAGGGCGTGCCAAAGGAATATATTGATGCCTGACTGAATCAGATTCAAAGCAATCTGATGAAAAATGTGTCCTGCAGGGTGTGCCAAAAGGAAATATTGATGCATAAATGCACTAAGTTCATCAAAGATCGTTACCAACGGCAACATTTTTTTATGGAAATCAAAGAAAATCGATAGCTCCCATCTAGATGTAACCCCCAAACAATCATACCAAGTTTCAAACTGATCTGATCATAAATGTGCCCTGTAGGGTGTGCCAAAGGAATATATTGATGCCTGACTAAACCAGGTTTACTGGTTTTTGCCAGCGGCAACATTTTTTGATGGAAATGAAAGATCATCGATAGCTCCCATCTAGAGGTCACTCCAAACAAGCATACCAAGTTTTAAAGTGATCTGATCATAAATGCGACCTGTGCGGTGTGCCAAAGGAAATTGTGGACATATGTACGTATGCCCTACATACATACACCAACGGACGAGAAGTGAAGGCAATATCTCAGCTTGACTTTCTCAAGTTGAGCTAACAAAAATAATTCATACCTTATGACATCTTTTCTTTGTGACCATCATCATTATTTGTAGTGAACAGATTAAAATGGCCCATATAATTCAAAATGGTTCATGTGACCCCATAGCTGAAAATTTGCTAAGCAAATGAATCAAATCTATTAGTTTAACATTTATGGATTTTTAAAAAAAAAAAAAAATTTCATTTGCTACACCATATGTTATCTGTAATGAAATGAGGTGCATTAAAAATGAGAGATAACAAAATGAGGTTGGGCGAAAAACAAGAGGCCCCAAGGGGCCTTAATCACTCACCGGGCAAAGTGATTCAAACAAAGTGGTTCAAAGAAGTATTTGGGGTCACATTCAGTTGGACATGGTTCATCAACACTACAAAGGAATGAAGTCATGAGAGACAAATTTTATGGAACTAGGGACATGGCTTGAACAAACTTGAATCTTACCCCCCTAATGATGCTGCATACCAAATATCAAAAGCATTCATCTGCTGGATCTGAAGAAGAAGATTTTTAAAGGTAATTCCTCATTTTGAACTAAGTTATCATTCGGGCTCCCACAGTGAGCCCAAATATGAACCCAGGGACTTGGCTTGAACAAACTTGAATCTCACCCCTAAGGATGCTGCATGCCAAATATCAAAACATTCTGACTGCTGAATCTGAAGAAGGCTTTTAAAGAAAAATTCCTCATATTGACTAAGTTATAATTCGGGCTCCCACAGGGAGCCCAAATATGGACCCAGGGACTTGGCTTTAACAAACTTGAATCTCACCCCCCAAGGATGCTACACACCACATATCAAAACATTCCAACTGCTGGATCTGAAGAAGAAGATTTTTAAAGAAAATTCCTCATTTCAAACTAAGTAACAATTCAAATGAGCCAAAATATGGACCTAGGGATATGGCTTGAACAAACTTGAATCCCCCCCCCCCCCCTCCTCTAAGGATGCTGCATACCAAATATCAAAACATTCCGACTGCTGGATCTGAAGAAGAAGATTTTTAAAGAAAATTCCTCATTTTGAACTAAGTTATCATTCGGGCTCCCATAGTGAGCCCAAATATGGACCCAGGGACATGGTTTGAACAAACTTGAATCTCACCTCCCTAAAGATGCTGCATACCAAATATCAAAACATTCTGACTGCTGGATCTGAAGAAGAAGATTTTTAAAGAAAATTCCTCATTTTGAACTAAGTTATAATTCGGGGTACCACAGTGAGCCCAAATATGAACCTAGGGACTTGGCTTGAACAAACTTGAATCTCACCCCCCTAAGCAAGCTGCATAACCAATATCAAAAGATTCTGCCTGCTGGATCTTGAGAAGAAGATTTTTAAAGACATTTGCCTGAAATGCACTAAGTTCAAATTTGGGCTCCTATACTGAGTTGAGCAAAAATGCAATGCACCTTTGGGACCATCACTCACACAAACTTTCACTTGAATTGGCCCAGTGGTTTTGGAGGAGAAGACCAAAACATGCTGTTGACAGACAATGGACAGTGGACACCAGATGACAGACGACAGACGGAGAGTGATGAGATTATCTCAGCTTGTCTTTGTTAAGGTGGGCTAAAAAAACAATGTAAACTTTGCAATTCTTCAGAAAAGTGCTGGCATCAATAATGAATTTCATATTACAAGAGAATTCAACTGATTTTGTGCCAAGCCAATTAGTATAAACACGAAAACAAAACCTCAGTCTTTAACACTCTATACACTGAATGTAAAATATCAAAATTCCAAACTGTAAAATTTTCACATAATGCAACTAGGAATTTAACCAAGTCAATCTTGTCTGACAGAGCAGCTCATTTGATCTCTGTCAAACAAGATTGAATTGGTTCCTAAATGCATGATGGGAAAAATTTTCGGATTGAAATTCCGATATTCTGACATCAATGTGCAGAGAGTTAACCCTTTACCCAACGTAACGGCCAAAACCGGCCAGCGCTATTCTCAAAAATCGCCAATTAATTTTCAAAATATTTTCATTTTTTTCTCAAAAACATAGGTTATGACCCCATAATATATGTTTTTGAGAAAAAAAATGAAAAAAATTAGTTATTCAAGAATTTTTTTTGCAAGTGTCATCTGCTTTTCATGTTAGGTAAAGGGTTAAGATCTTTCATCAAGCTGGTGATATGTTCCAATGGGGAATGAGGAGTCAATTATTTCCAACCAAGCACAGAATAACACAAATGGTGTAAATAGCCCTTTCTGTTGGGAGTGGTGGCTGGATGGGGACAAAATCACTAATTACTACTTTCTTTCTGTGAGTTTTTTTTTCCAGGAACATATGATGGGGTGTGCAGATGGTCGGAGTGGCCAGAAATCAAGTTTTTCCATGGTGTAAAATATTTGTTCCTTTCATTCTTTTAATGATTTTAAAGGCTTTTTAGGACAGATACATCCATATAAACAATTTGTAGCAATCATTCAATGAGTCATTACTTTTTTTACCTTTTTTAAATAATTAATTCACAAAAAATGACTAAGTCAGCCCAATAATATTCTTGATAATAATTCTCTTCTGTTTTCACCCAGCGATTCTATCGAAGATATATATCAGAATGTTGCTACTAACATTGTTGAGTAAAAATCTAAAAAAGTTCAAACTGGTTGAAAAAAGTGACAAATGACTCATTTGTCACTTTTTTCAACCAGTTTGAACTTTTTTAGATTTTTACTCAACAATGTTAGTAGCAACATTCTGATATATATCTTCGATAGAATCGCTGGGTGAAAACAGAAGAGAATTATTATCAAGACATAACAAGGGTATATATATATATATACTCAAAATTATTGAAAGTCATTGGTAGACAGAAATGAAAAGGAAATAAATAGCTCCTATCTTGGTCACCCTGAATAAGCATATCAATTTCAAAACAACCCGATAATGAATATGCCCTCTGAGGCATGCCAAAAGAAAATGTAATACACAAATGCACTAAGTTTGAAGGTCGTTGCTACTGGCAATGTTTTTTTTTCTTTTTTTGATGGAAATTCATAAATATGCCCATTTGGGAGTGCAAAAGGGACAAGTTGCTGCACAAATGCTTTAAGTTCAAAGGTTGGTTTTTTGATGGAAATAAAAGAAAATCAATAGCTCCAATCGAGAGGTGACCCCAAATACACATGCCAAGTTTCAAAGCAATCTACTCATAAATGTACCCTACAGAGCATGCCAAATGAATATGTTGATGCACAAATGCACCAAGTTTAAAGGTTGTTGCTATGGCTATACATTTTTTTGACAAACCTGAACCAAGCTTCAAAGCAATCCATTCATAAACATGCTCTGTAGGGCATGCTAAAGAAATATGTTGATGCACAAATCCACTAATTTCGGTTTTTTGACGGAAATGGAAGAAAATCAATAGCTCACATCTAGAGGTTTTCCCCAAACATGCATACCAAGTTTCAAATTGATCCATTCATAAATTCACCCTGCAGGGCTTACCAAAGGTGGTTGCACAAATGCAATGAGTACAAAGGGCATTGCTAACGGCAACATTTGGCAACGTTTTTCGAGATAAATGAAAGAAAATCAAAAGCACCCATCTAGAGCTTGCTCCAAACAAGCACACCATGTTTCAAAGCAATCAAATCATGAACTGCGCAGTGTTCCAAAGGAAATTGTCGACAGACAAAATGGCAAGTTGACAATCATTGCTAACAGCAACATTTTTTGACAGAAAAGGAAGAAAATCTATAGTTCTCATCTAGAAGTCACCCAAAACAAGCATACCAAGTTTCAAATCAACCCATTCATAAATGCACCCTGCAGAGCGTGCTAAAGATAAATGTTGATGCAATAATGTTAAAATTCAAAGTTTATTGCTAACGGCAACGTTTCTAAATGGAAATGAAGGAAAATCAATGGGTCACATCTAAAGGCTGCTGCAAACCAGCACACCAAGTCTCAAATCAATCGGATCATAAATGTGACCTGTGGGGTGTGCCAAAGTATTGTTGATGCACAAAAGGGCAAAGTTGAAGGTTGTTGCTCCCTTTTTTGAAGGGAATGAAAGAAACTCCCATCTGAAGGTCAACCCAAAGGACAAACCAAGTTTCAAAGCGATCCATTCATAAATGTACCTTATGGGGCATGCCAAAGGAAAATGCTGATGCACAAATGCACTAAGTTTGAAGGTTGTTGATAATGGTAACATTTTACATGAAAATGGAAGAAAATTGATAGCTCCCATCTAGAGGTCACCCACGAATAAGTATTCCAAGTTTCAAAGCAATTCAATGCTAAATGCAACTTATGTTTCTCAATGGAAATGAAAGAAACTCAATAGCTCCCATCTAGAGGTCACCCCAAACAAGCAAACCAAGCTTCAAAGCAATCCATTCATGAATGTACCCTGCAGGGCATGCCAAAGAAAAAATTGATGCACAAATCCACAAAGTTCAAAGGTTGTTGTATTTTTTGTTGGAAATGAAAGACAAGGGTTCGCATTGCCGATGCAGGGGTTGAGTTTTCGTGGCTAACGCTATGAACTAAAAAGCATCAGAGTACCTTTTTTAAATAACTAATTTATAAAAAATGACTAAGCCCAATAATTCTGCTGCCGTATATCCGACCGAAACCATTTTCGAACTCGATCGTGACAATTTTCCTGGAACCCATATAATAAAAAAAAGATTCAAATCGGTTAACATTTGTTCAAGTTATCGTGCCATCGAGCACAACAATTCACAAAAAATAGGCCGATGAAATCGTCAGATGTGTACCCATACGCGCAATTAGTAGAAAGCTGTATGACGGAGGGCCACCACGGATGCTGACATAATGTACACCATACAAGGTATGGTTACATATAGAAATGGATTGGAGGAGTGCCTAATTTGATGGATAAAGGGTTAATATCTCCGGATCAAATTATCAGATTTACATAAAAAACTATACAGCACAGCACATCAGTAACCTGAATAAATATATAAAGTAACATGACAATCGGATCGATATTTTTTGAGTTATCTCATGCCAAAGGGATTGGAGGAATTTTCAATTTGAAGGATAAAGGGGGTTAATATCTCTGGATCAAATTATCAGATTTACACCAAAAACTATACAGCTCAGCACTTCAGTAACCTGAACACAATTAAAAGTAACTTGACAATCCAAGCAATATTTTTCAAATTATCGAATGCGAAAGGGATTGGAGGAATTTTCAATTTGAAGGATAAAGGGTTAATACCTCAGGATTAAATTATTAGATTTACACCAAAAACTATACAGCTTGGCACATCAGAAACCTGAACACAAATATAAAGTAACTTGATAATCCCAGCAATATTTTTCAAGTTATTGAATGCCAAAGGGATTGGAGGAATTTTCAATTTGAAGGATAAAGGGTTAATATCTCAGGATCAAAATAACAGATTTACACCAAAAACTATACAGCTCGGCACATCAGTAACCTGAACACAAATATAAAGTAACTTGACAATCCAAGGAATATTTTTCAAGTTATCGAATGCCAAAGGGATTGGAGGAATTTTCAATTTGAAGGATAAAGGGTTAATATCTCGGGATCAAATCATCAGATTTACACCAAAAACTATACAGCTTGGCACATCAGTAACCTGAACACAAATATAAAGTAACTAGACAATCCAAGCAATATTTTTCAAGTTATCGAATGCCAAAGAAATGGATACAGACGCCGGAAGGACAGATGGACGGACAGACAGACGAACAAAGGATGGACGAACGTCGGATGGTCACCCCGGATGCTGGCATTATGTGTACCATACATAGTATTGGTACACATAAAAATGACCAAGTCTGCCCAAAAATTCTGCTGCCGTATATATCAGGCCGAGCCCATTTTTGAACATTTTCAAGAAAATGCTCCTGGAAACCCACATTACGAAAATGAATTGGATCAATTGATGTTTGTTCAAGTAATTGCGCCATCGAGCACAAAAGTTTACAAAAAAATGACCAAGTCAGCCCAATAATTTTGGTATTGTACATCGGACAGAAACCATTTTCAAACAGGATTGAGATAATCTTCTTAGAAAACCATATAACAAATATGAATCAAATCGGTTGACGATTAATATAAGCTATTAGCTTTCTGTCAAATCCCTTCCTTACATAGCAACAACCCATATCTATTTGTATATCTTTGTTATTTTGTGTTCTGTTGTATTTCATGTTGTATGCATCGTTTAGCTTAATGTACACAAATAACAAATTCTTGAATAAATATTGTTTAAACTAAATCGGTTGACGTTTGTTTAAATTATCGTGCTATCAAGCACAAATTTTGAAAAATTGACCAAGTCATCTCAATAATTTTACTGCTGTACATCACACCATACTCGTTTTCGAACTCAATCAAGACATTGTTCCTTGAAACCCATGTGCCAAATATCAGTCAAATTGGTTGACGTTTGTTGAAGTTATAGCACTATCAAGCTCAAAATTAGTCGATTTTAGCAAAAAATGACCAACTCAGCCCAATAATTCTGCAGCTGTACATCAAACCGAGCCCATTTTCGAACTCAATCATGACATTGTTCCTTGAAACCCATGTGCCAAATATCACCCAAATCGGTTGATGTTTGTTAAAGTTATTGTGCTATCAAGCTCAAAATTAGTCGATTTTAGCAAAAAATGATAAATTTTAAGTAATTTGTATATTTTTTATACTTACCAATGACCCACACTAGCAGGTGCAAACTCGATATTATCAAAGGCCAAACACAAATTTTGAACCCCCCAATCAACAAAATTTGCATACAAAACCGAAAATTAAAAGTTCTACCTGGCCCTTCATACCTTTACTCTCTGCGCATGCGCAGTGGTCAGGAAGAGACCGAAATTAGCGCCAACATCATTCTTTGTAGATGAGCGTACTAATAATAACTCAGTGGGGAGGTATGAGTGCCCACTCATGGGAGGGCCATCCCCATCTGGGCCATTGGTAAGTATAAAAAAATATACAAATTACTTAAAATTTAACATATGACAACCAATGGCCCAGGCTAGCTGAATCGTAAAAAAAGGCGGAGGGCCTAGGACTTAAGAATTAGCAGACCAAATAAAGCTCCTAATCATGCATTCCAAGGTGAAAGGAAATTAAATTTAAAAGGAATTACATGTATGTCTCTCTATACAATAATAAAGAAGACATATCCTAAATAAGGAGCCATATCCAAGTAATTCCATATTCTTAGCATGAATGCTTATGCCAAATGGGTGAAATGTGCCCCCAATTTTAAGGCTAGTCCGGACTGAGCCCAATAAATTAGGATGGCGTATTTGAGAGTGAGAGACTAACCCCCACAAACATACGCCATATATAAATAATAAACAAGCTGTATCTAGGAAAGATATAATCTACAGACAAAACAGCTTCACTCATAGTAACACATTTATCAAGCCGGAGATTTACAAAAATCCCCCCACCTTTTTTTTTGAAGGAACATTCTTCAAAACAAAGAGGGGAGCACTCTAGAAACAGTGAAAAGCGGGTACCAATTAAACAATATATAATCATCCAATAGGCACCCAAATATTAATTATTATTAATTATTGGTGCTTAACGCCACTTCAGAAGCCAAGGCTATCAGGGCAATCCCAGTAATTAATAGCGCACGCTTCTAATGTATACCAGAGACGGAATACGTAAATAGGTCGAAAACCGGTGAATAATGAGTACAACCATACACTTGCCTCTCCCGCTCACGGTCTTATTAGACCTCGCCGAGCCTCCCGGAAAGAAACTTGCTGACTTCCTCCCTATTTCTGTCGTTGCTGGGTGAGCTTTTGATTTTGAGGTGCTTGCTCTACCCAAATGTACACCTCCTTCGACCGCAACAGACTTAGCTAGTATCACGGCTCCCACAGATGGAGTAACTGCTTTACTGGTCGAGCTAGCTGCTTGCAAGGGATTAAGAACACTAACTAGAGACCTTAACCCTTGCTTATATTCATGAGCACCTTGCAGCTAGCTCTATTTGCTCAAGAGAGCATGACAACGGTAGCACACTTTGGATGGGTGTCACAATACCATCACCATGATCATGTTCCAGCATAGGAACCTCACCGCCAACAACGTATCGCGACACCCGTCTCCAACATCTGTCATGTCAATGTACACAGTAGGACAAGAATCCGCAGGAGTGCATCCTCTACAGGCAAGGCAACAAGCATGTAAATCCGAGGAAGACTTCCTCGCCTTGTATTTAGAACAGTAAGCTTTCATAATTACTATCAAGACAAAGTTGATAGCACTCCTACAAACTCCATAACAAAATATACTACTCAAAGTTTGCTAAGCACCAAGTATATCCAACTATCTGTTTTACATTTTAGTTGAAATATTGTAATGAAATGTGTATATATTTTTTACTTAATTATATCTTTAATGATTTAAGTACAGAAATTAAGATTTTATTTGTGTTTGACATTATTTTTTAGCTTTGGAATACGATAACCATGGAAAATGGATATTATTGGGAAAAGAGGAAATTTTTCAATTTGCCAAAAAGTTGACGGAGCGAACTGGTATGGGTTCAATATCGAGTATGAGACCCATTACTGTTAATTAAAGCTGGACAACGCCTTCTCATGCTCCCAATCAGGTTCCTGGTGGTCCTATGTGGGATGTTGCTCCATTCTTGGACCAGCATGGCACCAAGCTCCTGGACACTTCTTGGCTGGACTGGACAGGCTGAAATTGCAAGCTGCAACTCGTTCCAGACATGTTCGATTGGATTGAGGTCAGGGGATCTTGCTGGCCATACGCTCAATCCCCTCTCTCTGTCGGTGCTCCCTGACAGCATGGGCAACATGAGGACGGGCATTATCGTCCATCAGAACGAATCTATCACCCACTGCACCTGCATACAATCTGACGTGGACATCCAGGATTTCATCAATATACCACTGTGCAGTCAATGTACCACGTTGAAGGACACAGAGCTCTGTACGTCCATCCATGCTGATGCCGCCCTAGACCATGACTGACCCTCCACCATAGCGGTCATGCTCAGCAATGTTGGCTGCATGAAATCACTCTCCTGGTCTTCTCTATACCCTAGACCACCTATCTGTGTGGTCTAGGCAGTACCTTGACTCATCTGTAAAAAGGACAGGTCGCCAATCTTTTCTGATCCATCCAACATGGTCCTATTCATATCGTGCCTGGCGGTGGTTCTGGGACAGCGGAATGCGAATACATGGTCTTCTCGATCGGAGACCACCTTCGTGCAATCTTGCCCGGATAGTCTGCGTCGAAACATTTACCCCAGATGCATTCTGAAGGTCACTGCGAAGCCGGGTTGCTGTGGCAAAGCAGTTCCTACGGGCCTGAATGATCAAAAACCGGTCTTCAGCTGCATATGTTGCCCGGTCTCTGCCACCACCATGCCATCTTACTGGTGTGCCATACTGCTGAAATCTTGCCCAGGCTCTGGTGATCACCGTATGGTGCACACCAAGGGCTTCAGCAACCTGACGATGGGTAGCCCCTCGCTCCACCATCCCTACAGCCTGCCACATTTCTGCTTCAGACGAATGTCTTCTTACATTTGCATTTGCCATATTCAATCATTAAATCACAAGGGTTTGTGTTGAAGTGAAGATTGAATACCCTACACATCATGTACACATAGACAGTACACGAAAACATCATGAAAATCAAGGGGTACATGCTTTCCATGACTGTCACAAAAATTCTGCCTGTCAAGAGAGCTAATGTAAACACTGGGAACCATCTCAATACATTCCTCAATCATATCCACCAAAAATATCGCAAATATGTCACAAGCAAATTTCACAATGATGTGTCAAATATTTGGTGCTTAGCAAACTTTGAGTAGTATATATGATAAAGATACATGAATAATCACAATCAAAATTAAATTCAAACATTTATAAAATTTTTTTTTAAAAAATCACGATAAGATCACTGATCCAATGTCGAGTTGTGACAGCACAAAAGTGGGTTTAATCATTATCAACTTCTCATCCGTAACCAATTGTTTACAATTTTCTATGTGAAGGGTCACTGTGACCTTGACTTTTGACCTAGAGATTCCGAAATAAATAGGGCTCTTTCTTGCACCAATGCCAACCTACCTATGAAGTTTCATGAACATAGGTTGAACTATTATCAAATTATCATCTGGAAACCAATTGTTTACAATTTATTATGCTCAAGGTCGCTGTGACCTTGGCCTTTGACCTAGTGAGTCCAAAATAAATAGGGGTCTTCCACTCACCTAGGCCAACCTACCTATGCAGTTTATCAAGTTATCGTCCAGAAACCGACTGTTTATGATTTACTATGTTAAAGGTCACTATGACCTTGACCTTTCACCTAGCAAGTCCAAAATAAATAGGATTTTTCCTCTCACTGATGCCAACCTACCTATGAAGTTTCAGGAACATGGGTTGAACCATTATCAAGTTATCATCTGGAAACCAATTTATTTATTTATTGGTGTTTAAGGTCACATATTTCAGCATGGCTAATCATAACCATGACAGTTTTACGAGTGGAGGAAGCCGGAGTACCTGGAGAGAACCACCGAGCAATGGTGAGCAACTGTTAGCTTCCCAACATACTAACTCAACACAAGCAGGGTTAGCATTGGTTGAAGACAAGTGCACCATCGACGTGCAGTACGCCTTAGTACACAGCGCCACCGTGCCCCCACGTGGGCAATGGGGGTGAAGTGTCTTGCCCAAGGACACAACACGGTTGCCGCAGGTGGGATTCGAACCGAGGACCTCTCGGCTTGCAGCCTGCACCTCTACCTACTCAGCCACCGCACCCCCATCTGGAAACCAATTGTCTTGATTTACGATGTTCAGAGTCACTGTGACCTTGACCTTTGACCTAGTGAGTCCAAAATAAATAGGGTTCTTCCTCTCATGATGGCCAACCTACATATGAAGTTTCATGAATGTGGGTTGAACCGTAGTCAAGTTATCATCTGGAAACCAATTGTTTACAATTTACTATGTTCCAGGTCTCTGTGACCTTGACCTTTAACAAAGCAAGTTCAAAATTAATAGGGTTCTTCCTCTCACCGATACCAACCTACCTATGAAGTTTCATGAACATGGGTTGAACCATTATCAAGTTATCATCCGGAAACCAATTGTTTATGCCCGCCTGCCCAACTCCCATTCATCAAACTATAAGTTGAGTTTGACTTCGTCACAACACGACTAAAGATGCCTACGTTCCCAAAGGGAACAAGCTTAGGAGTTTAACAGGAAGGGTTCACAGAAGGATAGGGAAGGAATACTTAACAAACAGTGGATTAATCATTAGCAAGAATGATGACGTCAGGCGTATGTCCCGAAAATGGGAAACATGAAATAATTTTTATAATTATTATAAAGTTACAGTCCTGAACATCTGAAACCACTGTTGTTCACTTCAATCATCCATTAACAGCCTTGGATCCACCAATTCTTACATTGATTTGTGTCTGGCATCCTCAAAAAAGGAGATTTTAAAGCACAGATGTCACATCAATGTTACTGACTTAAGGGCCAAACAAAGAATGACATTGGCGCCAATTCCGGTCTCTTCCTGACCACTGTGCATGTGCAGAGAGTAAAGGTATGGAGGGCCAGATAGGACTTTTAATTTTCGGTTTTGCATGCAAATTTTGGGGATTGGGGGGGTTCAAAATTTTTGTTTGGCCCTTGATAATATCGAGTTTGCACCAGCTAGTCTGGGCCATTGGTTGTCGTATAAAAATATGGCCAAGTCAGTCCAATAATTCTGCTGCCGTACATCGGACCAAGCCTGTTTTTGAACACAATCAAAACATTGTGTTCTTTGTAACCCATGTGCCAAATATCAGTCCAATCGGTTGACGTTTGTTGAAGTTATAGCACTATCAAGCTTAAAATTAGTCGATTTTAATGAAGGGCCATAACTCTTGTTGAACATTCATATCAAATCGCATACCAAATATTATCAAAATCTGTCAAGAAAAAACTAAGTTATAAGCAAAAAGGGCCGCCCACCTGACAGGCGACTGACCCTCGCCATACCAATAGTCAAGTTTTTTTTTAAAACGTGACTAAAAATCACTAGCTCCCATCCAGAATGTACGCCAAACAATCATACCACGTCTCAAAGTGATCCAATCAAGTTACTTGTGGGTTCTGCCAATCTAGAGGTCACCCCAAACAAGCATACCACGTTTCAAAGCAAACTGATCATATATGTGCCCTGTAGGCCGAGTCAAAGGAAGATATTGAAGCATAACTAAACTAAGTTTAAAGGTTGTTGCCAACAGCAACATTTCTGGGGGCCGGAAATGGAAAAAAATTGATAGCTCTCATCTAGAGGTCACCCCAAACAATTCATACCAAGTTTCAAAGCATTGTGATCACAAATGTGCTCTACAGGGTGTGCCAAAGGAAAATATTGATGCATAACTGTACTAAGTTCAAAGGTCGTTGCCAACAGCAACATTTTTTGACAGAAATGGAAAAAAATTGATAGCTCCCATCTAGAGGTCACCCCAAACAAGCATACCATGTTTCAAAGCGATCTGATCATAAATGTGGCCCATGCAGTGTTCCAAAGGAAATTGGGACGTAAGTGTGGACGCCGATGGATTAGAAGTGATGGCAATAGCTCAGCTTGACTTTGTCAAGTTGAGCTAAAAATCACTCTATAAATTGAATGTGCATGCTAAAGAAAACTTTAAAGGATGAAAAGGTATATTCATAACTCTATCAAATACACTAAATAAAATAGATGTCATTCAACCCCAGAATACCAGAGAATACAGGTAAAAATGCATTTTTATAATCATATCTCCAATTGTTTAAGTAGCATACTGTTAACTAGAGCGCACTGTCACAGTGTCGAAGCTGCGATGATTCGTGCAACGCTAATGATGTTTTAAAACTCGTTGGTGACAAAAAAACTTGTTGGTGACAAAAAACTTGTTGGTGACAAGTCCATAAATATGACAGAAATTATCCGAATGACATGCACTATTGAGAGGGTGTAGACATCATGAAGATACACTTGCATACCAATTATGGTGTCATTCCATCAAGTATTTTAGGAGTTATGGTGTTTTTTAAACTCGTTGGTGACAGACCGACCGACCAACAAACAGACCGACCGACATTGTCACATATAGAGCTGCTCGTCGCAGCTAAAAATATTTATTGGAACACTACCTAGGCAATGTGATTAATACAGTGGTCTATTTTGGTATCTCATAGTCCATGTTTGTTCAACATGGATACAAGCAGATAACTCTAGGTTCAATTCTGAAAGTAAAGATTTGTGAAAATAAAACTTTTCAACATCTGATCAAGTGACATCAATTGATTAACCTTGCCCCATGATTCCAAATGTAAATCCTCAATACTGTGAGGATACGAGTATATAAACCACAAATTTGCAGAAAAAATCACCATAGTTTGCAGACGTTTTTCAATACAACATACTCCTCAACTTTCTGTGAAGACTGTAGCCAAATAATACTGGAGCAAATTATATTTTGAGACCACCCTTGTCAACATTTTTAAACAGTAGTGAATACAGAGTAGGATTGTGAATATCTGTCAAAGGGGAGGGGGTGGGGGTCAGAAATGGAGAGGGTGGGTGGTTTACCATGTTGAACGTTAAAAATCCAATGTTTCTGGAGATTTTTCCAACCCCCTCCCTTTGCTTTCTGTCAGAAATTTTATTTTCTTACCCTTCTCCCATATTGTGAGAAGCTGCTCACCTTTTTACCTGAAAAATGAAAAATTCTTTTTAAAAATTAAAGTCTTGTTATTTATTTATTTATTGGTGTTTAAGGTCACATATTTTTGCACAATGGCTAATCATGACCACAACATGAGTATCAACTCCAAGACCATGGGTGAGCATTAATAAGCCATGTTACCCATTTTAAAGAGGGTTTGCACCTCCCAAGCATTGGTGACTGAGTCCTATTTTACCAGTAAAACAGAGCCTGTTTAGTGCAATGAACAGGCACTGCTTCACATCCCGGGGTTTCCGCAGGGAATTAAAGTTTTGTAAGCTTAAACTCATGGACTCTAACCAACAACTGGCAATTATATTGTGATTGGACCATTATGTGAATGAAGAAAAATCCAACAGAATTTGTAATATCCAACAAAATCTTTGGGGGGAGAATGGGGGAGGGGGGAGAAGCAATCTAAAACTTATGCAACTGAACAGCATACCATTAGCAAAGGCAAAGATTAACGGAATATTTGTCATCAAAGTAAGAAACATTTAACTCTTAACCTGCAGAGTCAAGTTGAGCTAAAAATCACTCTATAAATTGAATGTGCATGCTAAAGAAAACTTTAAAGGATTAAAAGGTATATTCATAACTCAATCAAATACACTAAATAAAATAGATGTCATTCAACCCCAGAATACCAGAGAATACAGGTAAAAATGCATTTTTATAATCATATCTCCAATTGTTTAAGTAGCATACTGTTAACTAGAGCGCACTGTCACAGTGCCGAAGCTGCGATGATTCGTGCAATGCTAATGATGTTTTAAAACTCGTTGGTGACAAAAAAACTTGTTGGTGACAAAAAACTTGTTGGTGACAAGTCCATAAATATGACAGAAATTATCCGAATGACATGCACTATTGAGAGGGTGTAGACATCATGAAGATACACTTGCATACCAATTATGGTGTCATTCCATCAAGTATTTTAGGAGTTATGGTGTTTTTTAAACTCGTTGGTGACAAACCGACCGACCAACAAACAGACCGACCGACATTGTCACATATAGAGCTGCTCGTCGCAGCTAAAAATATTTATTGGAACACTACCTAGGCAATGTGATTAATACAGTGGTCTATTTTGGTATCTCATAGTCCATGTTTGTTCAACATGGATACAAGCAGATAACTCTAGGTTCAATTCTGAAAGTAAAGATTTGTGAAAATAAAACTTTTCAACATCTGATCAAGTGACATCAATTGATTAACCTTGCCCCATGATTCCAAATGTAAATCCTCAATACTGTGAGGATACGAGTATATAAACCACAAAGTTGCAGAAAAAATCACCATAGTTTGCAGATGTTTTTCAATACAACATACTCCTCAACTTTCTGTGAAGACTGTAGCCAAATAATACTGGAGCAAATTATATTTTGAGACCACCCTGGTCAACATTTTTAAACAGTAGTGAATACAGAGTAGGATTGTGAATATCTGTCAAAGGGGAGGGGGTGGGGGTCAGAAATGGAGAGGGTGGGTGGTTTACCATGTTGAAAGTTAAAAATCCAATGTTTCTGGAGATTTTTCCAACCCCCTCCCTTTGCTTTCTGTCAGAAATTTTATTTTCTTACACTTCTCCCATATTGTGAGAAGCTGCTCACCTTTTTACCTGAAAAATGAAAAATTCTTTTTAAAAATTAAAGTCTTGTTATTTATTTATTTATTTATTGGTGTTTAAGGTCACATATTTTTGCACAATGGCTAATCATGACCACAACATGAGTATCAACTCCAAGACCATGGGTGAGCATTAATAAGCCATGTTACCCATTTTAAAGAGGGTTTGCACCTCCCAAGCACTGGTGACTGAGTCCTATTTTACCAGTAAAACAGAGCCTGTTTAGTGCAATGAACAGGCACTGCTTCACATCCCGAGGTTTCCGCAGGGAATTAAAGTCTTGTAACCTTAAACTCATGGACTCTAACCAACAACTGGCAATTATATTGTGATTGGACCATTATGTGAATGAAGAAAAATCCAACAGAATTTGTAATATCCGACAATATCTTTGGGGGGAGAATGGGGGAGGGGGAGAAGCAATCTAAAACTTATGCAACTGAACAGCATACCATTAGCAAAGGCAAAGATTAACGGAATATTTGTCATCAAAGTAAGAAACATTTAACTCTTAACCTGCAGAGTATTTTAAAAAATTTTTCATCAAATCTCGTCATGGCTGATATGAAGCAGCCATGATTATATTTGATGGAAATTCATGAAAATGTGACTCAAGACATCACTGGTCAAAAGATTGATACAGTTCACAGGGGAAATTTTTGTTAAATATCCCGAAGTTCAATATTTTACTCGCAAGGATTTTCCTGTCCTGGGTAGGAATATCCACCTGCAGCATGCAAAAAGTTAACCCTCGGCACACTGATGTCAAAATAACAAACTTTTGAATAGCAAAGTTTTCCCATAATGCACAATGGTGCCGGAAGCTGGGGGGGGGGGGGGGGGGGGGGGGAGGGGGGATTACCCTGGCCTAGGCTAGGGGGCAGCACATGCCCTTTTTTGCAAGTGCACTTTACTTTCTGAGAACTGTAGCTCTCGATTATTCGTTTCTAAGATATTTCACATGTGCCAATGCCAATAGTGGGGGAAGTATCATGTATAATGACGGAGGCTGGTTGATAATCATCGAACAAAGAAGCTATACAATCAGTGGGGGGAGTTCTAAAGCTTTATATATATATGTATATAATGATAATACTATTGAGTGTCACCTTACAATTTATGATATTTCAATATCAGTTTGCTGAGAGTTAACTAAGTTCTCTGTGAACCTCTTCTGCAATGCTTCATTTTTTGCCACCACAATATAGCTCATGTCCCCTCGAAAGCTATGATTTGGAGAGAAAAATCAGAAATTTTCAGCCATCAAAACAAATATTTTTTTAAGTGTTGTCTGTCAGATGAGGAGTTTATTCAGAGACAAGAGGCGGCTCCGCCTAGATAGCTCTTGACGAGGGTCACTGCTTTTAGGGGAAGCTAAATGCAAGACAAGAATCCAAGTGTTACTGCTTGTGACCTTAACCTTCATGATATGAGAATGGGTGAAGGTCATGACAAGGTTATGACCTAGAATCAAAGTCATGACACAACTTTGAGTCATGAGTAATAATTGTACCAACTAAGATCTATCAATCACACTAAGTTATATGGACCAGACAAGGAAGGGCTGTATAACAATATCCACGTTTTGCTGTCTGTGACCTTGACCTTGATGATATGACCTTGGATCAATGCTGTAACACACCTTTGAGTCATGAGCAATAATTGTACCAAGTATGAACAAAATATGCCGATTAGAATTTATTGTTTATTTATTTATTGGTGTTTAAGGTCACATATTTTTGCACAATGGCTAATCATAACCACAACATGAGTATCAACTCAAGACCAGGAGTGAGCGTTAATAAGCCATGTCGCCCATTTTTGAGAGGTTTTGCACCTCCCAAGCATTGGTGACTGGGTCCTATTTTACCAGAGCCTGTTTACCGCAGTGAAAGGCACTGCTTCACTTCCCGGGGTTCCCGCGGGAATCCGATTAGGATCAAACTATATGGTCCTAACAAACAAAATGCTGACAACGGATGGGCAGACGTCAGATGAATGGACAAACGGACGGACGATGGACAACTTAGCATTAAAAAAGCTCTACTGACATACTTCAGGTGGAGCCTATGTTCAGTGGTGAAGAAATTATGGCCCGGATAAACAAAAGTCAAAGTTTTACTAAGTGTCACCTTATCTTAGGGCCTGTGACCTTGACCTTGAGTGGCACACACCATATTATAATTTGAAACACACTGTGTTTTGATATTACATATTGCTATAAAATTTCGTTGAAAAATATTCAGTGGTTTAAGAAATTATGGCCTGGACAAACAAATGTCAAAGTTTTTCCAAGTGTCACCTTATCATAGGGCCTGTGACCTAGACCTTGGGGGACACATACCATATTATAATTCGAAACACACTGTCTTTTAATATTATATATTGTTATAAAATTTTGTTGAAAAATATTCAGTGGTTAAGAAATTATGGCCTGGACAAACAAAATGTTCATGATGGACGGACGGATGGATGACGGACAACTTAGCATTGGAAAAGCTCAGCTGATATTTTGTCAGGCAGAGCTAATAATAAGAGCACCGCGAGGCATGGCAAAATACAGTTAAAACTATTAGTCCTGTAATGAAATGCACACAAATAGTACGACGATCTGCACGTTAATCTATGCGTTATGACCATAGTAAGGCTATCAAATTCTGTGCATATGGCCTGTGCATAAGCAATGTTTAGGACAATGGACCCCCGGGTAACCCGGAGGTCCATTGTTAGAAACATTGCCTGTGTGTGCTATGAGTAACCAGGAGAATCTGCCGTGCTTTGGATGCCATTCGATATGGCAATTGCGCGCAATTCCTACGTGCAATTAAGCCTAGATAAGCGCACAGTTCGTGACAGGACTTCTAGTTTTAACTGTAAACCCATTAGCCATTTTGAATTGTACCAACTTTGGTCCAGATCAAATGATCCAAACTGGAGTTATGGGTCAGAAACAAAAACGGTTAATAGATGGTTAAATTCTATGTCGAAAAAGGGCCATAACTCATATCAAAATTATTGAACAGAATGGTAATTTGGACTTGACCTGTATTACTAGCTGGGTAATACACATACATCTTTGGTTGAGTTCAAATAATCCAAACTGGAGTTATCAGTCAGAAAACAAAAATATAAATAAAAGGTCCAATTCTAAGTAAAAGTAAAAGAAGGGCCGTAACTCATGTAAAAATATTTGGACAGACCCCATATTCGAACTTAGCCTGTATTACTAGCTTGATAATATACATATTAACTTTGGTTGAGATCAAATAATCCAAACTGAAGTCATTGGTCAGAAATCCAAAATGTTAATAGATAAAGGGGGAGGGGGAGTGTGTGACACAATGTGCGGGGGTGGTTGGGTACCCACGTGTCAAGAACGCGTTTTCTCTAGATCAAGCAAATATTTCCTTATCCATTTCTATAGCATATTTTTGTCTCAAAACAGCTTCCCCATGCAGGCATGAAGATTTAAAAAATTCTCAGAACCTTAAAACAGGTTCCGTGTATTTGATGTCTGGGAACTCCACGGAACCTACTTTTGGGTTCCAACAAGATCTATCAGGGAACCTATTTTTATTTCATATTGATTCTATACAAATTTTCTTATCCTGATTTACAGTTTAAGACCTGAAAATGTTTAAAAAGGACCTAGAATATGCAGTGGATTGTTAGTGATGAGAGGGTGAATACATTTGATGAAATAAAACATAAACTGGAGGCTCTAAAGAGCCGGGAAGCACTCACCTGGAACTACATATAAAAATGTGATTTCCCATAGGCTTTCCATAGTAACTATGAGCTGTAATTGTGGCCAGGTGTGCAACATTACATCAACATTACATGAGGATTATTGATTGGTAGAAGGTGTCCCAGTCCTCAATCATGTGAAGTTTCAAAACTCTTGACTTTGTAGTTTTAGAGGGAAAGATTTTTGCAAAATCCATCAATCAGAATCAGAAAATGCCTCTGGTGGCCATAATTTCCAACCAACGGGAACAAAAAGAGGATCGTTTGTAGAGGGCTTCCTTTAGACCATTCCTGCAAAGTTTGGTTCATGTCGGCTCAGTAGTTCCAAAGAAGATGAAAATGTGATTTCCTATAGGGTTTCTATAGTAACTATAAGCCACAATTCTGGTCATGTTTGCAGCACGATCAACATTACATGAGGATTATTGGTAGAGAGTGTCCCAGACATCAACCATGAAAGTTTCAAAACATTTGGCCCTGTGGTTTCAGAGGTGAAAATTTTTCAAAATCCACCAATCACAATCAAAAATGCTTCCCAGTGGTTTCAGAGGAGAAGATTTTTCAAAATCCACCAATCAGGTTCAAAGAATGCCTCTGGCAGCCATGTTTTCAAACCCATGGGAACAAAATGAGGATCGTTTGTAGAGGACCTCCCATAGTCTATCCCTGCCAGGTTTGGTTCATGTCGGCTCAGTAGTTCCAGAGAAGTAGATGAAAATGTGATTTCCCATAGGGTTTCTATAGTAACTGTAATCCGCAATTGCGGCAATGTTTGTAACCTGATCAACATGAAATGGGGATCGTTGGTAGAGAGGGTCCCAGTCATCATTTATGTGGAGTTTCAAAACATTTGACCTGGCGGTTTAGATTTTTGAAAATCCACCAACCAGAATCAAAGAATGCCTCTGGAAGCCATGTTTTTCAAAATGAGGATCATTTGTAGAGGACCTCCCATAGACCATTCCTGGCAAGTTTGTTTCGCACAGGCTCAGCGGTTACAGAGAAGATAAAAATGTGAAAAGTTTATGGACGCTGGACGCCAAGTGATGTGAAAAGATCACATGGCCTTTTAGGCCAGGTGAGCTAAAATGTGAAACAAATTATGATCTGTGTTTTCATTTGTATATTTTGTATACACGCAATTTAATTGTGACAGATGAACTGAGGCATTGATAACTCAGATGAGTGTGTACAACATTTTTTGCAAGTGATAACAAAGAAAAAACAATCATAACTGTAGGGGCAGTAGGGCAATAAAATAATTATTTTGTTTTTTGCTCTGGAGTGGAACAAATGAAAGTGTCAATGACACTGTAGCTCAACTTGACAAACTTGAACTTGGTAAGTTATAAATGAAAAGGCAAAATTGAAGGTCATTGGTACCAATGTTATTTGATGAAATTTCAGCATAGCAGCATTGTGTGTGCACAACGCCAGAGTAATCCATGCATTTTTAAATGTAAACTGTAAGACTGGCTAAAGGAAGAATGTTGATACACAAATGCAGTATGTTCAGAGGTTATTGTAAATGGCAACTTTTTTCTCAGAAATGAAGCTAATCAACAGCTCTTATCTAGAGTTCTTGACTAATGAGCACACCAAGTTCAAAAACAATCCTATGATAAATGTGGCCTGTAGGCCATGTCAAAGAATGTTGATGCAATAAATTCAAAGATTGTTGCTAACAGCAAAGTTTCAAAACAACCTGATAATGAATGTGCACAAATGCAGTAAGTTCAAAGGCTGGTGATAACACCAATAACTTTTTATGGAAATTAAAAAATAGCTCACATCTAGAGGTCATCCCAAACACACATACCAGGTTTCAAAGTGATCCGATCATAAATGTGCCCTGAAGGGTGTGTTAAAGGGAAATATTGAGGTCTGACTAAACTAAGTTCAAAGGTCAGCGGCAACATTTTTTGACAGAAATGGAAGAAAATCTACAGCTCCCATATAGATGTCACCCCACACAAGCACACCAAGTTTGCAAGCGATCCAATCTTAAATGTGCCCGCAGGATGTGTCAAATGGAAATATTGATGCTTAACTGCACTAAGTTTTTACTAAGTTCATCGAAGATCATTGCCAGTGGCAACAGTTTTTGACGGAAATGAAAGAAAATCAATAGCTCCCATCTAGAGGTAACCCCAAACAAGCATACAAAGTTTCAAACCGATCTGATCAGAAATGTGCCCTGTAGGGCATGCCAAAGGAATATATTGATGCCTGACTAAACTTAGTTCAAAGATCATTTCCAGTGGCAACATTTTGTGACGGACAGAATTGGAAGAAATCGATAGCTCCAATCTAGAGGTCACCCCAAACAAGCATACCAGGTTTCAAAGCAATCCGAACATAAATGTGCCCTGTAGGGTGTGCCAAAGGGAAGTATTGAGGCCTGACTAAACTAAGTTCTAAGAATGTTGGCCACGGCAACAATTTTCGATGGAAATGGAAGAAAATTGATAGCTCCCGTCTAGAGGTCTCCCAAACAAGCACACCAGGTTTCAAAGCAATCCGATCATAAATGTGCCCTGTAGGGTGTGCCATAGGGAAATATTGAGATCTGACTAAACTAAGTTCTAAGAACGTTGGCCGTTGGCAACATTTTTTGACGGAAATGCAAAAAAATCGATAGCTCCCATCTAGAGGTCCCCCAAACAAGCATACCAGGTATCAAAGCAATCCAATCATAAATGTTCCCTGTATGGTGTGCTAAAGGGAAATATTGTGGTCTGACTAAACTAAGTTCTAAGAATGCTGGCCGCGGCAACATTTTTTGACGGAAATTGAAGAAAATCGATAGCTCCCATTTGGGGGTCACCCTAAACAAGCATGCCAGGTTTCAAAGCAATCCTATCATAAATGTGCCCTGTAGGGTGTGCCAAAGGGAAATATGAGGTCTTCTGACTACACTAAGTTCTAAGAACGTTGGCCGCGGCAACATTTTTTGACAGAAACTGAAGAAAATCGATAGCTCCCATCTAGAGGTCCCCCAAACAAGCATACCAGGTATCAAAGCAATCCAATCATAAATGTTCCCTGTATGGTGTGCCAAAGGGAAATATTGAGGTCTGACTAAACAAAGTTTTAAGAACTTTGGCCACGGCAACATTTTTTGACGGAAATTGAAGAAAATCGATAGCTCCCATCTAGAGGTCACCCCAAACAAGCATACCAAGTTTCAAAGTGATCTGATCATAAATGCGACCTGTGAGGTGTCCCAAAGGAAATTGAGGATGTACGTACTAATGTACGTACATACATACAACTGTATGTACATATGCCGATGGACGAGAAGTGATGGCAATAGCTCAGCTTGACTTTGTCAAGTTGAGCTAATAAAAAAATAATTATTTTTCGTGTATTCTGATTCAGGAGGGGTGAATCATCCAAGTGGTAAACGTCCCGATCAGTTCAGGAAGGTAACAGGCGGTATTGATTGATTGGGACGAAATGTCTGTAAACCTTGATTATAAAGAAAGCGTGGACACACCTCTTCTCCTTGGTTCTGCACAGAGCACTGTAAAATTGGAAGAATATATCTCGCATTTTTGCATAGATAGTTACCCCTCATCGTCAGTTTCAGTGATAAAATAGTGATTTTGTTATTGTTTTCAGTGACACTGTTTCATGTGTTTGGCTTCACGTGGTTTTGTTATCAAACACGCTGAAATTGGATGCATTCGATTTTAGTAATTAAGAACCAGAAACTGTTGGCAACACGCATGCTCAACAATCAGGATGAATGGAGATTGTAAAAACGTGTGCAATGTTGTTACTATTATGACAAGGAGTTTTAATGACATTCATACTCCTTGGTTATGATCACTGTTTCATCGATAATAAATAATACAATTTTAGTCTTGGCAGAAAGTTTTTAGCATGTTTTAAGTGCCTCTTGGTGAAAAGCGTAATGCTAAAAATTTGTGGGAACCTGTTTTTCGTTTCCGTGATTTTGCCCTGACGGAACATGCATGGAAACGGAACGAGCATTTCCATGAAATCTGCATGCCTGCCATGCAATGCAACTGTTCGCATATCAGCCATAAAGCATTCTGAGCAGTAGATAGATGTATGCATCCAATGACAAGAAATTTGGGTGATTGTCACTGGAACTCATGTGGAGACAGGGGTGGGTGTCATGTGGACATGCATTTTTTTTCCAAACTGTGTTTACTTTGAAAGCAGAACATGAGTTTTCATAATTTATGCAACCAGTTTCCACATTCAAACTCATGTATTACACAGAGATTGCAGAAAAATGAAGATATCCCTGGATATTCCATTTGAATGCTGCTGTGAGGTTACAATTATTACTCTCATGTTTACCCTAACTGTCTGGAGCTAACTTGAGAGTTGTGGCAGCAACCCAAGTTCACCACTGTGAATTCCACCATAGTGCCCAGCATATGAAATCTTTGATAAAGACAGTTATATGCCTTCAGTCTTTTGTAATCATAAGGAAATAAATAAAACTTTGACAGTTTTTTGATTGGCATGAAAATGAAAGAAAAGGAAACAATAAAATCATCTGCGGTATGTTGTTGCCATTATGTGTACACTCCATATAAAACCGCAC